>CM076588.1:18140862-19340862 GCA_038430175.1 Ficus hirta | reverse complement strand
TCGGTATGTCGCTATCCGGTTCTTATTCTCCTATTTCTGTTCTGTTATTTTGTAGTAGTAGAGGAAAAAAAAATTTTGTTGTCTATATCTTAACCATATAGCTTTTTGAAAGTTGGACATGGTCGTATTGATCTTAACATGAATCATAGAGTATAGGTTCTTGGTTGATGATATGTTACCTCTTGAATACAATATTGTGGGGTCCTCAAAATGTGGAGCCTTTAGATGGGCGACACGTTGCGAAGGGAATAGCTCCTATTGTATCATTTTCTATGTCACTCGTTTGTACTAGTCCAAGAATTCTTACATACATTTATACATATGTATGTATATATAAATCTCAACTATAGTTATATAATTTATATTAATCTAAACATGAATCATAGAGTTCTATGTGGTGCAGGAACTCTTGCAGTTAAATATGTTGACTTTGGTGTATTCATTTCTCTCCAAATCGCAACAATTTATAATAAGATATCTTTCTATTTGGTTATGGTTTTACAATTTCAAATACGTTCTCAAATATCAAGTACATTGGGACAACGCTTCTGCTTGAAAAGATGATCATTGTACTGCGCCGGGAGTTGTAAATCCTGGTATGGTACAGGGAATTAAGTGATCGTTGGATCAAATTATGGTACATTAGATCAAAACGTTGTCTTTTTTTCTTTTTAATATATATATATATATATATATATATATATATATATATCAAATTTGGAGGTGGGAGGATTTGTATTCTACACCTAGTGGAGTCAAGTGTAGAATTATCATTTGACAATGCTTATAGCCACCAAATCGGTTTAATTTTAAGGCTGAAAGTGAATAAACAAGTACAACAAAGTGGTTAACTTGTTTGGTTTAAAACAAATGAATAAAAATTATATTACGTGAGTGAAAATAATCTCCAACTCGAGGGTCTGAGTGATACAAAGAAAATTGAAGCAACTTGGTTTTGAGAGTAACATTCCTAGAATTAGTGATCTCTCAAATCCAAATGTGGGGTGGATTATAGATTGGTAATGCGTAAAAAACGATTCAACATCACTTTTCTGTTATGTGCAGCATGTATTATATATTCGTATGGTTTAAGCTAATTGAGCTTAATTAAATTATTCTCAAACTTTCAATAAATTTAGTGAAGTCCCTGTGATCTTAGCACCATCAACGTTGGCCGTGATTTCAGGTGTAAAAATAAATTAAATAAATAAATAAAGAAAAAGAAGAACAGATCAGACAAGAGGTCCTACCGGGAGTCGAACCCAGGTCGCTGGATTCAAAGTCCAGAGTGCTAACCACTACACCATAGAACCCCTGTTGGCTCTCTATTAGATTAAAATAAATATATCGAGTTCAACCATGGAATATAAATATTACTATTTGGTTCAAATAGTCCATAAACTCTTTACAAGATGACGATTTATTTTTTTTTTTTTTTTTTTAGTCGAGATAACCCTTAACTCTTTAAATATTGATAATCGTAGTCCTTTCTATCTAAATACGTTAAATTTTTAACAAAATGAGTCATGTGTAATGTATGTTATCTAACTTAGGATGGTATTTTAATGATTTAACAATAAATTTAATTTAACAAAAATAATATTAAAAAACTCATACAAAACCTTAAACTTTGCTCTCTCTCTCTCTCTCTCTCTCTCTCTCCTCAACTCCTGCCGCTCTCCCTCTTTCCCACCACCACCATCACAACGACGCTGTTTCCTTCGCTGACCCCCTCATCTTCTACGACTCCCCCGACGATGACGATGATGACTAGCAGGAGATCTGACTTCTTCTAAGATCATGCGAACAGCGCCATTCGATTGGCCTCCACCATAAATCCGCCTGGAATCTGTCACAAAACTAGATTCTGGCCGGAGAAGAGCTCTGCCACGATGATTGGAAAATGATCTAGATCTCAATTTCCTCATGAGATCACACCGGATCTCTATCTCCACTAAAAAAGTGCATTTTTCATTTTAAGTTTTTTTTTTCCCAAATTTTGTTTTTGGAAAATTTCAATTGATTTTATGGATGATTCGTTAATGTTGTTTTTTTTTTTTGAGAAATTTGTCATGGAATTGTACGTTTTGATATTGATTTTTGCGTTTTGTGGGAGATGGATCGAAATTTGGGGTTTTGGTGTCGATGTGGGAGGGATCGGAGGGTTGATGGTGGTGGCTCATCGTCTCGACGTCAGCACAATGGAGATTCAGCTGGGGCGGCACGATGGAGACTCACGGATCTAGGGTGGACTCAGGGGGGAGGGGCTCAGCTCGGCGAGATTCTAGCGGGGGGTTCGTTCTTCATTGGGGTGGGGTGGAGGTGCCTGAGCTCACCGGTTGGGGGGGGTCCCTTTTTTTAATGTATATTGAGTATTGTTTTTTAAAAATAAAGAAGGGTATTTTGTCTTTTAATGATTAACATAATCTTTTTCCGTTAGAAACTTAATGGAATTGAATGGAAACGACTAGATTATCACCATTTAGAGAGTTTAGGTTCATCTCTATCAAAATTTAAAAAACATGGATCAAATCGTCACATCTTTATTAGTTCATGAACCATTTAAGCCAATTACTTTATATATGTGTGTGTGTGCACGCACGCGTGCGTGCATGTATTTTTGGGGGTTGAAATGGATGAAATTTATTTGCGTACATTCTCACTTGAGACCAACGACAGAACAAAGAGATTGCTTCTTTTGTCAACTATACTTAAAAGCCAGATCAATCTTTAAAAAAAAAAAAAAAAAAAAAAAAAAAAAAAAAATCCCTATCAGCTGTTTGATGATGACAAAGCCTTGCCTCGGCACTCCATTGCTTCCATACACCCATCCATTTTCAAGTTGAAAAATATGCAAAAGATCCATTTAAGGACACAATCATAGCTTTGATCAAAAGGCAAAATACCAAAAGCCCATGTAACTCAGCATAGAACGAGTACACTGTTTTTACCATTTGGCGAGACATGGAAATTGGCTATAAATATATGTATAGATATACATATATATTATATATTTTACCATTCCTTTTTTTTTTTTTTTTTTGACTCGAAGGTCGAAGAAAAATATATAAATGAAATTGCTCGTTTATGTTGGTCTCCATACAAAATGACCATCCTCAATTGAACATATCAAAATTTTCGCTGCGCCGCTATATAATTAATTCGTCGCATGAACGTACAAACATCGAGGACTACAAAACAACTGAAAACCTTGTACCACTACTTTCTCGACTTTCCTCTTTTCCCATTTTTACCAAATTTTTTACCCTTTGAAGATTTGTTCTTCATATGAGCAATTTTGTTTGCCTTTTTCTGCCTCTCCTTCCTGACTTGTTCTATGTCTTTGATTTCCGACCGCACATGAGCATTTGGCACATAGTGCTGCTTTCTTCCCCCCTTAAAATGTCTCTTATTCCCTCGTAATCGATGATCACCTGCAAACATTAGCATGATAAGTACAATCAAATCATGTTAAATATAAAACCAATCCGGTCTTAAACGCTAAGAATGGGGGCAATCGGCTTCTGTTATGGTCCACTTAAATCGCTAATGGAAATGTTCAGAAATTTAACCCGAGATGAATGCTGGTCTTTCGAACATAAATATCATTAACCTGACTTCACAAACACAAACACAGAAACTGAGCCTCGAAACAGAAAATTACTTGTGGGTTCCTCAGCATTCCCTTCACCACTTCCTTTAAGAGAGATTTTACCGTGTGAACGTTCTTTCCACCTCTTGTATATCCCAGTTTTGTTAGCTTTTACTTTAGCACCACTCTCCGTCTTTACCTAAACAATTAAAAGAAGAGTTCACAGTCGAGAAATTTCGAGATATAATCCACACTAACATCTGTTGCAACTTTGAATTAAGCAAATTTAATCTTATTTAATACATGCCAATTAACCATCTATTAGAATCAATAGTAATTAAAATTCGCTGTACTTCTTGCATGCCAGAGCATAAAATTCGACAATGAAGTACATTCTGATTGGAAGAACAAAATTGTTTTGAACTCAATGTTAAGTTTAGAGACGTGTTTCTTCTAAACCCGAGAATAGTCAAAATACATCTTCAACTAGTTATTGAGAGCAAAATAGAACAGGAAGAATTACCTTTCCACTGGCTGTAACGCGTTCACCATTATTTAATTTGATGTACTTTTTACTCCTCTGCCATCAAAACAGTTTCATAAGGTTAAAGGAAAACCGTTCAGAAAGTAAGGTAGTAACAAAATGAAAAGGTAAATGTTAAGGATACCTTGTCCCAGTGATATACAGATTTCTGTCTCTGCATTCCCGCAGTATCATCGGCAACTAAATCTAAGACGGCAGACTCCAATCTAAAAGATAAGGAAGTTGATTCATTCAAGGCCATACACCAAATAAGAGACAGAAAGAATTTATTATTAGTAAAAAAGTAAAAAATAAAAGAAAAGATACACGTAGCATGGTAAGATAGACAATCAGTAAGTAGCATTGAGGATTACCTATTTGAACCAAAATCCTGGTTAGATCTTACAGCGAGTCCTGCTTCAGTATGCTGGAGAATAATAAACGGCACGAATCAAATAGTCAGGAGGGCTTTTAATCTTAAGACACAAACGAAGAGGAAATATGAATAAAAATTATATAAAAAAAAAAAAAAAGAAGACTGCTTTTTGACAACATACAAATGGGAAAGTAAATAAAGAATGTGAACATAATTAACAAAATGGAATTTGATCACTACCTGATTTGCTGGTACTGAACTTATATAGTACTCCTCATCCTTGAAGCTTCTTGCCTTCCTTTTAGAGCCAGCTTCTAATGTCCAAGACAATTTTAAAATATCAATATTGCAGTAAAAGAAAATGATTATAACTTAAAATCTTCAAGCACGAAAAGACATATGGATGGCGAAGAAGGAAAATAAGAATTTTGTATTCGCCCTCTTCTGCAATTACTTAAGAGGGTAACTGCTTAATTCCTTGGAAGAGGGATTAATGGAATTTTCTTGTTAATAAAATGAAAGAGAAGATATACACACAAGTGAAAAACCTTTTTTATCCTTCGCCTTTGAAGAAATGATTGCACTTTTGACTTCCTGCAAATATCAAAATATTCAAATAGGTCAAAAAATGAAATTCCTTGGGTGGTAACTTATAGGAATTGAAATCAAACTTCAAATTCGAATTAGGAAAGGTTTCTATGGCAATGCCTACTATCAAGTCTCCCAGGAAAAAAGAACACCAAAC
The DNA here is from genome assembly GCA_038430175.1 of Ficus hirta. NCBI lineage: Eukaryota > Viridiplantae > Streptophyta > Magnoliopsida > Rosales > Moraceae > Ficus > Ficus hirta. Next base: position 19,335,626 of record CM076588.1, on the reverse strand, counting down.
AAAAACACTAAGAAACCATAGTATCGACAGAGCTACCTTTTCCACATTATTGTTTGAACGTTGCTGATGTACCAAATTAATTATCTGCTCATGAACAGCTCTTTTTTTCTTCATCACATCAACCCATTCACTAGAAGGACCCTGCAGAGAAGCCAGAAGTATCAATAAGTTGTTGAAAATGGTGCTCTAGGAGTCGAGGTTCAGGTAAATGAATGAGAAAGAACAACTTAAAAGCACAAAGCCAGTTGAGAGAGGGGAGCTAGCTTTAGGCATAACTAGCTTAGAGGAAGTAGATAATTCAGAGCACATGAAGAACTAGTGCCTAAGACGTGACATTTGTGATTTGAGGTTTGGAACAACAAACTCTCGTCTCGGAATGCCTAAAAACAATAGTCGTATGGCAGAGAAGTAGAAAACTACCTGCAGATGCTTAGACTTAGCAGCTTCACCTTCAGCTTCAAGTATGGTCTGCTTTGGTCTGGCACATATAAGATCAGATTAAAACTTGTATATCTGTAACTCAGAAAGAAAGAAAACAAGTCATTGAAAGAACGATAAATGCCATACTGCTAACCTAAATTTCTTCAACCGCTCAGAGAAGGCCAATGCCATTAATTCTCCACCAGCAAGAAGATTTTTGAAAATTGGATGTAACCCTTCACAGGGTAACTCCTTTGATCTTCTAATGGACTCCTTTGAAGGTAATGGTTTTGTCTTTGAATATAAACGAAATGCATTCGCACAGGTTTTCGTCAACGCAGTCAGTTCTGCAGAAGCATCAATGACTTCCCTGACTCTATCTGAAACGAGATCAATTACTGTCTGTGGAAAACGCCCATAAACAGTTTCTCCATTTGCAACCGCTTGATCAAGCTTGGACAAAACACCATCCATATCTTCCAAAACCTCCTCCTCAGTCGGTGCAGCCTTGATCGGTTTCGAGAGAAAAAGATGAAGATCCAAAACGTAAGCCAAATCCTCAGAGGTCACAAAAGAAAATGCAGTACCCTTCCGACCAGCCCTAGCAGCTCGTCCCACACGATGCACAAAAATTTTAGGCTTTGGTGGAAAGTCCCAGTTTATAACATTATCAAGCAGCGGAATATCAATACCTCTGGCTGCAACATCTGTGACAATCAGAAACATAGTTTTCCTTGCCCTAAACTTTGATATATTAATCTTGCGTGCTTCTTGATCCATTTCTCCATAACATACAGAAGGCTCAATACCCTCTTCTCTAAACAAAATATTAAGAAACTCCACATGATGCTTCGTCGACACAAATATTAGTGACTGCTCATCAGCACTAATTTGTTCCCTTACCAAATAAAGTAAAGCCGCGTGTTTTTCTTCCTGCCGTAAGGTGAAAAACATAAGCTTCAAGTCGGGGCTAATCTTGGTTTCCAAATCAAGCCGCACAAGCTGAGGGTCTCGCAAACCAGCCTTTGCAAACTCAGCAAGGGCACTTGGTAAAGTAGCGCTGAAAAGCAAAGTTTGACGATTCTCACTCAGCTGCGCGAGAATCTTATGCAACTGCTCAGCAAAACCCATTCCAAAAAGACAATCGGCTTCATCAAACACGACGTATTCCACGGTGCGCAACGACATGTCTTCTACCTCAGACAAATGGTGCATAAGCCTACCAGGGGTTGCAATTATGATATCGGGATTTTGGGCTAACTCTTCAAACTGACTTTCCATACTATCACCTCCAACTAGTAAGCTTATTCGAAGATCTGTAATTTAAAAAAAAATAAAAAAATAAAAAAATAAATCAAACTAAAGCAAATTCTTTTTTTTTCTAAAGTGATTCCTTATTTTTTTCCAGTAACATCGCTACCACTTTCCTCCGCTTTCTTAGCAACCAAACAAAAAGGCTTAATTGAAATAATAAAAAAGTCAAACTAAAAAAAAAAAAAAAGAGTTCTTTTTCGCTATAGTGATTCATTAATTTTGTTCCAATAAACATATCAACCAAAAATTCAATTTTTACTTTTCCAAAATTGACAATTACTCAGTTCTAGTTATAGGCTTATATCAGTAAACTATAGACACTCATTTTCTCAATCACTTTCCTCCACTCTCTTAGCAACCAAACAAAAAGGCACAATTGAAACAAGAAAAAGATACCAGTGAAGTGACCGAGCTCCTTGGCGAACTTGAGCGTCTGAAGAGCCAAGTCCCTAGTGGGAGAGAGAATCAGAGCCCTAACGCCGCTCTGAGGAACGTGCTCCTTGAGGCGCTCGATCATGGGGACGAGAAAGGCGGCGGTCTTGCCGGAGCCGGTGCGAGCCATGGCGACGACGTCGTTACCGGAGAGGATGAGAGGCATGGTCTTACGCTGGATGGGAGTGGGGACTCTGTAGCCCTTGCGCTTAATTCCTTTGAACGCATTGGAGCTCAGACCAAGCGACTCGAAGCCTCCGGACTTCGCCTTCTTCTTCTGCTTCTCAAGCCGCTTCAGCTCCGCTTTCGAGCTCACCCGGAGATTGCCCGCCATTGGAGAGAGCTCTCTCTCTTTCTTTGAGAGACTTTTGTTACAGAGAAAAAAAAAAGCTTTGAATTTGATTCTGCGACAATTCACTATTCGGGTTGGTGACATCTTAAACCCTAATCCGTTTCCTTGTGTCGTCTCCTTTCTTTTGGCTTGGGGTTTGGGGATGTCGTTTCATTAAAACGACAGCTCGTTTCAGTAAAATCGACATTATCTTAATTACTGTTAAACCTCGATCTTTTCTTTCCTTTTTTTTTTTTTTTTTTTGTTCAAAAAAATTAGGGATGGGTATTCGAATTCTAAACATTTTAGTGGAATGCTAAACATGTTAGTAGAATAAGTGTGAAATTATTGTTTAGCAAAAAAAAATTTGTGTGAAATTATTGTTATACTTGCAATTTGTGTTTTAATGTTATAGTAATTATACAATTAGTGGCTTTCTAGTTTTGCCATTTGCATGTTCCAATTACACTAAATAAAATATTTGAAATTGAAAAATTTGTATTAAGATTTGTTTTAGATTTGAAAATTTTTTAGTGGAGCTATGGAAGTGGGTCTGTGTTCGTGGGCTTTTCGTAATCAATTCAATAGAAAATTATTTCATAAGGGGTATCTTGTAACAATTTAATAAGTTGAGGGGATAAATTACCAAAAAGATGAAAAAGATCGAGGGAGAATAGAGGGAGAACAAGAGCTGAGCTGAATGATCTATTTTGATCACCTAATTTAATAGATGACGGAACTAAAATGATTGTTTGTAATTTTTTAGAGATCTGACTGATTGATCTTGATTAATCAATGATTAACTTAAAAATTAATAAATCATATTATAATTAATCAGTGATTGATCATATCAGTCAATCAATGATTAACTATAGTAAATCACTAATTTATCAAATTAATAAATACTATATGTTCAATTACTGATTGACCAATTAAAAAATTTGATTTTTCATTTTAGGAAAAAAAATGGACATTTTAACAAATTTTAAAAAAATTCAACTATTTGTTAAAAAACTTCTTAAAAAAAGGTTATTTACCTTTAATTCTATAAGTGACCCATTATTATTATTATGATTATGAGTATTATTATTACTATTTACGTTATTTTCTATTTCATGAACATACATCACCATGAGGACTTTTATACACTAATTTTTTTAGCTTTATTTTTCGTCATATCGTGGTTTCATTATTTTTGAAAAAGCATAGAACTCCTTCATTTTACAATAAGCATTTTACACTCGTAGCCGTGCTAGCCTTGTATAGACAATTAACGGGAATAAATCACTCTAGTAAACAAAGAATTAAAAAGAAAGCTTTAATACACGCAACTAACGAAATTGAGACAAAAATTTACAAAAAAGAAAACAAAAAACAAAAAACAAAAAGAAGAAAGAAATTTTTAGAAAACGATGGGAGGTCGTCAAAACAGGTGTGTTTTTTTTTTTTTTTTTTTTCAAATGCACAGAAAAATAGTTAAACACATCAACCGTGCTACAAGTAAGCTGGTTTGCCCGAGAGGTTAAGGGGGTAGACTTAAGATCTACTGCACTGAAGTGCGCGTGGGTTCGAACCCCACAGCCAGCACCCTTTTTTTTTTTAAATAATTTTTTTGATAAGTAAGCAGCCAGCACTTTTTTGTTTTTCTTTTCGTTTCACTTTTTTTATTTTTTTATTTATTTTTATAAGTTATGGGTGACTAATGATTTCCTGATCTGGCTTACCTGAACAAAATCTAAAGCCCCACTTTGCATTGGAAATAGCTTATAGGATAATAACATACCCACCCACCAATTAGTATTTTATTAAATTAGATTTTGATATCTAACTTTAGAAGGGGAAAAAAATCTCACTTTTGGTACCGATTGACACAACTTGAAGTAGATTTAATATTTTATTTAATTATATTGGCTGGAAAAACAAAGTCCCATACAAAAATAGCAAAGTCCAATACTGAATCGAAAATAGTCAGCTGCTATTATCATTCATACCCATCCACCAATTAATAAATATAAATATAGACATACATTGTTGAAGGTGAAAGAATTTACTTGTAGACTGATCATGGATGATCTCTCACGTCGAACAATAAATTAAAATGCAAAAAAAGTTGAGAAGACAACAGTTATAGAGGTTCGCCTTTTAAGAAATAGTTACTTTCTCTTTGATATTGGGTTGCTTTTACTGTTCTCTTGAGAATTATACAAGATCATATTTTATAAAATGTGATTCAGGATCTCCAGAGGCTACCTAATATGTATTTATAATCTCTTAAGAGATAATCCTTAACAAATATCTAAATACAAATATTTCATGTTTGAATTTGAATATAAAGATCTTTTGTATCTTAGATTTGACTTGAATCTCCATTTAAATTGCACTTGATATATCTCCTGAACAAAATCTTGTGATTTATAGAATTTAAACTATTACTATGTTCTTATCGACCTCCTTATATTCGTAGACTCAATTCGGCACCCTTTATCATAGTGGTAACTAAAGTCGGCACGCTTATCTAGTTGATTGAAGTCAGCATTACTTTTGTTAAAATTGACACCTTTTATGTTATTGTTGATTTAAATTGACACCCTTTTAATGAATGACACTAAATGAGTGCCCATAAGAACTTGATTAAACAAAATCTCTTTATTTCATCCTTGGAACCGAGAACATTAAATCGGCACCCATCAATATATATTCCACATGCATGAAAAGCTAGAAAAATTGACCATATACAGACATGATGTGACACGTAAATTATTCACCTTTTAATTACCGTTCTGAATCATAGCTAGACTTATACATATAATTCTATTATTTTCCTCAAGGAAAGAAAAGAAAGTAAAATTGGAACAAGTACTGGCATTAGAATTTTATACATCCAAACAAAATTGACACCCACTAAAATTCTTATCCCACACGAAACACGTACTCAATTTATTTGACACATATTCATCTCAATTTAATTTCAAATGTCGGGGACTATCAATTGTTAAAGGAAAATGATATTCGTTTTTGTAGGGTTTTTTTTTTTTTTTTCCCATCACTTGCACCAAATGAGTCCATGTGGACTCGGTCCCACCATTTTGTGAGTATTACTCTTTGTTGAAGGTCAGATTTGAGATTAGCACCATTTTTTCATGAGACTTTGCTATTTGGCTCCGGAGAACAGAGCTCTTTACACAATTGGGGAGCTGATGGGAGTACTGTTATTTTGCGAGTAGCGGGGATTAATACTCTTTTGTTGAAGGCTAGATTTTTTTGCTAGTGGGGATTAGTACGATCATTTTTATTTTTTTTACTATCATTTTGTCCAAGGCTAGATTTGATGTCAATCATGTGAAAACCATTAGCTTCCAAGGAGTACTACTGTTTGTATGTTATTCCACTATACGTATATGGGAGTCCTCAACAAAAACAAATTCCTTCCTTGACTTTTTTTTTTTTTGGTCGTCCACCACCACCCAGTGCACATTGCTTTGGCATTTTGCCTGTCGTTATTTTTTCTGTACGCAGGCATGAATATATGTGTATGTATATATATATATATATATATATTTTTTTTTTTTTGTTTTCTTATGTGACTAATGAATGATGAGAGAAAATAAGTGATATCAAGCATGTTAGAATATTAATTTTCATTTTACGAAAAAAAGAAGATCAATGATATTGTCATATCTCACATCCTAATGGTTATTGGGTGAGTCTACTGGGTGAGTCCACTACCAGTGCGGTAATAAGGATCTTAACGTTAAGATTTCAACGATAATCTAGCTATTTATTGTCAAAGGCTAGACATTGATACATACGTCACAACTTGAGTCTCCCAAGCCACAAAGAAAGTTTAGCATATATAGCAATTTCAATATCATTAAGTAAAGAAATTGGTCAATGGTTTTTTCTTGTCTTTTATTTTATTTTATTTTTTGTAATTGTGCACTTGTAACTCACATTCTTCTTAAAATACAAAACACACACACACATATAATCCATGCAACACATGGGTCTAGCCTTGTAGAAATCCAAACAATTGCTTATTTATTACACAAATCTTGTTTAATATTGCAACGTAATTGAGTGATGCAATTATTAAAACACACGAACTAAGTCCCATAAGTACAACGTACTGCATGGGAAAATAGCTAGACGTACTGCCTGGGAAAATAGCTAGAGGTCGTTGAATTTGTCTGTGCATTGTTGGAGGTTTTAGGTGTCTTTTATAGCTTTCTCAACTCTCAAAAATACTGGAATGCTGATCAATGAAAACCCACATATCCACCATCCAATATTCAATATTTTTGTTAATATATGGGTTCCAAATTGCTACATGTTTTATTTTTGTTTCACGTTTATGATATATATATTTTAAATTGATAAGTAATCACTAATTATAAGTAGCGTAATATACGTACCAACCCTTAAATTAAGCTTCTAGCTAGCTAGTACTATTTGTTAGGAATAAGGATAAGGATGACAAACGATGTCTCATTTTAATATTAAATCACTTTTTTAACATGGGGTATTGGGGTGGAATAACATTTTAGTTTGATTTTGAATTTCATCAAGGGTTTTATTTTTTATTTTACCCTATCAACATATCGCATAGTGTTAATTTGTCCTTTAAAATTTTAATTTTGGTAATTTATACCATAAATTTACATATATGTAACGAATCACTCTTGATTGATAACAATACTAACGTTTGACAAAAATTGACATGTGACTTGCATATGATTCATTAATTAATAATTAACAAAAATTGACATGTGACTTGCATATGATTCATTAATTAATAATTAATGAATAGTGATATTTATCTATTTTAACCCAACTTTATTGGATTTATGTTTTTTAATAAAGGTTTTATTAAAATTTTAAAAAAATCCTGAATTAGCTTTATTTTAAATATTTATGTGAGTTAATATTAATTTAAAAACTATCTTTAATTCTATAAAATATTAATAACTCATGTGTAAGTCACAAATCAATTTTCGTTTAAAAAAAAAAAGTCTATTTATCCATCTCTCTATCTAAGAAATTCGGCTGCCACAAAAAACGACAGTCAAGCAATACTTGACCAATTAACTCGGTCACACGTCGGATCCTCCTGCAGTTTGCATGAGACGTATGCTCCGTTTGGTGATTCAACTCAAATTTAAATTTTTCATATCAGTTTTTATCTTTTTCTGAAAAGTCAACAAAAATTATAACGAGTTTTTAAAAAATCAACCAACTTCAACTTAAAAATTTCAACTCCAACCATAACACCAAACAGAGGCTACATCTGGTTGATGAACGAGATGGATAGAATGATCCATTTTTTGTTTTTGTTTTTGTTTTTTTGTTTTTGAATTTTTTGAGTTTTAAAACTTATTTTGTTCAATTTCATATATTTAAATTTAATGCATAAAATAATATGTAACTGCTAACCACGAAGGATGTTGTTGGTGTTTCAAAAACTGGCACGTTTGCTTAGTTACCTCCAACTTAAAATTTTTATATCAGTTTTTATCTTTTTAGTGAAAAGTCAATAAAAATTATAAATAGTTTTTAAAAAGTCAACCAACTCTAATCTAGAAATTTCATTCGTTTGGTGAATCAAACAGAGTGTGGGATTTGACCCACATGTCCTTTATTCATTTCTCACTTGTGTCCGTACAAAAATATCATAACACATCAATTGAAAATTATATCTCAGTTAAAATACCATATCATGTTAATTAAAAAACCATAATCATTTAGATTGAAGGGACATAAAAGAAAACATATGAGTTGAATCCACGAGGAAGACCGAACCCACAACCTCCCACCAAAAATCCTCTCTCATTCACTTTCCAATACCATTAAAATCCTTTCTAAATCCCTTTCCAATGCCATTAAACCAAAGGATCTTAGGAATTCAAACGTACAAACGTTATAGCATTCCAAATGCATAAGATAATTACCCAAAAAATTTTTTTTGCACAAGATAAAATATAATAGGTATTCCTTTCTAAATTCAAGTGGCAAGGCCAATTAGTGGTGAAAATAAAAAGTTTAGAGAGAGAGAGTCAGAGAGCAAGTGTGAATAGTCGTTCACTGGGGTCGGTGGTCTGGCAATCTGCTAGGCTGTCAGCTTCCGATGTTCATCGGGGAGGTCTCATAGGTCACCAGGGTTGAGTTTGTGCCGTCGGGTGTATGGGTTGTCGTCGGTTTGCAGATGTTTTTGGGGGGTTTTGTTTGTCATTTTCCGCCATAGATCGTGGGATCCCGCTGAAACTCTGGGGGCTTGGTCACGGGTGGGAAGCGAGGCGAGTGGTTTGGCGCGTGTGGTTTTCGCCACCCGACATCGGTGGCATGTGTTCCATACGCACTGAAGAGCATCCTCTGTTTTTGATGGCGCTTCTGCTTTTGGTCCTCGCCGAAGCTCCGGTTGTTCTTCTCTCATGTCCGACGTCGAGGGGCTCTGTCCTCCTTGGTTGATCTCTTGTGTTTGTGTTGTTTGTTTTGTGTTTGTAACAATGGCAGTGGTTTCCCCGTCCAACCCTCATTTATTTTGTTGTTCTCTACTTGATCTTGGTAATCGGAGGAAGGTCGTTGGTTGGCTAGGTTTGTTTTGGTGGGTCGATTTTGTTTCCGCGTCACTTTTTGTAGGAGCTTGGCTCCGTTGTAAGGATAGGGGGTGCTCTAACATTTCCCGAGTGGATTGATTACCTGCATGATATCCTGTTAGTTTATGATGATCTCAATACCACCAGATGATTTTCTAGCCGTTTAGTGGCTTTCCGGTGTTGCTTTTCTCTTTTGTGGGCTTAGTCCCTCGTTTGTATTTCTAGCCATTTTGTGGTTTTTTAATAAAATTTCTTATTTAGCAACCCAAAAAAAAAAAAAAAAGTTGCAAGGCCAAATAAGATAGTGACACAAAATCGATAAGAATTTATAAAAGTTGTCCTTGTTTACCATGTGATTTCTACGTGAGATCTCCTTCCGTTTGGATCACGTGTCTATTTTTTAAAAGATTTTTTTTATTTTAAGTGAAAAAATCTTTTCTTTTGAGAATAAGATATTGTTTATACATGTAAAAAATTTTCTTTTCGAAAATCAAAAATTGTTTTGAAAAAGAAAAAATGATGTTAAAAATTGTGCATTGTGAAAATATTTCAAAAAAAATTCAATTTTTTTCAAAAAAAGGGTACTAATCAAAATGAGAGAATAATTAAAAAATTTTAGACAAATATTTTTTTGTAAAATTTTTTCAATTTCAGAAATTTGAAATGTCATTCAAACAAAGGGTCTCTTTATTGGGAAAGAAAAAAAAATAAAAGACAAAAAAACTAACGAAGTAAAGTATTCTATCGCGTAAAACAACATTTTACTTAATTATACATATTCTTTTCTTTTTTTAATGTATATAGAAATGTGAGATACAATATCATATTTATTTTAATAACGTAATTTTTTCCTTACCCAATCCAATTGGAGCAATACTACTACTCGTAATTTTAGTTTGGTATGACAACCAACTATATATATATATTTACGTTTAAATGCAAGACTTCGTTTTAGAAACCAACCAGGTTGGCGGAATTCCCTTTGATGGTTGAAAATCCAATTTCTCAAGAAATAACATTATTTTTAAGAATCTGTTTAGTTTGACGGTTAGAGTTAAAATTTTTAAAATAGAGTTATTTGACTTTTTAAAAATCTAGTTATAATTTTTGTTGACTTTTCATAAAAAGATAAAAACTGAGATAAAAAATTTGAGTTAGAATTAAAATACTAAACAAAGGCTAAATGTTCTATAAAAAAAAAAGCATAATTTTTAAAATGGGATTTATAACTATATGGCTTTTTTTTTTTTAATAAGTTTAATAATAAATGGCTCAAATTTTTAAAAAATGAGTTAAAAGGCCTCTATCACTGATTAATCATAATCAATCACTGATTGATCATAACCAAAATCAATAATTTTCCGATCAATCAGTGATTAACTATATTAAATATTCAATGATTTTTTTTAAATAGTTAATTAATTTTCTTAAATGGTCAATTAATGATTGACTATAGAATATAATTAATTCGATCAATTAGTTATTAACTTACAGTCAATCAGAATGACCATAAAGTTAGTCTCCAAATTTCATGGTCATTCACTGATTGATCAGGAGTCAATCACTGGAATCACCAAATTTTGTAGTCAGTTTCTGATTGGCCATTACTAAATCAGTATCCTTTTAACATCCTCATCATCTACTCATCACACATGATATTAACAATAAAAAGAAAATACAATGAAGTTTGTCCAAATAAACAAACCCACTTCAAAAATAAAAGAAAATACATAGGACCTATTCAAACAAACCCGGTGATTCATAAAAACCCTTTGTCAGAAAGAACCTGAAAGAAAAAAGTCTGACAACGGAAAAAGAAAAAGGTGCATGATCCATAATAAACAAAACACATTAAAACCCCAAAGGAAACTTATAAAAATGAATATACCATTCATAAAGCGATAAAGCAAAAGAAGATAAATAAATTCCGAAGTCAAAAATTACCTTTAAAATTAATGATGTTGAATCGAATAATTTACTAATTTATTTGTAAATATATATTTTTTAAAGATTATTTCACATATATATATATATATATATTACTAAATAAAAGATATGGTTGTGGCCCGTCATTTCCCATTTCGGTACATTGTGCAGGCAAGGTTTACAATTCCCCTGAGTTGGCAAGGGATTCGAACCTCTGACCTCCCGGTTGGTGAGATCCTTGAGGTTGTCTCCTATGCCAACACATCTACCCTTGCGTGGACAGATTATTTCATGTTTCTTAACATCTTATCTTAATCTTAATATTAATCTTAACATATATATATAAAAGAGCCAAAATGCACTCTCCTTCTTTTACCATATGTCACCCCATTTTTATACTTATCTTTTATGCTTTTATGCTTTTTTTTTTCTTTTTTTTTTCTCTCATTTATTTTCTTTTATGCTTTAATCTTTTATTTGTTTCTTTTATATTTTTCATCTCTCATCACATATATTAGCATATATGAAGGATATATATGTATGAATCAGTTGTTTTTCTTTTCACTTCTCTTTTATGAATTTATCATTTTTTCTTCTTTTATCTCTTTTTTTTTAATTTCTTTTATCTTTTTCGCTTCTCATTTTATATATATATATAATCCTCTGTATATCTATTCAATAATAAATTTATATCTATCATCAATAATTAAAGTGAGAATATATTTTTTTAGATTTTTTTCTTTAAAGTTTCATATAATGACGTTTCGATGTATTTTTTAATCTGGTTAAAAATACTTTTATCTTTTTTTTTCTTATGTTGTTATGTGCTTTTTTATTATTATTTCCTTCTTATTTTATGGAGTTTTTTTTAGTTTCTTTATGATTTTTTAATTTGATTAGAAAAATGTTTAGGCTAAATTTTTTTTGAGCTTTGATATGAAGTTTTGGTTTATTTATTTATTTATTTTTAAAGTTTAATATGGAGTTTTGGTTTTTTTTATTTCTATTTATTGTTTAATCGTTCTGTATCTTTTCTTTTCTTTTTTTAATTTTCTTATTAAATTCTTATATTTTTAATTAATTTGGTTAAAAAGGATTTTGTCTAAATTTTTTTTTTGAAATTTCGTTAAGAAGTTTCAGTTTTTGTTTTTTAAGTTTTGTTTGAAGTTTCGGTTTTTTCTTTCTTTTCCTTATTTTATCGTTTTGTACTTTTTCTTTTCTATTTTTGTATTTTCTAGTTAAATTCTTATATCTTTTAGCAATATATTATTGCGCGTGTTAAACTTGTATAGATATAAAAAAAGGAATGCTAACTTAGTGGAGTCAGGAAAATAAGGAATGAAAAAAGAAAGAATGAGAAAAATCAATCCTCAAAATTTGAGGCTCAAATTGTTATCAAGCCAAGGGACTAATTGAGGAGTGTGACATGAACTTTAATATTAACTTTTTAAGTACTAACTTACGCATCATATTTTTATTAATAGATGTAACTAATTGATATGATAATATTTTAAACACTTATCAATAAAAAATGACAACTCCTGTGACATATTGGTTGGTACTTAAAAAATTAGGATTAGAATTGATATCCTTAGTATTTTTCATGACTAATTAGTTAGGGGTTTCTTGTATTTTAATCTTCATTTGTTTATTATTATTGTTGATGCTGTTGCTGCTGTTATTATTATTATTATTTTTGCTACTAAAGATCCTAAATTAGGGATTGTTTGGATACATATGTATCCAAACGGAATTTTACAACTAAACTCCAAAACTATCAAATCTACATCTTATTTTCTTTTTCTTTCATTAAAAAAAAAACTTAAATTTTAAAAATCTATAACTTTCTTATTTCAAGTCGAAATGAGATAATTTACAAAAAAAAAAAAAAAAAAAAAATTTGCTCAAAATGACGAGAGTTCTGAAATAATATTCATATTGCAAATTTTTTTTTGAATCTATTTAAAATTTTCATATTTTTTTTATATATTACAATTTATTTATAATTTACCCTTCAATCAAAAAGATATTTCAATTACAACCTATAAAACTCCAACTACAATCATTATTCCAAATAGGTCCTTATTATCTTGTCATTAGGGAAAAAAAAAAAAGTTATCATGCATCGGATGCTTTTTCTTTCATTTAAATAAACTATAAAATTACTATTATAACCTTGCAAAATCTTACCTAATATTATAGGTCACCAACAGCAATATTTTTGCGCTTAAACTATTTTTTTAATCTTAAACTAATTTTAAATTAATTGTAAACATCAAAAAGAAAATTAGATTTTGTCCATTTCCAATTTCACTTTCAAAAAAAAAAAAAAAACCAACTAAAAAGGGGATAAATCCTTATTTCAAATTGAAATGTCGTCTCCCCTAAAATATATAAGTAAATAAATATTAAAATATCTTTTCTGTAGAAAAAAGTACATTGGAGGTACATCACACTGTTCCTCGATCGAGATTCGAGAATAGCTTAAAAACGACAACATTAAACACCCTTTTTTTTTAAACGACAACATTAGAGGTTGAAGACATTACTTAGCAACCAAAAAAAAAAAAAAAAAAAAAGAGACATTGCTAAAAGACGACAAAACTCTTATAAAACGACAGGTCGATTTTCTTTAATCAGTATTCAGCATATTTCGTTTTTAATCAAGAAAATAAAAAGCAAAAATAAAAATAAAAATCTCACCGTTGGCGCTTCGCACCAAAAAGAGCGAGAAAATATTACCGTTCGCGCTAAGAGGAGCGAGAAAATCTTACCGTTCGCACCAAAAAAAAAATCGTACCGTTGGGAGAGATTACTATTTCTTTGAAGACAAACAGAGAGAGAACCATTCTGATCAGAGAAGAGAGGAGAGAGAAGAGAGAGAGAGCATTCTGGGTATTTCTTCAGTAAATTGGAAAATGTGGGCATTTGGGTTTTCAGAAAAACTGCGAAATTTTGGTATTCGGGTTTCCTATTTCAGATTCTGGGTATTTGGGTTTTCGATTTCAGATTATGGGTATTTGGGGAGCTTAAGATTTGGCATTTTATTTGGAGACGAGGATGATAAGAATGGGAAAAGGCATGATTTTGGCTCCAACACAACAACTCACAGTCAAGGTATTTCCTTTGGTTTTCCTTCTAAAAGTTTCGCTTTTTATTTCAGCATTTTGTTTTGTTTGATCAGAGTCTCTACTCTTGTTTAATACAAGCATTAATTTCCAGATTATAGTGATAGTTACCCTTTTTGTGTTCAAATTTCGTTTCGACCTATGTACGGTTTTCCTTTCTCATTCGAAGTTCTATTTCAACTATACAACTACTGCTTTTGTTTCTATCAAAAAAGAAAAAGAAAAAAAAAACCGAGTGGTTCACATATATATATATATATATATATATATAGCACGTGTCAATTGAATAGTTGAAACTTTCCAGGTTTGTTTCCCATCTTAATTGGGATAAGATTTCTATTTTTCAATAAAACCGAGTGTTTTATTTAATCAAATTTTAGTTCCTTATCAAGTAAGAACTAGTAAAGTGAATTGAGTAGATTGTGTCCTCTAATTTACCACATAAAGTCAAGCTAGTAATTTTATCTACTGATTTCCAGGTTTGCTTGGTCTTTCTTGAACTATGATACCATGCCTTAATCCTTGTTTCTGTGGAACTCTATTGCTTATGGAGTTCAACGTACATCAGTGCAAATGTAAGTCCGTCCTTTCTTCGTTTTGCAATTCCTTTACTTAGGTAAAGTCCTGCAAAAAAAATTTATTTTCTCCAGTAAATTTTTGCTTCTTGGCACAGTCCTGGATAATTCTATCCATTTTGTGATGTCAACAGACTCTTCAACAGTTTTTAGATCCTTTTTCTGAAGCTCTTGACGATGGAAGGAGCATCACTTCCTTTTCTAAGGCGGTCCTATGATCATATCTAGAGCTTGCAGTTAAAACATTCTTATTGGTATATAAACTTTTAGCCTTTATCTTTTTCCGTTTGTTTGTTTGGTGTCAATTTTTTTTTTTTTTTTTTTTTTTTTTGGTTGTTGTTGTAGTTACTGGTTTGGAATTTACTTGTAACTGCAAGATATTATCGTTTAGGACAAGATTTGTGCATTTGCTAATTAGTTCGTAAAAGTCTTATAGACATCTATTAGTTGTCTTTGACTGAGTTTAATGGTTTTTTTTATTTTTTATTTTTATTTTTTAATTTGCTTGCAGGTTGATGGGTGGTTCAGAGGATGGCTGTGGAGGAAGAAGTGATCATGACGAAGAACTCTTCTCACATGCTTAACGGGTAAATAAATAAGTGGAATTTGGAAGATTGTTTTGAGTTTGTTTTTATTTTTTATTTTTAATATTTTTTTGATGTGTTTCATGACAATTTGTTTTTCTCTCTCTCATACAGTTGGAAGATAAGAAATAAATAAAAGGAAGAAGAAGCACACGATCGACAATTCTCCTACAATGATTCAAGCATCCATGGCGAAAAGGGACCTTTTGTGATTACTTATATATATATATATATATATATATATATATGTACACATATATATATTATCTTGCTATGGTTTTTTACATATAGACATGCATCCATGCATGTTTACATATAGGAATTCATTCATACATACATACATACATATAGGCATGCATTCATACATACATTCATACATACATACATATATGCATACACATGACATAACTTCGTGAGTGATTTGGAGCCTTTTATCCAGATCGTATTGCTATTTTATTTTGGTCATTCAAATTATTTGGCAGGCAGCTGCGTTACAGGGAAGGATACCATATGAAAGGCGACACCCATTGCTTGGTATGAACAAGACACTAGATGTTTGACAGGTTGATATTTTATCTCTCTGTTCCGGCTTTATAATTAGCTTTAATGTTGATGCCTTTAGGAAACAAATAGTTAGCCTTAGTGTTCATGCTTATTTATGGGCTCAATTTGAATCTTAATTTTACTAGAGGTTTCTCATCCTGTTTCTATTTGTATACTAGGAACTAATAGTGCTGCAGAAAGAGCATTTTAGGACCATGGAAAGAAAAAATTTTAAGCTTTTAAAGTTGTTGAGATCTTATAGCCAGGTCACCTAAATATATTGTCTAATATTTCCACTTGATTAATAGTTTTGTTTGGTCTGAACAGTGACAGAGGATGACAGAATGCTGTAGTTCGAATTCTATGCTCGCGCATCAACACTTGCCACTAAAAATCCTACAGGTAAGAATTTCTCTGCAAAATGTAACCATTTTAAAATGCACTTTTGACTTGTTAGTATACTTTGGCGTAAGTCCTAGATTGTTTTTCTTTTAATTGCTATTTCACTTTATATGCTAAGATATGATTTTGTCTATAGTGCCTATCGACTTGCTTTGGAAGGATTGAAGAGAAATGGGTCGGGGAGCTCTTCACTGTGGAGTTGGTTGAATTGAAGGCTCCATATCGCCTCCCTCTCCTCTTTACATTTACTTCAAATTGATATATATTTGTTGACTTCAACTGAGTTTGATGGTTTTTATTGTTTACATGGTCTTGTTCAAAGGATGGCCCCAGAGGAGAAGCGATCGTGGCGCAAAACTATGCTAACATACTTCCTCGGTAACTGTTTTATCTCTCTACATCATAGCACTAGCTTTGTGCAGATGTTACTGTTCTAATCCTTCTGTTATTGTTCAATTTGACAGATGGAACGATGGGGGGAGGGGGCTGCAAAAGGCGAATGGCAAGGACATTATATAACAGAGACAGGTATAGTCTTTCTTTGTCAAATTTAATATATCTACTCTTAGTTGCATGATAGATCTGACATAAATAGTCAGCAAAGTTTGTTGAAAAAAAAAAAATAGTAATTCCTTAACTAGTTTAGTTTCCAGATGAAGTCAGATTTCAAAATGCTCAGTTTGGATGTGTTACTGATCGTTTATATCATCTGTTAGGAGAACGAGGAGCAACGATAAGTGGCATATTTGGTCTATTTGGCTGATGAAGATGCCTGTGTTCTGAGTTTGCTGATCTGAAATCAATGGTAATTTTTGAGTTTAGCTTTTAAGTATTGTTTTGAGTATACTTTTTTGTCTACCTTTTAAGATAAATTATTTATAATGAACTAAACTAAGCATATAATGAATATACAAAGAGATCTTGAATTTATTTATTTTTCTTTAATTTTTTTTTTTTTGTCTTTCCAAATCATATAAATCTAAGGCCATCCGATGATAATCTACTAATGGCAAGCTAACTGAGCGATTAATTATCACTTTTGATTTTTTTGAGAAACTTTAGTATGACCAAACTTCAAATATTGTTGATAGGTATAACACTTTTTTGAGCTACACTTTTAACACGCTTTTAGCCAGGTCCCCCCTAAGAAGTTCTTGGAAGCACCACCGTCCCATTCTTATGGACAAGCCTGAAAACAAATTTGAATATTTTCCTAGCTCAGAGGTACGTAACTCCTTCAACACCTGGCACTGAATCTTTTCCTAGTGGTTCTGTATGCTCACCAAACTTACAATGTTTATATCTTTTTCAGAATCTTTCACATCATGTGAAACCAATGAAGTACTTGTTGCTAATTGCCATGAAAAGCTGCATCGTGAGTAGTTCTCTGTGCTTTCAAACTTATTGTTCTTGTACTTTTATTTTTTATTTTTTATTTTTATAAAACTACTACTAGAACTATCTGCAATAAAATTTATAGACTTTAAAAGAATTACATCTTCGATTATACTTTTCAGGAGCATCATTTGCAGAAAAAGGAGTTTTTGTACCAATAACACAAGGCTTTGAAACATAATTTGATCTTAACAAACGTATGTTCTTCACCTTCCCTTTTGTTTTGTTTTTTTGTTTTTGTTTTTGTTTTTTTTCCTAACCTTTTTTTCTTTTCTTTGTTTTAGGTGTGTCATGACAATTTTTTAAGGAGGAAGCACTGGGTTGACGGTTCTTCAACAATGATCCAAGCAGCCATAGCAAAAAGGGACCTTTTCTAACTACTTTTATATATATATATATATATATATATATAATATTATTTATTAGGTTTATGTACTTACACACATGTGCATGCAAGCATACATACATGCATACATATAGGCTTGCATACATACATGCATACATTCATGCATGCATTCATACATACAAATTTGTAAATACACATATTGGTAGAACTTCACGTGAGTGATTTGGATCCTTTTTTCTAATTAATGTTGTTATTTGATTTTTGTCAAATTATTTGACAGGGCAGTTGCTTGTCAGGCGAGGTTGCTACCATATGAAAGGCCACTCCCGTTGCTTGGCTTATTCGGTCTATTTGGCTTAATGGTATTTCTTTTCAATCTTTTTTTTTTTTTTTGGGGTGATACTTTTGGTCTTTTACGTTGGGCTATTAAGTCAGATTCCTTAATGCTCAGTTTGAAAGTGTTACTGATCCTTTATATTGTCTGTTAGGAGAACGAGGTGCAATGACAAGTGCCTTATTCGGTCTATTTGGCTGATGAAGGTGCCAGTGTTTTGGGTTTGCTGGATCCGAAATCAATGATGTTTGTTTTCAATCTCTCTCTCTCTTTTTTTTTTTTTTTTGATACTTTGGTCCTTTACCTTGGGCTATTAAGTATTGTTTTGTATACCAGTCACTTTTTGTCTACCTTTTAAGATAAATTAATTCATTACATCTCTTTAGTTTCATGCAGTTTGCTGTTGGAAACACGTAGGTTGACAACATAATAGGAAACTTCTCCAACAGTTCTCCAAAGATTCCAATGTACGTAACTTTATTATTATTTTTTTTTTTGGTCTTTTCGTATCATAGGGAGATAGATCTATAGAGCAAGAGATAACTAGTTATAAGGCCATCCAATGATAATCTACTGATGGCTAGCTAACCGAGTGATTAATCATTCCGTTTTATTTTTTAAGAAACTTTATTATGACCCGAATTCAAATATCATAGATGGTTATAAAGATAGAAGTTCCTATGAGACATAATTCTCACTTTAAATCCTAACACTAGATGTGTTTTCGTCTGTAGCGTCTACGGGATTGCTTAGAAGGATTGAAGAGATATTGGTTGGGGAGCTCTTCACTCGGAGTTGGTCGCATTGACATTCCTTATTCCCTTATTTTTTCACATCTTGTTTAGCTATGTATATGTTGTCTTTAACGAGTTTGATGACTTTTATTGCTTGCATGGTGTGGTTCAGAGGATGGCCCGAAAGAAGACGTGATTGTGATGCAAAAATATGCTAACGTACCTTACCGGTAACTGTTTTATCTATCTACTTTATAAAACTAGCTCTGTGCAGTTGTCATTGTGAAAAAAATTGAAATTCACTAACGCGCTTTTAGCCAGGTCCCCCCTAAGAAGTTCTTGGAAGCACCACCGTCCCATTCTTATGGACAAGCCTGAAAACAAATTTGAATATTTTCCTAGCTCAGAGGTACGTAACTCCTTCAACACCTGGCACTGAATCTTTTCCTAGTGGTTCTGTATGCTCACCAAACTTACAATGTTTATATCTTTTTCAGAATCTTTCACATCATGTGAAACCAATGAAGTACTTGTTGCTAATTGCCATGAAAAGCTGCATCGTGAGTAGTTCTCTGTGCTTTCAAACTTATTGTTCTTGTACTTTTATTTTTTATTTTTTATTTTTATAAAACTACTACTAGAACTATCTGCAATAAAATTTATAGACTTTAAAAGAATTACATCTTCGATTATACTTTTCAGGAGCTTCATTTGCAGGAAAAGGAGTTTTTGTACCAATAACACAAGGCTTTGATACATAATTAGATCTTAACAAACGTATGTTCTTCACCTTCCCTTTTGTTTTGTTTTTTTGTTTTTGTTTTTGTTTTTTTTCCTAACCTTTTTTTCTTTTCTTTGTTTTAGGTGTGTCATGACAATTTTTTAAGGAGGAAGCACTGGGTTGACGGTTCTTCAACAATGATCCAAGCAGCCATAGCAAAAAGGGACCTTTTCTAACTACTTTAATATATATATATATATGTATAATATTATTTATTAGGTTTCTGTACTTACACACATGTGCATGCAAGCATACATACATGCATACATATAGGCTTGCATACATACATGCATACATTCATGCATGCGTGCATACATACAAATTTGTAAATACACATATTGGTAGAACTTCACGTGAGTGATTTGGATCCTTTTTTCTAATTAATGTTGTTATTTGATTTTTGTCAAATTATTTGACAGGGCGGTTGCTTGTCAGGCGAGGTTGCTACCATATGAAAGGCCACTCCCGTTGCTTGGCTTATTCGGTCTATTTGGCTTAATGGTATTTGTTTTCAATCTTTTTTTTTTTTGGGGTGATACTTTTGGTCTTTTACGTTGGGCTATTAAGTCAGATTCCTTAATGCTCAGTTTGAAAGTGTTACTGATCCTTTATATTGTCTGTTAGGAGAACGAGGTGCAATGACAAGTGGCTTATTCGGTCTATTTGGCTGATGAAGGTGCCAGTGTTTTGGGTTTGCTGGATCCGAAATCAATGATGTTTGTTTTCAATCTCTCTCTCATTTTTTTTTTTTTTTTGATACTTTGGTCCTTTACCTTGGGCTATTAAGTATTGTTTTGTATACCAGTCACTTTTTGTCCACCTTTTAAGATAAATTAATTCATTACATCTCTTTAGTTTCATGCAGTTTGCTGTTGGAAACACGTAGGTTGACAACATAATAGGAAACTTCTCCAACAGTTCTCCAAAGACTCCAATGTACGTAACTTTATTATTATTATTTTTTTTGGTCTTTTCATATCATAGGGAGATAGATCTTTAGAGCAAGAGATAACTAGTTATAAGGCCATCCAATGATAATCTACTGATGGCTAGCTAACCGAGTGATTAATCATTCCGTTTTATTTTTTAAGAAACTTTATTATGACCCGAATTCAAATATCATAGATGGTTATAAAGATAGAAGTTCCTATGAGACATAATTCTCACTTTAAATCCTAACACTAGATGTGTTTTCGTCTGTAGCGTCTACGGGATTGCTTAGAAGGATTGAAGAGATATTGGTTGGGGAGCTCTTCACTCGGAGTTGGTCGCATTGACATTCCTTATTCCCTTATTTTTTCACATCTTGTTTAGCTATGTATATGTTGTCTTTAACGAGTTTGATGACTTTTATTGCTTGCATGGTGTGGTTCAGAGGATGGCCCGAAAGAAGACGTGATTGTGATGCAAAAATATGCGAACGTACCTTCCCGGTAACTGTTTTATCTATCTACTTTATAAAACTAGCTCTGTGCAGTTGTTGTTGTGAAAAAAATTGAAATTCACTTGAGCTACACTTTTAACGTGCTTTTATCCAGGTCCCCCCTAAGAAGTTCTTGGAAGCACCACCGTCCCATTCTTATGGACAAGCCTGAAAACAAATTTGAATATTTTCCTAGCTCAGAGGTACGTAACTCCTTCAACACCTGGCACTGAATCTTTTCCTAGTGGTTCTGTATGCTCACCAAACTTACAATGTTTATATCTTTTTCAGAATCTTTCACATCATGTGAAACCAATGAAGTACTTGTTGCTAATTGCCATGAAAAGCTGCATCGTGAGTAGTTCTCTGTGCTTTCAAACTTATTGTTCTTGTACTTTTATTTTTTATTTTTTATTTTTATAAAACTACTACTAGAACTATCTGCAATAAAATTTATAGACTTTAAAAGAATTACATCTTCGATTATACTTTTCAGGAGCTTCATTTGCAGGAAAAGGAGTTTTTGTACCAATAACACAAGGCTTTGATACATAATTAGATCTTAACAAACGTATGTTCTTCACCTTCCCTTTTGTTTTGTTTTTTTGTTTTTGTTTTTGTTTTTTTTCCTAACCTTTTTTTCTTTTCTTTGTTTTAGGTGTGTCATGACAATTTTTTAAGGAGGAAGCACTGGGTTGACGGTTCTTCAACAATGATCCAAGCAGCCATAGCAAAAAGGGACCTTTTCTAACTACTTTAATATATATATATATATATGTATAATATTATTTATTAGGTTTATGTACTTACACACATGTGCATGCAAGCATACATACATGCATACATATAGGCTTGCATACATACATGCATACATTCATGCATGCGTGCATACATACAAATTTGTAAATACACATATTCGTAGAACTTCACGTGAGTGATTTGGATCCTTTTTTCTAATTAATGTTGTTATTTGATTTTTGTCAAATTATTTGACAGGGCGGTTGCTTGTCAGGCGAGGTTGCTACCATATGAAAGGCCACTCCCGTTGCTTGGCTTATTCGGTCTATTTGGCTTAATGGTATTTGTTTTCAATCTTTTTTTTTTTTGGGGTGATACTTTTGGTCTTTTACGTTGGGCTATTAAGTCAGATTCCTTAATGCTCAGTTTGAAAGTGTTACTGATCCTTTATATTGTCTGTTAGGAGAACGAGGTGCAATGACAAGTGGCTTATTCGGTCTATTTGGCTGATGAAGGTGCCAGTGTTTTGGGTTTGCTGGATCCGAAATCAATGATGTTTGTTTTCAATCTCTCTCTCATTTTTTTTTTTTTTTTTGATACTTTGGTCCTTTACCTTGGGCTATTAAGTATTGTTTTGTATACCAGTCACTTTTTGTCCACCTTTTAAGATAAATTAATTCATTACATCTCTTTAGTTTCATGCAGTTTGCTGTTGGAAACACGTAGGTTGACAACATAATAGGAAACTTCTCCAACAGTTCTCCAAAGACTCCAATGTACGTAACTTTATTATTATTATTTTTTTTGGTCTTTTCATATCATAGGGAGATAGATCTTTAGAGCAAGAGATAACTAGTTATAAGGCCATCCAATGATAATCTACTGATGGCTAGCTAACCGAGTGATTAATCATTCCGTTTTATTTTTTAAGAAACTTTATTATGACCCGAATTCAAATATCATAGATGGTTATAAAGATAGAAGTTCCTATGAGACATAATTCTCACTTTAAATCCTAACACTAGATGTGTTTTCGTCTGTAGCGTCTACGGGATTGCTTAGAAGGATTGAAGAGATATTGGTTGGGGAGCTCTTCACTCGGAGTTGGTCGCATTGACATTCCTTATTCCCTTATTTTTTCACATCTTGTTTAGCTATGTATATGTTGTCTTTAACGAGTTTGATGACTTTTATTGCTTGCATGGTGTGGTTCAGAGGATGGCCCGAAAGAAGACGTGATTGTGATGCAAAAATATGCTAACGTACCTTCCCGGTAACTGTTTTATCTATCTACTTTATAAAACTAGCTCTGTGCAGTTGTTGTTGTGAAAAAAATTGAAATTCACTTGAGCTACACTTTTAACGTGCTTTTATCCAGGTCCCCCCTAAGAAGTTCTTGGAAGCACCACCGTCCCATTCTTATGGACAAGCCTGAAAACAAATTTGAATATTTTCCTAGCTCAGAGGTACGTAACTCCTTCAACACCTGGCACTGAATCTTTTCCTAGTGGTTCTGTATGCTCACCAAACTTACAATGTTTATATCTTTTTCAGAATCTTTCACATCATGTGAAGCCAATGAAGTACTTGTTGCTAATTGCCATGAAAAGCTGCATCGTGAGTAGTTCTCTGTGCTTTCAAACTTATTGTTCTTGTACTTTTATTTTTTATTTTTATAAAACTACTACTAGAACTATCTACAATAAAATTTATCGACTTTAAAAGAATTACATCGTCGATTATACTTTTCAGGAGCTTCATTTACAGGAAAAGGAGTTTTTGTACCAATAACACAAGGCTTTGATACATAATTAGATCTTAACAAACGTATGTTCTTCACCTTCCCTTTTGTTTTGTTTTTTTGTTTTTGTTTTTGTTTTTTTTCCTAACCTTTTTTTCTTTTCTTTGTTTTAGGTGTGTCATGACAATTTTTTAAGGAGGAAGCACTGGGTTGACGGTTCTTCAACAATGATCCAAGCAGCCATAGCAAAAAGGGACCTTTTCTAACTACTTTAATATATATATATATATGTATAATATTATTTATTAGGTTTATGTACTTACACACATGTGCATGCAAGCATACATACATGCATACTTATAGGCTTGCATACATACATGCATACATTCATGCATGCGTGCATACATACAAATTTGTAAATACACATATTGGTAAAACTTCACGTGAGTGATTTGGATCCTTTTTTCTAATTATTGTTGTTATTTGATTTTTGTCAAATTATTTGACAGGGCAGTTGCTTGTCAGGCGAGGTTGCTACCATATGAAAGGCCACTCCCGTTGCTTGGCTTATTCGGTCTATTTGGCTTAATGGTATTTGTTTTCAATCTTTTTTTTTTTTGGGGTGATACTTTTGGTCTTTTACGTTGGGCTATTAAGTCAGATTCCTTAATGCTCAGTTTGAAAGTGTTACTGATCCTTTATATTGTCTGTTAGGAGAACGAGGTGCAATGACAAGTGGCTTATTCGGTCTATTTGGCTGATGAAGGTGCCAGTGTTTTGGGTTTGCTGGATCCGAAATCAATGATGTTTGTTTTCAATCTCTCTCTCATTTTTTTTTTTTTTTTGATACTTTGGTCCTTTACCTTGGGCTATTAAGTATTGTTTTGTATACCAGTCACTTTTTGTCTACCTTTTAAGATAAATTAATTCATTACATCTCTTTAGTTTCATGCAGTTTGCTGTTGGAAACACGTAGGTTGACAACATAATAGGAAACTTCTCCAACAGTTCTCCAAAGATTCCAATGTACGTAACTTTATTATTATTATTTTTTTTGGTCTTTTCATATCATAGGGAGATAGATCTTTAGAGCAAGAGATAACTAGTTATAAGGCCATCCAATGATAATCTACTGATGGCTAGCTAACCGAGTGATTAATCATTCCGTTTTATTTTTTAAGAAACTTTATTATGACCCGAATTCAAATATCATAGATGGTTATAAAGATAGAAGTTCCTATGAGACATAATTCTCACTTTAAATCCTAACACTAGATGTGTTTTCGTCTGTAGCGTCTACGGGATTGCTTAGAAGGATTGAAGAGATATTGGTTGGGGAGCTCTTCACTCGGAGTTGGTCGCATTGACATTCCTTATTCCCTTATTTTTTCACATCTTGTTTAGCTATGTATATGTTGTCTTTAACGAGTTTGATGACTTTTATTGCTTGCATGGTGTGGTTCAGAGGATGGCCCGAAAGAAGACGTGATTGTGATGCAAAAATATGCTAACGTACCTTCCCGGTAACTGTTTTATCTATCTACTTTATAAAACTAGCTCTGTGCAGTTGTTGTTGTGAAAAAAATTGAAATTCACTTGAGCTACACTTTTAACGTGCTTTTAGCCAGGTCCCCCCTAAGAAGTTCTTGGAAGCACCACCGTCCCATTCTTATGGACAAGCCTGAAAACAAATTTGAATATTTTCCTAGCTCAGAGGTACGTAACTCCTTCAACACCTGGCACTGAATCTTTTCCTAGTGGTTCTGTATGCTCACCAAACTTACAATGTTTATATCTTTTTCAGAATCTTTCACATCATGTGAAACCAATGAAGTACTTGTTGCTAATTGCCATGAAAAGCTGCATCGTGAGTAGTTCTCTGTGCTTTCAAACTTATTGTTCTTGTACTTTTATTTTTTATTTTTTATTTTTATAAAACTACTACTAGAACTATCTGCAATAAAGTTTATAGACTTTAAAAGAATTACATCTTCGATTATACTTTTCAGGAGCTTCATTTGCAGGAAAAGGAGTTTTTGTACCAATAACACAAGGCTTTGATACATAATTAGATCTTAACAAACGTATGTTCTTCACCTTCCCTTTTGTTTTGTTTTTTTGTTTTTGTTTTTGTTTTTTTTCCTAACCTTTTTTTCTTTTCTTTGTTTTAGGTGTGTCATGACAATTTTTTAAGGAGGAAGCACTGGGTTGACGGTTCTTCAACAATGATCCAAGCAGCCATAGCAAAAAGGGACCTTTTCTAACTACTTTAATATATATATATATATGTATAATATTATTTATTAGGTTTCTGTACTTACACACATGTGCATGCAAGCATACATACATGCATACATATAGGCTTGCATACATACATGCATACATTCATGCATGCGTGCATACATACAAATTTGTAAATACACATATTGGTAGAACTTCACGTGAGTGATTTGGATCCTTTTTTCTAATTAATGTTGTTATTTGATTTTTGTCAAATTATTTGACAGGGTAGTTGCTTGTCAGGCGAGGTTGCTACCATATGAAAGGCCACTCCCGTTGCTTGGCTTATTCGGTCTATTTGGCTTAATGGTATTTGTTTTCAATCTTTTTTTTTTTTGGGGTGATACTTTTGGTCTTTTACGTTGGGCTATTAAGTCAGATTCCTTAATGCTCAGTTTGAAAGTGTTACTGATCCTTTATATTGTCTGTTAGGAGAACGAGGTGCAATGACAAGTGGCTTATTCGGTCTATTTGGCTGATGAAGGTGCCAGTGTTTTGGGTTTGCTGGATCCGAAATCAATGATGTTTGTTTTCAATCTCTCTCTCATTTTTTTTTTTTTTTTGATACTTTGGTCCTTTACCTTGGGCTATTAAGTATTGTTTTGTATACCAGTCACTTTTTGTCCACCTTTTAAGATAAATTAATTCATTACATCTCTTTAGTTTCATGCAGTTTGCTGTTGGAAACACGTAGGTTGACAACATAATAGGAAACTTCTCCAACAGTTCTCCAAAGATTCCAATGTACGTAACTTTATTATTATTATTTTTTTTGGTCTTTTCATATCATAGGGAGATAGATCTTTAGAGCAAGAGATAACTAGTTATAAGGCCATCCAATGATAATCTATTGATGGCTAGCTAACCGAGTGATTAATCATTCCGTTTTATTTTTTAAGAAACTTTATTATGACCCGAATTCAAATATCATAGATGGTTATAAAGATAGAAGTTCCTATGAGACATAATTCTCACTTTAAATCCTAACACTAGATGTGTTTTCGTCTGTAGCGTCTACGGGATTGCTTAGAAGGATTGAAGAGATATTGGTTGGGGAGCTCTTCACTCGGAGTTGGTCGCATTGACATTCCTTATTCCCTTATTTTTTCACATCTTGTTTAGCTATGTATATGTTGTCTTTAACGAGTTTGATGACTTTTATTGCTTGCATGGTGTGGTTCAGAGGATGGCCCGAAAGAAGACGTGATTGTGATGCAAAAATATGCTAACGTACCTTCCCGGTAACTGTTTTATCTATCTACTTTATAAAACTAGCTCTGTGCAGTTGTTGTTGTGAAAAAAATTGAAATTCACTTGAGCTACACTTTTAACGTGCTTTTAGCCAGGTCCCCCCTAAGAAGTTCTTGGAAGCACCACCGTCCCATTCTTATGGACAAGCCTGAAAACAAATTTGAATATTTTCCTAGCTCAGAGGTACGTAACTCCTTCAACACCTGGCACTGAATCTTTTCCTAGTGGTTCTGTATGCTCACCAAACTTACAATGTTTATATCTTTTTCAGAATCTTTCACATCATGTGAAACCAATAAAGTACTTGTTGCTAATTGCCATGAAAAGCTGCATCGTGAGTAGTTCTCTGTGCTTTCAAACTTATTGTTCTTGTACTTTTATTTTTTATTTTTTATTTTTATAAAACTACTACTAGAACTATCTGCAATAAAGTTTATAGACTTTAAAAGAATTACATCTTCGATTATACTTTTCAGGAGCTTCATTTGCAGGAAAAGGAGTTTTTGTACCAATAACACAAGGCTTTGATACATAATTAGATCTTAACAAACGTATGTTCTTCACCTTCCCTTTTGTTTTGTTTTTTTGTTTTTGTTTTTGTTTTTTTTCCTAACCTTTTTTTCTTTTCTTTGTTTTAGGTGTGTCATGACAATTTTTTAAGGAGGAAGCACTGGGTTGACGGTTCTTCAACAATGATCCAAGCAGCCATAGCAAAAGGGGACCTTTTCTAACTACTTTAATATATATATATATATGTATAATATTATTTATTAGGTTTCTGTACTTACACACATGTGCATGCAAGCATACATACATGCATACATATAGGCTTGCATACATACATGCATACATTCATGCATGCGTGCATACATACAAATTTGTAAATACACATATTGGTAGAACTTCACGTGAGTGATTTGGATCCTTTTTTCTAATTAATGTTGTTATTTGATTTTTGTCAAATTATTTGACAGGGCAGTTGCTTGTCAGGCGAGGTTGCTACCATATGAAAGGCCACTCCCGTTGCTTGGCTTATTCGGTCTATTTGGCTTAATGGTATTTGTTTTCAATCTTTTTTTTTTTTGGGGTGATACTTTTGGTCTTTTACGTTGGGCTATTAAGTCAGATTCCTTAATGCTCAGTTTGAAAGTGTTACTGATCCTTTATATTGTCTGTTAGGAGAACGAGGTGCAATGACAAGTGGCTTATTCGGTCTATTTGGCTGATGAAGGTGCCAGTGTTTTGGGTTTGCTGGATCCGAAATCAATGATGTTTGTTTTCAATCTCTCTCTCATTTTTTTTTTTTTTTTGATACTTTGGTCCTTTACCTTGGGCTATTAAGTATTGTTTTGTATACCAGTCACTTTTTGTCCACCTTTTAAGATAAATTAATTCATTACATCTCTTTAGTTTCATGCAGTTTGCTGTTGGAAACACGTAGGTTGACAACATAATAGGAAACTTCTCCAACAGTTCTCCAAAGATTCCAATGTACGTAACTTTATTATTATTATTTTTTTTGGTCTTTTCATATCATAGGGAGATAGATCTTTAGAGCAAGAGATAACTAGTTATAAGGCCATCCAATGATAATCTACTGATGGCTAGCTAACCGAGTGATTAATCATTCCGTTTTATTTTTTAAGAAACTTTATTATGACCCGAATTCAAATATCATAGATGGTTATAAAGATAGAAGTTCCTATGAGACATAATTCTCACTTTAAATCCTAACACTAGATGTGTTTTCGTCTGTAGCGTCTACGGGATTGCTTAGAAGGATTGAAGAGATATTGGTTGGGGAGCTCTTCACTCGGAGTTGGTCGCATTGACATTCCTTATTCCCTTATTTTTTCACATCTTGTTTAGCTATGTATATGTTGTCTTTAACGAGTTTGATGACTTTTATTGCTTGCATGGTGTGGTTCAGAGGATGGCCCGAAAGAAGACGTGATTGTGATGCAAAAATATGCTAACGTACCTTCCCGGTAACTGTTTTATCTATCTACTTTATAAAACTAGCTCTGTGCAGTTGTTGTTGTGAAAAAAATTGAAATTCACTTGAGCTACACTTTTAACGTGCTTTTATCCAGGTCCCCCCTAAGAAGTTCTTGGAAGCACCACCGTCCCATTCTTATGGACAAGCCTGAAAACAAATTTGAATATTTTCCTAGCTCAGAGGTACGTAACTCCTTCAACACCTGGCACTGAATCTTTTCCTAGTGGTTCTGTATGCTCACCAAACTTACAATGTTTATATCTTTTTCAGAATCTTTCACATCATGTGAAACCAATGAAGTACTTGTTGCTAATTGCCATGAAAAGCTGCATCGTGAGTAGTTCTCTGTGCTTTCAAACTTATTGTTCTTGTACTTTTATTTTTTATTTTTATAAAACTACTACTAGAACTATCTACAATAAAATTTATAGACTTTAAAAGAATTACATCTTCGATTATACTTTTCAGGAGCTTCATTTGCAGGAAAAGGAGTTTTTGTACCAATAACACAAGGCTTTGATACATAATTAGATCTTAACAAACGTATGTTCTTCACCTTCCCTTTTGTTTTGTTTTTTTGTTTTTGTTTTTGTTTTTTTTCCTAACCTTTTTTTCTTTTCTTTGTTTTAGGTGTGTCATGACAATTTTTTAAGGAGGAAGCACTGGGTTGACGGTTCTTCAACAATGATCCAAGCAGCCATAGCAAAAAGGGACCTTTTCTAAATACTTTAATATATATATATATATGTATAATATTATTTATTAGGTTTATGTACTTACACACATGTGCATGCAAGCATACATACATGCATACATATAGGCTTGCATACATACATGGATACATTCATGCATGCGTGCATACATACAAATTTGTAAATACACATATTGGTAGAACTTCACGTGAGTGATTTGGATCCTTTTTTCTAATTAATGTTGTTATTTGATTTTTGTCAAATTATTTGACAGGGCAGTTGCTTGTCAGGCGAGGTTGCTACCATATGAAAGGCCACTCCCGTTGCTTTGCTTATTCGGTCTATTTGGCTCAATGGTATTTGTTTTCAATCTTTTTTTTTTTTGGGGTGATACTTTTGGTCTTTTACGTTGGGCTATTAAGTCAGATTCCTTAATGCTCAGTTTGAAAGTGTTACTGATCCTTTATATTGTCTGTTAGGAGAACGAGGTGCAATGACAAGTGGCTTATTCGGTCTATTTGGCTGATGAAGGTGCCAGTGTTTTGGGTTTGCTGGATCCGAAATCAATGATGTTTGTTTTCAATCTCTCTCTCATTTTTTTTTTTTTTTTTGATACTTTGGTCCTTTACCTTGGGCTATTAAGTATTGTTTTGTATACCAGTCACTTTTTGTCTACCTTTTAAGATAAATTAATTCATTACATCTCTTTAGTTTCATGCAGTTTGCTGTTGGAAACACGTAGGTTGACAACATAATAGGAAACTTCTCCAACAGTTCTCCAAAGATTCCAATGTACGTAACTTTATTATTATTATTTTTTTTGGTCTTTTCATATCATAGGGAGATAGATCTTTAGAGCAAGAGATAACTAGTTATAAGGCCATCCAATGATAATCTACTGATGGCTAGCTAACCGAGTGATTAATCATTCCGTTTTATTTTTTAAGAAACTTTATTATGACCCGAATTCAAATATCATAGATGGTTATAAAGATAGAAGTTCCTATGAGACATAATTCTCACTTTAAATCCTAACACTAGATGTGTTTTCGTCTGTAGCGTCTACGGGATTGCTTAGAAGGATTGAAGAGATATTGGTTGGGGAGCTCTTCACTCGGAGTTGGTCGCATTGACATTCCTTATTCCCTTATTTTTTCACATCTTGTTTAGCTATGTATATGTTGTCTTTAACGAGTTTGATGACTTTTATTGCTTGCATGGTGTGGTTCAGAGGATGGCCCGAAAGAAGACGTGATTGTGATGCAAAAATATGCTAACGTACCTTCCCGGTAACTGTTTTATCTATCTACTTTATAAAACTAGCTCTGTGCAGTTGTTGTTGTGAAAAAAATTGAAATTCACTTGAGCTACACTTTTAACGTGCTTTTAGCCAGGTCCCCCCTAAGAAGTTCTTGGAAGCACCACCGTCCCATTCTTATGGACAAGCCTGAAAACAAATTTGAATATTTTCCTAGCTCAGAGGTACGTAACTCCTTCAACACCTGGCACTGAATCTTTTCCTAGTGGTTCTGTATGCTCACCAAACTTACAATGTTTATATCTTTTTCAGAATCTTTCACATCATGTGAAACCAATGAAGTACTTGTTGCTAATTGCCATGAAAAGCTGCATCGTGAGTAGTTCTCTGTGCTTTCAAACTTATTGTTCTTGTACTTTTATTTTTTATTTTTATAAAACTACTACTAGAACTATCTACAATAAAATTTATAGACTTTAAAAGAATTACATCTTCGATTATACTTTTCAGGAGCTTCATTTGCAGGAAAAGGAGTTTTTGTACCAATAACACAAGGCTTTGATACATAATTAGATCTTAACAAACGTATGTTCTTCACCTTCCCTTTTGTTTTGTTTTTTTGTTTTTGTTTTTGTTTTTTTTCCTAACCTTTTTTTCTTTTCTTTGTTTTAGGTGTGTCATGACAATTTTTTAAGGAGGAAGCACTGGGTTGACGGTTCTTCAACAATGATCCAAGCAGCCATAGCAAAAAGGGACCTTTTCTAAATACTTTAATATATATATATATATGTATAATATTATTTATTAGGTTTATGTACTTACACACATGTGCATGCAAGCATACATACATGCATACATATAGGCTTGCATACATACATGGATACATTCATGCATGCGTGCATACATACAAATTTGTAAATACACATATTGGTAGAACTTCACGTGAGTGATTTGGATCCTTTTTTCTAATTAATGTTGTTATTTGATTTTTGTCAAATTATTTGACAGGGCAGTTGCTTGTCAGGCGAGGTTGCTACCATATGAAAGGCCACTCCCGTTGCTTGGCTTATTCGGTCTATTTGGCTCAATGGTATTTGTTTTCAATCTTTTTTTTTTTTGGGGTGATACTTTTGGTCTTTTACGTTGGGCTATTAAGTCAGATTCCTTAATGCTCAGTTTGAAAGTGTTACTGATCCTTTATATTGTCTGTTAGGAGAACGAGGTGCAATGACAAGTGGCTTATTCGGTCTATTTGGCTGATGAAGGTGCCAGTGTTTTGGGTTTGCTGGATCCGAAATCAATGATGTTTGTTTTCAATCTCTCTCTCATTTTTTTTTTTTTTTTTGATACTTTGGTCCTTTACCTTGGGCTATTAAGTATTGTTTTGTATACCAGTCACTTTTTGTCTACCTTTTAAGATAAATTAATTCATTACATCTCTTTAGTTTCATGCAGTTTGCTGTTGGAAACACGTAGGTTGACAACATAATAGGAAACTTCTCCAACAGTTCTCCAAAGATTCCAATGTACGTAACTTTATTATTATTATTTTTTTTGGTCTTTTCATATCATAGGGAGATAGATCTTTAGAGCAAGAGATAACTAGTTATAAGGCCATCCAATGATAATCTACTGATGGCTAGTTAACCGAGTGATTAATCATTCCGTTTTATTTTTTAAGAAACTTTATTATGACCCGAATTCAAATATCATAGATGGTTATAAAGATAGAAGTTCCTATGAGACATAATTCTCACTTTAAATCCTAACACTAGATGTGTTTTCGTCTGTAGCGTCTACGGGATTGCTTAGAAGGATTGAAGAGATATTGGTTGGGGAGCTCTTCACTCGGAGTTGGTCGCATTGACATTCCTTATTCCCTTATTTTTTCACATCTTGTTTAGCTATGTATATGTTGTCTTTAACGAGTTTGATGACTTTTATTGCTTGCATGGTGTGGTTCAGAGGATGGCCCGAAAGAAGATGTGATTGTGATGCAAAAATATGCTAACGTACCTTCCCGGTAACTGTTTTATCTATCTACTTTATAAAACTAGCTCTGTGCAGTTGTTGTTGTGAAAAAAATTGAAATTCACTTGAGCTAAACTTTTAACGTGCTTTTAGCCAGGTCCCCCCTAAGAAGTTCTTGGAAGCACCACCGTCCCATTCTTATGGACAAGCCTGAAAACAAATTTGAATATTTTCCTAGCTCAGAGGTACGTAACTCCTTCAACACCTGGCACTGAATCTTTTCCTAGTGGTTCTGTATGCTCACCAAACTTACAATGTTTATATCTTTTTCAGAATCTTTCACATCATGTGAAACCAATGAAGTACTTGTTGCTAATTGCCATGAAAAGCTGCATCGTGAGTAGTTCTCTGTGCTTTCAAACTTATTGTTCTTGTACTTTTATTTTTTATTTTTTATTTTTATAAAACTACTACTAGAACTATCTGCAATAAAGTTTATAGACTTTAAAAGAATTACATCTTCGATTATACTTTTCAGGAGCTTCATTTGCAGGAAAAGGAGTTTTTGTACCAATAACACAAGGCTTTGATACATAATTAGATCTTAACAAACGTATGTTCTTCACCTTCCCTTTTGTTTTGTTTTTTTGTTTTTGTTTTTGTTTTTTTTCCTAACCTTTTTTTCTTTTCTTTGTTTTAGGTGTGTCATGACAATTTTTTAAGGAGGAAGCACTGGGTTGACGGTTCTTCAACAATGATCCAAGCAGCCATAGCAAAAAGGGACCTTTTCTAACTACTTTAATATATATATATATATGTATAATATTATTTATTAGGTTTCTGTACTTACACACATGTGCATGCAAGCATACATACATGCATACATATAGGCTTGCATACATACATGCATACATTCATGCATGCGTGCATACATACAAATTTGTAAATACACATATTGGTAGAACTTCACGTGAGTGATTTGGATCCTTTTTTCTAATTAATGTTGTTATTTGATTTTTGTCAAATTATTTGACAGGGCAGTTGCTTGTCAGGCGAGGTTGCTACCATATGAAAGGCCACTCCCGTTGCTTGGCTTATTCGGTCTATTTGGCTTAATGGTATTTGTTTTCAATCTTTTTTTTTTTTGGGGTGATACTTTTGGTCTTTTACGTTGGGCTATTAAGTCAGATTCCTTAATGCTCAGTTTGAAAGTGTTACTGATCCTTTATATTGTCTGTTAGGAGAACGAGGTGCAATGACAAGTGGCTTATTCGGTCTATTTGGCTGATGAAGGTGCCAGTGTTTTGGGTTTGCTGGATCCGAAATCAATGATGTTTGTTTTCAATCTCTCTCTCATTTTTTTTTTTTTTTTGATACTTTGGTCCTTTACCTTGGGCTATTAAGTATTGTTTTGTATACCAGTCACTTTTTGTCCACCTTTTAAGATAAATTAATTCATTACATCTCTTTAGTTTCATGCAGTTTGCTGTTGGAAACACGTAGGTTGACAACATAATAGGAAACTTCTCCAACAGTTCTCCAAAGATTCCAATGTACGTAACTTTATTATTATTATTTTTTTTGGTCTTTTCATATCATAGGGAGATAGATCTTTAGAGCAAGAGATAACTAGTTATAAGGCCATCCAATGATAATCTACTGATGGCTAGCTAACCGAGTGATTAATCATTCCGTTTTATTTTTTAAGAAACTTTATTATGACCCGAATTCAAATATCATAGATGGTTATAAAGATAGAAGTTCCTATGAGACATAATTCTCACTTTAAATCCTAACACTAGATGTGTTTTCGTCTGTAGCGTCTACGGGATTGCTTAGAAGGATTGAAGAGATATTGGTTGGGGAGCTCTTCACTCGGAGTTGGTCGCATTGACATTCCTTATTCCCTTATTTTTTCACATCTTGTTTAGCTATGTATATGTTGTCTTTAACGAGTTTGATGACTTTTATTGCTTGCATGGTGTGGTTCAGAGGATGGCCCGAAAGAAGACGTGATTGTGATGCAAAAATATGCTAACGTACCTTCCCGGTAACTGTTTTATCTATCTACTTTATAAAACTAGCTCTGTGCAGTTGTTGTTGTGAAAAAAATTGAAATTCACTTGAGCTACACTTTTAACGTGCTTTTATCCAGGTCCCCCCTAAGAAGTTCTTGGAAGCACCACCGTCCCATTCTTATGGACAAGCCTGAAAACAAATTTGAATATTTTCCTAGCTCAGAGGTACGTAACTCCTTCAACACCTGGCACTGAATCTTTTCCTAGTGGTTCTGTATGCTCACCAAACTTACAATGTTTATATCTTTTTCAGAATCTTTCACATCATGTGAAACCAATGAAGTACTTGTTGCTAATTGCCATGAAAAGCTGCATCGTGAGTAGTTCTCTGTGCTTTCAAACTTATTGTTCTTGTACTTTTATTTTTTATTTTTATAAAACTACTACTAGAACTATCTACAATAAAATTTATAGACTTTAAAAGAATTACATCTTCGATTATACTTTTCAGGAGCTTCATTTGCAGGAAAAGGAGTTTTTGTACCAATAACACAAGGCTTTGATACATAATTAGATCTTAACAAACGTATGTTCTTCACCTTCCCTTTTGTTTTGTTTTTTTGTTTTTGTTTTTGTTTTTTTTCCTAACCTTTTTTTCTTTTCTTTGTTTTAGGTGTGTCATGACAATTTTTTAAGGAGGAAGCACTGGGTTGACGGTTCTTCAACAATGATCCAAGCAGCCATAGCAAAAAGGGACCTTTTCTAACTACTTTAATATATATATATATATGTATAATATTATTTATTAGGTTTATGTACTTACACACATGTGCATGCAAGCATACATACATGCATACTTATAGGCTTGCATACATACATGCATACATTCATGCATGCGTGCATACATACAAATTTGTAAATACACATATTGGTAAAACTTCACGTGAGTGATTTGGATCCTTTTTTCTAATTAATGTTGTTATTTGATTTTTGTCAAATTATTTGACAGGGCAGTTGCTTGTCAGGCGAGGTTGCTACCATATGAAAGGCTACTCCCGTTGCTTGGCTTATTCGGTCTATTTGGCTTAATGGTATTTGTTTTCAATCTTTTTTTTTTTTGGGGTGATACTTTTGGTCTTTTACGTTGGGCTATTAAGTCAGATTCCTTAATGCTCAGTTTGAAAGTGTTACTGATCCTTTATATTGTCTGTTAGGAGAACGAGGTGCAATGACAAGTGGCTTATTCAGTCTATTTGGCTGATGAAGGTGCCAGTGTTTTGGGTTTGCTGGATCCGAAATCAATGATGTTTGTTTTCAATCTCTCTCTCAATTTTTTTTTTTTTTTGATACTTTGGTCCTTTACCTTGGGCTATTAAGTATTGTTTTGTATACCAGTCACTTTTTGTCTACCTTTTAAGATAAATTAATTCATTACATCTCTTTAGTTTCATGCAGTTTGCTGTTGGAAACACGTAGGTTGACAACATAATAGGAAACTTCTCCAACAGTTCTCCAAAGATTCCAATGTACGTAACTTTATTATTATTATTTTTTTTGGTCTTTTCATATCATAGGGAGATAGATCTTTAGAGCAAGAGATAACTAGTTATAAGGCCATCCAATGATAATCTACTGATGGCTAGCTAACCGAGTGATTAATCATTCCGTTTTATTTTTTAAGAAACTTTATTATGACCCGAATTCAAATATCATAGATGGTTATAAAGATAGAAGTTCCTATGAGACATAATTCTCACTTTAAATCCTAACACTAGATGTGTTTTCGTCTGTAGCGTCTACGGGATTGCTTAGAAGGATTGAAGAGATATTGGTTGGGGAGCTCTTCACTCGGAGTTGGTCGCATTGACATTCCTTATTCCCTTATTTTTTCACATCTTGTTTAGCTATGTATATGTTGTCTTTAACGGGTTTGATGACTTTTATTGCTTGCATGGTGTGGTTCAGAGGATGGCCCGAAAGAAGACGTGATTGTGATGCAAAAATATGCTAACGTACCTTCCCGGTAACTGTTTTATCTATCTACTTTATAAAACTAGCTCTGTGCAGTTGTTGTTGTGAAAAAAATTGAAATTCACTTGAGCTACACTTTTAACGTGCTTTTAGCCAGGTCCCCCCTAAGAAGTTCTTGGAAGCACCACCGTCCCATTCTTATGGACAAGCCTGAAAACAAATTTGAATATTTTCCTAGCTCAGAGGTACGTAACTCCTTCAACACCTGGCACTGAATCTTTTCCTAGTGGTTCTGTATGCTCACCAAACTTACAATGTTTATATCTTTTTCAGAATCTTTCACATCATGTGAAACCAATGAAGTACTTGTTGCTAATTGCCATGAAAAGCTGCATCGTGAGTAGTTCTCTGTGCTTTCAAACTTATTGTTCTTGTACTTTTATTTTTTATTTTTATAAAACTACTACTAGAACTATCTACAATAAAATTTATAGACTTTAAAAGAATTACATCTTCGATTATACTTTTCAGGAGCTTCATTTGCAGGAAAAGGAGTTTTTGTACCAATAACACAAGGCTTTGATACATAATTAGATCTTAACAAACGTATGTTCTTCACCTTCCCTTTTGTTTTGTTTTTTTGTTTTTGTTTTTGTTTTTTTTCCTAACCTTTTTTTCTTTTCTTTGTTTTAGGTGTGTCATGACAATTTTTTAAGGAGGAAGCACTGGGTTGACGGTTCTTCAACAATGATCCAAGCAGCCATAGCAAAAAGGGACCTTTTCTAAATACTTTAATATATATATATATATGTATAATATTATTTATTAGGTTTATGTACTTACACACATGTGCATGCAAGCATACATACATGCATACATATAGGCTTGCATACATACATGGATACATTCATGCATGCGTGCATACATACAAATTTGTAAATACACATATTGGTAGAACTTCACGTGAGTGATTTGGATCCTTTTTTCTAATTAATGTTGTTATTTGATTTTTGTCAAATTATTTGA
The DNA here is from genome assembly GCA_038430175.1 of Ficus hirta. Classification (NCBI taxonomy): domain Eukaryota; kingdom Viridiplantae; phylum Streptophyta; class Magnoliopsida; order Rosales; family Moraceae; genus Ficus; species Ficus hirta. The sequence goes on along the minus strand of CM076588.1, from coordinate 19,297,423 downwards.
CAGGGCAGTTGCTTGTCAGGCGAGGTTGCTACCATATGAAAGGCCACTCCCGTTGCTTGGCTTATTCGGTCTATTTGGCTCAATGGTATTTGTTTTCAATCTTTTTTTTTTTTGGGGTGATACTTTTGGTCTTTTACGTTGGGCTATTAAGTCAGATTCCTTAATGCTCAGTTTGAAAGTGTTACTGATCCTTTATATTGTCTGTTAGGAGAACGAGGTGCAATGACAAGTGGCTTATTCGGTCTATTTGGCTGATGAAGGTGCCAGTGTTTTGGGTTTGCTGGATCCGAAATCAATGATGTTTGTTTTCAATCTCTCTCTCATTTTTTTTTTTTTTTTTGATACTTTGGTCCTTTGCCTTGGGCTATTAAGTATTGTTTTGTATACCAGTCACTTTTTGTCTACCTTTTAAGATAAATTAATTCATTACATCTCTTTAGTTTCATGCAGTTTGCTGTTGGAAACACGTAGGTTGACAACATAATAGGAAACTTCTCCAACAGTTCTTCAAAGATTCCAATGTACGTAACTTTATTATTATTATTTTTTTTGGTCTTTTCATATCATAGGGAGATAGATCTTTAGAGCAAGAGATAACTAGTTATAAGGCCATCCAATGATAATCTACTGATGGCTAGTTAACCGAGTGATTAATCATTCCGTTTTATTTTTTAAGAAACTTTATTATGACCCGAATTCAAATATCATAGATGGTTATAAAGATAGAAGTTCCTATGAGACATAATTCTCACTTTAAATCCTAACACTAGATGTGTTTTCGTCTGTAGCGTCTACGGGATTGCTTAGAAGGATTGAAGAGATATTGGTTGGGGAGCTCTTCACTCGGAGTTGGTCGCATTGACATTCCTTATTCCCTTATTTTTTCACATCTTGTTTAGCTATGTATATGTTGTCTTTAACGAGTTTGATGACTTTTATTGCTTGCATGGTGTGGTTCAGAGGATGGCCCGAAAGAAGATGTGATTGTGATGCAAAAATATGCTAACGTACCTTCCCGGTAACTGTTTTATCTATCTACTTTATAAAACTAGCTCTGTGCAGTTGTTGTTGTGAAAAAAATTGAAATTCACTTGAGCTACACTTTTAACGTGCTTTTAGCCAGGTCCCCCCTAAGAAGTTCTTGGAAGCACCACCGTCCCATTCTTATGGACAAGCCTGAAAACAAATTTGAATATTTTCCTAGCTCAGAGGTACGTAACTCCTTCAACACCTGGCACTGAATCTTTTCCTAGTGGTTCTGTATGCTCACCAAACTTACAATGTTTATATCTTTTTCAGAATCTTTCACATCATGTGAAACCAATGAAGTACTTGTTGCTAATTGCCATGAAAAGCTGCATCGTGAGTAGTTCTCTGTGCTTTCAAACTTATTGTTCTTGTACTTTTATTTTTTATTTTTATAAAACTACTACTAGAACTATCTACAATAAAATTTATAGACTTTAAAAGAATTACATCTTCGATTATACTTTTCAGGAGCTTCATTTGCAGGAAAAGGAGTTTTTGTACCAATAACACAAGGCTTTGATACATAATTAGATCTTAACAAACGTATGTTCTTCACCTTCCCTTTTGTTTTGTTTTTTTGTTTTTGTTTTTGTTTTTTTTCCTAACCTTTTTTTCTTTTCTTTGTTTTAGGTGTGTCATGACAATTTTTTAAGGAGGAAGCACTGGGTTGACGGTTCTTCAACAATGGTCCAAGCAGCCATAGCAAAAAGGGACCTTTTCTAACTACTTTCTTATATATATATATATATATATATATATATATATGTATAATATTATTTATTAGGTTTATGTACTTACACACATGTGCATGCAAGCATACATACATGCATACATATAGGCTTGCATACATACATGCATACATTCATGCATGCATGCATACATACAAATTTGTAAATGCACATATTGGTAGAACTTCACGTGAGTGATTTGGATCCTTTTTTCTAATTAATGTTGTTATTTGATTTTTGTCAAATTATTTGACAGGGCAGTTGCTTGTCAGGCGAGGTTGCTACCATATGAAAGGCCACTCCCGTTGCTTGGCTTATTCGGTCTATTTGGCTTAATGGTATTTGTTTTCAATCTTTTTTTTTTTTTTGGGTGATACTTTTGGTCTTTTACGTTGGGCTATTAAGTCAGATTCCTTAATGCTCAGTTTGAAAGTGTTACTGATCCTTTATATTGTCTGTTAGGAGAACGAGGTGCAATGACAAGTGGCTTATTCGGTCTATTTGGCTGATGAAGGTGCCAGTGTTTTGGGTTTGCTGGATCCGAAATCAATGATGTTTGTTTTCAATCTCTCTCTCTCTTTTTTTTTTTGTTTTGATACTTTGGTCCTGTACCTTGGGCTATTAAGTATTGTTTTGTATACCAGTCACTTTTTGTCTACCTTTTAAGATAAATTAATTCATTACATCTCTTTAGTTTCATGCAGTTTGCTGTTGGAAACACGTAGGTTGACAACATAATAGGAAACTTCTCCAACAGTTCTCCAAAGATTCCAATGTACGTAACTTTATTATTATTATTATTTTTTGGTCTTTTCATATCATAGGGAGATAGATCTTTAGAGCAAGAGATAACTAGTTATAAGGCCATCCAATGATAATCTACAAATGGCTAGCTAACCGAGTGATTAATCATTCCTTTTTATTTTTTAAGAAACTTTATTATGACCCGAATTCAAATATCATAGATGGTTATAAAGATAGAAGTTCCTATGAGACATAATTCTCACTTTAATTCCTAACACTAGATGTGTTTTCGTCTGTAGCGCCTACGGGATTGCTTAGAAGGATTGAAGAGATATTGGTTGGGGAGCTCTTCACTCGGAGTTGGTTGCATTGACATTCCTTATTCCCTTTTCTTTTCAGATCTTGTTTATATATGTGTATGTTGTCTTTCACTGAGTTTGATGACTTCGTCCCATTATTGTTCTCTGTGCTATTTTGTCATGAAAAGCTGCATCGTGAGTAGTTCTCTGTGCTTTCAAACTTATTGTTCTTGTCCTTTTTTATTTTTATTTTTTATTTTTATATAACTACTACTAGAACTCTCTACAATAAAATTTATAGACTTTAAAAGAATTACATCTTCGGTTATACTTTTCAGGAGCTTCATTTGCAGGAAAAGGAATTTGTACCAATAACGCAAGGCTTTGATACATAATTAGATCTTAACAAACGTATGTTCTTCACCTTCCCTTTTTTTTTTCCTACCTTTTTTTCTTTTCTTTGTTTGAGGTGTGTCATGACAATTTTTTTAGGAGGAAGAAGCACTCGGTTGACAATTCTCCAACAATGATCCAAGAAGCTATGGAAAAAAGGGACCTTTTCTTATTACTTTCATATATATATATATATTATATTGGTTTTATACATACATACATGTGCATACAAACATACATACATGCATACATATAGGATTGCTTACATACATACATACATGTAAATACACATCGGTAAACAAATATCTGGTCACAGAGGACATTGACTAACTTTTTCATTCCCGATGCTCTGTAGCATTGGGAAACATGTGGCGGGTTTCCAACCGCATTTTCAGTTTGCGCCTTTGATCAGGCAACTTCAGCATCGGGAAGTTTATTAGTAATTGGAAGCTGATTGGAAGCCTGATGTATAAATGGCCTTTTATCTTTATTTATTTATTTATTTTTTGAAGGCAAATCCAATGTTGGTTTGTAGGGATAAACAGCTATATAATTGTTTTCTTAATAGTGTTTTTTGACTCTTGTGTATAACTTGTATAAGATACTTGTATAACTTGTACTATGCACAAAGTTTAATACTGTGACATTCATGTTTTGACGTAACAGTATTCATGCTCATGCCTTTTTTTTTTTTTTGTTATCTTGATAATAGTTATTAGTTTATCTCTTTTTTAATTTTAAATTATTGTTTTACTGTTACAAAGTTTGTCATTTATCGTCTCTAATTCTTTTCGCACGGTTTAAAATGACTTGTGGAATAATGGGCTGATGAGCGACAACTAGCAAGTATATCTTAAATATGTAAAAGACATAATGACATATATTTGTATAATGTAATTAAATGTGTACATATGTTCCAAAGAAAGGCTGAGGACTATTTCCATTTCAAAAACAAAAATAATGCAAGATATTTCGTCTCTTTATCCTGAAAATAATTAAGAATATTTCTGACTTATTCGAGATAAAAGTTTTTTGTCTTTAATTACGAAGTTTCGTTTTGCTTATTGAAATGATATTTTATAAAGTATGTAATGTTTTAAGTAGACACATTTGTACTTTTAAGATTTTTTTGGGTAAATGATCATTTCTAAGAAATTTTTTTTTTAAAAATAAATGGATGAGCTTTTGTGAACTTAGAAAATGGTTGTTTTTATAGAAAATTATCAAATTAGTGATTCAGTAATTAATTGATATTAATATGAATTTTTTTACTAACCAATAATTAACAGTCATTTTTTAAAAATAAAAAAATCCAGTCATTTTATTTCAATAAGTGATTTAAACCTATATTTTTGCCTATTTATTTCCTTGAATGAGAGCTTAAAGCAGGACCCAACAGAAAAAAAAATAAAATAAGAGCTCAGGTAAAAAAACAACATCAAATGATATAAGCCGATAGAAAAGCATAAAAACGACAACGTACAAAACAAAACAAAATAAATTGAAGAAAACGATTAAAAAAAAAATCTGAAAGAGCAAAATATAAAATAAGAGCTAGGGTAGAAAAATAACATTAGACGACGTAAACCGATAGGAAAGCATACAAAATGACAACATACTTTACAAAACAAAATAAATTGTAGAAAACGATAAAAAAAAAAAAAAAAAAAAATCTTAAAGAGCGACATATGCTTTTTAGAAATACGACATCTATCACGAAAACAGTATAACGTTAATAAACGATAAAACAACTCGAAGTAGACATACGACATCAATAATTTTAACATAACAAAACGACATCGGTTTGAGATTGGGAAGACAAACGTAAAGAGAAGAACTGAAAGAAATACCCTTCAGTAGACTCGAATGATGGGTTAAAACACATGGCGTCCGTCTGAAGCGCACCTGGAAATAATCAATTGGAGGGATAAAAATGTCGGTTGCACTATAAAATGGCTGATCCCGCGAGCACCGAATGTGATTGTTGTTCGTCTTCTTGTTCACTTTGCCAGAAGATTTGAGAGCTTTCTTTCCCTCTCTGCAACCCCTTCTCAATCTTCTCACTTTTACTCTTCCAAACAAGCTGATTGAGATCTAGATTTTACCAAAATTTTTTTTAAATATATTTTTTTTTTATTTTCTAACTATTTTATTAATTTTTATTTGGGAAATTTTGATGGAGTCTTCGAGTCAACGAGGGGAATTCGACTACTTGTTCAAGCTGTTGCTAATTGGGGATTCAGGAGTTGGGAAGAGCACTCTTCTCCTCAGTTTCACTTCCAACACTTTTGAGGATCTCTCTCCTACTATTGGTCTGATTTTCTCTCTCTCTCTCTCTCTCTCTCTCTCTTTAAAGAATATTAGAAAATTCATTTAATTTTAGAAGTTTCATGATTAATTAATCTCTGTCGTCTCTAGTTAGTGAGATTTTGAGCCCAATATAATAATTAGATCCAAAAAGTTGATACGTTACTGATGTTGAAGAATGAAAACACCCCCAAAATTATGTTTTAATACATGCAACGGGAAAGATAATAAAGATCGGGTTCGACTCACGTGTCTCTTGATCTTGTGTTCCTTTTGATGTCAGCTACAATAACATCACGTAACATCAATTAAAATATTTGACTGTCATAATCTTTTAAATTGAGATACTTTAGTTGATATGGCATTTCATGTTGACATGACATGATATTATCGGGGACGTGAAAGGAGACAGAAAGCGAGGACCTATGAGCCAAATGCATCACGATGAAGATTTGGCTTTGTGTCCTCTTTTGTGTCCATCTAATTATTGTATGACATGTGTTTAACTTTTTAATTGATATTTTAATTAAAAATAATTTTAATTGATGTGTTATAATATTACTGGAGGGACATGAAGGAAGGGAACAAGAATAAGGGAACTTACTAGTTGAAACCCGGATTATGATAGGGTGAAAGATTCATGATTCTTGTATAAGAATATATATATATATATATAGATACTGTTTCCCTTGAGAATCCTGCTATGGTTATTATTATTATTTTTAAATATATATTTTTAAGTTATGATTTTGTGTTGGCTAGGTGTGGATTTTAAGGTAAAACATGTCACCGTTAAGGGGAAGGAACTGAAGCTTGCAATATGGGACACAGGTATTAATGCTCTATGTCTTAGTAATTTACTCTCTGTCTTTTCTTCGATTTTTTTTTTTTTTTTTTTTAAAATAAAAGTAGTGGTCATATTTGGACGTTAGCATTTTGACAGCAAGAGAGAATCACATTTAGGAAGTGTTTATTCACTTTAGATACATTTATCAAAATTGAAATAGTTTGTCATGAGAGAGTAGATACGGCTATGACTGCTATTTCCTTTTCTGGTTTACTGCTATTTCCTTCTTATGGCTTACTTTGCAAGTTCGTTTCGCTTTTTTGCGTTGATGAAAGTTTTACTTCTTTTTGTTTTGACTTACCGTGCAGCTGGACAGGAAAGGTTTAGAACACTTACTAGTTCATATTACCGAGGCGCTCAAGGGATTATTATGGGTAATCTCCTTATTCGACTCTTCATCTCGGTCTTCTGATTTTCTCAGTTATAATGCCTTCTGATTGGATGACCATGTTTAGTTGTGTCGTACTTTTAAGTTTTAACATTTCAACTTCCATTAATCAAAAAGAAAATTGACTGCCGTTTTTCTTTTCGATTACTAGGACTGGAAGTAGCATTACTTTTCAAGTTGTAAAAGTGATTCGTTCAATTGGTTGTGGAACTGCTTATGTAGCCATAAACCTTAATTGCTACTAATTGGTCTCTGGAAGAAGCTGGATTATTATGTCTGTAGCTTATTGAATTTCTCGAGTTCTAGTTGTAAACCATGAATCTCTACGAATGCAGTATACGATGTAACACGGCGAGAAACGTTTACAAATCTATCTGATATATGGGCCAAGGAAATCGATCTATACTCGACAAATCAAGATTGCATCAAGATGCTTGTTGGTAACAAAGTCGATAGGGTATGTCTACTACTGTTGATTCAGTTTCTTTTTTTTTTTTTTTTTTCCCTCGGTGGAAAATATGTCATAGTGAGTCTTTGAGTATTATTTATTTTCGTGGAAAAGTTATTTATTTTAAGAGTTGCATTTATGGAGATGATTCATTCACTTTTAAGCTATCTTGTCTTCCAGGAAAGTGAGAGGATTGTTAGCAAAAAAGAGGGGATTGACTTTGCAAGGGAATATGGATGCCTATTTCTTGAATGTAGTGCAAAGACTCGAGAAAACGTAGAGCAATGCTTTGAGGAGCTTGTATTAAAGGTATGCAAAAATGCTAGCATCAATGTTTCTTGGAGAAATTCCTCCACCATTTCTGTGTTGTTCTGAACTATCATATATGGAACCTAATTAAGATCTGACAGTAAAGAACATCATGTACTGTAAACCAGTTTATGGCAACGTTGTGGTTCCTCTAAAAAATGCTATTGCTGGATACTTATTTAAAGTACATTATTCACTTTTTAATGAGTTCTAATAAACCAGTTTATCTTTCATATCATTAGTTTATGGGTAAAGTTGTTCTTCAAGGAAGCAACATCAACTTAGATCCATACTGCCAATACATTTGACGTCTGCTAAATTGACCTATATGTTTGGGATCAGTATTATTTTCTTAATTGCTGGTTTAGTCTTGGATCGGATCCTAAGGAACTTCTGTGAGTCAGACTGGTTCACCGATTCTCGATTTGAAAATATAGTAACTAGTGGTTATATAATTTCCTTCTTTACCATATCTTATAAAAAATGATGAAAGTTGTTTATAATATTGAAAGTGTATTGTTGGTTGACAGATTTTGGAAACTCCAAGCCTCTTGGCCGAGGGCTCCGCGGGTGTTAAAAAGAACATTTTCAAAGAAAAACCTCCGCAATCTGATGCCTCAACAAGCGGGTGTTGCTCGTGGTGATCCAATTTTCAATTGTTCAACCTGCCTGGCAAGGTCTCCAAGGGAGTTCTGTTTCCTCTAACCCAGCTTATTTTATGTAAGATTAATATGGTCAAACTTGATGTCGTTTGACTTGAATTGTTTCATCGTATAGGACATGTGTATAGTGATGTTTTTAAATGGACTGCAGCTGAAAAGCTTCTTGAAGTTTGTTCGATTCAAGAATTTCTTTTGACAGAAATAAGCAATAGGTGAAATATGAATATTGCGGTCGCGTACAAAAACATACCTTTTGGCCATTAGGTTATCGTATTATTCCCTAAAACAAAAAGGGGAGAGATTACAATGAGGCGATTTACCTCAATCCTATGACATTTTATGGTGTTAAAAAGTTGGTATTAACGGTATTGTTTAACTTTTTTACTTGTATTCGATTTCGTACATTGTACTATTTAAATAAGACAAGGCGGTCACGATATGATCCTAAATGATTCGATTATATCTATTGATGGGATGTCCTATTGTATAATTTTTTTTAATATTTTGACTTGTTAAAAAGATTTTTAACTTGATGGAAAAGATTAACTGATCTCCTGTTATAAAAATTATCAATAGCAAATTTAAGAAGTCTTTCAAATCAATATCACCAACCAAGCATATTTTTGTTTTCTATGGGTCAACGTCAAGGATGTTACTTACATTGATGAACAGGTAACTACGTGATGGTGATCTAAAATAATTTGGGGATAAAACCATAAAAGTTGCATATTAGATAATTTAAAGTTTGAAGTTTGTCGACGTTGGGGGGGGGGGGGGGGTGGAGGAATTATTTGGAAGATTTTATTATGAAAGAAATTGTTTGCTTGGCATATTTTTCAAAATATTATTTTAACTAATTTAACCATCATGTGTGGAATTATTGCTTCAAAAATTTTTTTTTTCCCATAACGCCAATAAAGACCAAATATTCAAAAGAGCAAGTAAGTCAAGAAAATAAAACAAACACCTGTATTATGTTTATGCGATACATTAGTCTAATAAAATCAAATATTTGATATTTAGGTGATTTATCGATGTTAAAATAATAAGAATTTTTAATCATCATTTTCTCTTTTAATAAGTTTTACTTTATTTAGGTAATTAGGCTAACATTAAGATTTATAAATTATTTTTTTTAATAGGTATATCATATAAGTTGGATGATGTGGTACAAGATTTGCTCTAGACCGTGGTAATAATAAATAAAATTAGGAGAAAAAAACGTAGAAACCTTAAATCAATTGGTGAAAAACTATTTTGCTTTCCTTTCATAAAAAATAAAAAATTAAAATTAAAAATTAAAAACTACTTTGCTTTGGTACGTACGGGTCGATGATTAGATTAAAAAAGTAAATGAACAACACAACAATCATAGACGAAGACGACGACTACTCAGAAAGCAGCAGCAGCAGCTCCTCCAGCTCGGGCTCGGGCTCTGGCTCTGGCTCTGGCTCTGGCTCAGCCGATGCCGATGCCGATGCTGACGCTCAATATGACGTCGTAATGTCTTCCACCAGAGATCCCGACGCTCTCCGCAGCGGCGGCGGTATCAGGTTCCGTTCTCCATCTCTGTTCGTTTTCGATTTTTTCATTTTTCTACTATCTCCCTCCCTCTCTCTCTCTCTCTCTTTCGGTTTTCGATTTGTTCATTGTAATTTCCGCTCGGATTTCTGCTTTTTAGTATCAATTCATATGTTGTATATATTTTTTTTTGCCTTTTATTCCTGTTCGATTAATTTCCTTTATTTAATTTGTTGGTCTTCGAATTCATAATTTTGTTCTTGTTTTTTAGCTGATTTTTGGATTACAGATGAAGTATACGAAATTCTGTTCAAAGTTCAAACTTTCCGCAATTTAATTGGTATTGAAATTCTTGAAAATGATCAATTTTTTAATGGGGCAAATTTTTTTTTTGGGGTTCTTGGGTTAGTTTTCTTAGTGGGAGTCGTAATGCGAGATTCAGTTATGGATTTTCGAGTTTCAAAGGAAAACGAGCTTCAATGGAGGATTTCTTCGTGACGAGCATCTCAGAAGTTGATGATCAGATGGTTGCCTTTTTTGGGGTTTTTGATGGTAGGACATTCCATTTTACATATCTTTCTTCTTAAGCCTCTCGTGTTAGACAAATAAAATACACTAGGGGGTGTTTGGTGTGTAAGTTTGAGTTAAGATTTTTAAGTTTAAATAGTAAATTATGTTGACTTTTCAGAAAAGATAAATTTTTGAGAAAAAGACAAAAACTTTTGGAGAAAAAGATAAAAAAAAGTTTGAAAATGTTAGTTTGGGCTTATCAACCAAACTAACCCTATTTATCACTATCGGCGGTGCAATTGCCACATTTAAAGGCGTTACATAACCGAGCGGGATTCAGTTCTCTTAATTTTAATCATTCAACTAATGCTATATGTAAACTATTCGTTTAGCCAATGTGTTCTTCTTTGGGATAGGTAAGAACATGGCCGTTTTTTAAGCATTTTTAGGAAAATGACCGTTTTCTGAAAATATAGTCAATCATTGATTGATTGATCAATCTCACTTTGTGATAATCAGTGATTGACCGGATGAGTCAATTAACATTTTAAAATTTTTCCTTCTTCCTATGATGAAACATTTTTATTCTATTTTAGGTCATGGAGGTTCCAGAACCGCGGAGTACCTTAAGAACAATCTTTTCAAGAATCTAAGTAGCCACCCGGATTTCATAAAGGACACAAAGACAGCTATTGGTATGAAATTAATTGGATGTGTTGTATGTCAACTTTATCTGGAGTTTGTTCTTTTCATGTTTGCTTTATGTGTGGATTGTAACATTTGGACGTGTTTTTTACGCAGTCGAAGTATTTAGACAAACAGATGCGGATTATCTTAATGAGGAGATGGGTCAGCTGAAAGAAGCTGGTTCAACCGCGTCGACTGCTTTGCTGTTAGGGGACAGGCTGTTTGTTGCAAATGTTGGAGATTCGAGGGTAGTCGCCTGTAGAGCTGGCTCAGGTTAATGCCTTTTTAAAAAAAACAAAAAATTAAGGGTGGGACTTATTAGGGTTGACAGTTATAACTTGTTTATTGTCACAAACTTAATATTGAAAAGGAAAATAACGAACAAATAAAAATTAGAGGCTCACTGTCATAATCTATTGGTGCCTAGTTTGGTGAATGGATTTCCCGTTGCAGAGCTGTTTTAGAAATGGTTTTTTGGCTGCTTCAGATAAAGTTCTCAAGTATGAAAAATTATTTTTTTTTCCTCCTATTTATTTGATAGTTTGTGTTACCGTAGCTATTGCATTGTCCAATGATCACAAACCCGACAGATCTGACGAGCGCAAAAGAATTGAACAGGCTGGTGGCTTCATTGTTTGGGCAGGCAAGTACTTTTTCTAAACTTCTCCTGTGGTAGATGTTCAGTTTAACACTAGATGATATATTTTTTAACTGTGAGATATGATTTGTATTGGTGAATATGATGTCATCTGAGATAATGTGGAAGTGTTTAGGAGCACCAAACCTTGATTTTCTTACCAATTTTGTCTTTACACATTCAAAAAATTTGATGCTAAACATGTCCTTTGTGTTTATAATAAACTTACCAGGAACTTGGCGGGTGGGTGGTGTTCTAGCTGTTTCTCGTGCATTTGGAGACAAATTTCTTAAGCCATACGTTGTTGCTGAGCCAGAAATACAGGTAATTAACCTGTTACAGAAAAACAATTGCTTAAATACATTTGTATCGCCAGAAAAGCACGAGGGTCAACAGGTCAAGTTTTACCCCGATTTGCAAGGCACCAGCAGATAGTTTGTATACTACTGTTTCTTTTTTCCTTCAATTTTTGACTCATTATGTGCTTGTCATTCATATAATCGATGTTTAGGAAGAAGAAATCGATGGCGTCGATTTCATAATCATTGCAAGTGATGGACTTTGGAATGTCATATCAAATCAGGTGTGTCCTTATTACCTGTTCTTTTAAAAAAAAAAAAAAAACATTTCCTAGGGTCTTAAAAACAATATTTTGAGCAATTTATTCTGCGTGTAAAATATTTTACTACTTACTCGGTTTAATTATCATGTTAGATCTAGTAAATTGCTTCTATTCAATTTTGCACGGTACTTTGATCTCATATGGTAGCCCATATATTGAAACTATTCGTTATGTTTTCCAGGATGCGGTGGCTATAGTACAGCACATAACTGAAGCAGAAGAGGCGTCTAGAAAACTCATAAAGGAAGCTTATGCGCAAGGGAGCTCCGACAACATAACTTGTGTTGTTGCCCGGTTTGATGTTTCATGAGCCTAGGTGAGGAAAATGGAGTGGAAGGGGAGGACCTCTCTATCATTGTGTTTTGTATGGCAAAGGATTTTGAATTACTCATCCTATAAATTCCCTCCTAATTGCTCTTTCAAAACAACTATTAGTCTAAAAAATCATTGACTTATCAAACAAGTCCTAAATATCTGCACATGTTAATATGCGTGACATTGTAGACTTCTCTTAGCAAGTCTCTTGGTATTTGCAGGTTCATCTTTTGTTGTGAAGCATCCGATCCAAGAGCGTAATGCAGGTCCTGTGATAACTTGTTAGTGTCCTATAAAGATGAGAAAACTCTATCCGATCGATTTTTCAACTTGAATTCTGTTTTTCTCTCGGTAATATGTCAGAGTGACAACTAAATTTTTAAGTTGTTGCTCCTTATTGAAGCATATTAACCTGTGTTTCTTTAAATTTCAGTTTAATCTCTTTTGTTGAGAGAGTTTAATGTAATCTTAATGTAAGCTTGATTTCTTTCTTGATACCGAAGTTGCCATAACTATAATAGGACTTTCTGTAGCTATCTCTCTCGTACAGTTTTAAGGACTGATTGAGAATTAACATTTATTTAACATTTAGAAAAATGATTGTCCAAACAGGTGACTTCAACCTTTTCCATGCCTTGCCTACTAGTAAGGGAAGTCGATTGTGATATTTGTTGCATTTTTTCTTTTACCGGAAAAGGTAACGATAAAACCGTGTATCTGTTGTCGTTTTTGTTATTCTGGACTAGTGTTTTGATATATTTGTTGTCGGAATCGTTAAGTTGGGATTAGCCCAATCTTACGAGATGCTAAAGGACGGGTTGATTTTTCACCCTCTTAAATAAATGTCGTAAATTTTGTACTAATGCTTTATAATGTTTAATTTCTTCACTATGTGCTGAAGTGCATTAGTGGAAAGCATTATAGCTTTTAGAGAAAAAGCGGTGCTAGGGATACCGGGATACCAATTGCAGTCCAAATTTTTAAATATCAATTCATGTGATGGCAACTTATCACGTTTATGAGAAAATGCACGTCAAAGGACAGGAAATTATGAAAGAAGAAAAATGAATAACTTATTTCTTCTATGCTTCAAAAATGTTGGTTATTATGGCGACTGAAAATGGCAGCTTGATTTTGAAAAAAACAAAAAAAAAAAAAAAAAAAAGCCAGCTAACTTCTCATTCAACGACATAAGCGTCAACGAACTTCTAATAAACCATAAGTTGTTTTTAATAGGGGTGTTCATCGGATAAGATCCGTCCTATTTTAGTTGTAGAACATCTGATCCAATCAAAGGTCGGTTTTTGAAAATCCCATCCAATTCAATCCGTTAATAATGTAATATCCAATCTAATCCAATTCATTTATGGTCGGTTTGGATTAAATTGGATTAATCGGTTGTGCTTGGACCTTTTATATTAGACTTTGTAATTTTTTTTTTCTTCTTTGTCCATATTATTGTTTGGCCTATCTATAATAAGTAATCTATTAGGTCTTTTTATATAAATAACCTATTAGTTAAATATCAAAATTTAAACAAGACAATCAAGAATTATAAGATGTGGGAATGTGTAACATAATATGTTAGGAAATTAGAAAATGAAAGAATGAATTTTCTTGTGTTAATATCATACTATATATGTAGGGTTTGAAGTTTTTCTATTGTGAAGGTGTATGAAAAAAATAATAAATTTGGGACAAATTATTTAAATTATAAATATAACTTATATATATATTTACATAAAAAATAAATAAAGGTTGGATTAGGTTGTATTGGATTGGATGTTTTGAGGATAAAAGTGTATACAATCTAATCTAGGTCGGTTTTCAAGAATTGACATCCGATCCAATATAATAGATGTCGGTTATTTACAAAAAAAAAAAAAAAAAAAAAAAGAGGATTGAATTAGATTAAATTGAACGGTTTGATTGATTGATTAGATTCGATGAACACCCCTATTTAATGGGAAGATAGAACAATCATCTTTTATTGATAGCTAACCTAGTTTCCTTAAAAGAAAGGAAAAAAAAAAAAAAAGGTTGTTTCCTCCTAAGCGACACAAAATCTACCTAAAAACACGCATTCTACTCACAAGCGATTGAATTTCAATCAGATCACTTGTCAACCTCAGCATTACAATCATAAACGACAATTAATTAGAACACGAAAACGACAAATCCTTGTAGTGAAAACTAGAAAGCCACTAATTGAACAATTACTATAAAAAATTAAAAAAAAAACACTTAATTGTATGCATAACAGTAATTTCATACTTATTCCATTAAATGTTTAGAATTCGAATACCTATCCCTAGTTAAAAAAAAAAAAAATCGAGGTTTAACTCTAAAACGAAGATAATGTCGATTTTACTGAAACGATCTGTCGTTTTAATGACATCCCCAACCCAAAAGAAGAGAGAGGGTTGTCACTTACCTGAATACTGAATTGTCGCAGACAGAGCAGAGAGGGCTCTCTCCGATGGCGGACAGTCTCCAGGCGAGCTCGAAAGCCGAGCTGAAGCGGCTTGAGAAGCAGAAGATGAAGGCGAAGTCGGGAGGCTTCGAGTCGGTTGGTCTGAGCCCCAATGTCTTCAAAGGAATCAAGAGCAAGGGCTACAGAGTCCCCACTCCCATCCAGCGCAAGACCATGCCTCTCATCCTCTCCGGTAACGGCGTCGTCGCCATGGCCCGCACCGGCTCCTGCAAGACCGCCGCCTTTCTCCTCCCCATGATCGAGCGCCTAAAGAAGCACGTTCCCCAGAGCGGCGTTAGGGCTCTCATTCTCTCTCCCACCGGACTTGGCTCTTCAGACGCTCAAGCTCGCCAAGGAGCTCGGTCACTTCACTGGTATATATATATATATATATATATATATATATATTTGTTTCAATTGTGCCTTTTTGTTTGGTTGCTAAGAAATTGGAGGAAAGTGATTGAGAAAATGAGTATCTATGGTTGACTGATATAAGCCTATAACTAGAACTGAGTATTTGTCAATTTGAAAAAATTTTTTTTTTTTGAATTTTTGGTTGATATGTTTACTGGAACCAAATAAAGGAGTCACTTCAGTGAAAAATGAATTTTTTTTTTAGTTTGATTTTTTTTTTTAAAACTATTTCAATTGTTCCTTTTTGTTTGGTTGCTAAGAAAGTGGAGGACGGTGGTAGAGAAAATGAGCATCTAGTTGATTGATATAACTAGAACTGAGTGTTTGTTAATTTGAAAAAAAAAAAAAAAAGGAATTCTTTTGAACGATATGTTACTGGAAGAAAATAAGGAATCACCTTACTGAAAAAAGAATTTGTTTTAATTTATTATTATTATTTTTTAATTACAGATCTTCGAATAAGCTTACTAGTTGGAGGTGATAGTATGGAAAGTCAGTTTGAAGAGTTAGCCCAAAATCCCGATATCATAATTGCAACCTCTGGTAAGCTTATGCACCATTTGTCCAAGGTAGAAGACATGTCGTTGTGCACCGTGGAATACGTTGTGTTTTACGAAGCTGATTGTCTTTTTGGAATGGGTTTTGCCGAGCAGTTGCATAAGATTCTCTTGCAGCTGAGTGAGAATTGTCAAACTTTGCTTTTCAGCACTACGTTACCGACTGCCCTTGCTGAGTTTGCAAAGGCTGGTTTGCGAGACGCTCAGCTTGTGCGGCTTGATTTGGAAACCAAGGTTAGGCCCGACTTGAAGCTTACATTTTTCACCTCACGGCAGGAAGAAAAACATGCGGCTTTGCTTTATTTGGTAAGGGAACACATTGGTTTTGATGAGCAGTCACTAATATTCGTATCGACGAAGCATCATGTGGAGTTTCTTAATATTTTGTTCAGAGAAGAGGGTATTGAGCCTTCTGTAGGTTATGGAGAAATGGATCAAGAAGCACGCAAGATTATTATATCAAAGTTTAGGGCAAGGAAAACTTTGTCTCTAATTGTCACAGATGTTGCAGCCAGGGGTATTGCTATTCCACTGCTTGATAATGTCATTAAGTGGGACTTTCCACCAAAACCTAAAATGTTTGTGCTTCGTGCGGGACGAGCTGCTACTGCATTTTCTTTTGTGACCTCTGAGGATTTGGCTTACGTTTTGGATCTTCATCTGTTTCTCTTGTAACCGATCAGGGCTGCACCGACTGAGGAGGATTTGGAAGATATGGATGGTGTTTTGTCCAAAGCTTGATCAAGCGGTTGCAAATGGAGAAACTGTTTATGGGCGTTTTCCACAGACAGTAATTGATCTCGTTTCTGATAGAGTCAGGGAAGTCATTTATTCTTCTGCAGAACTGACTGCGTTGACGAAAACCTGTGCGATTGCATTTCGTTTATATTCAAAGACAAACCCTTACCTTCAAAGGAATCCATTAGAAGATCAAAGGAATTACCCCGTGAAGGATTACATCCAATTTTCAAAAATCTTCTTGCTGATAGAGAATTAATGGCTTTGGCCTTCTCTGAGCGGTTGAAGAAATTTAGGTTAGCTGTTAGCAATTTTTGTCCTTTCAACGTCTTGTTTTCTTTCTTTCTGAGTTACAGATACACAAGTTTTAATCTGATCTTATATGTGCCAGACCAAAGCAGACCATACTTGAAGCTGAAGGTGAAGCTGCTAAGTCTAATCATCTGCAGGTAGTTTTTCTACTTCTCTGCCATAGAACTATTGTTTTTAGTCATTCTGAGATGAGAGTTTGTTGTTCCAAACCTCAAATCACAAACGTCACGTTTTAGGCACTAGTTCTTCGTGTGCTCTGAATTATCTACTTCCATTGCAAGTCCTAAGTCGTAACCAATAGCAATAGCTTCCATTTAACCATGTCCTTTCGCTAAATACATAACAGCAGCTGAATCATGGTTGATCTTCAATTACCTTTTTTTGAAAATGAAATTAGTTTCATTTTGTTTTATCATTTTTGTTGATCTTCAATCATACTTGAAATCAGTGGCGATCAACAAGAACAAGGCCAGCAATGCGACCCCAAACGGCAAAGAGAATTCCTTTTTGGAGAATTCAAACGTCGGTAAACCAGATTCAGTATATAAATATATTTATATTTATTTCTTCTTCTTCTTCTTCTTTTTGTTTCTTTTGTTTTTTTATTTTATTTTTATTTTTGTTTTTGTTTTTATTTTTTTATTTGTTTGTTTGTTTGTTCTTTCTTAAGCAAAAATATACATTGGAGACTTTTTCATAATTTTGATTGGTGCAATGCAAACACCGTGTTTTGTTTTAATTCTCTGAGAGTCCTTACTTTAAAATTACAATTGACAGAAGATTCACAATGGGGAGGAGTAAGACCCTTACTGGGGACGTGATTCCGGAGATACTTTGTCGTTACCCGTGAAGGATCTCCTGTGCTACAGGTGTGTCTTCAAGGAGTGGTGCTCCCTCATTGACGGCCCAGATTTCATCAAGCTCCACCTCAATCACTCAAAACAAACCTACTCCAACATTGCTGCCGTTCTCTTTGACTCGAATGACATCTTCTGGGTTGACCTCGACCACTTGTTGCTGCTGCTGCTGCTGCTGCTGCTGCCACCACTACCACCTCTGCTGTGAAACTCAACTACCCGTTCCCCAACAAAGGCGAGATTGGTATATTGGGTAGTTGCAATGGCTTGCTAGCTCTTACCCACTTCAGGAGCAATGATATCGTTCTCTGGAACCCCTCCACCACATGGTATAGGAAGCTGCCCACTCTCTCTTCTACTTACATTTTTCATAATCTTGGGCTTTTCGGATTTGGACATGACTCTATTAACAATGATTACAAGTTGATGCAAGCAACACAAGACTCTCAGCTCAATTTTTATAGTGCAAAAGCGAATGCTTAGAGTTATAAGGACTTGCCTTATTTGTTACCTGGAATAGAATATAAACAATATGGAGTTTTTGTGGGTGGTGCTTTGCATTGGCTGGTCAAAACAGAGCCCTATTCCTGCCTAATTCTTGCATTTGATCTTATGACCGAGGACTTCGATGAGCTTCCGTATCCGCCATATGAAATGTGTGTGGATATAACAGAAATTTCTTTGGGGGTTTTGGGAGGGTCGCTTTGTTTGGTTTGTAACTATCTCAATGATCACACACATAAAAATTATCGCATTGATATCTGGATCATCAAGGAATACAAGGTTAAGGAGTCTTGGACCATGTTGTTCACTGTGAACCAGGAAATGTGATTAGTGACAATTATTTGTTGACTTCTTTTGCATCTTTAAAGGATTGTGATCAGATGGTTTTCCATCAAGGGGGATACATTTTGTGTAATTTGCAAAGGAGAAGGGCCAAGAGCGTGAGACTTTCCGGGGTGGGCTCATACGATTTTACATACTGTTGGGGTTAGACTTCGTCTTCCCATTACGACGTTGACTACTAACAGTTTATCTAACGAACGTCGAACGTATTACTTTTGGGCCGGACCCAACTAACATTGCCTTATCATGGGCAACAATCGATCACATAATTGGGCCAGACCCAATCCATTCCGTTCAAGCTCGAACGATGATCGCTCGTTTAACATGGGCCGGACCCAGTTAACGACCAAGTCATTACAATAAAACGCTCGTTCACACTCGAACGTCGAACCAACAGATCAAACGCGATCTCTATATAAGCTACGAACAATGGATCACAATATCAGACTTGTGTCCGAATTAACGTTCGTTGCTCGTATTCGACAGATTGAGACATCTCTCCTATAATCGTCGAACTCAAATATCAACAACGATATTACATCAATAACCGCCAAGCCCATTGTCCGAGATTAAGGCTTACTCTGGTAACCGTCTTTTCAAAATCTCCAATGGCATGCTTACACGTGTCCCAGTGACAATATCTGAACTGCCATGAGCAGTTACGGGCTCAGGCCCATCTTCCTCTATAAATAGAGAAAGACCCCCACGGGAAAAAAGAAAAGGAATTCTGAATACAATTCTGAATCTCTGCCTTTCTTTTATTTCCCAAAAAACATACTCTCCCTCTGCAGAAATCTTCTCAAACTTTCATTGTATTCACAAACATTCATATTAGTGAAATTACTCTCACTGACAGAGGACGTAGCACCAATTTGGGCGAACCTCTATACTTCTTGGTGTCAATTTATATTCTGTTTTTCTTTAATTTTATTTTCTGATATGAAATCTGTTCTTACATTGCTTTGTTAAATTTCACTACGATGTCCAAGGGCCCAATCAATCGATTATATCATATTTTCTGTATTAACACTTCTGTTAAATTTTGACTGTAGAAAACCGGCATCTACAGTTTGGCGCCCACCGTGGGGCTCTTGGAAATCTTACTTCGGAAATTTACAAAGTATCATGGCAGCAGAACATGAACGCCAGGAAGAACTTCCCCAGGGAAGCCCAGTCAACCACGAAGAAGCTTCAACCACTGAAGCAAACTCCCAAATCGCCCATCTGACGCGATTGGTCGAGGAACTGACAAAGAAACACGAGAGTCAGCAAAGTCAGATGGAAAACATCACTGCAGAGAACCAGATTCTCAAGAACCAGTTGATGTCGAACTCCCAAGCGGCCTACTCGTATTACTACCCGTACTTCGGGTATTCAACCGGAACGAGCGCTGGGGGCTGGAACCCAGCCACCCTACAACATCCCCAAGGTGTGAACACTGGGGGCTGGCAAGCATCCACTTCCCGTGAACAACATGGGACGAACGCTGGAGGCCTGCAACGAGCAGTTCCTCTACAACGAGCGTCGAGGGCTGCGCACAGTCCTGTGGCATCAATGCAACCCCTATTCACACCTGGGGAAACTCCGGCTATAAACGAGTGGCAAGCGGAGCAGAGACGGACAGCACAAGGATTCGGCGTCGGAAGACAGACCACACCAGTGCGGCGTTCGACGTCCGACGTACCAGTACCACCAGGTCTCATTCAACAGGAGCCCGCGAACGTTGAAGACCTGATGAGGAGTATAATGTCCGAAGAAATGAGGACATTAGAAGCGCAAATGCAACAGCGCTTCTCCTCGCAAATACATAAAGCAACAACCTCCACACCAGGGATCGACGACCTTGCTCGTGGTGTCCGCGAGACGCCACTGACAAAGCGGATCACCAGCACAATCACCCCCAAGTTCAGCAATGTTACTTTTCCTCGGTTTGACGGAATGTCAGACCCTCATGACCATCTCCTGCAATACAAGCACGTCGTACAGTCGACGAACATACCAACTGGTATGCTCGACGATATGATGTGTAAATTGTTCGCTCAAAGCCTGAAGGGAGCGGCTTTGAGGTGGTTTTGCAACCTTCCAGCAGAATCGATCGACTCATTCGATGAACTTTCGCTTGAGTTCATGCGAAGCTATTCCGTTCACATCCAATCCGGCAAGACAACAAAGGATCTTTGGAGTGTGATCCAGGGGCCACAGGAGTCACTGCGCGCTTATGTAAAGCGCTTCAGCAAAGCCATATCGGAGATTTCTGGGCTCGATGACGGAACGGCTAGAGAAGCTTTGAGGAAGGGACTAAGGCACAGGTCCTTGTTCAAAAATGAGATTTGTGCCCGATACCCTCCAACGATCCAAGATGCTTTACATCGAGCGAAGGGATATATCGAACTGGAGGAAGAAAACGAGCGAGTTGAACGAGATCTTGCTCGGACACGGGAAGAACTGTCCAAGGCTCGTAACGAGCAGAACAAGGCCTTCAGACGCGAACGCCCGGGACCACAACGTCGAACGGACAGCAGAGTCGAACGCTCGACTAGGCGCAACCAAAAGCGTCCTCTCTCACCGCCAAAGTATGCCCTTGGCATTAGTCCTTCCGAACTGATCGCTCACCTCAAGCGACAGGACTTTGTCACCTGGCCCAAAAAGCTGCCAGCGAACCCTGCCAGAGACACAACGAAGTACTGTGAGTTCCACAAAGATCATGGTCACCAGACCGTTGATTGCAGGGCTTTGCGAGCGGAAGTATCTGAGCTTTTGAAGAAGGGCCACCTTCGAGAATTTCTCACAGAGAAGGGGAGAGAGACGTACGGGCTTGGAGGCGAGAGCAAGGAAAGAAGAGTAGTACAGCACATCGAAGACACGCCTTCACCACCGCCAGTTCGAAAGACGATAGGCGTAATTTGCGGAGGCTCGATTTACTGCGGAGAAACAGTCACTGCTGTCAAGTCTCATCGAAGAAAAGCCTTGCAGCCGATCGCCTCAGTTCTTCCCGACGACCCAGTCGAGCATTCAATCTCTTTCCACAGCAGCGAGGCTACAAACCTAAGCCGACCTCACGACGACGCACTTGTTTTGACACTTAACGTGTCGAACTGTGAAGTTGGTCGTATTCTCATCGATAATGGTAGTTCTGCCGATGTTCTTTTCCTTTCAACACTCAGAGAGATGGAGTTATCTGAGTTGGACATCGAGCGTTCGACGACCATATTGACAGGCTTCAACGGAGAATCGACCGCTGCTGTTGGAAAAATCAAGCTCCCAGTTTTTGCAGGAGGAGAAAACAAGCTGACCACCTTTTTGGTGTTAGACTGCCCGTCTGCCTATAACATTATTCTAGGTAGACCGTGGATACACTCCATGAAGGCAGTACCGTCCACCTATCATCAGAGGATCAGGTTCCCAACGAAGAGAGGAGTTAAGGAGATCAAGGGGAACCAGGAAGTCGCGAGGACATGTTATTTGCATTCTCTGAAGATGAAGAAGACCGATCGCTTATAGCAATTAGAGCAGAAAAGCGAATCGAGCGATCGGGTCCAACCGGACGTTGAACAACTGGATGAGATCCAGATCGACCCAGCCCAGCCAGATCGAGTCATTAACATTGGCTCTCTGCTCGATGACACTACTCGCACACAGCTCCTGAGTTTCCTTCAGAAGAATCTAGACTGCTTTGCATGGTCGCACAAGGACATGCCAGGCATTGACCCAGAAGTGACAACACATCGACTCAACGTCGATCCAAGCCACAAGCCTGTTAAGCAGAAAAGAAGGAAACTTGGTATCGAGCGGAACAAGATCATTAACGACGAAGTGCGAAAGCTAATCGAGGCTGGATTCATCAAGGAGGTTCAGTACCCAGACTGGCTAGCGAACGTTGTAATTGTCAAGAAAAAGAACGGCAAATGGAGAGTTTGTATCGACTTCACAGACCTAAACAAAGCATGCCCAAAAGATAGTTTTCCCCTTCCACACATCGATCGTTTAGTTGATGCCACTGCGGGCCATGAATTACTCTCGTTCATGGACGCATTTTCTGGCTACAATCAGATCCTAATGCATCCTGACGATCAAGAGAAGACAGCGTTCATAACAGAAAGGGGAATCTACTGTTACAAAGTCATGCCATTTGGGTTGAAGAACGCCGGTGCAACTTATCAGAGGCTCGTCAACGCAATGTTCGCTGATCAACTCGGTCGAACGATGGAGGTATGCATTGACGATATGCTGGTCAAATCGTTGAAGGCTGCGGACCACATTGGACACCTATCAGAATGCTTCTCGGTACTCAGGCAACACAACATGCGTTTGAATCCTTCCAAATGCTCGTTTGGTGTTTCGTCTGGAAAATTCTTAGGTTACATTGTGACGCAGCGTGGTATCGAAGCGAACCCTGACCAGATACGAGCGCTAGTTAATATGCCTTCACCAAAGAACAAGCGAGAGATCCAGAAGTTGACTGGACGTATAGCAGCGCTGAATAGATTCATCTCTCGATCGACCGACAAATGTCAGCCATTTTTCAAACTGCTCAAAGGCAACAAGAAGTTTGAGTGGAACGAACGATGCCAACAAGCCTTTGACGAACTGAAAAGGTATCTGTCCACACCTCCAATACTAGCCAAACCAGAAACAGGAGAAAGTCTATTTATTTACTTGTCCGTAACGGAAGTTGCGGTAAGTGCCGTTCTAGTACGTGATTCGAACGGTGAACAGCCAATCTACTATGTCAGCAAGACATTACTCGATGCGGAGACACGATACCCGGTGGTTGAGAAATTAGCACTGGCCCTAATAACTGCTGCGAGGAAGCTGAGGCCATATTTCCAATCACACTCGATCATTGTAATGTCAACCTTCCCTTTACGAGCGATACTTCATAGTCCAAACTTGTCTGGACGTTTGACAAAATGGGCAGTGGAGTTGAGCGAATTTGACATCGAGTACCGGGTTCGAACGAGCATTAAATCTCAAGTACTTGCTGACTTTGTAGCTGAACTCACTCCCGATCCTTCTACGCCAAAAACGCAAGAAGAATGCTGCTGGACGCTCATGGTGGACGGAGCATCGAACGTTAAAGGATCTGGAGTGGGAGTTTTTTGCAAGACCCCTGAAGGAGAAATAATCGAGCAGTCGTTTCGCCTGGGATTCAACGCTTCGAACAATGAAGCCGAGTACGAAGCTTTGATTGCTGGACTACGTTTGATGAAAGCGCTGGGTGCTCGACGTTTGAAGATTCAAAGCGACTCACAGCTCGTTGTGAATCAAGTGTTGGGAGAATACACAGCCAAGGATACAAGAATGGAAGCTTATCTGAACGTTGTTCGTTCGCTTGTACAGCATTTCGAAGGATACTCGATTGAACAAGTGTCGAGGGATCTCAACACACAAGCGGACGCCTTGGCATCATTTGGTTCAACTTCGGAGCCGAATATACGTCGAAGCATCCCAGTAAGATACATCGAGCAACCAAGCATCCAGCTCGAGTCCACAGTCAATACAGACGAAGCCCCAGACGATTGGCGAACGTCAATAACTGCCTACCTGAAGGAAGGAGTTTTGCCAGAAACTAAGCAGGAAGCTCGAAAGCTCAAGACCAAAGCTGCACGATTTTCGCTAATCAACGACATCCTCTTCCGACGTTCGTTTAATGGCCCATACGTTCGATGCCTCGGTGACAAAGAAGCAACATACGTTCTGAAGGAAGTTCATGAAGGCGAATGCGGAAACCACTCTGGGGGACGAACATTATGCAACAAAGTCAAGCGACAGGGCTACTACTGGCCCACTATGCTTCAAGACAGCGAAGACTTTGTCAGACGGTGCGACAAGTGCCAGAGACATTCCCCCGTTTTCCATCAGCCAGCAGAACGATTATCGAGCATCGCATCTCCATATCCATTCATGAAATATTCAATGGATATAGTGGGCCCACTACCAAGAGCGAGCGGTCAACGCAAATATTTGCTTGTACTCGCTGATTATTTTACTAAGTGGGTCGAGGCAGAAGCATTTGCGGACGTTAAGGATTCGGACGTTGAAGCATTCATCTGGAAGAGCATTATCTGCAGATTTGGTGTGCCCCAAGAAATTGTTACAGATAACGGTTCACAATTCATTTCGGGTAACTTCAGAAAATTCTGCAAAGAGTGGAATATCGAGCTTAGCTTCTCTACCCCTAGATATCCTCAAGGGAACGGGCAAGCTGAAGCAACCAACAAGACAATTGTTCAGAATTTGAAGAAGAAACTCGAAGCTCGAAAGGGGCGATGGGCAGACGAACTTCATGGCGTACTTTGGGCGTACAGAACAACCCCGAGAAGGGCGAACGGAGAATCTCCATTCTCACTAACCTTCGGTGCTGAAGCTGTTGTCCCAGCAGAAATCGGTGTCCCTACACTCCGGCGTCAATTGGCTTTTGAAAACGAAAGTCAAAATCAAGAAATGCTCAACGACAGTCTGGACCTACTTGACGAACGACGTGATCAAGCCCTGATTCGCATGGCAAACTACCAGCAGTCTGTGGCAAAGTACTACAACTCCAAAGTTCGACCGAGAACTTTCAACGAAGGAGATCTCGTACTTCGAAAGGTTTTCCAGAACACTACCGAGCCAAACGCAGGAAAGTTGGGAGCAAATTGGGAAGGTCCTTACCGGATCTTGAAGGTTATCAAACCAGGCGTCTACCGTCTGGAGACGAGCGATGGAGTGGAGGTTCTTCGCAGCTGGAACTCTTATCATCTTCGTAAATATTACTTGTAATTTCCATACTTGTAATTTTTATTTTGGACATTTTCTGTGAAGGCTAGATCCATTACGTCGAACATTCGATGTCGAATCGAATCCGTAGGTCTACGCCTAATTTTTTGCGATTCACTCTTTGTAAAGGCTAGATACGTTACAGCGAACGTTCGACACACGTTCGAACCTGTATGTCTACGCCTCAGATTTCAGAGTTCAGTTCCTGAACTACGTTCGACTTGATCCCTAAACATTGGGTACGTAGGCAGCTCGTATACGCTTGTACGAGTCCAGTCGCAAAAATCATACAATCTCATTGTAAATCGAACTACGGAAGGCTTGATCCCTAAACATTGGGTACGTAGGCAGCTCATCACATTTGAATGAGTTCAGCTAATATTACTATTCAAAAACATTGTGTTTCACACACTTGTTTTCATTCGATGTTCGTCTTTACGGACATGATGAGTTATATCAAATTATAATTCATTTAAAGCAACGTTCGTCTTTACGGACATTACTCGGTTGCAAATTTCATTCGATGTTCGTCTTTACGGAATCGATTTAATATAACGTTCGTTATCGCGAATTGTTAGACATGCAACCCAATCATCCACCGTTCGTCTTTACGAATGAGTGCGGCTACATTATTACACAATAATCGTTCAGATTATTAACGTTCGTCGATACGAACTAAACGAGCTTCTATATACTCCAATTCCTTGCTAATTGTCCGAGTAACGCTCGTGTCGACAATCAACATGCGACATTTCGCATCGTCATCACACAAATGGGAACAAAAATTTAAACTTCATTAAAAATCAAAGAATTAATGTTGTTTACAATTTATTGTTCCAACAAAATAAAAATACAAAATTAATCTCGAGGCT
Organism: Ficus hirta; assembly: GCA_038430175.1. Taxonomy (NCBI): domain Eukaryota; kingdom Viridiplantae; phylum Streptophyta; class Magnoliopsida; order Rosales; family Moraceae; genus Ficus; species Ficus hirta. Next base: position 19,271,149 of record CM076588.1, on the reverse strand, counting down.
CGCGAGCTTCAGATATTTCCTCCTGGGCTGGGGGCTCGACTCTACTAGGGCTAGGGTCGTTTGATATTGGCTCGATTGGGGCTGCAGGAGTAGATGATGGACCTTCCATCTCATCCCTATACAATTCAAGCTCTTCGTCGATGTCAGCATCAACAAAGAGCCCTTGCTTGTACTCGTTCAGGAGATCATAACGAGCCTTAATGGTGGCCTTTTCAAACGCATCAAGGATCTGAGTGGCGAGCGCAGCGTTTTCGGTCTCCAGAGACTTGATTTTGGCTTGCGCCTCATCAAACCTATCGACCATGACACCCATCATTCTCGTACCCTCCTTCGCCTGATGCATGACATCTTTAAGGTTGGCCGTCAATCCGTCAGCGCTCGTTTTGACATCACTAAACTTACGTTCGATGTCCATCAGCATCTCCCCGCGTTTCTTATCTCTTACTTCGAACTCCTGTAGTCGAGCCCGAAGTTCAACATTCTTTTCGCTGGTGCGCTTCATCAGCCCCATAGCTCGAATATTAGTCTACAAGACATTCAAAGAAGTTCAATATTAATACTTGATATTGAATTCACAAAATATGAATTACAAATTTTCACACACATACCTTCAGGCCATCCCAGAGAAGATCATCGATATGGCCCTGAAGAGGACCCTGGCTCAGCGTCTCCGCATCGGCATCCGAAAGCAATTGATGCATGATCTCGACGCTCGTCTGTCGGTCCTGCAGAAGCCTCGCCCTCAGAGGCAAGTTCACCTCGACCTTGGGACGTTCATCGTCCGCCTCCGGAGTCGAAACTTTCGACTTTTTGCTCCTCTTCGCCGGGAGCTTCCTCTTTCCCTTCTCGATTGCCTTACGTTTTTTGGCAATCGGCGAAGTAGGCTTCGCAGGAGGTTCCGGAGAAGATTCGAGCACCGGAAAAGGGTCAGGTTCATTCCCTTTCGATGCGCTCGCAGCAGCAGCAGCAGCAGCAGCAGCAGCTTTCTCTGCTTCTTTGGCGGCTTTTCGCTTCGCCATTATATCTTTAGGGTTGGGGAAATCCATCACCATTGTTTCAAGCGCGAAGTCTGCGATTAAAGCCTCCTCGTCAGTCAAGGCGTCGATAAACAATGGAGCGCCGAACAGTGTCCTCAACGCTCCTCTGATTATAAATGGCCAATCTACCCAGGGAGGAACTCGTTTAGGAATACCTGAAGGGATTTCCACGATATTCTTCCAAAGGCTCGACGTTCGAAATCGCTTTGGAGTGTTGATCTCGTCCCACTCTCTATTCGGCAATGCGAACAGTCGATCGAGCTTCTCCTCGAACAATAGTCCCTGAGGTGGTGGCTTCTTGGATTCCTTGTCTGCAAAACGAAAGATACTAAAGTTAGTATTCATTCAAAGTACAACGTCGTACCTTCGATAGCCGACGTTCGACACTTACGAAGAATTCCCCATAACGGGTAAAATGCATTGGCGAGTCCACCCATTGACTTCTCATTAATATGCATGAAGAAGTAATGGTTTTGCCAGTATCTGTCTGCGTTTCTCATCTCGCCGACGATTTGCTTCCCCTTCCTGGGATACATCGAGTATCGCCCCTTGTCTTTGAAATTCTCTTGGGGATAGTAAGTGGCGAGAACATCATCCACTGATAGTTCGATGCTCGCTTCACCCGCAAGTACAACTAAACCCAGGAAGACCCTCATCCCGTTCGGCATCAGCTGCGGAATGGCCAACTGATAGTGATTCATGCACTGGATGAGGAGAGAAGGAAGAGGAAGCCGAAGTCCACACTCGAAGTAGATGGTGTACATACAAATCCATCCTTCGGTCACGGTATCTGCTCGTTCGTCCTCCATCGGAAGGCGAAGCTGGACTTCATTGGGAAAGCCGAATTTACCACGGATTTCGGCCAAGTCATCTTCCGTCAGAACAGACTTCGGGTTTGACGTTCGCAAAAACGACTCGATGCTCAACTGCCTTGGCTTCTTCGTCAATCGAGCAATGGGAGGGATTGACAAGACTTCAGCTCCTGATGTCGTCGCCGGTCGATTTCTCTCAGTCGCTGCGTTACTTGACCCAGTGTCCGTTCGACTATGTTCGAAAGCATATTCGAACCTCGAGCGCTGAGTTTCGGAAGCCAGTTCGACATCCGGACTCTCTTCGCTTGAGTCGGTGCTCGTCCACTGCACATCTGCATCTTCGATGACTTGCTTTTTCTTGTCCATAACTAAAGTCGTGACGAACGATGGAAGGTTTTTAGATCTAAAAGCGGTTTTCTAAACCCAGATCCTATGAAGCTATGGATGAACACGAAGAACAGCAAGCCAAAAACCCGATGAAAAACCCAGAAAAATCTCACTAAACTACAAACCTTCGGTAGAAATGCAGAAAAATGACCGAAATAACTCGGAAACAGAAAAAGAGAGAACTCTATCAAAAGAAAATTACTCGAAATGAAGAACAGGAGCGAGAGAGAAGAAATCTTGCCTGAAGTTTTCGAAGTTCTTGAAAAACTTTTGGGTTCTGGATTTCTGGACGCTTCAAATGCAAATATAAGGGGGTGAGGGTATGCGAAGAGTTATATAGCTTCGCCAAGCATCAACGGTCCCGATTTATTCGGAGAGGTGTGATCAAACGGCGTCAATATCGCAACTTTTCGCATTCCCGCTCGAAGAATCGTACGATGCAACGGTTCGAAATCCCAAAAATCTCGCGTATTCCAGCTGTATCTTCATACGTCACAACGGTACGAATCCCAACAGAAAATAATGATGCCGTTTCGGAATACCCACTCAGTACACGACACGTGTACACTGTAACAGCTCGCACTGGGCTCGAGATTTCCCATCGAGTGATTCGTCAGTCTCTTCAGATTTCCCTTATCTGACATAACCACGACTGACGCGATTTTTTCGCTAACGTTCAAACACTCTATCGAGGATCCATCGCTCGATAGAGTGGGGGGCTATCTGTTGGGGTTAGACTTCGTCTTCCCATTACGACGTTGACTACTAACAGTTTATCTAACGAACGTCGAACGTATTACTTTTGGGCCGGACCCAACTAACATTGCCTTATCATGGGCAACAATCGATCACATAATTGGGCCAGACCCAATCCATTCCGTTCAAGCTCGAACGATGATCGCTCGTTTAACATGGGCCGGACCCAGTTAACGACCAAGTCATTACAATAAAACGCTCGTTCACACTCGAACGTCGAACCAACAGATCAAACGCGATCTCTATATAAGCTACGAACAATGGATCACAATATCAGACTTGTGTCCGAATTAACGTTCGTTGCTCGTATTCGACAGATTGAGACATCTCTCCTATAATCGTCGAACTCAAATATCAACAACGATATTACATCAATAACCGCCAAGCCCATTGTCCGAGATTAAGGCTTACTCTGGTAACCGTCTTTTCAAAATCTCCAATGGCATGCTTACACGTGTCCCAGTGACAATATCTGAACTGCCATGAGCAGTTACGGGCTCAGGCCCATCTTCCTCTATAAATAGAGAAAGACCCCCACGGGAAAAAAGAAAAGGAATTCTGAATACAATTCTGAATCTCTGCCTTTCTTTTATTTCCCAAAAAACATACTCTCCCTCTGCAGAAATCTTCTCAAACTTTCATTGTATTCACAAACATTCATATTAGTGAAATTACTCTCACTGACAGAGGACGTAGCACCAATTTGGGCGAACCTCTATACTTCTTGGTGTCAATTTATATTCTGTTTTTCTTTAATTTCATTTTCTGATATGAAATCTGTTCTTACATTGCTTTGTTAAATTTCACTACGATGTCCAAGGGCCCAATCAATCGATTATATCATATTTTCTGTATTAACACTTCTGTTAAATTTTGACTGTAGAAAACCGGCATCTACACATACTCATGTGTGGGAAGCCACGTTGCGCTTGATGATGTCTGGTACAAGGTATAGGAGAAATAACAAAGTGAAGACAGAAGGCGACACGAAGAAGATCTTAATGGGAATCAAAAGGTACTAATGTTGATTGGTTTTTCCTCTTTTTAAATGTTTGGAAACATTCTGTTCAACGTAGTGTTTTGGTGTGTCACGTGTCAAAGTTTAAAAGTGATGGATTTCACATTTTTCTTTCTGGCTCTCCTCATCTACAAATGGTTGTTGTCGTTGAGGATAAAGAGCGACAACACGTATGACTGATCCAGATGACTATGGCCTGGCTTCAAAGACAAAAGAGTGCCTTGTTCATTGGAGTGATTTGCTGAAAACAAAGAAAATTCACTTGCAGATTGCAACTCATGAAGGTCATCTTAATGGCTACAGTCACGGTGGTGGAGGATTCTGCTATTAGGAGGTCAAGAGGGACAGCTTCAAGAATCTAGTGGCGATGTAGACGGAAGAACTCAAACTGCCTGCTACTCTGCTGCTACCAAACTACCTCACGCTGGCTCTCAGCATCAAAATATGTGTAAATTCAGGTGCATGTAAATAGAGAGTTTGTAGAAGATTCCAGGGAGTCTACAAAGTGCAAATGGTAGAGTTTGTTGAAACATGGAGTTTGTGACGTGCCTGTGCTGTTATTGATCTTTACTAATTAAGAAAACCGAAGCATATCCACATAGATGTATATGTATATATGTGTGTGTGTAAGGACAGAATAACATATTACAAATTAATAAACTGCTTATATTAGAATAGTTTGAAGACAGAAACCAAGAGTGAAAACTACGTATATAGCTTAGGAGTCAAATACTTAGTGGTTTGCTTGTTTGTTTTGTTTTGTTTGGTTTTGGTTTTGTTTTGTTTTTTTGTTTTCTTGCTGGAATACTTGGTAGTTTACTAGTCTGGTTGATAACTAAAGACACTTTATTATTATATATTTTTTTGGGAAATCAAGAAGACATACTTATGAGAATGGTAAGAAAATTTATGTTGGGCATATTAGAAAAATATAATTTTGATAGAAGAGTTAAAAATTAATATAATAGTCCTTTTTGTTAATTTTTGAATGAAATCTGTTAATAATTTGATTAAAAATTATGCTAACTAATGGATTATGTCCAAAAGGGCTTGTTACAACAAATCTAGGGACCACTCAACATCATGTAGACTAACGGATCGACATAAGGAATCCACACATTGGACACGTGGCGCCCAGCTTGTGTCCCCTGTAATGGTACCTTGCATTCCCCGTAACGGCCTGAGACTATTCACACTTGGGACACATGGCGGGAACACAATCAACCTTTCGTTTTTTAGGTTAACTACCTATTCGGGGCAAACCGACTCTACCAGGTGGGTCTGACATGGACCGTCCCGATAAATACTTTATAATTATCAAGCTCACACTGCTTATCAAGTATGAACATCTTTACCTATCAAATACTCTACCTCATTCTAAGCCTCTTAGCTCATTGTACTGACTTCAGTGTTGGAGTGCCCTCGGCAAACAAAACCACTGGTGTGTCCCTTACTCTAAAACTCTTCTCTTCTTCCTTGTAAGCTTAGTAGGCGGAATACCAGTCCGACCACCATATGCAGCTGTATGTGGTGTTAAAGGTGAGCAACAACACCTAGGAAATGACATAAAGTGAAAAAAAAAAAAAAATCAATGTTAAATTTGTTATACGTGTTCGTTATTTCCTCAATATTCTAATTTAGTGATACTAATTTCGTTTAAGATTGTTGTTAATAATTCTATCTATGTTTCTGTTTTAGGAGATGGAAAAGTTGGTTCACTCTTCCTTCTTTTTTTTTTTTTTTTTTGATTTTTTTTTAGAAGTTTGGTTCAATCTTATAGCATAACATTGACCAATAGAGAGAAAACTACCAGGGACTATTCAAAAGAAGCACAAAAAAAGGGAAAAAAATAAAAATAAAAATAAATATAAGGCCGAAAAGCTGAAAAGGGGATCGTGTTTATGTTTTGTTTTGTTTTGTTTGTTTTTCTTGACATTGAATTCTAGTAGATTGGAATGCATGTCAAATATAGTACTTAAATATCCTGACCTGAACTCCGACTCTGGTCTAACTCCATCCTAGTCCCAACCTCAGACATGATTGTTACCCGATATCCAATACCATCCTAGGGTCGATCCCGAAGTTTAAAATTTCTTTATTTATTGGTATGTTTTTTTTAATAAGTTTATTAAATTTTCTATCCCGATATCAGGATATCCCAATCTCACATTTTAAAAATAAAAGGTGTCATTTTAGTATTTTTAGTTTAACAAGGTACCTTCCACCATGGTGATAGCTTCTCTCCATTTTCCTACTATTGTTTACGGCTTAAGTCTTAATATAAGCATCTTCAAAAAGAGAGAGGAGAGAGAAAAACTTCTCTATAAGAAACTCATATCATGGGCTGCAGATAGTTTTGATGTTTGGTTTTTAAATTTTTCGTTTTGTTTTGTTTATTCTACTACTAAAATAGAACTTAATATTTTGTTTTAAGGAGCTAAAATTGAAAATGAAATGTAATAGGGAGATTGATTTTATACCCTTTTTCTTTCCCCTTGCAATAGATGGGCTCATAGAAAGAAACGAGAATAACCAACGTACTACAAAATAAAATTGAAAGTGCGTATCTTATCTTGAATACTAATAAGTGGGATTGGCTTATCCATTATCCAATCAATGGAAAACATAGAAAAATATAAAAGTACATTGTACTTCGATAACATTTTCTTTTTTCATTTTGAAAAACGTTGGACTTTTACTGAATTTGGCCCCTATTATTTGAAAGGAAACCGTTATTAATTTGACCGCACGAATCTATTAATTGGTCGGTGTATATACAAATATAGATTTAGAACATATAAAATATAAAATATATTATATAATATACTATTATTGTTATACTTACTATTATGGTTTTTCTTATCCTTTTCTAATATTATTTGACAGACCATATTTCTGTGTTTGTTTAGTTCAAAATAAAGAAGAAAAAAAAAAAAAAACGAGAAAAGAAATGTGAATATGCTCCGTTTGAGAAACTTTTTGGCCTAAATTTTATAGAATCAAACATTTGTTTTTTAATTATTCTATCTCATGTATCCTTAATTTACAAAATGGTGTTATCTTAGTAATCAAATAGCGGTAAGAGTGTGTATGAGAACCATTTCAGAAGAAGACTACGTGAGAAGTAAAACTTTCTATTGAAGCGTGACTTAGGTCACATTATTATTATTAGGACTAATCAGCTAGATTGAATGGATAATTAGAGGATTAACATTTTATTTCACTACGAGCATGAAAAATCAATAACGAATGCAAGTTGCATCCCCTCACGAATGGCGAGACATTCAACTGAGAAGGCAAAGTAAACGCCGGAAATCTTCTATGCCGTAGCCACCAATACATCGCCGTTAACATCACAAACTACTGCTCCGACATCCGCCCCCTCATCACCCTCAATGATCGATGCATCTAACGTTCAGTTTAAGAGCACCATACCTTTAGAGGTTCCCAAACATTTGTTATTGTTAATTAGTGTTATGGTTATTGTTCAATAATCACTATAATTAGGACCATTTGGCTATAGATTACATTGATGCTCAGTAGATTAACATTTTATTATTTCATTTGGATAAAGGATTAGCATTTTAGATACAATAAAGATAGTGCAGTAATTAGCGATCGAAGGCATTAGAAAGTACAAGTGCATGCATGTGTGTGTGTGCGTGTATTTAGAGAAAACTGGATTTTTTTTTTAAATGGAAATAAATGTATATCCATTTTATAACGTATGTATAGAGAAATGCATGTACGGATTTAACAAGGCAATATAATTAGTGAAATTTACCTTTTCGACTTTTTTTTTTTTTTTGCTTATAAATTTACCTTCCCCTACTCGTTGTGTAAAAAAAAAAAAAAAAAAAACATACTTACCAAATACTATTAACTTTTGTTTTTTTTTTTTTAAGACTTTTCACTGGATTAGATAAATTCCTTTGCTCTTATCAAAAATCTAAAACCACAAAATTCACTTATCACATGGTCAAAGCGTGTGATCTATACATGGAAGGTAAATAAATGATAAATCCACATACATCCTCCCTAAGGATTTTTTTTTTTTTCAGCTTCATATCTTAAAAAGAAAAAGAAAAAAAAAAAAAAAACTTATCTTTTTGTTAGGAAAATTTCAACAATGGTAATGTTGGATAATGGATCTTCAAAATTGTAGTCATCCTTATCATTCTCTTGATACAAATCTTACTTACTCATTTCACTATATATAAAACAAAATTAGATTCACTTAAGACATATGGCTAGGTTATCCAACAATAATATTACTATAGTTTCACCAGATTCTCTAATACAAGAATTACACTTCTCAAGAGAAAAAACAATGGCGGAAGTCGAGGTGATCGTTGTGGGCGGAGGGCCAGCGGGGATAGCGACGTCGGCGTGCCTTAACCGGCTCAAGGTTTCAAACATTGTCCTCGAAAGGGAAGATTGTAGCGCCTCTCTTTGGAAGAAGCGGGCCTATGATCGGTTGAAGCTTCACTTGGCTAAGCAATATTGCCAACTTCCCCACATGCCATTTCCTCCTGAGGCACCCACATTTGTCCCTAAAAACGACTTCATTCGCTACTTGGACGAATACGTCGCCCGCTTTGACGTCAAGCCTCATTACCACCACAACGTCGAATCTGCTTCCTACGACAAAAACATAGCCAAGTGGTCCGTCGTTGTCAAGAACTTGCTGTCGGGGGTGTATGAGGTCTATTTCTCGACGTTTCTTGTCGCCGCCACTGGAGAGAATAGCCAAGGCTTTATCCCTAAAGTGCCCGGGATTGAGGGTTTTGGAGGGACTGTTATGCACTCAAGTCAGTATAACAATGGCAAGAACTTGACTGAGACGAATGTTTTGGTTGTGGGATCTGGGAATTCTGGGATGGAGATTTCTTACGACTTGTCAAATTGGAATGCCAATACTTCTGTTGTCGTTCGTAGCCCGGTAAATTAATCTTAATCTTAATCTTATTTTTTCAACAACAAATTTCATGTTTTTAGACAAATAATAATAATAATATTATTAATATTAATAATCCGACACTTTATCTTCATTTCGAGGCTTAGTCTAGTGGAAAATCTACATCCATTTTCATTAATATTGAGATTCACAAAAATTCAAAATCTGTCGTTCCCAAATTCAAAACCAAAAAGGGCTCAAGTTTTGAGTTGTTCTAATTTTGAGATTAAACTGTAAATTTCAACAAGAATTGCTTTAGGGGAATGAAATAATTACTTATATGGAAATACTGTTAATTAGTTAAATCCATTGTATTTGGCTGAGTTAATGTCTTAAGGTAATTTATTTGCTTTCTAAAAAATTAATGGTATTTATTTGCATATATTTGCAGGTACACTTGTTGACCGAGAATATCGTTAAATTTGGAATGTTACTATTGAAGTTCGGACTCCCCGTTAAGTTTGTCGACATTATCACATGGACTCTAGGAAGACTAAGGTACGGAAATGTGTCCAAGTACGGCCTTCAAACGCCTAAGGAAGGACCCTTTTTCAACAAGTTAACCACCGGTAGATCTCCGACCATTGACGTCGGAACCGTCGACAAGATCAAATCGGGACATGTCAAGGTATGTACTACACATAAGTTAAATTATATAAACTTGGTTAATAAAAAATAAAAAATACCTAATATTTATGGTTTAATTTTAAAACTTTTTAATTACCATGATTAATGTAGGTCTTGCCGTCCCTAACAAGAATAGAAGGAAACAATGTCACATTCGACAACGGCGAAACTCACCCCTTCGACGTCATAATCTTCGCTACCGGATACAAAAGCACTGTGAGAAACTGGCTTAAGGTAAGAACATTGATTAATAAGTCTCCATATTGTCAAGGTATATAAAATTTGTTCTTCATTTTTAATTATTGTTTCTCAATCGTAATTTTTTTTTTCTTTGTTTTTTAATTTTTGTAGGGTGGGGATGACCTCTTTAACGATCAAGGAATGCCGAGACAAAGGCCTCCAAATGCGTATTGGAAAGGGCAAAATGGTCTTTACAGTGCAGGGTTTTCATCAAGCGGGTTGTTTGGAATTTCAGAGGACGCACAAAATATAGCACAAGACATCATCTTCAACTTGACTCACTGCAAAGGAAAGCTTTGAATTATGTATCATGTTTTCTACGTACCTAGGAGTATGCTCGTAAGTTAGATATGAATGGGTGGATATATATATATATATATATATATATATATATTATATTTATACGTATGTTGTAATGTTGTATTTCCTGCTGATCCAGTTGATGATGAAAAAGCATTAGGATGGCGCTTTAGTTTGGAATTTGTACTATTTTTAAGTTAAGAAATGTTGCCAATTTCCTAAATATTTTACATCAAAAGTGTCCCAAAAGACTCGATTCTTCACTTTTTATTTGCAGTATATGCTCCCAAAGGATGTACCATTCCAATTGTTATTATTGGAGTACAATGTAATATCTGCTTTGGTTGATCAATTGCTGAAGTGAAATTATTTAAATGCTTTATTATTTCACAATAATTTAACTCAAATTCAATTACACATTTTTATTTTTTAGAAATCTGTGCCACACTTATTTTTCTACCTTTTAACCATTTAAATATTACCTTTAATAAAAGCGTATCCAAACACACATTTAACTAGAATACATAATTTAAATTCTACATTTGGATGCAAACATTTAATTTAAATAAACATTCAAATTTAATCTATAATCCAAACGGACACTTAATTTCTAGTGGTTGCAATGAGCTAGGTGAAAATTATTTGAATACTTTACTATTTCACAACAATTCAATTTAAATTTAAATTAAATACAAATTTTCATTTTTTAGAAATATGTACCACACTTGTTTTTTTTTTAATCTTTGCACTATTCAAATGTTACCTTTAATAAAAACTTATCCAAACACACATTTAACAAAAAAGCACAATTCAAATTTTACATTTGGATGCAAACATTTAATTTAAATTGAACATTTAAATTTAATTTATGATCTAAATAGTCACTTAATTTTTAGTGGTTGCAATAAACTAGAAGAAAATTTCTATATTATATTGATGTTTATTTTAAAGGTATATCTTAATACTCATGATATATTTTCTTGACTGCTTTTAATATGTACTTTGGATGAACAAAAGAAACAAATAAAAAAGTGGTTCTTAATGCATTCAATCTATTAGGAAGGATTCCAAAAAATAAATAAAAAAACTAATTGTTAGGAAAGAGTTAAAGGAGATAAAACCAACGATGTATTCCTATATATAATAATCACGAATATTTTATTAATTTTGTTGTTTTTCCTGTCCGTAAGTTGCTCTATATGAATGGATATAATATATATATATATATATATATATATCTAAGGGCATTTATTGATCTGCATAACGTATACAATAATAAAGTCATTAGATTAGAGATCTAGGACTTATTCATTTGGCAAGATAAATGCCATATGATTAACAAATTTGCCACTGACCAACCTTAGAGATTGTGTACACTCTCTTCTTTCTGATACCCCCAATTTTTCTAAGTTTGGAATCTTGCATCTGACATTAATTTTTTTTTTTTTTTTTGGTTGTTATGTTAACCATGTTCCTATGACTGTTAAGGCTAGAAAAAAAGATATATTAATTTTTTTTCCCCTAAATGATGGAAACATATATCACCAGGTGCATCCAGATATAATAATAATGTTGTTGGAAAGACTTTCGTATAAAATTTGTGATCATAAGATTCTGAATTAATTGATTTGTGCAAACTATATATATATATATTGTATCTTAAGAATTTCCCATCACACAACTGTTATACATATATATATTGCTGAAAATATAATATTTGATATATACATATATATATATATATATTCATGTGTATATATACATACGCCTCAAGTTAACATAGTTTAGGGAACTTAAGTACATCAAGGGCCACCTAATTGTCTTCCCTCCACAAGCCAATTATGATTATGGTCTCGGAGAAGAAAATTGTAACAAAAAAACATAGACAATTATTTGTAATGTGTTGTCGAATACTAAATTAAAGGTGTACCATTAGACCTGAAATTGCTCAAGCTGGACATCCTTGGCCTTCAATTAAAGAATCAAGATTCTCTCTAAGCTGGTAAACTTGTTGGTGACCTGAAAAATCCGACTTGTCGATGTCTCATGGTGGTAGGACTTGCATTCCATGTAGAGAACTGTCTGGATAACAAGCCTAAACAAGACCAACTTGAGAAGAACGAAGAGGCATAAAATTCCAAAATCTTCCTTATCCACCCGTCCAAAATTCACATCTAGATCTTGAAATGAAGAATGCATCAGGAAAACAGCGAAGGCGAGTTTCAGAAGACTAAGCATAATCAGCCCCATGTTTCCCTAATTAAGGCCTTGATTTTGTTCATTACATCAATTCCCCGTAAGTCTTTCAACACATACACAACGCAAACCAACTGCCAACAAAGGCTCAAGTACACAAACCCTAGCAAGTGCACAATCACTGAAATTATGCTAGACACCAAAACAGAAATGTAACTATCCGAGTACATTGCCATGAATACAATGATCATATCTTGATGTTGTAGACGAAGAAGGCGACAAATGTCCACAAGAATGTGACTATGAGCCTCTTCCATACCATTGGGATAACGCTCATGATCCTTTTGAAGGTCAGTTGAACTTTACAGTTGTACGCAATAATGTAGACAATGGCAGAGGTGGAGACAAGAGGGAAGATGGGGAGGTATGTGAAGTAGGCTACTTTGAAGAGCCATAAAGTGATCGACTTAGAGGAGATGAGGTGGGAAATTAGCTTGTTGTATTCGGGAGTTCCAACTATGGTTTGGTCTAATCGATTTCGTTGGTTATGATCTTTCTAAAGAGGACATTACACATTTCTTTGTGGATCAAAAATATGAGCCTCAGAGGGAGGATCAACTCTAGAGTGCTTTGAATTAAGGTCTTCCTCCATGAAAATATGATTTTATTGGCTTCTTTGTAAATACTAAATAGTACCCTAAGAAACTGCATTTCTTCTTGTTCTCTGTCCTTATTTCTTGGATGGAATTTGAATTTGCCCGCCGGAAGAAGAGAAAAGTCATGTTTTTGAGAAGGAATATATGTCTGTGTGTGTGTGTGTGTGTGTGTATTAAGAAACGATCAGGTTGGATTTTTCTGGTACAAGAATATTATTACCGGGTACCACAATGTATTTAATTTCCTAGAAACTGACCTCCAATTTCCTAGATAGTAACTAATCAACAATGTAGCAAGAAAGGTCAACATCTGTACTTCATGTCAAATTTTCTGTTCATCTAACATTTACAATAACAGAGGTGAGAAAAGATAAAGCAATGATATCAGTTGTTTCATCTTCCAAATTTATTTATTTATTTTTAAAGAATAGAGAAATTATGTTTTATTCTTTTTTTTTTTTTTTGGCGATAGTATGGTACATGTGAATGTCACCATTTTAAAGAAAAAAAAGATAGAATAGTTTGTCTTATGCTTTACTACAAGTATACTTAAATTAGTACTTGAGAGGTACAGTTTGATGCCGTTTTTCATAGAGAATATAAGATAGAAAGAAGATGAACTCTAGAATTGTGCCGAGTTGGTTATTGAATCGATCATCAGAATAACGTCTTGGATTAATTTATCAAATTCCCCCAAATAATGTGACTTATGTTAGCAGGCCCCCAAACATTGATTTTGTTCATTGCATCAATTCCCCGGAAGTCTACCATCATAGACGACGCAACACAAGCTGACTGCCAAACATAGGTCAAAAAACGCAAAAAATATATCAAGTACAAAATCACTAAAATCATTCGGACCACCAACTCACAAGTGTAAGTATAGTTAACCGAGTCAATGGTTATGAATTGGATGAACATCATGGCTATGTTGTTAGTCAATGGTTATGAATTGGATGAACATCATGGCTATGTTGTTAACAGAGAAGGTGAGGAAAGTCCACAAGAAGATGACTACCAACCTCTTCCAGACATTTGGCTGGATGATAATGATAATGCTCATGATCCTTTTAAAGTTCACATGATCTTCGCCAGTTTTGATGCATGCGATGTTGTAGACTACGGTGGCGGTGGAGAGGAGGGGGAAGATGAGGAGGAATGTGAAGTAGGCTACTTTGAGGAGCCATAAAGTGATCTACAGATTGGAGATGAGGTGGGAAGCTTGTCATATTTGGGAGTTCCGACTACGGTTTGGTCTAAATCGATCTCGTTGATTATGATCTTTCTAAAGAGAACATTAGATATTTCTTTGTGGATAAAAATATGAGGCTCAGAGGCAGGATCAACTCTAGAGTGATATGGATTAAGGTCTTCCTCCATGAAAATATGATTTTATTGGCTTCTTTGTAAATACTCTATAGTACCCTACGAAACTGCATTTCTTCTTGTTCTCTGTCCTTATTTCTCGGATGGAATTTGAATTTGCCTGGAAGAAGAGAAAATTCATGTCTTGGACAAGGCATATATATGTATATATATATATATATATATATTTGTAGGTAATGTATCTATACTCAGAAATAATTAGGAAACGATCAGGTTGGATTTTTCTGGTACAAAAATATTATTACCGAGAACCAAAATGTATTTAATTTCCTACAAACTGACCTCTAATTTCCTAGATGGTAACTAACAATGTAACAAGAAAGGTGAAAATCTGTACTTCATGTCAAATTTATGTTCAAAGAATGGAGCAATGATGTTTTACTCCTTAGTCTGTCTTATACTTTACTACAAATATACGTACAGTTTGATGCTGTTTTGAATATAAGATAAAAAGAAGATGAAGAAGAAGATGAATTCTAGAATCGTGCTGAGTGGGTTATTGAGTCCATCGTCAATAAATATATATATATATATATATATATTTGTATAAATTTAAGAAATTCCTCTAAATCATATCACTTAAATTTACATGTCCCGAATATTGAAATGTATTTATTGTGGTTCCCACTATATAATACATCTTTAGATTTGCTTCTCAAACTTTATATTAAGTTTCAACGACGGTTAAAAACTATCGTGAAATCAAATATTTCTACTAGTGATTAATGTGCTAATTTTTCAACGGAATAGCTCACTTAAAGTACATGAACGACATGATAAATTCATCAATTTTTTTAGACCCTTAATTAAGTATGCTCCAATATATATATATATATATATATATATAATTAAGAATATTTTATCCATTTGTTTTTTTCTCTCATCAGTACTTTATATGAATAGTATAAGGGCATTTAATTGATGAATAACATTTATAATGAAGTCATTATATAAGATCTAGGTTTTCCCGCCAACAATTTTGTTATTCTGGTAAAGATAATATTAATGCCACGGTTAACAAATTTGTCACTGAACAACTTTATTTTAAAAATATTCTTAAAAAAAAAAAAAGTTAAGTCTGAGAGAGACATCCTTTTTTTAAGGGAGTATAAGAGATATATAAATATGTATAAATACAGATATAACCGTCTGCTGTATATACTAACGTATTCCACTTTAAAACCTACTACTTTTGAGTTGCCATTTGTTCAATTTTTTGCAGTATATGATCTGAAAATGGTTTGTGGCGTGTTTGGATATGAACGATTCCAATTGTTATTATTGGATTCTAATGTAATATACGTTATACTGGAATGAAATTATTTAAATGTTTTATTATTTTACAATAATCAAACTCAAAACCAAATTCAAATCTAAATTTCCACTTTTTAAAAATCTGCACCATACTAATTTTTTTAGCTTTACACTATTCAAATATTAACATTAACAAAAACCGTATTCAAACACATATTGAACTAGAATATACAATTCAAACTATACATTTGGATCCAAACATTTATATTCTATGATCCAAACAGACATTTAATTTCTAGTGGTTGCAACTAAGTGCTGGTGCACATTTCTAGATTTTGATGTTAATTTTAAAGGTATATCTTAATTGTTAGTACTCATGATATATTTTCTTATTATACTCTTTAATTAATGCAGTCAATCTTTTCGGAAGGATTCCTTTAAAAAAGAAATTGTGAGAAAGGAGATAAGGAGATAAAACCAAGGATGTTCCTATACATATATACATACATACATATATATACACACACACACACATATATATTAAAGAATTTTTTATTGACTTTGTTGTTTCTCATGTCAGTAACTTGCTCTATATGAACGGATGTAGACGGGACTTTTTTAATGAATATATACGTGTATAACGAAGTTATTAGATTAGAGATCGAGGTTTATTATTTTGGGCAAGATTAATGCCATGATTAACAAACTTGCCACTGACCAAACTTAGAAATTGTACACGTACGCTCTTCATTCCGACACCCCCAATATTTCTGCATTTAGAATTTTGTATCTGATATAAATATCTTTTTTTTTTCTTTTTTTATTTTTTCCGGTTGTTATATATGTAAAACTTCTTTACATTTACCTCCAGAATTTTGAAACTTGCAAATTTTTGGACGGAATAACTTGTGAATCATACGCGAGGGTGGAAATTTATCAAATTTTTTAAACCTTTAACTAACAAACTAGAAGTAGGATTCTTTCTCCACCTCTCTCTTCATGTTTATGAACAATTACTCCGACGAGAGAATATAGATGTAAGTCTGATGCCTTAGAAATTGTATAACACCACCAATTTTTCTGAGCTGGAATCCTGTATCTGAAACTAAATCTCTTCATTAGTTTCTGAATTATTGTTTTGTGCAAACTATTGCTATATCTTAAGAATTTCCCAACACGCATCTATTCATATATATATATATATATATATTTTTTTTTTCTTCATGTTTACACATATATGCTTTCTTCGAGTTTACACGGTTTAGGCAACTTGTAAAGTTCATCAAGGACTACCTATTTGTACGTCAAAAAAAAAAAAAAAAAAAAACCCCGCCTATTCGTCTTGCCTCCACAAACCAATTACATGGTCTTGGAGATGAAAACAAAAAGGAAAATACAGAGAGTTATTTGAAATATGTTTGTAGAATATAGTAAATAAAGGATGTATGAGTATATATGTAGCCATTATTAGACCTGAAACTGTTCAAGCTGGACATCCTTGGCCTTCAAAGGAACATACTCTCCAAGCAGCTGGTAAACTTCTAGGTGATCCGACAAAGCCGATTTGTCGATGTTTTCATGGTGGTAGGACTTGCACACAAAGTAGAGAACTGTCTGGATAACAAGACCAAACAACACCAACTTGAGAAGCACCAAGAGGCATAAAATTCCATAACCTACCCTGTTCACCACTTCCAAAGACCATCCATTCACAACTAGCCTTTGAAATGCGAATTGCAGCATCAAAACTGAGATGGCGAGCTTCGAAAATATGAGCATCCCCACCCCAGTTTTTCCCCTAATTAAGGCCTTGCTTTTGTTCATGGCTTCAATTCCCCGGATGTCTTCCAACACGGACACAACACAAGCCAACAGCCAAACGAGGCCTAGGTACACAAACCCTAGCAAATATACAATCACTAGAATTATGCCAATCACCAAATCAACGTTGTAAGTAGAGCTCACCGCGTAAAATGTTGCGAATATGATGATCAATATCGCGGTTATGTTGTAGGCGGAGAAGGCGAGGAAAGTCCACAAGAAGGTGACCATGAGCCTCTTCCACACCTTCGGGACGACGCTCATGACCCTCTTGAAGGTCACCTCTTTGCCGGTGTAGATGCACGCGATGGTGTAGACGACGGCGGAGGTGGAAAGGAGGGAGTAGATGAGGAGGATGGTGAAGTAGGCTATTTTGAAGAGCCATAAAGTGATCAATTCGGAGGAGATGAGGTGGGAAAGCTCGTTGTATTCGGGAGATCCGACTCGGGTTTGGTCTAAATCGATTTCGTTGATTATGATATTTCTAAAGAGGATATTAGATATTTCTTTGTGGATCAAAAAGATGAGGCTCAGAGGGAGGATCAAGGCTAGAGTGATTTTGCTGAAGATCTTCCTCCATGAAAATACGATGTCATAGGCTTCTTTGTAAATACCAAATACCCCAAGAAACTGCATTTCTTCTTGTTCTCCGTCCATTTTTCTTGGTTATGGAATTTGAATTTTCTTAGATGAAGGGAAAAGTCATGTTTGGACAAGGATTATATACCTATATATCGAGAAAATATTCATTAAGAAATGATCAGATTGGATTTTCTTGTAGGTACAAGAATATTATAACCATATACTTAAATGTATTTAACTACAATAAATACTCCTCTAGACGACGCCAAAAAATTCCGATGCTATTCTAATTTGTTAATAAGCCATTAATTATATAATTGTATGTACACATAAATCTGCTTGGACGGCAATATTGACGTAGCATCATTGTTAAGTCCGCAAACAGTGCTTAGAGGGACCCGCTGTTTTGTCTGCAAATGGTGTAAAAAAATGACTGCTCAAGTGACATATCGGTTATTATAAGGGAAAAAAAAAATAGAAGTTTATGAGTTGATGTTCATGGATATCCTTATTTTACATGTCATGAATATATATGTAATCATATATTAAAGTAACAAAAAAAAAAAATAGATCCATAGTTAGTACGATTTTTTATGCTTTATGTTCACGGTTTAAGATAACTTAGAGTGCGTTTGGTGTATCAGTTAAAAATAAAATTTTTAGATTGAAGTTGATTGATTTTTTAAAAACAATTATAATTTTTGTTAACTTTTTTGAAAAAGACAAACGGGGATGGAAATTTTCGATCCGGAATGGTGCACCAAACGTTCTATTAATTATTTATAATAAATATGCTTAAATTAGTATCTCAGAGGTGTTTGGGATGGTGTTTGGTAGAGAGAATATGAGATAAGAAAGGAAGATGAGCTTGAGAGTACTTGTGCTGATGCAGGTTATTGAGCTCATTAGATAATTTCTTTACACTCTGTCCATACTATAAAGATTAACTGATTTATATATGTTTTAATTCTAAAAAAAATACATAATATATTTATATACAAACATGTAAGGCCTATAAAAATTATAAAAATTATTACAGATATAGTATAACAATAATTTTACAATTCAATTTATTTAAAATATAAAGTTTAAATCCTCCACTTTGCATACGAGGGGTGCCCTATAATTTTGCATAACGAATATACAATATTTTAGTTGACTACCCACATACAGAGGCAGTATTGTACAATACTAACTTATTAGGGGGGAAAAATTAGACATTTGGGTATGTATAATCCTCTTCCAAAGAGATTTCTTTTTTTTTTTTTTTCGTAAATTTTTTTTCTTAATTTCTATATTTACGTGTATTTAATCTTTCTATATTTACGTAAATTTTTTTTCTTAATTTCTATATTTACGTCAAGAGGGCGTGATATTGTTGACACCGAGCAGCGGCCACTAAAGCTCAAGAAAAGTGCTAAAGGATGTAGAAAGGCAAAAGCCACCATAACGTAGAGAGCCATGGTAAGGATGGTGCATAGGGTTGTGATCATGAGCCTCTTCCAAACCTTTGGGATAATAGCCATAACCTTCTTGAAACTTACTTCCAAACCGCCGTGGATACATGCGATTGTGTAGGCGACCACGGAGGTCAAGAGGAGAGATAAAATGAAGAGGAGGGCGGAATTTGCGGCCTTGAAGAGCCAACAAGTAGGGGTGAGTTCGGAGAGGGTTAGGTAAACTTGTTTGTCAAGAAAGAAGTTGAAGCACAAAGGGAGGACTAAGACTAGCGTGATTTGGCTAAAGATCTTCCCCCCATGAGAGAATGATGTTGAAGGCTTCTTTGTAAATACCAAACGTCCCAAGAGACTGCATTTCTTCTTGTTTCATATCCATCCTTCTTTTCTCTTAATGGAGACTACTATAGTGAATGTGTGGTTATAATTTATAGGCAATGAATTTCAACATTATTATTAAATATTTGTTTGTTTATTTATTTTTCTTTGGAAAAACCGACCTTTTGATGCTTGGACGCTATTGCTAATGCTAAAGATTAAGCCAGCGATCCGATTATAAACTAAGTAAACTATCCTAGCTAGGTAGATATATATTTATATAAGTACTAAGCAAATTATGATGTTTATTACATTTGATGGATCCATTAAGACAATCAGGAAGTTTAGACATGCAACATATAAAATCTTATCAATTGGTGTTGAAATATAGCAAAAGTTCAATTACATTGTACAAATACTAAAAATTTTATATCAATATAGGAATCTTCTAATATAAAATGTAACAAACATTATGATGATTTATTACTACGTATGTGATTACATTATTTTAAACTATTTTTGAAAAATTGTTCAATTCCACTTTTATAAACATGTCATACTGTAGATTCTCTCATTCTCATAAATGGCGGTCTAATTGCGAACCTTGTCATAGTAACGGTGGGTGCCTATATCCACGGGTATAATTGTCAATTCTATGCTAAAATGAAAAAAATAAAAATAAAAAATAAAAAAGTTAAAAATAAAAATTTTCTTTTGAGAAGTGCTAAAATGGAATTAAAATAGACGGAAATAAGTTGTAACTAAGAAAGACTATTTCTGCAACTATTTGTAAGAAGTTATAAACAGAATCTCCCTCTACTTTGGCAGATTTAATGAACGGACAAAAGCAACATCTGGATAGTACGGATTTTATGTCCTTAATTTCCCAAATAACGTCGAATTTTCTTTTATTAACATTTAATAATATATATTAATCCCAACGTTACCATCCATTTTAACCGGCCTATTTGTCTTTTGTTATGTTTTTTTTTTTTTTTTCCTTCTCCTGTATCTAGCTAGTTATCCAAAGAAAGTTTTTTTTTTTTTTTTGAAATGCAAAGAACGAAATTAAGGAAGCAAAAATAAATAAGTAACCTTATCATGAACTAGAACAAACAACCATTAATGCGCCAAATTTACACATGAACTAGAAAACTGCCAATTCATTCTTGACAAATTACAACACTATATATATCTATATACACACACTACTAAATTTAGATTTTTCCACCACAATATGACACAATAGATTGACATTTTTACATGAATTAGCCTGAAAATTAAGTTCAAAAACCACCAAAACCTTAACAATTAGTGCAAATGGGAATGGAGGCCGAAGCTGCCGTAGAGGTGATCATCGTAGGTGCGGGCCCTGCCGGCCTAGCAACCTCCACATGCCTCAACCTTCGCAATGTCTCGAACATCGTGCTCGAAAAGGACGATTGCTCGGGGTCGCTATGGAAGAAAAGGTCATATAATCGCCTAAAGCTACATTTGGCCAAGGAGTTTTGCCAGCTTCCCCATATGCCTTTCCCAAAGGATACCCCGAGATATGTCCCAAGGGATAGCTTCATCCAATACTTGGATGACTACGTGTCCCATTTTGGGATAGCTCCGCGTTATCAGAGGATGGTGGAGTCAGCCTCGTTTGATGTGGAGACCGGGAAGTGGTGCGTTGTGGTCAAGAACAAGCGGCGGGACGTGGAGGAGGTTTATTACGGGGAATTTCTCGTGGTGGCGACGGGGGAGAATAGCGAGGGTTTTGTTCCTAGGTTGAAAGGGCTTGAGAGCTTTCAAGGGGTTTTAATGCACTCTAGTTTGTTCAAAAATGGGGAAGAGTTTGACGGGAAAGATGTGTTGGTTGTGGGGTCAGGGAATTCGGGCATGGAGATTGCTTATGACTTGTCAAATAATTGGAATGCCAACACTTCCATTTGCGTTCGTAGCCCGGTAATATATATTATTTCTTCATATCTCCTCATTTTTTTCTACATATACTACTAGGAAAAACATTAGATAAATTATATATATACGAACACCACAATTTTTTTCTCTTTAATCTTTCGGATTTTTTTTTTTTTGAAATATTTCGGATTTTTTCTCTTTAATATACATATATATATATATATATGAACACCACAAATTTTTTCTCTTTAATCTTTCGGTTTTTTTTTTTTTTTTTGCTGTTGTTTTGGATTTTGGATATTTAAAAGATGCAACATAATTGATTGTGTTGATCAAGAATTAATTTCTATCTATAAGGAAAATGTTTTTTGAGTAGATAGTGCGGATAATTTTGTATTATGCAATTAAATTAATATTATCTAGAATTATATGAAGATGCAATTTAGTACGGAAATGCTATATATACATAAATATAAATATATATTCCGAAAGATGGGAGGGGTTTTGGATTTAGGTCTGACTTTCGAAATCTCTAAAGTTTTTTTCCCTAAATTAATTAATTGAGTGTTCATAAAATCCATACTATAAAAAAAATTTAAAATATATATCACTATTCACCTAACATTAATTAATTTCCATGTCATCTGTTTTCCAAGACATGACGCATACTATTTTCTAAAGTTATATATATATATATATACATACATATACAAGATACATATTGAAATCAAACGACTGTTTAATTAAGATTGGCAGGCTAAGAACTTAAAACAGCGTTAGAGACTATACTAGGAGTCTCATAAAACCATAATGACCACAATCATAATTAAAACCAAAAGTCATATTTATGCCAAGATAAATATGAACTGTTTCATGTAGTATGGATAATTTCACCACCATAAGTTAAACCAATTAAAATTGCTCTATAAATTTTTTTTGGTGGATAAGTTTGCTCTAGAATTACGTCCATGTACAATGTACGTAGTACGGAAGATGCCCTGTATATATATATATATATATATCCCAATATTTGTACTTACTTGTAAATTAGCAAGTATTAATATCTAAAATATCACCCATGACCGTTTAATAATTATGAGATTTCTCGTCTCAACTCTTTCCCTTGACCTACGCACACAGTACTTTATTTAAAGTCATAAATATTTATGCTAAAATAAAATTGATATGTCAATACACAAATTTTTATTTTTATTTTATTTTATTTTTGATCAAAGATATATGGACAATTTATTTCCCAATATTTAGTACTTGTGGTCTATAATTAATCCGGACTAAATATTTAGTAGTGCAATTAATATGCTCTGTATAATTATGTCCAGGTACAATGTTGTACAGATAAAATTGTTCTTAAGTAAAAGGTAAAGAAAGAGAATTTACTTAATTTTGCTATATATATATATATATATATATATTTTTTTTACTTTGAACTGATTGGTACTAGTATAGCTATAGTATGGAAATATTTAGCTATATTTTATATATTAATTATCTCATGACATGATTGTTCAGGTACATGTTCTCACAAAGGAAATTGTGTTCATAGGAATGGTAATGTTGAAATTCCTACCCCTGAAATTAGTGGACAAAATAACCACAACGCTTGGACAATTAAAGCATGGAAATATTTCAAAATTCGGGATTCAAAAGCCGAAACATGGACCCTTTTATCTCAAAGCAAAAACCGGTCAATCGCCAACCATCGATGTTGGCTGCATTGACAAGGTCAAGACCGGAGACATCAGGGTACGTTTGTTTCATTAACTGAAAAGAGATACAGGTCGATTGATGTATAAACTTATCGCTAGAATATTAAGTGCATATTTTGATTAGAACAATATTATTGCTCTTGTTACAGGTTTTCCCTGCCGTATCAAGCATTGAGGGAGACAAAATCAAATTTGACAACGGCAAGATTAAACGCTTTGACGCGATAATTTTCGCTACTGGCTATAGAAGCACCGTGAAGAAATGGCTGAAGGTAATTTGGCCGTATGATCAATATATATTTTCCTTGATTAATATGTCTCATATTGAGCAATTTATTTATTTATTTATTTTTTTTAATGAAAAATTAGGAAAAAGAGGAATTTTTTGATGATATTGGAATGCCGAAAGCAAAATTTCCAAAACATTGGAAAGGGAAGAACGGTCTTTACTGTGCTGGATTCGCGAGTCGAGGATTGTTAGGCATCTCAGATGATGCAGAGAATATAGCAAAGGACATTTATTCGATTTTGAACCTTAAGATGAACCAAGTATATTGAATAATTAATGAACATATCTATATGTATGAAAATATGTATGTATGTATATATGTGTATTAATTATGAGACAAGGCGTTTGTCATTTGACCCCTCTTTGCACGTCAAGTTGAAGACGTGTAGACATTTTGAAGGACCATGTCTGTATAAATATATATATATATATATATATGAATTTGAGAATGTGGGGATTCGAATTTTACATCATATAATATAGTCAGGTATGAAATTACCGCTAAACTATGCCTACAACCATTATATATAAGTATTTAATTGCTACTCGTAATTATAATATTGTCACTTTTGACTCATGTTTTCTTTTTAAACTAAATATACTAAACACCATTCTTTTTTTAGGGCATTACTTGGAAGGGGGGAAAAAAAAAGTCAGTCATATCTTAATCCCCCTTTGAATCATCGTCTATAGATGTTTGGGACACTATTAAAATAATTTCCTATCGTTTTTTTCCTCATAAAAATTTGAATCCTTTTTAAACATATGATCCAGAAGAAAATTTCAACTAAATCTTTTTCACTAGATGCTTTGATAAACGTGTATTTAATAAGTCTATTTATCAACGCGTGATACAATATTATTATAGTATATAGAGGTATACCGTATATGTATACAAAATATATCATGAAAAGAACCGTTCTATGATTCAATATTTATACATAAGAGAATTAATGGACACCTTATCCAACGCTAACGATCGTGCAAGATTTGGACGTTGCTTCTGAGAAAGTGGGTTTGGTAGTGGTTGTAATTTTCAATGTTATTTATAATTATTGTCGCATCTTTCCAAAGTAATCTGATTATTGGGATTAATAATCAATCATTCAAACATATGAATTAATTTTCTTAGCAAAGCATTTAGTAGATGAATGAATTAACCTTATGAAATTTTACTCTCTACTTAAGTATAATTACCAACAAGAAATTAAAACTACTCTTTGCTTTTTAGTTTTAGTTATAGTTTTTTTTTTAAATACAAGAAAATTATCAAAATAACTCCGTAAACAGATATATTTATGCTTTTTACCCTCTCGTCCTCAAATAGATATATTCATATATTTTACCATCTCTTAGATTTTTAACCATTCATACTTATATAATTGAAGATTAAAAAAAAAAAAAGCTGAATAATTATAACTTCAGGATAATAAATTTAGAAATATGCTTTTTGAAAGAAAATTTTATAAATCATCTTATATTTTCCATTAAACACAAATGGGTTATTTACACGCTACATAGATGACACCAATGCCATAGTTTTTATTTGTTTGAAGTCTCCTTTGTTGAATAGTCTATTAGATAGAAACATTAAAAATTCAACTTTTGGCCTTGACTTGACATTAATGTGTGGAAATAATGGCCCCAATAGCAAAGACTTTGACTTAATTCATTGCTTGCATGTATATGTATAGTTGTTGCAATATTCTTCGACGTGTTGGAGGGGATAGACAAATGGGATCCGGCATTTTGCAAATGCAATATTCTTCAACTTTCACAATGCAAAATCGAACCCGTTCCCTTCTAAACTCAAGCCCATCTTGTCTTATCTTTTATCGTTTGACTGATGCGAGATTAATTTATTCATAATTTTCAATTATACACGATTTCTTTGTAAATTACTAATAGAGTAATTAATAACAAAGCAAAGTCATTATTCTTGTAATGACCAAGCATGACTAATATAAATATATATAATCAATTTATATAGAAAGTACCGTCCCAAAAGAATACTCAAAATATTTAATTAGACTCCAGTATTTTATAACTGTTGAACTAATTAATAGATTATTTTACAAAAACTCATGAGGGTGTCAGTACAACTCTAGCTATAATATTCATATTCAATATTGCTGCTCCCCATGATTTACATGTAACAAAACAGAAAAAATAAAAACAAAAATAAAAAGTTGCAGAATTTTCAAAAAAAAAAAAAAAGAAAAAGAAAAAAAAAGCATGCATCTTGTAAGGTAATGACCAAGCAAGACTAACATATAAAAATCGGATCAAATAAAAGAAAATATATGATCATAATTACCAAGAGAAGAACATGACACAGTTCAAACATGAAATTGTTCAAACATGATATTGTTCAAGTTGGACATCCTTGGCCGTGAGAGGAACATACTCTCCGAGGTAAACCTCTAGGTGATCCGACAACGCCGACTTATCGATGTTCTCGTGGTGGAACGACTTACAAACGAAGTAGAGAACCGTCTGAATCACAAGACCAAACAACATCAATTTCACCGAAGCCAACAAGCAAACCACCCCATACACAACTCTCCCCACGTTCCCAAACCCGCCGTGAACGACAAGCTTTTGAAACGCGAATTGAATACCAAATGACATCAACGATAGGACCCCATATATGCATATTGCCGTCAACATCTTTCCCTTCATTAGGGCCTTGCTCTTGTTCATCGCCTGAATCCCACGTGCCTCTTCCAACACCGAAACGACACTCGCCAAATGCCAAATCAAGCTCAAATACACAAATCCAACAACGTATAGAACCAAAAAAACGATAAAAAACCCTAACGCTACCTTGTAGCCAACGAAGACCAAAAATAAGAAAAAGATAATAAAAATGACAATTGTCGCGGCGACGTTGTAGATGAAGATGGCGAGGAAGGTCCACAAGAAGGTGACCATGACCCTCTTCCAAACCTTGGGGACGACGCTCATGACCTTACGGAACGACAAGTCCCTCGCAGTGTAAACACACGCGATGGTGTAAACCACCGCGGAGGTACTGAGGAGAGAGAAAGTGAGGAGAAAGATGAAGTAGACGAGCTTGAAGAGGAAGAGGAAGGTCCATTCGGAGGAGATGAGGTCGGAGATCTTGTCGTATTTAGGGCTTCCGACTTGAGTCTCGCTGAGGTTGACCTCGTTGTGGATGATCTTGTCGAAGACGACGTCGGAGACCTCGATGTGGATGAGGATTAGAAGGCTAAGGGGGAGGATCAAGGAGAGGGTGATTTGGCTGAGGATTTTGTGACATGAGATGATGATCTTGTTGGCTTCCTTCAAGATGCCAAATACGCCTAGAAATTGCATCTCTTCCTGTTCTCTGTCCATGTTTTTTGTTATTGGAAATGGAATTTTGATGATGAGTTTAGAGAGAAGAAGAAGAGGAGAAAAAAAACTATGCTAGATGGGATTGAAGGGGAAGTTTGGTTATGGATGGAGATATTTAAGAAATGGGGTTGGACTTTTTGGGTTTCAAGATTGCCCCTGCTTTTCCAAGAAATTAGTTAGCCATTGGTCCAATTTTGTTATATTATATATATATATATATATATATATATAATATCATATGTATAAAAATAAAATTTGACATGTAGTTTACGGAGTTCGATTAAAATGGTATGGCTGCACAAATATCGTGATAATATATGGAATATAATATACATTGACCGAGGAAAAAAATAGAAAAAGGATAAGATATATGTTTATATATATATATATAATATATGAATTATTGGCGAGAAGTCAGAAGTACTTTATCAGTAGGTTCATTCGAGAAATTTCAACATATCGCATGAGTAATTTGAAGAAGAAGCCAGAAAACTACATAAATTAATAATCACGACCAAAAAAAAAAATTCAGTTTATAAATTCTCTTATTTCTTTTAATTTTGTAAATTCAAGTCACTCAAAGCGGTTATCAGGTGTTGACAAGTAGTAATGAAAGATTTGACTTGCTCAAATAACTAAAAATGTTTTTTTTCTTTTTTTTTTTTTTTTTGAGTAAAAGATTGTTTGGGATATATATATATATATATATATATATATTTTGAAACAATGGTTTGGGAATCTTTTAGAGCTTAAAAAATATATATAGAAAATAATAACCTCTTTCGCTACCATTTTTGGGATTTCAAAATATCTTCACAGCTTTCGTTCAGTTATTTAAAAATAGTTGATGAACACATTGCCAATTGGAGACTGAATTTAGAGCTAATTAATTTCATGATTTCTTTTGTGCATTTGACAATAGTATATTTTTATGACGACTATTTATTATAAAATTGTTTTTTTTTTAACTAACTATTCTATCATATTGTAGCTGACATTGTTTTTTTTTTTTTAACTAACTATTCTATATTCATATTGTAGCCGACATTTTTTTTTTTTTTACTAACTACTCTATCATAATATAGCTGACACATACATATGCCAAAGCACGATTTGTATTGAATATAACTAAAAAAAATATACCACTAAGAAAACTCTCCTAAAAATATATATATATATATATATATTTTATCTTGTTTCCCTGCAGTAATACAAATGAACAATTTTATGCTCTATATAAAAGATAGTTGATCCTCTCCCACTTCCATGTGGCATGGGCCCTCTCGTTTTCTTCAACTCAATTTAACATATTTAGGGATGGTTCTTCTTGCATTAAAAATAAATAAATCAACTAATTCATAATTATGATAACATGTGATCTGTTTGTTTTCTTTTTGGGTAGAAGGTAATAAAAAATAAAAATAAAATCTTTTTGGCCTATTTTTATAAAAAAAAAATAAATAAATAAAAAATAAATAAATAAAACTTAATAAGAGAGATCAATTCGAACTTTATATTTTATGATAAAGTCAAATATAAAATTATCATTAGATTATAAGTTTCTACTGTCAAGTATAATTCTAAAACATGAAATCATATTAGAATTGTATGAGAAAAATAATAATGAAAATTACAGTTCTGGTAAGTATAATAAGAGAAATGGTATTCATCAAAAATAAATATAAATATATATATATATATATATATATAAATAGCAAAGGAGTAATTTAAGCAAAATGGGAGGGCAATTGTGGAAGGAGGTGTTAGCTAGAGAAAGACCAAATAGCCAGATCGGTCTTCACGCCAGGCAAAGAAGCTTCGGCGAAGACAGACACACAGGAGGAGAAGACAATAAATTTTTTTTAAAAAATTCCTTTTCTTTGTTTTAATCAGTCAATTTGGACCGAGTCAACACGCTCCTCATGCCTTCCTTGGAATTTCTAATTGTCTCTCTCTCTTCTTTAACACTCCCCTGCATTTTCTACTGATTAATGCAAAGCAAGTCTGTGTCCGTCTTGGACGCCGTCTGTATTTTATTATCTGAATTTTAAAATTTTAATTTTATATTAAATTTTTTTTTTATATTTTTAAAAATTTTAAATTTTAAATTTTAAAAAATCATAACTTTCTCATTTTAAATCGAAATGAAATGATTTTAAAGTTAAAATACTCGTATCGATGAGATGAACAAGACAAATATCCATTTTATATTTTTTTTTCAAATATATTTTAAATTTTTGTATTATTTTCTGTATCACAGAATTTTTTCAAAAATTCTCCCCAAACACGTATTTTCAACTCAATTTTCAAAACATCATCTTCAGATGTCCCCCCAAACGAGCCCCTAATCTCAAAACACCTTTTCCAATGGTCAAGCTTAAACCATTCGCTAGTAGACAATAGGAAAAATTTCATAAATTCCCCCTGAACTATATAAATAATGTTAATATACCCCATGAATTATGAAATGTACCTGTTGCACGTCATGAACTTTAACATGTACGTCAAGTTGCCCCATTCGTTACTTTCTGTTGGTTTTTCTGTCATTTTTAATATCAGAATGTCCCATATTCTTTGCATTTATGTCAAACTATAAAGATCAAGAGAATAAATATTAATGATCATGAGGTACGCGAGGAAGGTAATCAAAAAAGAAAGAAGATGAGTTCTTCTTTCTTTTATCACTTAGGAGCCGTGCGAGATGAAAGTCTCATGCACGGTTTTGAATGAGAGAAAGAAGTGAGGAATCCTCTTTTCGACTCTGACTCTCCCACTCCAGTTGTTGCTTTTCTTTCTGTTACTTCGAAAGTAGCTGCTTCAGCTTCAGCCACTCGAATTTTCGATATTGATATTAAAAATAATAAAAAAAACTAACGGAGGGGAAAACATGACACACATGTTACAGTTTAAGAGTACAACATATACATTTTATAATTCATGGAGTATATTAACACTAGTGACTTAGTTGAGGGGAAATTTATGAAATTTTTCCCGGAAAATAAATGTTAAAGCTTGGTCCATCACCCAAAATTTGGAAAATGAAATTTTAGTTGGATCCTAGCCATACACTGTGATTTGAACGACTGATATTAATGCAAGGACAATTATATAAATGGGAAACTGATGTTGAGCCGGTTACCTCTAAGTTAAAACTTTATTTTAGACAAATACATGACTGTCTTGTTAGAGTAACTGACATCATTATAAGTAATAATCCTATCCTACTTGCATCATGTTTGAGCTGGATGCGGTTGAGATCAATTTTTTTTTCATTTTGATTTTCTAGTTTGACAGGACACTTAAGGTCTTAATGCTTCAGCGCATAGGGAAACATAAATCTCTTACAAATAAAAAAAGTTGATTAAATTATGAGAACGATGACAATCTTATCTTCAGAGGGACAATCACTTTTAAGGATAAAAAACTAAAAATGGACACGTGTCTAACGTTTGTTTGAAAACTTTTGAAGGATCGTAGTGGATTTATATATATATATATATGTATATGTATATCTTAGGACTGCCAAATCATACCAAATGAGAACTTAGAAAACAAAATTAATGAACTTTAATGAATATTGATCAGACGAGAATTTTTCTGGATCCAATTTCTGCTATTTTTTGCATACCAAATGAGCCATTTCAGATAAGTTCATTCATTACTCTAGCTCAAAATACAATTAATCTAGCATGTGCTATATGATCCCCAACAGTATACGAGATAAATTAGATAAATTTATAAGCCCGACCCTACTCTTTTATATTTCCAATCCTTTACGTAAGAAAAAGTCAACGTTAATGAAATAAATCTAAAAGCACAAGAACTAATAGTGAAAGTGAAAAGATTAAATCCACAAGGGACTGGAAAAGAAATGGGATAAATGGGAGGTTATGCCGCAGAGCAGAGCAGAGAAGAGCATGTTATTTATTAATCTGCAGTAAAAGCATGCAAGTCACATACACCAACCAATGCAAAGCAATTTTCCCTGTACACTGATTTTCTTTTACCCCCAACCAAACAGGACTTCAAAAATAACAAAATTCCATATATTTACATGTTGACCCCCCCCCCCACAAAAAAAAAACAAAGACAAAAACACCCCTCCCTCATAAAACAATACTCACAAAAGAAGAGCCTATTGACCACCCCCCCACCCCCCCCCCCAAAAAAAAAATTTTTCCAGTTCTTATAGATACCAACTTTCTCCAAAAATAGAAGTGGGAAAAAAAAATAATGTTATCGTTAATTACCTATTTGATTGCATAGGAGCGAGTACAAACCGTCTCGAGTGCCTCGGTAAATAAGGTCGAAAAACTGGTCAGTGCCTGAAAAACGCCTGGCAAGCCCGTTTGAAGGTTGTTTAGTGTCATTGCTCTGGTGATCTCCACTGCCTTAGAGTGCCTCATCATCTCGTCTTCCACCCGCCTCTGGCAGGCTGCAAGTTCGGTTTTTTTCTCTGCAAGCGGGTCCCGAGCATCCAAGACCAGCCCATTGTCAGGACCTGCTTCGGGCAGTCCAATACCGACCATGGAGTATGACTGGTAGAACTTCCTCTCTAGAGTCCGGATTGACGATGCCTTCTTCTCAAGCTCTTTCGATGCCGATTCGGTGCGTTTTTTGACCTTGAGCTCTTCACTTTGCTTAACGGATATCACGTGTACGACGTTGATAAAGCTCTTGATGGCCTCAGATGCCACAGTGTCGGGAACACGCTCAAGTGCAAGCTTCCACTCATCGCAGAAGGCATATACATCAGAGTGTTCCCTGTTGCTGTTGGCATTGTCGTTGTCAACAGGAATAAGGGTGAGCTTGAACCAACCATGAAGGGACCTAATGAAATCCCGTTGGAACTTTATTAAGCGGCAAAAACTTGAGTGCCAGGCAGAGACAGCTGATTCAAGGTCACGAGTTGCCTGCCGGTGCAGCTCAGAAGTGGATTCACCCTTCGTTGATCGGTTCACAAGGCCACGAACTTGTTGCACGATGTTGTTTTGGACTTCATGGTACTGGTGCATGGATCTCCACATATACATAAGCCTACATTTGACACATGAGAACATAAATTGAATTTAGAAGGGAGTAATAACTTCTTAGTTTTGCCACAAATTAGGGAGCCAAACACTTTTCCAAACCCCTGTTTGCATTCAATAAATAACGTCATGAAATCAAATTTAGCACAAGTGCAGAAACGTTAAGACTTATCGGATAGTCGAGAATGCAGTTGGTGGACAGACCAATGATTTTATTCTACATTTCTGGTAAGTAATTGATTCCAGAGGCCAGAGGCCAACAGAATAGCTGGAAGCGACAATGCTCAATGGACCCACTTGATAGACGGAGCAGAAACGATCGCAGAGTACACGGTAGGCCTCTTTCGTAGTTTGTAAACATAATTAAGAATTTTTCAAATTAGATAATTCACAGCCAATTGAAACAAGGTTTTTAATAAGTGATCCCACAATCATGAGGTACCCTTTCCTTTTTTTGATTTAGCCTAACTCCACCAAAATGGCACTATCAAATCGTTTGATGTGCATAATCGTAATGCTAATTATGGCGAAAAACAATAATTAAAGAGTAAAAACCAAAACCAATGATGATCACAATGATCTGATGATTATGTTGTTGACTTCATGTCTTCATCACACCTAGCAACCAGACTATAAAAAATCTAGAGAGAGAAAATGGTGGGCCCACATGGAAATTAAGTGCAACGTACCTAACCCGGCATACAATAACTTTGGGCCCTAAATGGATCTGCATATCAGTGGAAATACAACCCACCAAAAAGCCACATTTGGGGCCATTATTTAGTAGTAAGAACCGGACAGTCCGGAACAACTAGGCACATGTGCTTCCAGAGGGGACGAAGATGAATCAAGTGGCAAAGGTGGCAGTGACTCATAATGATTTCATCTACCAAGTAAAGATACCAATAACATTCTACTTCAAAATATATACATATATATGTGTGTGTACACACACACACACACACACACACACACACATACACACACCAATAACATTCTTGCATGCGAAAGAAAGTTATACCAACCCCCAATGTGCACAACTACATATTAGGGTGGTTAACTAGTTTTACTTCGGTTCCAAACAGTTTAAAGATGCATAAAAACAAAATCTCATCTTATAGCTTCCAGTTTGAGCTTCATTCTTCTGGAGCATGAACTAGCGAGTTACATGATTGAAACCAAAAAATAAAAATAAATAAATTAGATCCAAATATTTCAGTTTACAACAAGACAAATTGAACTCGAGAGAGGGAGAAGATGATGACGGCGACAACACTAAATACGGAAGTAATGTTAATATTGTACTAAACGAAGGACCATTTGTAATAGAACTTTAAGTTCAATCATTTTCTTAACTTGAATGTTCATTATGGGGAAGTTAGATCAGTTAGAGAACAACTTTGCCCGTCTTAGGAAACCCGGAATGGAACATTATAGCTACAGACTAAAGTTCTCGAATGGAATTGCCTTGATTGATATGTTTTTATCTGTATTAGTGTGCCAACCAAATTTTTATTAGAGCTCATTAGTCCTTAACTCATAGTTTGTGCCAAACTCAAAATTCTAGTTGAAACAAAGAGGGAAGACTTACCCGTGACAGAGATCAACAAGCTGAGGAACCAGATCGGAGTCTCTAAGACTAATGATGGCGGTTGAGGTTGTTGACACAGCCTGAGATGTGACAATAATCAGTGACTGAAGCCTCGTTATGGAAGCTTTGGTCTTGTCTAGCTTAGTTTCATCCTCGCCTTTGTACTCCTGACTCTGCAGTGCTGATAACTTCTTCTCATGCTCAATCTTGACGCCTTCTCTCGCCTAAAAATTCAATAAAAACAAGTCACCTGCTTCAGCACCAAAACAAAGTTGAAGCCCCGACAAATGGTTCCAACACAGAGCAGATTACCGAAAACAGAAACAGAACGAACTTGTACATCCTTAAAAACAAGCAAGTAATCGTGAAAATTGTAATGTCTAATGGTCTGTTTGGGGTAACCATTTGCTTCAATTTGGGTCATCCCATTTGAAGCATACCGTATCGGTAAAACATCAAAAGAACAAAAAATTACAGAACTTGACAGGATTCATGTGTATTGTTTTTGTACCCAACTACAAAATTCTCCGTTTTATAAACTAGATCAATCCAAAACGAATTTGAGCCAGATTCTTTTTTAGTAGTAACATAAGTAGATTAATAAACAATATTTCAATCTCACACCATGTTCATTTTTTAATCATACAATTATCCTTTGCCCAAGTGCAGTTAAAGGGCATTTAAGGCAATTGAACCAGAAAAAGGGAAACAGAAAAGGGAAATTACTTTCTTTTTTTTTTTTTTTTTCTTTTCCATTTTTCTTTTGTGGAAAATGGAAAAAGGAAAGAACACAGAGACCAAAACGGAATAAGATTTGCCAAACCATAAAGACACTACTGTAAGGGCAAAGACAAACCGTCCAAATTTACAGCAATACCCAGATAGATATATGCAGGCAATCCATGGGGCCCACCATTCAGGAGGGTGCAATTCTTCTGACTGAAAAGACCTCTTTTTTTTTTTTTTGGCATTTAGTCAAATACTGCGGTCGATTAACGCCACCCACCTTCCACACCATTCAATTTCCTAATAATCCTCACCCCTTCTCTCTTAAATGGCCGTTGATCCACCGTCCAGGTGTTCTCTCTCATAAAAAAAAAATAAAAATAAAAATTTGAATTTACTATTCAAATTTACTTAGTACGATTCAAAGAAACCATAAATTTCTGACTAAAAAAGGTTTAATTTTATCACATATCAAAAAGTAAATGAATAAATTAAGAGTGAAAGAACATTTACAGACCTTCACTTCCTGGTAAAGCTTCTTTTCCCAAGCCAAGAGGCGGTCCAAAGTGGAGCAAAGGCTCTTTAGACCGCCCGGTTTATCGAGTGAACCGGCATCGAGCCGGTACTTAACCGCCAGCGGCGGCTTTGAAGTCCAGCTCGAGCTAAATGTGCTCAGTACACTGCTTGAGTGATAAACTGTCTCTGTAAATTTAAATCAAATTAAGTTAATTAATTTATTAAACCTAAAATCTCCATTAAAAAAAAAAGTAATTAAAATTGGATAATTGCAATTTAAGGACAATAATTAATGACAATTCATACTTTTGAGCTGTTTGAAGCTCCGATCGAGCTGAGCCCGGCCGATCTCGAGCATCTCGGAGACTTGATCGCCGGCCGCCGCGGCTTTCTCGAAATGTTCCTTAATGGCCTCCACGATCTCCTTCAGATCCTTGTGTCTCACCACCATTTTCAGGTCGGAGATCTCGCCGTAGCTCGCCGAAGAGTAGTCTTCCGATTTGGCCGCCGGTGGCGGAGGATGTGGATGTGGAGGCGGCGCCACCGACTCGGTTCGTGCAGAGGATCCGAAATTGGAGCGGGCGCCGAGGTCGGATCTCGAGTCCCGATCGTCGTCGTCGTCCTCGTCGGCGGAGGAGCTGGTGGTGCTGTAATGATCGCCCCACTCGCTGCACTGCACCTCCTCCCTCTCCATCGCCTCGGAGGCGGCGAAGTCGTGGTGCTTCTCGTGGCGGTTGTGATCCTGTTTGGCCTTGGCGGCGTTGAAGAAATCGTACTCGGATCTCTCGGTCTCCGTCTCGGTTCCTTCTTCCTCCGTCTCGGAATTGAGATCATGATTGCTGGATGGTCGGTTCTCCTGAGCTCTGGCACGGTTGTTGAAGAATTCGGAGTCGGGAGGAGAGGGAGGATAGAAGTTCTCCCAGTTCCAGATGGAGGACGCCTGGGACGGCGTGCTCGAGTAGGTCGAGTTCGCCTGGTAAGCCGTCGGCGTAAATCCTCCTCCATAGCCTACGCCGCCGCCGGCTTCGGTGAAATTAGACCTCTGGCTCCGCGGCGAAGAGGAAGGACTCGATTCCGACAGAATGTGCGGAAGCTTCGGGTAGTTCGGCTTCTGCTGCTGCTT
Organism: Ficus hirta; assembly: GCA_038430175.1. Taxonomy (NCBI): domain Eukaryota; kingdom Viridiplantae; phylum Streptophyta; class Magnoliopsida; order Rosales; family Moraceae; genus Ficus; species Ficus hirta. The sequence goes on along the minus strand of CM076588.1, from coordinate 19,235,078 downwards.
GCGACGGCGATTATTGTGGTGGTTCGCTCTGGAAGGCGGCGGCGCCGTCGCCGCCGATTTCATCGGGAGGATGTGAGGAAGCTTGGAGCTGGCAATGGTGGGAGAGGGAGCCGGAGAGGGAGAGAACGGCGGCGGAGGAGGAGGGTGAAGAGAAGGGGAAGGCGAAGGGACGCGTGGCGGGAAGTGTTTGGCGGAGGGAGGAGGAGGTTGAGGTGGTGGTTGTTGTTGTTGTTGTTGAGGAGGGTGTAGGAAAACGGCGGGGGTTTGGTCGGAGACTGAGAGGGGCTCGAAGGAGGCGAAGGAGGAGAGGGCGGAGCCGGTGAGGCGGAGGGAGCGGCAGTAGTCGGCGTGGGCGGCGGCGAGGTGGTGGCGGGCATGGACGGCCTCCTTCATGAGCAGCCGCCGCTCCTTGCACCGCCGCACCGTGTCCTCGTTGTCCAGCTTCGACGCCGTACAACCCATTACGACGTCGTATTCTCCGAACCCAAAACGAAAACAGAAGAAGAAGAAGTGGAAAAATGGTGGGTGGGTGTGGGTGTAGCGGTGGGTGGCGCGCTTTTGCTTTTCGCCCTTGATTTTGAGCTTACAAATATAGAGAGAGAAAGCAAAATGTAGAGAGAGTGGAGAGTGGAGAGTGGGAGTGGGCTTTTGAGCTAATCTATTTGATGTGAGCAAATTTTCTGGGTCCTTAAAACACCCTTTGTCCTTTTCTTCGCCTTTGTTAGCCTCACAACCGTAAACTGTTCTTCTTTTTTTTTTTTTTTTTTTTCCTTCCCCCTTAATTTCATTTTTTTGTGATAAAATATCTCCTTTTTAGAAGGAAGAAAAAAAAATTAGGTAAGAAAGTTTCGTATAGTATTTTTTAGGTTTTCTTTAATATTGATAACTGACTAGCTCTCAGTAACATATTATTCTAAGCTGTATAAATCGATATATATATATATATATATATATTTTTTTTTTTGTAGTCTATTGACGATACATTGTGTAATTTTGAAAATCTTCATCAAAGTTCATTTAAATTTCTTTAAATAAAAAAAAACAATTTGACTATTTAAAATGACACATTTTCAAAATATGTTTCTGTGCTTTGTTGAATTATAATTAAAAAAATAGACATTATTATTATTATTGTTGTTGTTTTGAATCACTGGCTGGTTCTTGATAACATAAGATAATGTTTAAGGCGTGAGGGAGTTGGTAATGAATCTGATGAAACTGGATTGGGTTAAGAAGTGGATCAGAGTATGTTAATGTGTTATCTACCTAAATCAATTTTATCTTTTGTCAAAATTTTATATCTTACTTTACTTTTAATTTCATGTTGAAAACCTTTCTTTAAATTTATTTAATCAAGTTCAAAATCTGGAAAGACTATTTTAATAGACAATAAAACACCTTAAATTTTACCAGTTTGGTCAATCTCGTGATCATAATTGTTCTTTTACATTTTAAACTTGATGAGTTTTTGTTACCTGTAACACACATAACATAAAAAGCGACAGTTTTTGAATTTAAAAAAAAAAAACAAAAAACAAAAGATAATTTTATTAGGAACTTTCCCTTATTTTAATAATTAGGCAATAAGGTTTTTGGTGTTGTTAAGGGGAGAAATGTTAGCTTTTGGGGAATAATATAATATCAGAGATGGGGGGGTGGGTGTATAAGGCTGCTTTTTGTTTTTGTTGGTGCTCTTCTTTTTTTTTTTTTTTTTTTTTGGGATGTGTGGAGCAGAGTCTGGATCTTCAACACAAATTGTGTGGTCCCATTTTCCCTTTTATTATTTGATTATTCACTACTCTCTCACTCACCTTTTAGCTTGCAAATATACACTCTCTTGTCTCTCCTCTACTTCTTTTGTATTGTTTTTTGGTACAACATTTTCCATACCTCTCTTCTTGCGTTTTTATTGCGATAAGTTTTGGTGGGGGTTATTTCTTAATCTCCATTGTTTTTAAGCTACCACGACTTATTATAATCCAATAAGGTCCGATAGTACATAATCATACACTAGTTATAGGATATATCTTTCTTTTTAAGTAAAGATTTCGGTCATTCATAAATAACGGGTGTTACATTAAATATGTAAAAAAGAAAAGTGTAACATATAAGAAAAATGCCTAATTCTTGTTCTCACTCAATTTATTTTACATTACACTTGTAAGTTGTATTTCATTTACATTCCCGCTTCTCAATAACAATGCCAAATTAATTGTAACTAATATCAATCACAACAAATGAAATGAACTATTACTTGCGTCGTTATTTTCTGGCTTATATGTGGGATAACTAACAGCTTACATCGTATTGATTAAACTAGAAGTTTTGCCTCTTCAAAATCCTTCAAGCTGCAAATCAAAGTACAATCCAACGCCATACATAAAGTTATACTATTGTCATCACCTCCTAACAGCACAAAACTACACATTTTAAAATATTAGATCCGATCAAAATCACATTAAACATAAACCTATTAATAAAGGGTTTTTTTCTTCCGTATATCCTTTTTTTTTTCTTTAAAAAGTTGCATTGAAACTTAATTGGGGTCCAAATCAACCTATATGATATTGTTTCTTCCCTCTTTTTTTTTGTTTTTTTTTTTAAATTTGAAATCAGTAAAATCATGATCATGATGATCTTTGTATTCTTAGGGATTTTCCCTTCGTTTGCTTTGGGTTCAAGATGGCCATGTAGTACTCATTCGACACTGCATATAGAAAAAGAAAAGCAAACCAAAGCAAAGCAGATCATCAAAAGGCATAGAGAGAACCACAGCATAGATATTCCCCAATAAGTGGAACCTTTTTTCACACAAAAGTTACAGATTAGGAGGGAGAGAGAGAGAGAGAGAGAGAGAGAGAGAGATTGAAAATGGTGAAAGAGCTTCTTTTTTTTTTTTTTTTTCCCTCTCTCTCTCTCTCTTTTTTTTCCCCCTCTTTTTTTGGGTTTTTAAAGATGAAAACTTTCTACTCCACGGTCTCACTGGACCCAACCATCCACATGCAAATGCCCTTTTCCTCTTTTTTAACAACACATTTTGCAAGTAAAATCGTTTGTGGTTTGAAAAAAAACTTTTGCCGTTTAAAAATTTTAGACATAAAAACAGTGTGAAAGTGAAAGATGTCAATTTTTCTCTTGTGGGTTTTTCAAATTACAGCAGGCTTCAAATATATTTTAAGACAAAAAAAAAAAAAAAAAAAAAAAAAGAGTAAAAAAGAAAATTACATAGATAGACCACATTAGAAACAGGTCACACTGGACCCAGAAAGTCTTTTGCGTTATTGGGAGAGAGTATCAGATGCTTCACGTAACTACAGAAACGTTAGTATCAAGATATTCTTTTCTTTTTTTTCTTTTTTCATTTATACTAGTTTGTTTATTTATTTATTTTGTTTTCAATTGGAGATTGTCCTCTTCAATGTTATACAACAAGTTTAAACGTATTTTAGACTTGGATGGGTTCGGTAAGCAAAGACGGAAAATGAAAACTGAAAACGTCCCTTTGGCATTCCTTGAGCAAAATAGGCTCTTCATTAATATGATTGGTCAACATGTAAAATAAGACCAATTGTTTATCAAAAAAAAAAAAAAAAAAACCAATCACCATCACTATATGTAATATTTTTGTTCATAAAAATATTATAAAACCAACTTTAATCTTAACTATCACGTGAGAGTTGATACTAAAAAATTGAAATTAAAATTATGTCCTCGACACTATTCTGAAGAGTTTGTGTAAGCTGAGTGGAACGTCATTACGAGACAAGAAAGGGCTCCGTCTTATTCTTTGGAGAGTGTCTCACAATAACAACTACTCTATTGTTGTAGTGCACTTGGCACGCTTTTCGTCCCTTTACCATCACATTTTCAGTTTTAATTTCTGAAGGGCTCTAAGTTTTAAGGTAATTTCTAATATAAAATGTTAATGTCACTGTAATATTTGGTCCAAAATGTATAAAATTTGATGTATCAATATTTTGTTCTCTATTGAATAATGCAAGTTTGAATGATATATTTACCTTTTGTCATAATTATTAAAATTTGGAGGTTGTAAAAATAAAGTTCTAATTTTAAAATAATTTAGAAGTAATAGTATATCAATAATTTAATGTAAAAATCAATACATCAATCAATGACAATTAATTGTTAAATTTGACATTTAATATACTTAATAGCAAATTTGCAACAAAGTATAGCCATTGAAAATAGTGACACATTGTAGAGTAGTTTTCTTATCCAAATTTCAGAATTTGACTTTGACATAAGGTTTTTTGTTTTTTGTTTTTTGTGCAATACAAATGAATTTTACATTGCATTAAAAATGCTCTAACTACCTACAAAAAAAGGAAATGATAAAAAATACAATAGAACATATATGAATGACAGCTTATTTACAAAACAATTTTTTAATTGTGTGGATTAAATTTTTCATAATCTAATTTATAAATGTTCACGTTAAAATTATATAACATGAAATACAGAACAGTTTTTAGTTATAAATCATACTGATCAAAGCAACAATTTCTATTAGCATACCAACAAAGTTTTCTAATATTACAATTTCAAATTCTCCTTCATTAACTCTGCTAAAACTAAGAGTTGTTGTTGTTGTTTTTGTATTTGTTTTTTTTTTAGAGCAGCAATCCTAAACTAAACCTAAAACACAGTCGACCTATATACAATACAAGAATACTATAAAGACTTGTCTATACTTACATATATTACATGTAGTCATGTATTCATAACTATGCTAAAGGGGCAAAAAAAGTATTAGTGTGTAGAATATTGTTTGGATCTGGTAAATGGCCATATACACATTTTAGTCCTTAAAATTTTCCAAAAATTCACATAATAATATAATGAAGCTCAACTGCCTAATACATTACAAGTAAAATTTTGGAGCAATAATAAGGTGACAATACGACAAACATACTTTTGTAGTGTGGTAACCAAAGTACAGCAACCCTTGTAAGCCATAGTTTTAACAGATTTGTATTTGTATTTCTTTATCGTACTTCTAGACAACAGTTAAGATATCAGAGCCGAAAAATCTCTTGCAACCAGATGGTGAAACTATATATATATATATATATATGTATATAACTCATCACTTCCAAAGCTGCAACTCTAATTATTAAACTAATTTCTAATGTCCCTAAATTTGGGGGATGGTTCAAACCTTTGTCTTTAAAAAGGTCTTAAAGAAAGAGCAAAAAGATGTTATGTTGTCTTAAAAGGAGATTTCTTTAATGCAAGAATTGAATTGTGTGGTAGGAGATTTCAGATGTAAAATTATCATTAGGTTATGTTTACAAATATATCACTATGTTATATATTTATGAATGTTAAATATAATCACAATTAAATCAAATTAAAAATTATACAAATCTGACAAAATATAATATGATTATGGTTGTTAAAAACAGAGCCTTAGTGGTATGATATTTTTATCATACCCAATTGTAGAATTATCCTTTAAAAGTTTTCATTACAAGTAAGGAGCTTGGTTATGGTCTTCCATGCAGGTGCAGAGCCAGAAAACTATTTCAGTGGGGCATATATCAAATTTATTTTTTCAAGATAAAATAAATTTTTAGAGGGGGCTATATGAGATTTCTAAATTTTAGAGGGTTAATGTGAGAATTTTAATTTTAGTGGGATAAAGTAATAAAAGTATAAACTCTTTTTATATATATATAATTAAGTTTAGTAGGGATTATGGGAGAATTTTTTATTTTTAGTGGAGACAAAATAAGGATTATAAGAGAATTTTTTAATTTCAATGGGGATAAATGATAAAAATAATAAAACTTTTGGAATAAAAATAAAATAACACAAAATTTCAGTGGAGGCTATAACCCCTATTAGCACCTTCCTGTATCCACCACTACTTCCATACATAATCACAAAATATAAAATTAAAGGTGTAACATGATATTTATTAAATGTAATATTTAACAATAGTTTGACATCAATACTAATCCAATATTCACAACTTCTAGATACTATATTATGTTGAAAGTAGGATATTTTGAAGAGCATCATAACAAAAACCTACTAATAAGATATGTTTTTGTATCCGAGGGAAGAATTCTCTTTCTTGAGAAGGGGAAACAAAAGAAAACAAGTCAATGTAATTTGCATGATCGTCCATCAGAAAGAAAATGATGCAAATGTTTTCTTCCTAAAAAGCTACGTGCAAGTGGGTCCCCCCTTGTTCTAAATCTGCCCATGGGCAAGTAAATCCACATGTTTTCGTTTCCAATTATTTATAAATTCGTCATTTCCACATATTTTTTCTTTTCTTTTCTTTTTCTTTTCTAAATAAATGGCCAATGGGACCAAAAACCCCTCCTTCGCATTTACGATGACTCTCATTGGACGTGACACCAACGCAAACATCATAATGAGTCAAGGAAAAACGTGTAGATTGGTAGGATATGATGAATACGCTCTATTAATTATTTAACTTTTTTCCATTATGTTGATGGACTTTTCTTTTGGTAGGCCTTGAAAACACGTACCAAAATTTTGCCAAACCCCATATTCTTCAATTTTAGATATCGTGTTGGATAATCTAGGGAGTTTTATTGCACCTTTTATTTCTGACCATGACATTAATACTAGACGTTGTATATTATATGGGATTAAATATCGTGTTATAACAATATCATAATATAAATTTTATAAATATAGTGCGATCAGAAAGAATGAGAATCTATTATTTTCTATTTAACGAGATGATAGTATGGTAGAAACATTTCACCTTTCACCCAAATCTACACGTTTTTATGACTTTCCAAGTGTGTCATTGTATTCACTTGTGTTGACAAGGCTTGACTCATCAACGACAGTTCTCTCCTGTGTTCCAACGCTTGCTTTGCATGCCTTTTTACTTGTATTTATTGCCACAACCAAAACATGAAAGAGAACAAATAATTCACATTTGTTCTCTCTTACTTGTGCTTCCAACACTTCAACCAAACTAATCATAGTACAATAAGGATGGGGGAACAAAAAAAAAAAAAAAAAAAGAACACCTAAAAGGAAAACGAATTTGGGATTTGATTCTGCAGCACATTCCAAGCCAAGGGCAGTTTGGTCAATACCAAATGGACAAAGGAGATAAGGCACTAGAGAAAAGATGCATGAACATCATGTTCTTCTATTATATCTCATCATTTTATTTTTTTTTTGTAAAGATGAGTTTGACACAATTTAATAAAAAATCTAGTTTTTATTTTTTCGGTAGCAAAAAAAAAAAAAAAAGAACTAATTTTGTTTTTGAAAGGAAAATAAAGATATAATAGTTCAAAACATCTTTAGTAAAGAAACATGAATATCATGTTCAATTATATCACATCATTTTTTTTTTCTTTTAAAGAGCGAATTTAACATAATAATAATAAAGATCTAATTTTTGTTCTTTTGGTAGCAAAAAGATCTAGTTTTGTTTTTGAAAGGAAAATAAATATGACAAAATATAACACATATCTAATTTTTGTTCTTTTGGTAGATAAAAGATTCAGTTTTGTTTTTGAAAAGAAAATAAAGATATAATAATTCGAAAATCATAGTAGTCCAGAATTTTTTTTCCTATAAATAAGTTCAGCTTAGATGGAGAAAAAAATCAAGAAAATACAATGAAAAAGTGAGAGTAGAAGAATCACAAATACATATTATAATCCACGGGAGCTCGACACCGCAACTCCAGGACACTAATTACTCTCACTTTTGGTGCTGTGTGGGCCACACCACATCTTCGTTGCCAAACAGCTAGCACAAAAGAAATTAAAAAAAGTTTTTTTCTTTTCTTTTTAATTTTCCATGCAAGCCTAACAAAACAATACACACATATATTATACAAGAAAGATTGAATTTACTCTCAATTGTCATCATTTTCTTTGGAGACTTTAAAGAATACTAGTTAGTTGAGAGACCCTTGTCTTTCCAACAAGGCTGATGTGTCTCGGGTCGCACGTGCCAGTCGCACGTGCTTCTCTGATAATAATAATAATAATAATAATAATAACAACAACAACACTACTACTTGAATTGAGCAATGTTTGCAAATACTGTTGTTTGGTTTTCAATTTTGATGGGCTAAGCCGCTGAGGGTGAGGGGTTGGGCACGTGGTGCTGCTCTTTGTTGGGAAAACCGAAATCCCCAAACAGACCCTGGAAAAGTTTGAAACTATTGTTTAGAGATGTATTAAAAAAAAAAAAATGAAAGGACAAATGGGCAATTTAGTCAATTCCTAAGCTCTAATCCTTTTGGGACCAAATGAACAACAATATCTCATCCTAAACCCACAAAAAAAAAAAAAAAAAAAAAAGGGCACATGATAAAGTAAGAAAATCCCATCAAAATAAATATCATGATCACTGGATTCTATTTTATGAGTTTAGTTAAATTTTCATACTTTGATTACTATAACAAGATTCTAATATGATCTGACTTTTAAAAATAACGTACTGCGGATTGGATATATATTTTTAAATATCCTATTGAGAAAAGTATTTTCCAAATACATTAAATCATATCAAATGATATCAGACTAATTTGAGCTAGTAAAAGAATTTTAAGGAAGAAAAAGAAAGGGGGGTAAAAAAAAAAGGGACTAGAATCATTTAACTAATAAAGATGATGTGAAAACAGGTAGGCATGAATGAAAAGTTCGTATATTCCAACATCTTCCTTTTCTTCCCCCTTTTTTCTTATTCTTTTTGGTTTTAGCAAAAATCAAACCATCTCATCCAAAAAGGCAGCAGCCGTTTAAAAAAAATAATAAAAAAAATAAAAAACCAAAAGACAGATTTATATATATATATATATATCTATCTATATATGAGTATAGGTAAGCACATGGTAAAGGATGTGAAACCAACTTGGAAAAACCAACTTGGAAAAAGAGAGACCAAGAATTTCAAGCACATATGGACACGTACCATTGCATCGTTGATTGCATAAGCCACGCAGTAGTGCTCCTGAAAACCAGCCGAGTCCAAACAAAACAATCACCACAAAAAAAAAAAAAAAAAAAAAAAAAAATCCAAATTTATCTCAAATTGGCACTATTAAATAATAAGAATTGTTGCTGAGATTCTGTATTTGCAACAGAAATGGAGTGGGTTGACTTGCCTGCATCATGTGCCATTCTTCAAATTCGTCGAAAAGTTCCAGCCGTTCGATCCTGCTCGACAATAAATAATATCACAGATGAGAATCTTGCCGAAACGCTCGGGAACAAACAATTGTGAGTGAACTTCCCAATGAGAGAAGGTGAAAAGCAAGAGCGAAAAGTCGAGCAGCGAATCACAGAGGACACAGGGCTTTATATCATTAAACAGGAAACTTCAGAGCTTTAGAAAAGAGTGGTGGTACCACAATATCACAACCAGACAGTCTTTCTAGTATTCGATACAACAACAATGAGGTAAAAAGACTCTTCCAAAGCCTTGTCCTTTTCTGAAAAGGAGCTTCCACAATTCACTATTTAAGTCCAACATCTGTTGTCATTTCAGAGACTTTCGTTTCCATCTTCTCGGATGGATAAAGCTACGTCTTTTACAAGGTTACAAACTACATGTGCAAAATCACTCCCTCACTCTCAAAATGGATTTTTGAAAATTCAGATTCGAATGCTGGGGACAACTACATTATGTGAACTGTGTGATGGACCATTTAAACTTGTTTCGACGAGTCACCGGACCTTAAGAGATCAAGTTGAAATCAAAATGATATGTTTCAAAGCAATTTGAATAAAATGAAACATAAGCCAGATGTATATACTTAAGTTTAAAAAGTCAAGCATGAAAATGCACAGATGAAAAATGAATAAGCAACTAGGACATACCTGCGTCTTTCCTGAGCTTCGATGAAATCAGTATAAACTCTTAGCATATCCCAGGCAACAGCTCTCTGAGATCCGACATGTTGAATATCATACCAGTATTAAAAAATTTGGATAATTTAAAAAAGAGAATTATCTTGCGCATATATTAAAAAGAAACGATGAAAAGAGGAGAATCCAACATATAACAGACGAATTTCAGAAAGTGAAAAAGGAAACTAAAGAAAAACTTTATTCCCAGAAGCTAACGTAACCAACAATCTACCTGCCATCCTTGGTCAAGAAAAAGATTCTCCTTTGCATTTAATGTTGGTGTAGCATATATTCCCAAGAGTCCACAACCGCGACTCTGAAGTTAGAGAGAAATGAAGAAAAAGAACAAGATTAAAAAAACAAAGAGAAAAGAATAGCATTTAAGACTAAAGCAACAACAGAAGAATCTAAAGCAAAATATTTTAAATGAAGAATAAATAGAGACAATAATTTAAAAAAAGACCTCCAAGTTCTTAATCATTTGCTGCCCAAAAGCATCATCGGGATGGATCTGTTTAAATAAGATGTAAAAATTATAAAATTCAGCAAATTTAACTCGATAAATTTCAATCCCAACTCAAAGAAGCTGGAAAGTCGGTAGAACTCCCAACCAAGCCATACACACATAAACAGAAAAAGAAACCACATAACACGTTAAGTTTGAACTTCAGCAAAGACACCTAACCTGCTCATATAAGAAAAAGATTGCTGTTGAAAATGCTTTTGATGCCCAACCAACTACGGCGCCGCTTGAATCCGGATCCAAATATATCAAAACGCATTCTGCAATTACAAAAGTTGGCAGGCTGATAAAACTATTAGAATTATGAAATTAGATCTTCTATCAATATGAATGCGGATAAAAGAATTATGGCTCTGGGGAAGGAGATTTCCCGCGTCCAATGCGGTAAAGAATACAGAGAACAAGAAGCAAAAAGCCACATAGCATGATACTGTCGGCCTCACATGAAATACCAATAGATTTCTATATCCTATGTCTCCCCTTTTGTTGTAATTATTGACTAAAACCACATACCGGGGATCCATATCAGCCAATGCTATGATGTCGTTTAACTTGTTTATGTCACGCAGATCCACAGGGAGTAACTTGTAGTGATCACTGAGCACTTCTCCTCTCTCTGAAAAGTAACAGGGGGAAAAAAAAAAGTAAAAAGTCTAGACTTATTTGAACGTTAAGTTAATATATTGAGAAATTTTAAGGTTTTAAAGAATATCTAATGCAATGTCGTGAACTGCATGGTAAGCGTGAAATACAAGGAAATTTCTACACAGACCTAAGTGATTCAGAAGTTAATCTTAATTCAGCTGCAGCTTTCCAAGCATCAAATTGGAACATTACCAAAGACTGAAAATTTAAGAAAACAAATCTAGGAAGTTTATGAATCCAGAACTCTAGCTATTGAATCTCATACTTTTTAGCTTCCAAAAATACTGTGAACATAAAACAAGAAAAGAAAGCAAAACATGAGAAATAAAATCCAGCTAACGCTCATTCCAATTCCAAAACTGGATCATCTACCTCGTGAAATTGATGCTGTTGGACTTATTTTGTCCCTCAATTGATTGCTAGTCTCGATTATTGCAGCCTTCTTACTAGTCACCTAACGAAAGAAAAACATTTTGCAAGTGAAGTGACAAAAGTTAGAAAATAAGAATATACCAAGATTTCTCTCTCTTTTAAGAAAAACATGAAAGCTAACATTTGATATAACAGGAATAATAGTTAGCACAAGACTCTCTCACAAACAGTATGAGATTTTTAAGCCCATTTGGAAATAATAATCCTCGTGCCCAAAACATAGGAAGTTCATTTGCCAACAAAAACCAATGGGATAGAAATGGGGGTTTCAACCTCTCACCTCCTTAAAATCTACTTCAACGTACAAGTGCGGAGCTTTCCCTCCATCCTGTCAAAGTAAAATTATTCAAACAAGTCATACACTTAATGTTATTAATTCTTTCTTATAAAACCAACTTCAAATATGATATTTTGCAACTAAAAAGATAATGCTCAACATATATAATTGTTGGGAAAACTACAAAATCCTCTGCTAATCCAATATTCAACTTTGCACTCTTCGCAATAACAACGGTAACCCCTCGGATCGTCAATCCCTTAAAAACTACCCCTCATATACCAAGATTAGAGATGAAGATTGACCTCCACATAAGGTAAGGCATGGTTGCAAAGAAGTGGATTTCTGAAGACAAACTTTGCATCTTATCTAAATGATCATTAGGAAATTGAAAACCAACCTATAAGACTACTTTCGTAATTCTTCGTACTGCAATGTTAAACACTGATTGCACTTCAAGCCACTAGAGAAAAGAATGATTTTCCGAATATTATATCAACAGGACAAAAAGATACTTTCACAACAAAAGAATTAACAAAAATGAAACCCTTATCAAACCAAGGCCACGTTTGGTTCTCCAACCTCACTTTGTGGAGGTTAATTTCCAAATCTCATTGGGTTACACAACTCAACTACAAATCCACATCATCTCTTTTTCTCTCTCTTCCATCTTCATTAACTCAAAACTTAAAAAGTTTATAACTTTCTTATTATAAGTCGAAATAAGATGATTGTTTTTTCATAACACTCACAACGACAAGGAGAACAAAACAATATCCAAAATGTCCATCAAAATCCGACACATTTCAAGTTTATACACTATTCAAATATCACAATTCATTTTCAATTCAAATTTCAACCAAACAAATATTTCCAAACATTCACTAATTTCAAATAAAACAAAAACTCTGAAAATCCAACTCCAACCTATCATCCGAACAGGCAATTAAAAATCAACCCGAGTTCGGAAAAACAAGACCTGCAATTGAAAGTAAGTGGTGTCAAAACCAGCTCCAAGTGACAATATCTGCTTCTTCGTCTGACCCTTTTCATCCCCACTCTTCTCAGTATCCAGAAACTGCAGCAGAAGCTTCCGAAGAGCAGCCCAACGCGCAAAGTAACCTTAAACACTCCGAAAAGTTAACAAATTAAAAAGCAAAAAAAAAAAAATAAAGAAACTCATATTTTTAGTCGAAATATAATGCAAAAACACGTCGTACCACGGTTGATTATGGGGGATCTTCGGACGGGTCTTCTGACGAATAAATGGGTGTATTCATCCTTCATGTAACCCTTTTTTATGCACGACCTTTTTTTGGCCAAGCAAATTCAGAGTCAGTTTTGTATTACTCGAGAAAGAAAATGGAATTGAAAGTTCGAGAAACTAATGATTTTTTTTTTTCTCGGAAACCAAACATACAATAAGAAATTGGGGAAAAAAAAGAAAAGAAAAAAGGAAGAAGACGAACAGTTTGCTGGCAGAAGCGTCGTCGTTGGTGGCTTGAACAGCTGCTCTGTTGCTGCGTGAATCAGCCAACATCTCCGCCATTTTTGTGTTCTCTGTGACTCTCTGTTTCGTTTTGTTGCAGATCAACAACAACATCAACAACAAAAGGCTCTTCGGGGTTTTCTCGTTTTCCTGTTCTTTCTTTTCTTTTCTTTTTCCCCCTTTTTTTTTAATTTTATTTTACCCCTAGACTTTAGTGCTCTAGTAATTGTATTCCTAAACTTTAAAAATTAATATTTAAACCCCTCAACATTTAAACCATTAGCAATAATACCCTCAAATTTTACCTATTTGCAAAAACTCTCATTCTATCATATTTTAGTCACCTAAAACTTGAAATGGCTTTACTTTAACTAGTAAAATTTTAGTACATTTATAACTTAACCTCAGAAACTTTGTAAACTGATGTTTAGACTTCTCGAAATTTAAACTATTGAAAAAAAACTCGGTTTAAAAATTTAAAAAGGGGCAAACAAACTAAAATATCTAAATAAACCAACAATACAGGAAAGGATGAAAGACAAATAAAATAAACATAGAAGCAATATACCAAAGCCTGAAAATAACTAATGCATTTAAGATCTGTTTTTAAAATTTGAAGCCATTACAAGTATAATCCATAAATAAATAAATAAATAAAAGAACTTGTTCTTTAGAAATCTTGAACTTTGATAAATTTTTACAGTTATTACATAATGTAATGATAAAGATTTTGGTTCAAATTAGTTTTTTATTATATTTAAATTAGTGTCACGTTAATCTTAAGCAAACAAAATACTGAGTGTTCTTACTAATTACTTAAAGTTCGAGATGATTGGAATGAGTTTTACTAAGTGTTAAGTGGTCAAGATATGATTGGAATGAGTGTTTTTGTTAATGGCTTAAAGTTTGAGGGACATTATTGCTAACAGTTTAAAGATTGAGGAGTTTAAAAACAAAAGTTTAAAGTTTAGAGATTAAATCATAAAAACACTAAAGTTAAGGGGATAAAATAAAATTTATCATTTTCATTTTCTTTGTCTTCAAGAGAGCGAGTTCCCCAAGACGCTGGCTCAGTGAGTGAGTGAGTAGGAGCGAAACCGGTGGTTCCCAAAATTGATTTGAACCACCTCAAAGCCTAAAATTCCTCTCCCAATCTCCGTCCCCAAATCCCTCTCCCTCTCTCTCTCTCTCTCTAGCTCCTTTTTCTCTCTTCCTCTCTCTAATGCTCTGCAACCGCCACCTCCGTTCTCTTCCCTAATTTCACTATTTCATACACACACACACACACACACACACATACATATTTACAGTACTTTTTTTGGGGAAAAAATTTGGGATTTTTTTTTTCCGACATGGATATAGAGCAGAAGCAAGCGGAGCTCATTGATCAGTTCGTGAAGCAAGCGTCGGCTCTCGGCGGCTCCGCCCTCGCCTCTGTCGTCGCTGACGCCACGTCACATCCCTCGCTCTTCGCCTTCTCCGAGATTCTCGCCGTTCCCTCTGTTCTCGAGGTCCGGATCATGGCCTTCTTTTTATTATTATTATTATTATTATTATTTTTTTGGTTTCTTCAGAGTGCTCTTTGGCCTTTTACTTTGATCACTGTGGGAGTTTGTGAAACTCTAATATGAAATTCCGGTTTTCTTGATTTTGTGCTGTTTAGATTTTTCAATTTTTTATTTTTTTGTATAAATCTATGCTCAACTCCTTTTTTCGGGGGTAAATTTTTTATGTTCTAGTTCTACTTTAATTGCCCTCGAAACTGATGCGAGTAAAAAGAAGTAAAAAAAAAAAAGTTCTGAAAATTCTCCAGTAATGATGCGTATTTTGCTCATGTTCTGGATTCCGGGCGTGGGATTGTTTTCAATTCAAGAATTTTAGTTTAAAAAAAAGAAGAACAAAATTTCAAGTTTTAGTTCTAGATGTTAGATTTTTGTTAAGTTTTTTAGTGATTTATTGTATTATTTAGGAAAGAGATTAACTTTTCATATTTATTGTTGGAGCAAAATTTTGTTCGACACCAAATGAACGTTCATGAACTGGAAAATGAGATTAAACAAGTAAAGTAATTAAGAATATTAAGCAAGAACACAAATAGCACTATAGAATCTTGAAAACAATATAGTACAAACGGAAGTCCAATATGATTATCTCAAGGCTTTGTATTAGAAATTATGCGTGTTCTTTTTCTCTCAACTTGGAGAGATTTATAGTACCGTGGAGTGATGGAGTTTGATTCTCCAATTAATCCGAGTGTTTGTTCTTTTCTTGATTCAATAAATTGATTTAAGCTTGTAACTGCCTCATAAATTAATTTACATTAAATCAGGACATTAAACGCCATGAAATAATTATATTTGTCTCTTGTCTCCGTGGTTTTCCGTTCTTGAAAAAACCTTTATTGCTCTGAGTCTTGGTGCTCTGGTTTTTTGTACTCCAGATCTTGGTGTCCGGATGCTCTAAGTACTCCAAGATCCGAACCCCTTAATAAAAAAAATATATTTCCTTGATGCAGCTAAAAATAAACCCAACATTTATGTTACTTTTAAATTGTTTCCTTGGTGCTCATGTTTTGAATTCCAGAAGTAGAATTGTTTTTAATTAACGAATTCATGAAACAAAAAACTTTAGGTTTTAGTTCTCTAGATTTTTGGCGGAAGTTAAAGATGATACTTATCCTTTAATTTGGTTTTCCGGTGCTTAATTTGGTTAATTAGGACAATAAGCTTTAGTTTTGGTGGGCTTTATTTGATTAATCAAGGGAAAAGAAGCTTATGATAGTTTGATTCTTTGCTTGTTCTCTCTAACTCTGTGCTTCCTACCGAATGGTTAGATTCCACTTTGTTGCCCTAAAAATGTAAGGGAGAGGAGGAAAACAAAAGATGTTAATCTCTTTTAAGTTGGCGCCGCGAACTCATAAAAAGAATTAGGTATACCCTTGATAGTTTAATGTCATGTTAGGGAATTGTTATTTCTACCTTTATTGCTGTTTTTCTTCAGTGTTGCCATGATGTGGGGTACAGTATTAAGATGTAGCAAAAGCATTTGAGGAATAAGGCAGTCCTTTTAAACTTGTAACTTATGCTGTATTTGTTTTTTCTGACTAGTGAATTTGTGTAGCTTGAAGGTAAGGAAAATTCTGTATATCTGGATGTGCTTCGCCTATTTGCACATGGCACATGGAGTGATTTCAAGAGTAAGTGTCTAAACCCTTGTTTAGTTTTCATCCCATGTTGTCTTCTGAAATTTTTAATATTGTAGATTTGTAAGATGTGGGCTAAAATTAATTGAGTTTTGCTTTGGATTTAGGCTGTGTTGATAATGTCGTGAGAAATCACCTATAAACAACTAAACTATGTGCTTTATAGGAAATGCTGGTCGTCTTCCACAACTGACTGCCGAGCAAGTCTTAAAGTTAAAGCAGCTTACCGTCCTTACTCTGGCTGAGACAAACAAGGTAGGTTGACATGAGCATGCTTGACCTCCATCTTTCTCTAGGAGTCTTATGATCTGCTGTTTACCCTTTACTTAGTCTTGATGACTGCCACTTGAGATTATCTTACTGGGTTTTCTGCCTTTTTCCTCCTCCCCTGTTTAACTTTTTAATACTGCCATGGAAATTCTTTATTTATTTCTCTCACATCTCTAATCCTTTGAGCATTGCAGGTGCTGCCCTATGACCAACTAATGCAGGAGCTAGACGTTACAAATGTGCGTGAACTTGAGGACTTTCTCATTAATGAGTGCATGTATGCGGTATGCATTCTTCTAAGCTGTTTATTTTGCTTCAATTGTAACCTTTCTATATTTCAAGTGGTGTCTGGTTACTAATTAAAAAAAAAAGTTTATCTTACATTTTTTGTGATTAGATGATAGTATTATTGTGTTCTTTCACTTTCTTTGTATGTGTGCTACGTTCGTACTGGGTCTCCTTTTAGCAACTATTGCAAGGAAATCTTTTCTTGATTCCAAGGGATCTTTCCTCTCAGTTCAAGGAGCAGTGCAATCGTTAGCAAGTTTTGTTGGTTGAATTTTCTTTAATATATTTTGAATTTTAAAACAATTTGGAGATCGACTTGAATTTGTTTCACAACGTCAATCTCTTTCTCCTTTCCTTTAATTCTTTCAAACACCAGTCCCTCTCTTTAGTTCTCAAACGGTTATAACATTTGTAAGGGGTAGGATTTTTGCTTTTTAGGTTTTCCTTTCTTTGCTACCGCAGGAGCAGGGTAAGGTGGGAAGATAGAGAAGTTGCTTAGTGCTTAAATTGGTATCTCATACACCTGGTTTTTTTTTTTTTTTTTTTTTTTTTTTTTCAGGGCATAGTTAGAGGAAAACTGGATCAACTACGAAGATGCTTTGAGGTCCGGCCTTATTCACCTGCTGTTTGCTATTTTTTTTGTTATTTTTTTCTCCCGACCTTCTGAGCACTCGCTTGGGTTAATTATCCCTTCAAGTAGTGTGTAATTTATTTCATCTTGTGAGAGATGCAGGTTCAATTTGCTGCAGGAAGAGATCTGAGACCTGGACAGCTTGGGACTATGATACAAACACTATCAAACTGGTAATATCTCTGGTTAAGTTAGTGTTTATGTATTCTGAATTCTGACATCACCTTTTTTGCGTCCATTATAAATTACTGTAAAGCTGCTATGCAAGAGTTGTTTCTGTGGCATGTGACTGTAATTTTCGTTGGAAAATTTTGGTGAATTTACGACTCTAAGTGAATGGCGACTTCTTCATTCATTAAGATGATTTCATGCCATGGAGCCTTTTCGTTACCCTTTTTCTTTTTCTTTTGGGGGCTCTCATAGATAGTGTAATGCACGAGTCTGTGGTCATAGAGGGATGCGTTACTTTTTAATCTCTTTGCATCTGGAAAATCCGAGGACATTGCTGTGTTGATCTAGGAGTGTCCACTACTTTCACAATTATTCTATGATTTATGAGGTTGTTTTGAAGAGGATATATCTGTGGGTATCTAATGTCGTTGTCATTCTTTGAATGAAAATATAGGCTGGCTACATCAGACAATCTACTTGTCTCAATTCAAGATAAGATAAAGTGGGCTGATAATGTGAGCGAGTTGGACAAGAAACACAAAAAAGATGTTGAAGATAGGGTGGAAGAAGTGAAGAAGTCCCTTTCCCTCAAGGTCAGTAAAACAAGTTTATTTCTTTAATTGCCGTGCAAGTTATCTTTTTTGTGGAAAAGTTACATTTATATGATCTGCACTTGTTTGGGAATTAAAACTTCGTGGATTTAGTTGTTTTGCATTTATTTGTTAAATCTCCATTATCTATTCTTTAAGCGGGTATCAATAGGACAAACTAGTGTTATTTTCTCAGCAATTGTTATGAATCGGAGTGGGAGGACCAGATGCCAGAAAAGAAAAAACCTGTAACTAGACAAATTTACCAACTCATAAATAGGAAATGAAGTTTCGGAATTTAAGTATGTAAAAGTTTTCAGGATACTCAATAATAACCACCTTGTAATTCACTCAAACCCAAGTATATATTCTTGGAAGATTCATCATTATAATTTTTTTGACGGCAGTATAACTCGGAACTAGTAAGACATCCTTCTACTTTCTGTTCAAGCACGTAAATTTTGCAGCTTTCTTGTCATGACCTTATAACAAACCCTTAGCCCCTTCCACCATGAGTCTATTAGAGGGTCTTATGTTGAAATGTGGATGTATTGGTCGACGTGTCTTACTTACGTTGTGGCAGAAGTTACACACTATGAGCAGGCCGACATTGACTTCCGAGGGCACGAGGAGATCTACTCTGAACCTGGTGGAGTGATGGACTACGAGGAAGACCGTAGCCGACCAAAGAGGTAATTCCTCCCCCTTATCCGAATGAACAGACCACGCTCGATCTATCCATAACTTGAGTCTTTTGTCAGATGGTCGAAATCCAACTAATCGTTTTAGCAGTGAAACTTCATCCCTGGAGTAGATAAGTAATGCTTTTGATTGTCAAATCAAATCTAATTTTTTTGGATTAGATCTTAATTCTCATTTAATCATGTAAAATTACTCAGTTGAATTGCTGGGAAAGAAAGATAACATGACACAAATTTCCGAGGAAAGCATCATTGCCTTCTTTGTAGTTTAATATCTTGGCGGTAAAATTCATGAATTCCTATATTGATTAGTGCTTAAATGATAAATGAAAACTGCAGGAGACGACATCCGATTTCTTGAAAATATGGACGAGAGATGCAACGATGCAAGCATAAGATGGTTTTCAGTCAACTTGCCTTCATTTTTTTGCTTCTGGAAATCCTAATCCTGTATCCGTTGATCTCTGCGCTGTCGAAGAAAATGTTGTTCCTCTGATAGTAAACCCATCTTTAGTAGCTTCTGGTTCTTTCTTTCGTAAATTTACTACTAAGAATATGTCTTGTAGCCATTGGTATTCCCAATTGAGTTGTCAAGAAACCCAAATTTGTTGGTGCGGCTAACATTTTGGAACTTATTATATACTGAAACCTTGTTAATTCCTTTGTGCCTTTCTTATGCTCCAAGTAAAGTAGCTCTTGAAATGTAGGTCTTTCTAGAACTTTTAGAGTTGGGTTTTTCTTATATGAGCAGAATATTGTGTTGGTGACTTGGTGTTTGTTCGTCCGTGTCATAGAATGCTTATTTTGTGGGATCTACAACTACATGAGAATACATTTGTTTTTTGTTTTCAATAGGATTTTTTGACAAGGGAAAGAATTGTACCTTATTGTGAGTGAAACTCGATGAGTGTTGTGGTTTAGCGATAAAAGATTATTGTGGTAGGTTTGTGGTTACGTGTTCTAGTGTTAGGTGACCCTCTTGAGAGTCTTAAATGTGTGTTTCGTGTCAGCTTAGTATGCAGATTTAGAGTATATGGGATTATGTCCTCACATATATTTACTGTTAGCATATTTGGGGGCTCGTGTGACGTGCTTCTTGTCGAGGTGTAGGACCTGTCTGTAGTGTTTTTAACGAACATTCTTGTCAGATTTGAGGAATCTCTTTGGTAACATTTAGGAGGGTATGTTAAACACTAACACTTCCTTCTTGGATTTTTTACTACCAAAAAAGAAAAAGAAAAAAGAACACCTAAGATGCCACAATAATCTGGACAGTGCCAGTCCAAGAGCTCAAATTAGGCAATTGAACAAAATCCTCTTCTCCTTTATGGGTCAAAGACACCATCTCCTTCCCCTTCTTCAAAGTTCAACTTCATTACATTTTTTAATCTTTTTATGTACGTTTTAGTTTAGTACGATTTGATGAACTCAAAGCAACCCAAAAAAAAAACAAAACAAAACAAAACAAAACAAAACAAAACAAAACAAAAAAAACAAAACAAAAACAAAAACGTATAATATCCATAAGAAATTCTTTGTTATATTCAATGCATATCCTCTAGAGTTTGTGTCAATTTGTTGAATTTCTTTGACAGCTTGGTGGACAGTTGTCTCATACTGATTGTGATTGAAATTGAACAGATAATTTGGAACAAAATGAATGAATAAAAATAAAAAAATAAATTGAATTATCCATTAGATGGTCAAGACAACGAGCCGCCACAATCAAAATTGAACAATTTCATGACAAAAAACAAAAAAAAAAAAAAAAAAAAAATCAAATTGTGTAATTCATTCACCACATGTCACATCCAACCGTTGTTTGCTGTTGGCAAAAACTTCGCCAATTCTCATCATCATCCAATTCTACTTTCGCCTTCACCTCAAATCCATGATCTTCACTCTTCCTCCGCTTCACCGATCCTCCGTCGAAAGACGAAGATGACGGCTCCGGTGACCGCCGTTTGGAAGTCACTCTTGCGAGCTCGAACTCGTGGGAGGAGCCAATGAGGTGAGGGAAATTGAGCTTGGCTTTGGAGCCACGCATCTCGAAAGCGGCTCGGTCATAAGCCAATGCGGCGTCCTCCGGCATCTCGTATGTCCCGAGCCACACTCTTGCCCCGTTCTTCTTCGGGTCCCTAATCTCCGCTGCGAACTTCCCCCACGGCCGCCTCCTCACCCCCCTAAAATGCACCCCTCCCGATGGCGCGTGGCTCTCACGCGCCACCTGTTGCGACTGTTCTGTACTCGTCATGCAAGTTTTTTCGCATACTGGAGCCGCATTTGCACAAAATATCGACGGAGGGTTGAAGCAATCGTCGTCTAGAAGGTGTTGGCGAATGGACTCCAGGAGAGCCATATCGGAATCTGTCATGAGAAAACTCGACATGTTTTTTGAGGAAATATATGGTAGTTTTCTTTTTTGTGATATGGAGGTGTGTGCTTACAAAACAATGGCTTCGGACGTTTGAAGGTGTTTGTCGCTAATATAACATATATGTGTGTACATATATATACAGATACATAATATTCAGATATACACACACACACACACACATCCACATGCATTAATATGACATCCACATGTAAATAAAATAATGATTTTCGTCGTTTCTGTGAAGTTTCGATTGTGTTGGAATTGGACTAGTACAGGCGGGCGTGGCGGTTGGGAGTTGACAGGAGTATTTCATCACATGTTTTTAATGTCTGGAATAATTTTCAGCAAAAATAATTTTCTATTTTCTATTTTTTATTTTTTAATTTGTTTTAACGTTCTTCAGTTTGTCCTTTGTACGTTTTTGCACGTTGCTGGTTTCCACCCACCCCCATTTTGAACTTAGCATGTATTATATAGGAGTTTTTGCTATATAGGACCTTTTATTTTTATTTATATTTTAATCGTTGAATTAATTTTCCAACATTATGAATTTTTTGTAAGTAGAGCAATTCTTTGTAGTTCTCTGTAAATATTTAACTTTGAAATTCATAGATTAGACCATTTAACAATAAATCCAAAAATTAAAAATGATTTCTACCAATAATTATAAAAAAAGAGATCATTTAATTGTCTTGCAATTTGTCAAGAGATTAAGAAGAAAATATGTTTATTTTTACCCTTTTGATGATAAGAATAAGAGAGAATACTTTTGATGCTTTATTGAAGGCACGGCTGACTCAACCTTTAAATTAAAAAAGATAAAGCAAAAGGAGAGATAGAAAAAGAAAATCAGATAAAATTTTAAAACAGGTGAATCATTGTTCTTTAATGTGCTAACCATAATTAATTTGTTTAATTAATTGACTATCAAAGACTTTAAAGAAGTGGGACTTTGCTTTCTTTGAATTTTATGTATATATGTGTACAACATATAATAGTATTTTTTCCCCAAAAAAAAAGGGAAGAAAAAAATAAATACAATGGTTGTCAGAAGATTTATCTTTTGAAAAGAATGGTCAATATACAAGTTTCGGTTTAACACGAGTCTTAAATAGTTGGAATACTTTCAGTTTTATACCTTGCATTTTAAGCTTGTAAAAAAAATATGCACCAAATAAATTAATTTTTGTATCTTGTCAAGTTGTACCTTTAGATTTTAATTTCATATCAAATTCTTACTTCTCTAGGTCAAATGTTTATTTTAACCATTTAAATAACAACGTTATCTTTATTGAATTAATATTAAGTTTGTGTTTGATTCATCCATTGAAGCTAAAATTTTTGAGTTTGGGTTATTTGATTTTTTAAAAATTAGTTAAAATTTTTGTTGACTTCTTATAAAAAAGATAAAAATAAATTAGAAAAGTTTAGTTTGAAAACAAAGGCTAACTTGTTTATCAACTTGTTCATTTCATACTTCTGAACAAGTAAAGTCGTAATTTAGTGAAAAGACTGTTCAATTTATATTCAAGCTGGACTGGTCAATTTACTTAAATAATGACTTTATCCTTTTTCAATTTGATTTTATTTTTTTGAAAACATTGGTCAACATGTATCCAAGGTTTGGTCTAACACGAGTCTTTTGTATAGTTTGATGGCTTCTTTATCCTTGCATTCAAGAAGCCGGGGACAAGAATAAAAAATAAAATTTAATAGCTTTCCTTAATTGGAAATAACAAATTTAGAAAAGAAATGTCACCACCATATACACTCAATACGTTATCATAGTTATACATATATCAAAAGAATTAATATTGGATCTCTAGTACGTAAATAAAAAGCATGGGGAAAAAGAAATTTGTAGTACAACGAAACTCTAAAATATTATTTACCACAAAAGAAATTAAGCATTAGTAAATTTCAATACCAGTACTAATTATATATATATATATATATATATATATATATATACCCTCAGTAATATACATTCAATCGTTTGGTTTAACTGTATTATCTACATAAAATGCCCATTTTTAAACAATTCTGGTAAAAAATGTCTGAAAACAAACTCATTTACAATTTGATTAACTTTTAAATTCCATCCCTTTTTTTATTCCATGTTTACCCTTCAAGATTTTTCTGATTTGTTTTTTCATATATAAGGATTGTCTTTTTATGGAAAAAAATAAACTTTTTTTTTTGGTTACATATCTGAATTCCTCTTTTATATACATATATATATATATGTATATATAGTTGTATATCAAGATTCAATGTGTTATATATATATATATATATATATATATGCATATCTAGACTTTTGTGATCTGATAATGACCGTAGGATTATCGATTAATGTTTCGATATGGTGGAAATAATAATATGGTCAATATGATAATGATAGTATTATTTAATAAAATAAAAACTTCATATAGTAGATTTTAAGTTTTATCACAATCAATACCATATTGACCGTGTTATTGAGCAAAAAATATAGATACAAATGCATCAAATATAATTTCATAGCATATTGATCTAATTAATATGATATTGACAATAATACAAAAAATTAATGACAAATAATATAAAAAAAATACATGATCAGTTTTTTAAGATGAAATCTTCGTGTAAGAGATTTTTTTAAAAGAAAAAAATATTTTTGGCAACTAATATAAATGAGGCCTTTTATAGGATAAAATTGTTTTTTTTTTATTTCCTTAATTAGAATTAAGAGTATTTATGTCAAGATAATATGATAAATATTCTTTTCTATTCAATTTTGCAAATAAGTTTATTTTTAGACGTTTTATAAAACCACTAACCTAATTTGATCATATACATGTAGATGATCCTATATCTTATATACCCATAATATACAGAAAGGAAAGATTAGATGTCGGTGTGGACGCACGCATACATAGTTTTTCAAGGACGTGTGAAACTGTGAATATCTTCGAACTAGTCAGTATATATTAATCTTCTCCTTCCACAATTGGTAAGAAAACATTATTAAGCAAAAGTAAAAAGTTTCCACGTAGCGAGCTGGTTACAACTTACAACTACTCCAAAGTGTAATTAATTTAGCTCTTTAATTAAAGCAATTAAATATTATTTATATCATGAGGGTTTAAAAGAGCTTTGAAAAATATTGGTCAAAAGAAGAGAAACACATGTTAATTTGAACTTTGTGCCTTCTGAAAGAGCAGGGACAATATAATAGTTATTTGATATATAATAAATATTATTTGATACTTTATGTTTTATTTATTTATTTTTGTTTCGTTTTGTTTTGTTTTGTTTTGCTTTTTTTTTTTTTCTGAGGTTGATAACAGGACGTATGGGCATTCCCAGATTACTGTCTGCATATGGTCAAAGAATATTGGTTTTGTAATGTGAAGAACGTGTATGCTTATATATATATGTGTGTGTGTGTGTGTAAATATAATATGATTATTATTCTAGAGGAAATGCTTGCTTTTTGCTTCATGATCTGGAATAACACGAGCAATTCATTTATTTCAATAATTTTATAATTTTCTGCTCATTAACAGTCATATACTTTTGATACCAAACGGCCACGTATATATACATATTAATTATGAACTTGATCGTTTCTAGAAACTATACAAACGAATTGGGTATATACGTGTTCACACACACACACACACACACACACACACACACACACACACAGAATATGTTCTGAACGTTTAAAGGTGATGGTTGAATTATTAATGATAAAAAAACATGATGGTGTGTATATGTATGAATTAAACAAACTGCACTAACAATTCACCCTTCGGTCGGTCTATTTCGATTTCATTGCTATATAGAAAACCAAAATGTTGTTTCGAAAACGAAAATATGTGAAAAACCGACCAAATTGAACTGAACTGAACCAATTTTCTACCCTTTAATTTCGGACATGTATGAAATTGATCAATTTTCCAGAAGCATATTTTAAGCAAAGTATTAATAGTCTTGCTAGCTTAGAAAAATATCACTTTTTTTCAATAAAACAAATAAGTCAATGATTTGCTTTTAGTAAATTAGTTAGCAGAGAGGATTTCTAAAAAACTTATTATAGATTGTATTCAGATATAGATCCTATATTTCTTTTTCTCTGAAACCTTGACCCAAATCTAAGTTTAAGCTATGAAAACTAACAAAATAATTATGACGAGACAATAGGACAAAAAAAAAAAAAAAAAAAAAAGAAGAACAATGAGTTTTGTTTTGTTTTTTGTTTTTTGTTTTTTTGCTTTTTGTTTTTTTGTTTTTTTGTTTTTTTTTTGACAGTTCTGGTAATGGAAGATGACCTTCCATTTCGGTTCTCCCAGAAAATAACCTCTTAAAAAAGAAATCAGGAAGGGAGATTTGAATGATCTCTCTCTCTCTCTCTTTTTAAGATGATGGTAACAAGATCAGACATTCTAATTAAGTTGGCACCCCTCTAGTACTCTTCTTCATCTGTCATTGGTTTATTGAATAACATAGAAATACAATAATGTTTTGATAAAATAAAATAAAACAGAAAAGCTGAAATAGACGGAGATTGATTCCAGAGGATTAAGTCAAAACTTACATCTTGTAATTCAATCCTAAATATGCCTTGTTAAAAACCTTTTAGCCAAAATTCTGTGGAAAAAGACCAAAAGGAAAAAATAGTACATATTTATTAAAAGTTCAGCTACTTTGAGAATCTATATAGTGGAAGACCCTGCTAAAGAAATGATATCCAGATAAGTGAACCACCAATTAGCCTTATTCAAATGCATTGCATGA
Source organism: Ficus hirta (assembly GCA_038430175.1). NCBI lineage: Eukaryota > Viridiplantae > Streptophyta > Magnoliopsida > Rosales > Moraceae > Ficus > Ficus hirta. The sequence continues at coordinate 19,208,810 of CM076588.1, read as the reverse complement.
GAAGCTAGTTTAATTTGTCTGCCACATGATTCCCTTCACGAAACACAAGAGATACACCTTTCAACAAAATTCAGTGTACATACCCATCTCGAAAGAAACTTCCGAGGTACATTTCTACTTTTGGTCTGAAGGAGATTTTCCACTTATGTTATGTTGCATCACATTTGAACCATAAATGAGTCCAATTAAAGCTAACGACCTACGCAACCGCCATGATGAACGATCTATATATAACAAAAAAAAAATGAATTTTTAGACAACATTTTTTATAACACTTTTAGTCACAATATTTTCATATGTGACTAAATGCCCTCTCCTCCCCTCCTTTTGAACTTAGAAGTAAGGGGGATTCGAACTCTGCACCTTTAGATAGAGTCAAGTGTGTTATTAACATTAGACTATGCCTGCAATCACGACTAAATGCCATTTTTAGGTTACGAGGTTATGACTAATATACATTTAGTGACAAGGTTTTGTCACAAGGTTGTGACTAAAAGTGAGATTTAGTCACACAAAAATATTGTAACTAAAAGTTCATATTATTTTATTTTATACGTTGTGTTATCTTGTAGTAAAATCAGATGTGAAATTACCGTTAGATTATGCATGTAATTTTTATTACTAATTTATGTTGTGGTGAGTTTTCATTTTTTTTGGTAGATGTAATTTTTCAGTTTTTAATTTTAATTAATGTGATAGTTATATTCAAAGACTTATCATTTAAAAATCTGTAATTTATATATCATGTAGATTAGTAATTAAAAATTGGAATTAAAATTGACGTGGATAGCAGTATTCTAACGTCAAACTGGTGCTAGACATTAAGAATTTGTTTATTAGCCATCATTTATGAGTCTATGTCGAATTACTTAAATACAGACTACAAGAAGAGGGGGGGGGGAAGGGGGGGGGGGGGGGGGGGGGGTGGAGTTGTGGGGCGCGGGAAGTGTCATTATCACATGAATTAATTTGTATGACTTTTTTTTTTTTCTGAAGCAAAAAAAATAATGTGACATGTCAACTTATTCATATCCTCTTTTGCTTGAACGACATCGGAGACGACGGAGACGAAATATCCGGTGACGATGAGCGGTGGCGCTTGTGTTCGGTCACTCTAAGAGCTTCAACAGAGATATTGGAGCCAATCAAGTGAGGAAAATTGAGCTTGGCTTTAGAGCCACGTAGCTCAAAAGCGGCTCGGTCATAAGCAAGCGCGGCGTCCTCGGCTCTCTCGTAAGTCCCAAGCCAAGCCCTTAAGCCTTTCCTCGCTGGATCTCTTATCTCCGCCGCGTACTTCCGCCACGGCCTCCTCCTCACGCCCCTGTAACGCATCCAATTATTCTCACGCGCCGCCACCACTTTCTCCGTCGAGTTCTCATCATTATTATCATTCCGTGCAAAAATATTGGTGTCACGTACTTCAGTAGTCCCATGCGTGGTTCCATGGGACAAAATTACATCATGATTTTTGGAATGATGATCACTAGGTTTTGGCAATTCGGGGCTATGTTCGGCGAAGAACAGGCTCGAACCGCCGGAAGCGGCGGCTATCAGCGGAGGAGGAGACTCGGAGTCATCAAGAAGGTAGTGGAAGATAGATTGTAAGAGAGGTAGGTCGGTGTCTACACTGTCCAGGGTGCTAAAATTTTCCCCGTCGTCCATTTCTTTGGTACCCTTCCTTCTACCACAATATTTATCCGGCAATATGGCCCTAACAATATATATAGATAGAGATATATAAACATAAAATATGCTATATATTTGTGTGTATATATATTATCTAATATATTCCACGTAGTGGAAAATTATAGCCCCCTTTTTCTATGAGATATGTTGAACTTCTAAGAGAGGAATCTAATTACTCCTATAGCTCTGTAGCATTGTATAACATATAGATGTAATTAATTTGTGTGTGTACGTATATAGTTTCCCTTTGTCAAAGCTAAGAAGAGGTTCTTCCTTTTGAAGTTTCAATCCAGTAATTAACGCAGAACTATCGTAAATATAACAAAATTTACTTTATTGACCAATTTCAATTATATAAAAAATGATTCTCTTATTTAATTATAAGTCCTCAAGCTGCCACGTGCAGTAATTTCTTTTAATATTTGTTTTTCCTTTCACGTGTTGAAGTATTTGGTTTGTTTAATCAATTTGCTTTTAGTTCGGAATTTTTTATCTATGTTTTTTTAATTAGTATTTTCGTTTTTTTGTTGACGAGGATATGATTTTGCTGGATTCGGCTGTCTGTTGCCGCCTGATAAGACCAAGACTCCACAACAGAGAACATCCGCATCGATAAATTTATCACGCGAGATTCTTATATATAATTTAGTTTATACACATATATACAACTGCAGATGATTTTTCTTATATTACTCTATTTGTTTATTTCACCTTTTGTATTAGTTGTCATTACCCTACACTTCCCCACAAAAAATAAAGTCCTATTTTCTTTGCTTCCAATTCAAATAATTGAAGAAAATGAGAGAGAAAACCTTAGTCTTCTTATTTTATTCTTGTGACACATTCTACACACACGCTTTACTTATAAAATATAAAAACAAATGAAAAAAATCCATGCGGGTCGGGAACATAGAAAGTTTTTTCTTTTCTTTCCTTTTTTTTTTTTTTTCCCACGAAGGGTAGAAAGTGAATTTTCCAAGGAGTTTATATTAAAATAAGTAATGATTCTTTTTTAGTTCCTAACCTTTTGTGCCCAAGTGCATTTTGTTTTTTAAAGTTAGAAATAAAGTTGAAGAAAATCCTTATATCACATTAGTTGGTATAATGTATATAGTCATTTTAGTTAAGCATATATATAAGCTTATATATTATGTAAAAGTAAATAACACCTAGCAGTCTAAAATCTTGAAATCAACCTTCAAACACTCAAGGGTCAACGTCGTGGTTTTGATTAATTGTTGAGTTCACATGCCAACTATGTTAATGTTATATATTAGTGGGAAAAGTTTAAAATTGAAATGAAGAGAGAGAGAGAGAGAGAGAGAGAGAGAGAGAGAGAGAGAGAGAGAAGGGTGAAACTTGAAAGTAACTATGTGTGAGGAAAAAAAAAAAACACATTCTCATATTGGACCATATATTTGAGATCAACTATATATGAAAGTTACAGTACGAAAAAATAAAGACTTTGTATTCGTCTATTATATATTTGACTTTGTTTCCAAGCCGTGAGTGGTCCAAAAACATCAATAAGTGAATGCTTTTTCGTCATCTCTTTATCAATGATAGGCTAATTACTTTACAATATATGTGAAACTTTCTCTTTTAAATATTAATTTTATTGATATAGCTACTATATATGGACCCCCGGCATGCTAGCTAGCTAGCTAGCTATATCTAAAGAATAAATAACCTCACGTTGTCTTTGCGTTAGGTTGTACTTTGTAGTGATGAAAATGGTGTTGTTTCTTTTTTTTTTTTTTTTTTTTTCCGGTTAAGTTGTAGTGATGTAAATGTGAAGACTAGTTTAGTCGTACAATTCTTGCATCTAGTTTTATGCTATATATGTTTGGTACGATAGAGAAAAGGAAGAAAAAAGTGAAAGAGGGATAATTGGATGAAAATTAATCGATCTGTTTTATAAAAAGAAAAAAAAAAAGAGGAAAAAAAATGAAGGATATTGAAAATTATGGGGTGGATAATAGATGTGATGGAGCACATTAATTTTTAAGTTTTTAACATTAAGTGGAAAACTTAATGCACATAAACAATAACTAAAATTACTTTCTAATTCCTCGTTTTTAAAGTAAATTACTATGAGTAAATAAATATAAGATAAAAAGCAAGGGGGCTTATTATCCTACTAGCTAAAATGAAAAGAAAAAAAAAATCTTTTGAAATTAGGGAAGAAAACTTCGACTATATTATTTTCCTATTTACAAAATGATTTGCATGTTTAATTTTTATAAAATCTTCTATTTACTGTAATTAATTCCTGTAAAAGGGCTCTCTGACTTCACCCAAAAAAAAAAGGGGTAAATCATGTGTCAAATTTTCAGACGAGATTCTGTCATTCCCTTATTTTTTATGCTATTTTTAGGACCATGTGATCTTTGATTATAATTATGAATTTATGAGTAGGAATATTGCATGACGACAGCTTGCCTATGTAGCGAATAAGGCTCAAACTTCATTGTCAAAGGTCATTAACACGAGTGTTTAGTTTATTAATCAAGTCTTTATAAAATATTAGTTATCGAGCTGATCATTCCTGGCATCACCTTTTTGTTCTTTTCTTAAATTCGTTGGGTTGTTGGCAAAGTTGTGGGTGATTTTTCAATTGGTTAATAGTGCCACATTAATATAACCACAAAAATAAAAATAAAATGAAAAATGATAGTTAATAAAAAAAAAAAAAAGTTCTATCATAGTTATATTAAAAAAAAACATATATAATTATAGACATAATCTAACGGAAATTCTACACCCGATTTTATTAAAAAATACAGAGTTTGAATCCCCTACCCTTAAATTCCAAAAAAAAAAAAAAGATATAAAATCACGATATAATGATGGCAGTGTATTGTATCGTGACTTTGTCAGAACGGATAAAACTTAGGGAGGGCGGAGAGTGGACGTTTGGACTGCATTTTCCGGTACATCCATTGTTGGGTGGTTGTGCTCCTTTGTGATTTTACTCCGAGTGGTGTAGGCTTCTTGTAGCAGTGTCAGTATTGGATTTCAGTGTCAATGTGTAGGTGGTACATGTGGTGAGCACATAGTTGTTTGTCAACATTTCTTCAGCCTCGTTGTGCATCTCTCGAAGTCTGTCGTTTCTCCTATCAGCTATTTGGCTGGTTGTCCTTTTGCCGAAGGCTTCTAGCGGCGTTCCTTGGGTTTTTTTTGTTTGTTTTTGTTTTTGTTTTTGTTTGCGCGCGTGTGTGTGTGTTTTTTCTTTTTTTTTTTGTGTGTGTTTGTTTGTTTGTTTGTTTGTTTTGAGTGTAATAAGTAGTGGCTCTTTTTACCTCGGTTAGCTATTTTGTTTCTTTGTGTTGGAGTTCGTCTTTATAAGTCCACTTGATTTTTGTCATGGTAGTGTTTTTCAATTACATTCGTGTCTAGGCAGTATTATTCTTTTGGTTCTGATAGATGTGTTTCTATGCAAAATAAGTGGTGGTTTTAGTATTATAGGTTTCTAGCTCTTGTTCAATCGGAAGCTTTCATCAATTGTAAAATCATTGTTTGAAATAGTTTTATGTGCTTGAAATTTGATATCTCCTTTTGATTTTGCTTTGTCGAAACTCAGTACACGACTTTTTTCTTCAAGCACCATCCTATTTTACTGGTGTATCCAGTTTGTTTTGAAAGTTAGATCATAAGTACTATAAAAAAGAACTTTTAGTCACAATATTTTTTAATAACACATTTAATCGTAGCATTTTTTATTTGATTAAATGTCATTTTTTTGTCACGGTAATAAAACTTTGTAACTAATAGATGCATATTTGTTATTAATAATACTTATTCCCACTATATTTGTTTTAGCGATTATCTTACTTTTATCTTTTGAATGAAATTTGCCTTTTTAAAAAATAGTACCGATTAATTCATTGTAGCTAGATATTATTATGATTTGTATTCTAGTCTCAAAGTGTATAGATCTTATATTAAATAAAGCTAGGCTCACTTTGGGGATATATTTAAAGTCACAATTAGAAGATACTATTAATCTCTCTCTTAAAAAAACGAAGATGTTTACATGTAATCGGAAGAGAAGAAAATAAAGCATGTGAGGGCTTATATTATAACGAATAAAATAAAATGATTATCAAGGACAAAAAAAATATATCAAACAATAAGACAGACAAGTTTTAGTTGTTAACGTCTTATAGAACTTAGAAGCCACTAAGCTCGAATAATTATTATCTTTTATATACAAACAGATATAAGCGTGATTCATGAATTAATTGTTTCTCCAAATTTTTTTAAAAAATGTTCGTTTTCATTTATATGTAATTCGTTAAATCTCTCCAAATTTTTGTTAGTTCAGCGGATGACAGTACATACACATGTATAGATAGTTAAGTACTTGTATCCCTAAACCAAAAACACAAATGAAACTAAATGGATGAATTAATATTAAATAGTGCCGTAGTAGTTATGCTATCACTTTTTTCAGCCAAAAAAAAGAAAATTATGTTATCACATTTTTATAACTAAAACGCTCCAATCAATTATTGCATTCATAATCTAATAGTATATGTTTAATAGTAATCTTATACCTAACTTTATTATGAAGTATAGAGTTTAAATTTCTCACTGCCAAATTCAATCAGAAAAGAACTCTATTAATCACCTTTTTATTCTTAAATATTCAAAAAAAAAAATTTCTCATTCATTTTCCGCCCCACTAGTAGTTAATTAGGGTATCGTTTTACTATATAGGCAAAGAAAAATAACTCAAGTAGAATGGACCACTTTAGTTGGCTCAAAAAGCAGAGGAAGAGCATATAGATTTAGTGGACCATAATTATCGTTATATGGATTGACCAATGCTGAGTTTTTCTTTTTTCCTAGCAAACAGTAATATTATGGCAAGTAGTACTTGATCTAACTTGTAGACTGTTTTGCGAGCCAAAAATAATAATATTAACTTGTAGACTGTACTCTCATACGCCACTTCATTTACTAATATTTTTTTTCCCCTTTTTGAATATGGACTCTATAAACACGTCATTTTATTAATTAAAACGAAAAAACCTTTCAAATTTCGAAGGTTAAAATCCTAAACCCCCTCCTCTACGCATTGATTAACTATTCTATTCCTGTTTATTTAGCAATTAATGAGATGCCATCCCAAAAAAATAAAAAAGAAATAAATAAAAAAAAGTCAATAATACTCCACGCATTTCAAAGCCACAATGAGTAAGTCACAAAATATTCTAACCAATCAAATCTTTCAATTTATTTTGTCAATTAAATTATTTTAAATATTTGCATGTGACTAAAAAAAAAACAAAAAAAAAAAAACAAAAAAAGCAAAAGCAAAAGAAATAGTTTCTATATAAATGGCACAATCCATATATATATATATATATATATAGGGTCTATATATATATATGTAGATCACCAATAGTACTTTAAACACACAAAAAACCAACTCTCCAACAAAAGCCATTTCAATACAAACAAAACATTTACAAACCCTACTTCATCACTACTATAGTACCTTAATTTCTGTTTTCCACGATGTCTGGTGTCATGATGAGTTGTTCGGAGTCCGATTTTGCTCTTCTCGAGGCTATCCGAGAGCACCTCCTAAGTGATGATCAATTTGATAATTCCTTTGATTTTGATTCTCCGATGCACTGCCGGAGTTCCAGCCTCAGTAACACCTTTCTATCGGAGAGCTGGAGTGCCGATTTGCCCTTCAAAGAGGACTCCACCGACGACTTCTACTCCCAAGTGATGACCGAAGGTTCCGTTGATGATTCTCAGGATGTTTCAGCGGCGCGTGGGGATGATACGCTGGCAGTGGTGGCGCGTGGGCCAACTGGGAGGAAAATGCAATTTAGAGGGGTGAGGCGGAGGCCGTGGGGGAAGTATGCAGCGGAGATTCGGGATCCGAGGAAGAACGGAAAGAGGGTATGGCTCGGGACCTATGAGACGCCGGCGGACGCGGCGTTGGCCTTCGACCGGGCGGCTTTTAATATCCGGGGAGCCAAGGCTAAGCTCAATTTTCCTCACCTCATTGGCTCGAAGGCTTGGAATCCGGTTAGGATAACGCCGAGGCGTCGATCACCGGAGCCTTCATCAACATCGGAAACTAATTGCTCACCAAGTCCGGCCAAAAGGCGGCATGTCGGAGGTGGTTCGTCGGAAAATATTGAAAGTGGCGATTATGATTGGCTGATTAATTGTGAACAATTATGAATTATTATTATTTATCACAACTAGTTTAGATGGACTTGGGGTTTTGTAAAACCTTTGGTTATTTGTCACGTACCACACTGAAAATCTTTGTAATTCATGCTATTGAAATAAAAGCTTGGTTTCCATTAAGGCTTATCATCGGTGCCATTCATTGTTCATTCCAAATGTTGCAGGTTCCAACCAAAAAATCAAATAAGAAAGCAAAAATGAAAATTGCCATGTTATTTGCACTAGTTCCAAGTATTGCTCATTTCCAAAAAATAAAAGTTCCAGGTATTGCTAGATCGAAAAATGCTCCTTAAATTTACCTTAAAAAATGTTCCTAAAATGCCTTCCAGCTAATTTCACCAGTGTAAAAAAAAAAAAAAAAAAAAAACACAATTTTAATAGATGTTCCAAGTTTGTAAAAGTAAAAGATAATTTTTTTTAATTGATAGATCTACTTTGACAAATTAGTGATTTACCTTTGGTAAATAGTGATCTAGTGACAAATGATTTGCTCTACGTCAATAAGTAATTTACTTTCTTTTTTTTTTCATTTTAAGTAAATCAATGATTAACTATCTAAGGTCAAAAACAAGAAAACAACATCAAATCATAATGAATAGATCAAACATGACTTTGGCACATAAATAAAAAACGAAATTCTTGAAATCACCAAAGACAAATTTAATTAATTAAACTTCATTATAGAAGAAATACATATCAGAATTTCTTAAAAACTAATAAAATTATTAACAAGCAAAGCAATATCTTAAAACAAAACTCATATCTGAATTGAGCAAGTGAAATTTAAAATCGTCAAACAAAAATGAAAGAGAAGAAATTAGAAAAACAACATGCAAGAAAAATTAAGAAACTTGAATTTTGGAGAAGGAGAAGTAATGTAAAAATTATCAACCAATATAAAGAAAGAGAAGAAGAGAAAACAAGAAGAAGGGTCGATCGCCGTAAGTTTTGCTCAGATTTGCTGATCGGCCTCTCGAAGTTGGCAACAAATAAAAATTAAAAAAAAAAATTAAAAGAAGAAGAAAGATGATGGTCAGAGATCGGAGATCGGAGAAAGAGAGGACTAGTTTTCTAGTTTGAGGGAGAAAGTTGTAAAATATAAAACATTTTTATTTTTGGTTGAAAAATGTTACTTTCTTAAGAATAAAAAATATGGTTCATTAATTTACTGATCATGTGAGTGGCACCACCCACCATATTTTGTCTAGAATATTTTACATAACATAGGAATTCTCTGAACTTCAACAGCAAAAATAAAATGTAGATTATCTTTAGGCTAAACCTACAGCGCATATTCTTGTATATTTAAATAATTTAAGATATGATATTAATTCCCAATAGTTTTCTTGTCCACCAAAACTTTGAAAATATATTACTAATGCTAATAAAATTATAGCAAATGAAGCAACATAAAATACACTTAGTCTGTCTAAATTCTTAAGCTCTATTAATCTTTCAGTAGTTTTAAGAAGATCAATTTTAACCTCCTTTTTTTTTATTTACAAACTCATGGTAAGTTATATCATCTTGTTTATTTTTAAACAAATCTTAATTGATGCGTTCATTCTAGAATATCTATCACTAAACAAACATAGATCACATATAATATAGGTTACAATCAGTTTTTATATACACAGTTTTCTTCCAAAACTACATGTCTCTTTTCAAAGTTGAAACCCAGAAAATATCGTAACATGAACGACATGTCGTTGTATTTTTCTTTCGTTTCTAGTGTACATGTTTCCAACGCTGGGCAGAGAACAGAAAATTACTCACTAGAATGGACCTTTTTTTTTTTTTTTTTTTAAGGAAATTATCATTCAAATTAAAAATGGGTACAAACACCAATATCAAAGATGAAACAAACATTTGATATAAGAGATAGAATCTTTGATTAAGATCGATTTCATCAATAAAATTTGATGAAATTCAGTGAGGAGGATATAAGTCAACACTTGATGACAGAAAAATCCTTCGAATTCCTTGACAATTCTATAATCAAGCATGTGATCATCATCTTCCCGATCACATTTATTTTTATTGATCATCATCTTCCCGAGAAGAAAAGAAAAACTATTTTATTCCATCAAATTATTTTATCAATACATATATTTTTATATACTAGCACTATTCCACAGTTATAACATGTGACTAAAAAATTTATTAAAAAAAAAATCATGTGACTAAAAAGGTACACCTTCCAATTCATTAAAAAAAAAAAAAAAAAAAGGTACACCTTCAACGAACATGGCTTCCATCTTCCTCAAAAAAAAAAAAAAATGCAATAAAATAAAAAGGAAGCTTCTATAAATGGCAACCAGAACTCAGTATCATACACAAATCTTATTCTCCGTTTCAAGAAAAAAAAAAAAAAAAAAAAAAAAAAAAAAAAAACTACTTCGTCACTAGTAGTACGAGTACCTGATAATTAGTACTAATTTTCCACAAAGTCCGGAGTGATCATGATGAGTTGTTCGGAATCTGATTTTGCTCTTCTGGACGCCATTAGAGAGGACCTCCTCTGTGATGATCAAATATTTGATAATTCTTTTGATTTTTCCGATTCTCCGGTGTATTGCCGGAGTTCGAGTTTCAGTGACATCATTCTCTCGGAGAACTGGAGCACCAATTTGCAATTCAAGGAGGACGACACTGATGGCATGGTCGTCTATGGCGCTATCCACGACGCAGCAAACTCTGGGTGGAGCCCCTCCGCTGACGAAGGCAACTCGCCAGTGAAAACCGAGGGTTCTGTAGATGATTTTCAGGATGTTGCGGCGGCGCGTGGGAATGATGCCCAAGCAGTCAAGGCGCGTGCGGCAGACGCGCCGTCGCAGAAGGGAAGGAACTTGAACTTTAGAGGGGTGAGGAGGAGGCCGTGGGGGAAGTACGCAGCGGAGATTCGGGACCCGAAGAAGAACGGGAAGAGGATTTGGCTCGGGACTTTCGAGACGCCGGAGGACGCGGCGTTGGCCTATGACCGGGCGGCTTTTGATATGCGGGGAGCCAAGGCTAAGCTCAATTTCCCTCACCTCATTGGCTCGGAGGCTAGGGAACCGGTTAGGATTACGCCGAAGCGCCGATCGCCAGAGCCTTCGTCGTCATTGGAAACTTGCTCGCCGAATCCGGCCAAAAAGGGGCATGTCGGAGTTGGTTCGCCGGACAGTATTGAAAGTGGCGATTATGACTGGCTGATTAATTGGGAACAATAATAAATTAACATTAATAACAACTAATAGTTCAGGTTAATTAGGGAATTTCAAAACCAAAAAAAAGAAACTTACGGAATGAAATTTTTGTAATTTATGCAATATATTAAAATAAAATTAGTAGTTGAGTTTTCAGCTTATCATGCTCCGTGTCATTCATTGTTCTTTCCAAGGGTTGCAGTGACAGGCTTCAAGCCAAATTAAAGAAAAAAGAAAATTCAAGAAATTGTCCTTATATGCGCCAGCTAGCTAGAAAATATTGCCTTTTTATTTAATTAAATTGCTATCAATATGTTATTTTTTTATTCAAAGCAAAAGGAATCCAAAATGACAAAAATGGCTTCATTTTGTTTTAGCAGTGTGAAAAAATTCAAGTTTAACATCCTATATTAATATATGTTCCAACTTTTTAAAAATTAAAATAATGACCTTTTTAGTTTTATTGATTGATGGATCTACTTTGGTAAAACAGTACAGATTTACTTTGCTAAATAATGCAATTTATCATCCGTGAATCGATAATTAAATATCATAGTTCAAAAAACAACAAAAAAATCAAATTATAATCGAAATGCATCAAACGTGAACTTTACTCAAATACAGAAATCACAAACATATTTAAAAAAGAAATCATAAACACAAATGAGAAACTGAAATTGAAGGAATGCAACATATCATGTACTACTCATGATAATAATTCTGATGAATTTAAATCAAATAAGAAATCAACAAACAAAACAAATTATATGAGACAAAATCCTTTCTTAATTGGACATGTGAAACTTAAAATCTTTTAAAAAAAAAATTACAGAAGAAAGAAAGAAAAAAAAAACTCATAGAAAAAACTGAAACAAACCTAACTAATTATTAATTTCTATATGAAGGTCAGATTTCTCATCTCTCATCATATACATGTCAACACACATATTGAAGAGAATATGTTAACTCACAAGATGACAGCCTCCGGAAGTAGAGTTAAGTCTATGTCGACTGACAAGTCACCCATGCCGAAATCATTGAAGTTGAGCTCCAAATGAAAGCAAGAAAATCATATCCACGATATCAACGGAGACTCCAATTAAAGGAGTTAGGCTAATCTAACTCAAAAGGGCAGGTTCCCAATCACAAGCAATAAAAGCTCGAAATGGAAAGTTAATAAATGCAGAATAAGGCAACAAATATTCAGAATTAAAGACAAGATAAATAAGAGATTGGAAGACAGACATGATCAGCTTCTATTAGTCGATCGAGGGATTCACCACATGCCAAGACATTCACCATCCGCTCCATCCTTAGTAGAATGCATTCATTTTCCCTATTTTCTTTGTATTTTCACTATGAATCATGAAATTCCCCTTTTCTTCCTTCCCTTTCTTAACTCATTGTAACCCATTGAATACATAGTCAAATCCTAAAGAACGCAACCTAGAGATTATAGGCGAATCTCTCTCCATTATTTTCCTGCTCTTTATTTTACTATTGACGAGTCGCATGTCGTCCTAATTCAATCATTATAACCCCAGTTTAACTTAGTTGTAGATTTCTCCCTCTACCATTCCCATATAGTTTTTAACACGAAATAAGTTTTAAACATATATATTACCTTTTTTTTTTTTTTTTTTTTCTGGGAGGGAAGATGTTACCAGTACTATTAATGGAATTTATGGAATTACTTTTGTAAGGAAACTTTTCAGTGAAAAACAGGTCCTTTCTGAACAAAAAAGAACAATTTTCATTCAAAACTACGATCTTGTCCTTTTCGTTTAGTAGTCTAGTATATGTAGTATATCGTTTATTAGGTAAAGAGTGCAGAAGATTACTCGATTACAATGGACCTTTTTTTTTTTTTTTTTTTTTTTTCTTTTGGTTTGTTCGGAAAGGAAATTAGAATGGACCAATTGGTGACATAGAAATAAAGTTTAGACCATATTCCTTGGAGAACAACCTATCGCTACCATATCAGTTGAATAGGAAAATGCCATCTAATTAACCTTATTCGTCTTCAAAGTCTATTGTTTTTAAGTTTACACTTATCTATGGGTCAATTTAAAAAAAATTTAATAATGAAAAGAAAATATTGTAACCTATAAAATTTCAACACATTAAAACGGATTAAAACTTCGTCAGGATATAAATATAATTGTCAATATCGAATTTTTATGCCAAGTTGATATAACATGTACCACGTTTGTTAGATACTCCGTACTTTAACAAAAAGAAAAAAAGGGAAAATCTTACTGTAAGATACATTTCTCTCTCTCTCTCCTAGATCTTATTATTAGACCTAAATTTTTTAGTTATTTGATTAACCTTTTAATATAAGGATAGACTGTCTCAAGTCTCGACCAACCCACCACTCTAAAGATAACTAAGAGATAAGATTTATAAATAAAATCATTCTTGTGTCATTTGGTGTAATTTTTTAATAACCTGAACATTTATAAATTACCTAACCTTTGAATAATTTAGTCCAATAGCTTAAGAAAACTTGCTGATCTACTATTAAAGCCATAACTAGATGCCCTATACCTTAATAGTTAGTACCCTTACTAAAATTTCGACCCAAATTTAAAAATGCAGTCGCTTCAAAGCCACTATGGGTAGGTTTCAAAATATTAATGTAAATTTAAGCAAAATATATATATATATATATATATGGAAAATCTGTGTAGAGCCTCTTTGAGAAACACTACCATGGAGTTCAATAGAGTTCAATTTTAGGACCATATAGATCAAAATGTATGAAAAGGATTGTGGAGTTGCACAAAGGACCATATGCACATGGCCATAGAGGAGCACTCCCCTGAAGCTCGTGTACAATACCCCTCAGCCCTCTCTCTCCCTCTTTCATTTTGAAGCTTAGCTTTAGAAGTGGGGCCATTTGAGTTCCTACTTTTTCTTTCCTTAAGCCTCTGCACCAAAAGAAAAAAAAAAAAAAAGTAAACAAAAAATTTTTCTTCCTTGCCGAAGCTTCCGCTGGTAATACTCCCATAAAATCTTAACCATCACCTAAGAAAAAACAAGAAGAAGTTCTCTTTATGACAATATGTTTTCTTCAATCTCACGAGGCTCAAAAGCATAACTCAAAATTTTAGAACTCTTTTCTTTTCTTTTCTTTTCTTTTTCGGTTCCATTTTTCTTTTTTTTTTTTCTTCTTGTGATTGGCTGATGAGTGAATCTCCTACATCATCCTTCAGATATTCAATCCATAATTAATTGTAGGTGCACGGTATAAGATAAAAATCCATAGAAACACAAGACAAAACAAAAGTTGCAAAAAGGAGCAAGAGAAAGAGAGAGAGAGCCATATTTAAGGGCCAAAAAAAAAAGGGCGTGGAGAATGAAAAAGGAAGAGATCAAGTTCAAAAAAAAAAAAAAAAAAAAAAAAAAAGGAAGAGATACGTAGAGTGGGTCCCACTTTTGAGTGATTAGACAAGGACACAGAATAGTAAATTAATTTGGCTATCTATGGTAGAGTGGGTCCCACTTTTGAGTAATTAGACAAGAACACAGAATAGTAAATTAATTTGGTTATCTATGATCATGTGCATGTACTCTTTTGTGTAACTCCATGATCTTTCTCATTCATGTTGATCGTTATGGACTTAAAATTAAGCTCTATGATGATGCTTCCCAGAGGGCTCTACCATAGACTCCCGTGTGTGTATATATATATATATTTATCCAAAGTATCCAATCAATATTTTTTTAAGGAATCAAGTATTTTATTCTGTCACTTATTTTGTCAATAAAAATATTATTTATGCTAGCACTTTTATGCAGTTATTACACGTGACTAAAAAGGGTACCCACCTTCATCGAACATCACTTCCATCCTCCTCGAAATACTAAAAAATAAAAATATAATAAAGCTTCGATAAATGGCAAACCCCACTCCCACCTATATATAAATATACATATTCATATATTAGCATCACTCACAAACACACAATTCATATTATTCTTCATCCAAAGCCATTTCAACAAACAAAACCTTCCCAAAATCAACCCAGAAAAGGGAGGGGGGGGGGGGGGGGGGGGGGACTACTTCATCACTCTTACCTGATAATTAGTACTGTTTTTCCACAAAGCCGGAGTGATCATGATGAGTTGTTCGGAATCTGATTTTGCACTTCTGGACGCCATTGGAGAGCACCTCCTTTGTGATGATCAAATATTTGATAATTCTTTTGATTTTTCCGATTCTCCGGTGTATTGCCGGAGTTCGAGTTTCAGTGACATCATTCTCTCGGAGAACTGGAGTGCCAATTTGCCATTCAAGGAGGACGACACTGATGACATGGTCGTCTACGGCGCTCTCCACGACGCAGCAAACTCCGGGTGGAGCCCCTCCGCTGATGTAGGCATGCCAGTGAAAATCGAGGGTTCTGTTGATGATTTTCAGGATGTTGCTGTAGCGCGTGGGAATGATGCCCTAACAGTCAAGGCGCGTGAGGCAGACGCGCCGTCGCAGAAGGGGAGGAACTTGAACTTTAGAGGGGTGAGGAGGAGGCCGTGGGGGAAGTACGCGGCGGAAATTCGGGACCCGAAGAAGAACGGGAAGAGGATTTGGCTCGGGACTTACGAGACACCAGAGGACGCGGCGTTGGCCTATGACCGGGCGGCTTTTGATATGCGGGGAGCCAAGGCCAAGCTCAATTTCCCTCACCTCATTGGCTCTGATGCTTTGGAGCCGGTTAGGATTACGCCAAAGCGCCAATTGCCGGAGGCTTCATCATCGTCGGAAACTTGCTCGTCGAATCCGGCCAAAAGGAGGAACATCGGAGTTGGTTCATCGGAAAATATTGAAAGTGACGATTATGATTGGCTGATTAATTGGGAACAGTAATAAATTATATATTATTCATTACAATTATTTTAGGGTTCGCTTTGGAGAGTTTTTTTGAAGGTTAGTTTGAAAATACGTATTTGTTTGAAGTATGAATTGGAAATGGACTGTAATATAGAAAATAATAAAAAAATTTAAATTGTGTTCGGATAAAAGATATGCAAAATATATGTTATTTATTTTATCTCGTCGTTGTGAGACTTTTGACACAAGAATTATTTTATTTCAATTTGAAACAAGAAAGTTATGAACGTTTAATATTTGAGTTTTTTTTTTTAATGGAAGAGAGAGAAAACGAATTATAGATTTCAAAGTTTTAGAGTTAATACGGCAAAACACCATAGAGATATTACCTCAAATGGGCTCTTAGATAAGTAATTAGGAAATGAGTAGTGCTTGGGACGCTAACTACAATCTTAATTTTTTGAGTATCAACTCATATATCATATTTTTATTATTAAATGTAATCAAGTAATGTAACAATAATTTAAACACTTATTAATAAAAAATGACAATTCATATGTCGCATATATTTAAAAATTAGGATTAAAATTTTTGTTTTTAGCATTTTTCGTAGGAAATTATTATGCCACTCATTGTTCTTACCTGCAATGGCTAGGATCCGAACAATTAAAAAAAAAAAAAAAGGAAAATTGCCATATTAATTATTCACACAAGTTACAAGAATTACTAGATTAGTTTTCTTTTACATATTCTAGAAAAAGGCATCCAATGACAACAAATGCCTTCAGCTAATTTCAACAATTGTGAAAATCAAATCAAATCAAATTTAGTATTTTAATTTTAATAAAACTTCAGCCTTTATAAAGATAAAAGAGAACCTTCGTTAGTTTGTTGATTGATTGATCTACTTTGATAAAACATATTTACTTTAATAAATTAGTGATTGATTTTCCATTAATCAATAATTTACTAAATAAGTAATTTATCGTATTTTACGTAAATCACCTATTAACTATCAAAGTTAGAAAAAAAAAAAAAAAAAACCAAGAAAATAACATTAAACCACAACCAATTACATGGATCTAACAAGAATTTTGCTAAAAAAAAAAATAAAGAGTGAAATTCTGGAAATCACCAACATAACACATAAACTAAAATTAATGCATTAGTAGATTCACTTAGAAAGCAAAACATAAAACAAACTCTGGTTATGCCACTCTAATGTGTATAATTCAAATTCTTTCACATTTAAATTTAAAAAAAAAAATCAAATAAAAAAGAAAGAGAAGAAGGAAAACGACATGCAAAATGAAAAATTAAAAAAAAAAATCAGTCAAACCTAACTTGAATGTATAAAAGAGAAGAAAAACTAAAATCTCAATTAAAAAGATTAAGAGTTTAATGTCAGATCATAGGTAGTCTTTCGAATGCAAATTTTTAGTTGAGATGCGATCTATTATCTCGATACTAGTTCTTGATTCTCTTCATTTATTAAAAAATGAAAAAAAAAAAAAACATAAGATATGTTTCAATTGTTACTCTTTTTTGTAATCATAAATTATTACAGACAAAATTATAAAAATAAATGCATTATTTAATTATATTTGATGATATGTAACTTGTTCTTGTATGTTAAGCAATATGCTAACTTTTAAAAATAAATACATTTTTTAATTACATTTGATGATATGTAACTTGTTATTATATGTTCAGCAACATGCTAAATTTTTAGATAGAATTATATATATATATATATATATATATAGTATTTTAAATATGAACAATCAATATCTGGAATACATATAAGGAACTGGAATGGAATCATTGTTTTTAGGTCTATATTGTCACCCCTCATTCTATATTCCCCTCCCATTTTCTTAATCCACCCACTAATCAAATTGTAAAAGTAATTATTATTTATTACACCTTTCTTATTATTCTAAAAAAGTCTCTACAACTAGATTTTATCTTCTTCTTTTTTTTTTTTTTTTCCACCCAATTAATAAGTAGCCTTTTTTTTTAAACAATATTTTTATTTTATCACTTTTTAAACGTTTCATTTTCATTCATATACCCATGTTTTAATAAAAATAATAGTAGTGGAACAAATATGTTGTCGTTTTATATATATCCTTTTATGAAATACTATTTTCTTTCTGACTAAAAATTTATGTATTTTTTCCTGCAAAAATAAAAATAAATTGATTATTTATCCTAAAACAAAATTAAAGATTTTATAATTACGATTTTGTTGTTTTTCACTTGCGTACACCTATTTAAAAAAGAAAATTCTCCAGTAATGTGATATTTAGAAGAAAAAAAATTTAATTACGTCTTTTATTACTTTTATAATTTATTTAAGAAATACTTTTTAAAAAGTCATCTCAGCAACTCAACAACAAGTTGTCCATCTAAATTTCGTTAATAAGCTCTCTAAGTTCCATCAATGTCACTTAATTACCATTAAATGTTTTTGGCTAACTATTCAATTTTTTATAACCATTTGATCAACATCATAGGTTAAAATAATGATAACCATTGATGGATAAATATTAGAGTAACCATTGAAAACTTTTCCATATATATATATATATATATATTCAAAGACATTAATTTCCAATATAAGAAAAGAATTAAAGTTATAAGAAAAGAGTACAAGAATATTTAACGTAAATGTACTTATTTTCACGAATTAAGAACAAAGAATTAATTAGTAATGAGCATTATGAATATGCTGTCATATAAATATAAGCTTACAACTATAAAATTAAATGAGTTACATAATAATAACAACTCTAATAAAATCAACATATATCTTATATCACAATAATTATAATAATTTCAAATAAATCAAAAGTTTTTAATAACAATAAATATATACAAAACAATAGCTTTAGCTTTCCTTGGTAGAAAATACTAACCTTCCCTAATAGTTTCTAACAAACACTGTTATTAGTCGTCCATCATTGAATTTGAAGATCGTACTAATAATGGAATTGCATATTGTTTCGTAAAAGAAACGAGAAAAATGAGTATATTTTTCGTTCATTCTTAATACATTATGGTTTTATTGACATGCAAAACTAATACATGAAGCAGACAAATTATGAACGCTTCCTACCATGTGAACTACGTTTTGGACTTTCCAACGCTTAACTTTTCCTTCATTATAAACAACACAAACGACCGAATTTTTGGAGAGAAAATTATCGAAATAACCATTTTTTTTAATTTATTGACTAATATAATACAAACTCCTTTATCTTGACCAACATAACACAAACTTTAGTTTACTTTAATTTAATTTTGTATCATATTGGTCTATAAATTACAATTTATGTCATGTTGGTATAATAATTTTTAAATTTGTGTCATTCAAATACTTTCTCCAATTTTAAAAGGAATCAACGAAACAAACACACACAAATATATATACGTATGTGT
Organism: Ficus hirta; assembly: GCA_038430175.1. Lineage (NCBI taxonomy): Eukaryota > Viridiplantae > Streptophyta > Magnoliopsida > Rosales > Moraceae > Ficus > Ficus hirta. Next base: position 19,189,439 of record CM076588.1, on the reverse strand, counting down.
GTGTGTATATATACGCTGATCATCACAATTTTTTTTTGCATATTTTTAATTGACCAATCTATGACAATATTCAAAGTTATATATTATGGTTATTCTAATATTTACTTATCCATGGTTATCATTATTTTAGCCACATGATATTGAGCGAATGGTTATAACAAATTGAGTAGATGACCGAAAAAATTTAGTGGTAATAAATGAACATGAAACTTAGAGAACTCATTAAATGAGATTTAGATGAGTAACTTATTGTTCACTTGCTAACATGATTTTTTTTAAATAATTAAATAAATTACAAAAGTAAAAGACGTAATTTATTTATTTATTTTTCTCAAATATCACATTACTGTATAATTTTTTCTTAAATAAGTGTATGCAAATGAAAAACAGCAAAATCACAATTATAAAGTCTTTACTTTTATTTTATTTTAGATAAATCATGAATTTCTTTTCATTTTTGCAGGAAGAAACACAAAATTTTTAGTCACAAGAAAACATTATTCCCTTGAATATGCCCCTCTTTAATTTTTCTTTTCCTAGAAGAAAAAAAGTTTTTTTCTTCTTTCCAGTTAATTAATGCACAAATGGATCATATTTGTTTAATTTACTGATGTTGCAAGTAAAAAAAAAAAAAAAAAAAAAACTATGTATAGCAACTGATGTAAAAAAGCAATGAAAAGAAAACAAAGAATGTAACCAAAAAAATAAATGCAATTGAAAGTTTGTTGTCTTGATCATATTTTCAAGAATGAAAAAACAATAAATAAATGAATTGAACAACATATGAATTTCGTTTTATTGGAGGACATAATCTATTCATTACTAATTAGGTCAATGTTTAACATATAATGGACCTGAATAGATTATTATTATTATTTTTTAACAATTGGGAGTAAGGAATGTGAAGAATATATTTTAAACCACTTTTGTCTTTAATAATAGTTTTTTTCATGAGTAATTTTGTAACAGTAGAATTTATTAAAAATTAAAGGTGTGATGAGTAAACAGAAGGGTATCAATAGACATCATTTTTAATATATTAAAAAAAGGATGTCCTTAAAAATCACTTTGTAACATTTACATCCAATACAAATAATAATAATATGTTTTTACATCAATTAGAAAAGAAACTGAAATTAAACTATAGATTCTTCATGACATATTTATTTCTACTATTACATATTAGTTATGATATCTTACAATATGAATTCAACGATCATATGAAAATTTTCGTATACGTCAAACAATTAACTACGGACTTGTCGTAATGAAATGTTTACAAGATATTTGTTAAGAAAATATAACAAATTAAAAAAAGGAAAATAAAATTAAAAAGGAAACAAATTCTATTCAATTATGAGATTTTGATTCCAAATATTCAATTTTCCACCCTTAGTAAAAATAATCTTTTAATTAACAATATATTTAAGATAAATTGATTTTTTTTTTCTTTTTTCTTGATGGGAAGATAAATTGGTTTTAACATATTATAACAAGTCAAAAAATTATGACATCATCAGATATAATTAATATATGCATTATTTTTATAATTTTGTCTTGTAATTATCCATTATTACAAAAATATAGTAACTATTAAAACTACAACTATATATATATATATATATATAAATATATACTGAAATTGATATTTTCTAGATAAAAAACATGACATTTAATCCAACAAAAGCTGACTAATTAACCAATGATGAGGTTATCTAGTTTAGTCACTTTTGTTGCTCTAGAGTACTCTTTGGTTATGGTAACATATAGGATTTTTATTTTTGGGTAACGACAGCCTGCCTAATAAGGATTCTTAGAGATAATTTATATATTCAAGTATTTAGTCACCAAGCCGATATATATCTTCCATATTTCATCACATTTTTGTCTTCTTTAAATTGTTCATCCTAAAAAAAAAAAAAAAAAAAAGTTAGCAAAATTGTAGATTTCCAAATTAATTTTGCCACCATTTCCTAAGACTAAAAAGTTAAATATATATTAAAAAGAAAATTGATATTTTTTAAAATATATATATAAAGATATATTCTCCTTGTGAATATTTGAAGAAGATTAATATAAAGTAGAAGAGACGAAAATAAAAGCAGGTGAGGGTTTACTAATTGATAAATAAAATCTAACAAGTTGCAGTTGTTAAATAAAACTTAGAAGCAAATAACAAGTGCTTCGAATATAAGAGTATATATATCTACGTGTGTGATTCATGTTCTTTAGGTTCTAAATTATACAAAAAATTATATATTGTTCTTTAATTCAGTCATAGCATGATATTCTCTCTCTATTGGAACTTGGGATTCTCTCAAACATATTAATTGTTAGTTAAGCTATGATTGTACATCCAAAAGTATGTATAGTCAAATCTCTAAAGTTTAGTACTGAATTTTTTTTTGGTCTATTTAAATTTTATATATTGAGTTTGTACTAATTAAAGTCTTTTCCTCTTGTTGATTTTATTTAAACAACAGAACTTTGTTATTTTTTTATTTAATAAAGCTAAGTTTAGAGGTGGATATAAGTTAAAAAATAATATAGGGAAACCAAATTTAGTAAAAATTTTAGTACCAATTAATGTGATATGTGAATTGTAATTTTTTATAATAAGTATTTAAAAGACTGTTCCATCAATTAGTAATGAAACTACATATAAACTAAAAAATAACAAATGGTTATGAAAATAAATTTTGAATTAAAATGAGTTCTCCATCACTACTAATAATTAAATCCCTAAAATAAATAATAAAATAACTTGTATTTACATATTATCACTTTCTTTTTGCGGCTAAAACCGCTAATCCATCAAAAAAAAAAAATAATTTTTTTGCTTGAAATTCAACTTCTTTTCTCATGCATTTACCACCCAGTGACCGGCCACTACTAATTAGGGTATAGTTTAACTAGGCAAAAAGTACATAAAATTTATTCAAATAGAATGGACCATTTGGTAGCACATAAAGGAAAACAAGAGCGCATAGATTGGACCTTACCTTGGACAACATTAACAACAAAAGATTATAGAAATAAAATTATATATATCACCAAAAACATAAACTAGTAATAAATTCTTAAAAACTAAATCAAATACAAGATCAACAAACAAAACAAAATTACAAAACAATCTTTGACTATGGCCGTAGGGTTCATATTCTCCTACCAACTTGAATGTATAGAAAGAGAGGAAAACTAAAATTGTCGTTAAAACAAGGTCAAGTACTTCATGTGAGAATAAGAGTAGTCTTTGTAATGCAAAATTTAGTTATAAGATGCGATATATAATCCTGATAAAAGATGCTAATTCTCTCATTAAGATACATATAAGGTATGAAGACATTAGTTTCCAATATTGATTTCTAACAAACACTATCTATTAGTTGTCCACCAATGAATTTTGAAGATATTACTAATGTTGATGGAATTTCATATTTTTAGCAAAAGAAACGTGAAAGAGAAACATAATTTTATTCTTAATATATTTTAGTTTTATTGACATGCAAAATTAATGCATGACGCATAGACAAATTATGCACGCTTCCTTTTGGACTTTTCAATCCTTATTAACTTTTTCTTTATCATAAACAACACAAACGACCGTATTTTGAAAGGAATCAATAAATAAAGTAAAAAAAAAAAAAAAGAACACATACACACAAACGCACCACATTTATACGTATATATAAATAAAAAGTTTGTGTGCTAATCACAAACTCTTTTTTGCTTATTTTTAATGGACCCCATCTATGAAAATGTTCAAGTACCAATAAATTTTTTTTAATGAAATGACCAAACGACTGTTATTAATTAAAAGGAATCAATGAAAAGCATATTGGTCAAAAACTTGTATCCATTATTTTTAATTGAGGACCCATCTAAGAAAATATCCAAATTAAAATCAAGAACATATATAGTTCATACACATGATATATGCTGAAATTGATGTTTTCCAGATACAAAACTGACATTAATCCAAAATAAGGTTGATTAATTATCCAATGAGATTATCTGGTTTAGTAACTTTTGTTGCTCTTTTGAGAGAGTACTCTTTGGTCATGATAAAGTAGGATTTTTATTTTTTGGGTAAAGACAAGCCTAATAATGAATCTTAGAGAGAATTAAATATTAACACAAAGGTTTAATTTATATAATCAAGTCTCCATTAGGAACCGAGCGGATATCGGCCATATTTCAGCAACTTTTTTGTTTATTCCTTAAATTTAGATAGTTTCCCCTCAAAAAATAAAAAATAAAAAATAAAAAAAATATTTAGTTAGTTCATATTGTTGGCAAAATTGTGTGGGGGTTTTTTAATTAATATTGCCACCATTTCCTACGATTAAAAATTTAAATACATATTGAAAAGAAAAATGACATTTTGTTAAATATAAATAAAGCTAGCTCTCCTGCATGTGTGTGTTTAAAGAAGAACATAAATTAGAAGAGACACACTAAAAGCAATTGAAGCCTTAATAAATAAAGTAAATCAGTTGCAGTTGTCGAATAAAAGTTAGAAGCCGATAAAAAGTTAGAATATAATCGTATATATCTATGCGTGATTCATGAGTACTTTTGGTTCTAAATTATATAAACATTATATATTACTTTTGGTTCTAAATTATATAAACATTATATATTGTTCTTTAATTCATATATAGTTATAATATTCTCTCAAGCATTTTGTTAGTTTTTAGTTTTTTTTTTGTTAAAAGCATTTTGTTAGTTAAGCTAGATCCAAAAGTATATACTCAAATCTCTAAAGTTTATTGTTGAGTTTTTATTTATTTTTTCTTTTTTGTCTATTTGAATTAATTTATATGTTGTGTTTGTACTAATTAAGTCTTTTCCACTTGTTGATTATATTTGTATATTAGAATTATTTTATTATTTTTTCTCTTTTTAATAATGCTAAGTGTAGAGATAACATAAAGTTAAAGAATAATATTAGGAAACCAAGTTTAGCATCACCTTTCAACACCAACTAATGGAGTAAGTGAATTGTAGTTCTTTATATTGATTAGTGTTTAAAAGATTCCCGCCAATTATTAGAAATAAAAATTACATCATGACAAGTGGTTGTTAAAAAAAAAAAAAAGTTTGGAGTATAATTAGGTATCTAACACTACTCATAATTAATAAATTCCTAAAATTAATTATCAAATAACTAGTATTTGTATAATGTCATTTACGTTTTGCGGCTAAAACCGCTATTCCATCACTTTTTTGTTTTGCTGGAAATTCAACTTCTCTTCTCATGCATTTCCCGGCCCGTACCGGCCACCGGTAATTAGGGTTAAAAAAAAAAAACCCCTCAAAAATGGACCATTGGGTAGCACATAAAGGAAAACAAGAGCGCATAGATTAATGGACCATACTTTGGACAACATTAGCCACAAAACACTACCATATGCTAATACTAAATCAACAGAATATTATGCCAAGCTGATCACATGTGCACCACTTCCATTAAGTATATATATGCTTGTCTGTATAAGTAACACGTTTGTTTCACCCATTCTAAAATATTTGGATGAAACAATGAATCGTTTAAATTATTGTTTGGCAATCCCAAATTAAAGAGTTTAGTATTTGGATGACGGAAATATTAGAAATAATCTCATTCTAGGAAATTTTGGAATTGACACCCCCTCCAAATTTAGCCCTATGTTTGGGGTAATAACCATTTAGTATCATTAACAATTCCATTTCAATTTAACATTGAATACTTGTTTGGCTTGTGTAATTTTAATGGATCATTCTAATAGGCTATTTGAGATTTGTACACAAATGGCAAAAGGAACTTCCCCCAAAATTTTGAGTCATTCCCATCTATTTTCTACAATAAATGTGCAAAAATTCTAAGATTTTCTCTGATTTACATGTAAGATATTTTTTTTAAATGTATATTTAAATATTTTTTTTCAAATGTTCTGTTCGGAATGTTGACATCCAAACATTAATTCAAATGATTATTTAAAATTTTCCATTTAAAATATTTTCAATCCAAATGTTTTTGTTTCGATAGTTCTCCTAAACGAACCACAGATCATTTACGAGTCATTTAGATTTTTAATATGAATGACTATTTTTAATATCTATTTAAACACACATTCAAATTATTGTTTTTAATATCTATCTAAATACACATTCAGATATTTTTGTTCATATTACAAATATTTAAATAGCAATTTAGATGATAATTTAAATGCTTCTACTTAAATAAACTCATTAAAATGTTTCTATTGGAATGGCAATCGAATAAGCAAATCAAACGGAGGAACTAGTACTATATATTCGCAACTTCTTTAATGTATATATTTTTAAAAGAACTTCTTTAATAATTAATAAAACGTCAACATCAATTCCAAATAGTGCACTCACTTCAAAGCCACGAAGAGCTAGTTGCAAAATATTTTAACCAATCAATTATTTTATTCTTTCCAATTATATTATCAATTTAGCGCATTTTAAACTGTTCCACTTAAAAAAAAAAAAAAAAAAAAGCATTTTCGAACCAACACTTTTCCGCAGTTATTACATGTGACTAAAACGGTTTCCCTTATAATATATATATATATATATATGTATATACATGTGTCTAAAATGGTACTTTCCCTTAAAAAATATATATATACATGTGTCTAAAATGGTACACCTTCATCGAACATGGCTTCCAATCCATCTGTCTCAAAAAATTTTTTTAAAAAAAAAAGTAAAACAAAATATAGCTTCCATTAATGGCATCTATATATAGATCATCACCATTAACATTTACAACCACACAAATCCTTGTTTCCTTCTAAAGCCATTTCAACAAACAAAACCTTAACAAAATCAACCCTAAAAAATTATTTTAAAAAACCACTAGCTACTAACGCAGCCCTTGTAAGCTAGTGTTACATTTCCACAATGTCTGGGGTAATGATGGCTTGTTTTGAGTCCGATTTTGCTCTTCTCGATGCTATCCGAGAGCACCTCCTTTGTGATGATCAATTTGATCATTTTTTTGATTTATCAGATTCTCAGGTGAATTGCCGGAGTTCGAATTTCGGTGACATCTTTCTCTCGGAAAGCTGGAGTGCCGATTTGCCCTTCAAGGAGGACGACACCGATGATATGATCATTTACGGCGCTCTCTGTAATGCTGCCTACTCCAGATGGAGCCCCTTCGTCGAGGACAACACTTCTCCGGTAAAAACCGAGGGTTTCGTCCATGATTTTCAGGCTACCACGGTGGAGCGTGGGAATGATGAGGCACCAGTGGCGGCAATTGAGAGTCACGCGCCTCCGCAGAAGGGGAGGAGCATGAATTTTAGAGGGGTGAGGCGGAGGCCGTGGGGGAAGTACGCGGCAGAGATTAGAGACCCGAAGAAGAACGGGAAGAGGGTTTGGCTCGGGACTTACGAGACGCCGGAGGATGCGGCGGTGGCCTACGACCGCGCGGCTTTCAAGATGAGGGGAGCCAAGGCTAAGCTCAATTTCCCTCACCTTATTGGCTCCGACGCTTGGGAGCCCGTTAGGATCAGGCCGAAGCGTCGATCGACGAAGCCCTCATCAGCATTGTCATCGCCGCCGTCGTCGTCGTCGTCAGAAATTATCTCGCCGACTCTGGCCAAAAGGAGGCAGATCGGAGTTGGTTCAACGGAAAATATTGAAATTAGTGGCGATTATGATGGGTTGATTAATTGGCAACAATAATAAGTTAAACAAAGCTTGTTTGATTATGTAATTAGTCGAGTAATTACCTTCTGCAATTGTACGAAAGTACGGATATTGATCAGGGTACCACGCTGAAAAGTTTTGTAATTTATGTTGATAAAGCTTTCCCTAATTAAAAAAAGAAAAAGCTTTAATACTTGACCATCAATCACATGCATTTTGTTTCCATAAACTAATATTGCAAGTTGCAACGGCACGTTTGCCAAGCAAATGAAAAAAAAAACAAAAAAAACAAAAAACCAAATGATATGATGCTTATTATTTATTTCCATGCATGGTTGTTCATATCAGTTTTTGAAAATTTTTTTTAAGTCCCGAAATCTATTGTTTAAAAATGTTGTCATACGCGCTGGATCTAAATAATATTGCACCTCTTTTCACTTTTTTTATTTTTTTAATATTACTACGGGCTACGGCAAGATGTTGGGGAAAAAAAAAAAAGGGTAGGATTCTATTTATTAACCGTTAAATCTAATTGTCAACTTTATGTATATTTTTTGTTTAATTTAATTTGAAACATATCTAAAGATCATAAATATACATAATTGATGTAAGTCTATATTTATAAGCTTGTGTTTGGTTCGTCAGTTGAAGATAATATTTTTAAGTTGTAGTTAGTTGACTTTTCAAAAATTTGTTATAAATTTTATTGACTTTTCAGCAAAAGACAAAAATTAAGATAAAAAATTATAATTTAATTAAAATTAAACTCAAATGTCAAATAAAACCTAGCACTTTTTTTTTATTTAGATAAACAACCCCGTTTACTTTTGGTTACACAACAAATTAATGAAGCATGAAAGATAATCAGTACTGTCCTTTTGAATAAGTAATATGGTTTTACGCAACAAATTAATTTTGGCCACGTGTATGAATCCAATTTTATTTTTATTTTTTTCTGGTTTGCTTCTCGCACTATAATGGAGATTCTAAGGTACTTGGAAATATACCCTAATTAAATGAAGTATATTGTTACTGATTAAAAAAAAAAAGAGGACAAATTACACTTTTTCTCCATGGATTTTAGGTCTTATCATAAAATATCTCTTGAATTTCAATTTGTAATATTTTTTCTTTTTAAATTTTGAAAAAGTTTACGAATTTTTCCATTCAATTAAATTTTTAACGAAAAATACATCTAATATTCATTGGAAGCATCAATTTGGGATATTAAATATATAATTATGAAATAACACAGATTGACTGTACTCCTGATACTTATTACCCTTATTAAATATGAAATAATAAAGTTACCTATAAGAGATAAATATATAAAAAAAAAGACAATCAACCCTAAATATTTACTTTTTTAACTTAATTATAAGTGTTTCAGATTTAATATCTACAACTAATATTTCAAATAAGTGTTGTGTATTTTTTGGTCAAAAAATTAAGTGAGGAGGAAAATTCACAAATTTTTCCAAAATTCAAGGAGAAAGAATATTACAAATTAAAGTTCGAGAAGTATTTTATGATAAGGTGTAAAGTTTGAGGGGAAAAAATGTAATTTGTCCAAAAAAAAAAAAAAAAAACTTAAGGATGAGAACTTTGAATTCGATCTAAATCTTATCACTGGCTGAGCCAGGTAAGGACGTCATGTTTTTAAAATTTTTTTAATATAATCCCTTTATTGATAAATTTTTAGATATTTACCCACTTAATATATATTTTTCTGTTTATGTTTTTCCCCCCTTTTTCTTTAAATCTCATACTTTTTTTTGGTGAATAATTAAATTGGTCAATAAATATTTTGTCTCTAATTGGCTTCTATTTAAACATTTTTTCTTACCCACTTAATATAATTTTTCTGTTTATTTTTTCCTTTTCCTTTTAATCTCATACTTTTAAATTGACCAACTAAAATATTTTGTCTCTAAGTGACTTTAACCAATTTTTCTAAATATATCCTTTTTTTTTTTTGCACATAGTCTGTTTTACTATTTTTTTCTCATTATTACTATTTTTTTTCTTGTTTTCTTCTATTGATATAAGAATCATTTTTTTCCCCCGAATGTGTCGTTACTTAGATTCCTTTCAATACATATTTTCTCATATGTATTTGTAGTCTATTTTGTCCCATTAAGATCTCTTTTTTTTTTAAATGTTTCTACTCTCTCTCTCTCTCTCTCTCTCTCTCTCTCTCTCTCTCTCTCTCTCTCTCTCTCTCTCTCTCTCTCTCTCTCTCTCTCTCTCTCTCTCTTTTTCTTAAACTTAACCAAACTCTCGAGAGAATAATACATCAAGAAAAAAATAAATCAGCTTTTTTTTTTTTTTAAGTTTACATTCATGTATGAATATTTTTTTTAAACAAACTCTATTATTTAGTATTAAGATCGAATGTTTTGAGAGTTTTAAATATTTTTCACAATTTTAGTTTATGCCACATCTGAATCAAAATCCTGGCTCCGCCACTGTGTTTTGTGATAAATTCATATATTATATTGTTAGATACTATAAAAGATAGATGTAACTCTAAATTAAAATGCTAAATATATGATAAATATACATATGAAAAGAAGTGATCATGATAAATATGCATGATAAATCTATGTAGTGTAGTAATGATGAACAATTAAAAAACAATAAATATATTTTTACACGTTAAGTAAAGCAAATGAAAATTAGTCAACCTAATTACAAGTGCCTTACATCCATAATTTTATTTATAATAATAAAATATCAATATCAAAAGTGCTCTAGGAGTTTCGAAAATATTTGATGAATGAGTAATTTCTTATATGAATTTTACATGCTATATTATATATATATATATATATATATGTTTCTCAATTTCTATAAACTATATCTCGAAATATAGTTCAATTTCTATAAACTATATCTCGAAATATAGTTTGTTGTGAGTAAGTAAAAGAAAAATAACACATGAATTTTATTACATTCAAAAATAAATTAAAAAATAATTAAGTATTGATACTTTACTGATGTTCGAAAAATTTTCACAATATTTTGTAATATCTTCTTTTTAAGAATCGATATTTTTGTTGATATTTTAGGGAAAAAAACTACACCTCTATTTTCCTGGCTATAGTTTTGAAACATATAAATTTTCTCAAATATCTCAATGAAAAATGTCAATTTCTCAAACATTGATTAGTAGTAAAAAAAAAAAAAAAGCATAAATTAATGATTGAGTGGTCATACATAGCTTTCCATTAATTTCCATTTTTGTTTTCTGTTTTAAATTAATACATTGGGAGTATATCTATTGTTGCCGTGTTTTGAAATTCCAAAAAGGAAATCTTTCACATACTATTCTTTAATTTTTATCAATTAACATATCATTTCCCATCAGAAAATTGAACAGCTCAACATTAATAAATTAATTTCATAGACATCTAAATATTCTAACACGTAGTACTATTTACATGTGAATATCATGGCTTCTTTCAAGTGTACTTTTGACGCTTCTGACTTATAAGGACGTAAATTATAAATTAATCACTAAAAGCAAAACTTCAACAGATGTAAAACTAATAATATTACTATATATGTCATATATAGCTCAAAAAGAATATATTACTATATATGTCCAGTACTTTGTGTAAGATCAAATCTTGTGCAGATTGTTGTTCTTGTCGAATATGTTTGTTTTGTCAGACACTTGGTTAAAATGGCCTGACCAATCATATGTGCAAAGTGGTGCATGTGAGACGCTGAGTGTCTCCTCTCACTCTTGATCTTGTTATTTCTCACCATATAATAATTGTTAAATACCGCGCATGAATCATAGTGAGAAATATACAACATAAAATAATTATTAATTATTAATCACGCATTATCACATATCAGATATCAAATTACTATGAACTATATTTGCAACCACCAGGAGTAGTCTTCTACTAATCATTTAAAATATAAATACTTGTGTCTAAAAGTTAATGTGCTAAATGATTACGTGTCTATATTCCAAATTCCAAACTCTAAATTACTTTTCTAATCCAACTATAAGGGACAAAAAAGTAAAACGATAAAATTTGTTAAGAATTTGCCATTATTCAAATCCATAGACACACAATATGATAATAAAAACAACGTGACCAAATCATGGAGTTTCTTAATTAGAAAGGGAAAACGCACTATTACTAGCTGTCCTAGTACAAATGGGTGTGCTTGTGCTACATAATATGATATTTTTATATGCAATCTATACCCCACATCATGACCTAATTATAATATGCCATGCAATATTAATATACGTACGCACGTAAAACATTAATATATAAATATACAGACATATACATATCTATATATATGTGTGTATGTGTGTTTATATATAGTTAGTGACAAGAACATTGGTCGATCTCACAAGATATTATGGCAAAACAAGAGAACACCTGCGAATCTAATCTAGATATCTATTTGGAATCCATTCGTCAATTTCTTCTAGAAGATGACTTTGATGACATTAATTTCACCATTGATAATAACTTCCCGAGTAGTACTTTAATTTGCCCTAAGGAGGATAATTTGAACTACTTGGCGGAGTTTTGGAATGATGTTCACGTTGAAGAGGTGGCGAGCACCGATGATCATTCTCCGAAGGCAGTGAGTTTTCAAGTGGATACTGCGGCGCATGAGTGCCAAGCGCAGCCGCCGCCGAGAGGGTGTCATTATCGGGGAGTGAGGCGGCGGCCGTGGGGGAAATACGCGGCGGAGATAAGGGACCCCAAGAAGAACGGCTCCAGGACTTGGCTCGGGACTTACGAGACGCCGGAGGATGCAGCTTTGGCTTTCGACAGAGCCGCTTTCAAGATGCGCGGCTCCAAAGCCAAGCTGAATTTCCCTCACCTCATAGGCTCGAGCAGGGCACCGGAGCCGGTTAGAGTGCGTCCGAGACGCCCATTGGCGTCGCCGGAGGGTAATCCATCCTCGTCTTCTACTTCATCTGATGGCGGCTTGCCGAAGCCAAAAAGAAAGTGGACTGATGTCGACTCAGCGGCTCAAGCCGAGAAAGTCAAGATTCCGGCGGTGGTTGGCGGCGGACTTATCATTGATGATTGTGATCTTGTAGTCTCGAGTACACAATTTTTTTAGCAAATGTATTAATATTAATAATTATTTTCTGAACTCATCCTTTGGAAAACAGCAGTGATTTGAAATTTGGAATTAGGTTGGAAAAAAAAAAACTTCAGAATGTGTGCAAAAATGTTCCTTTCCACACATCTTTTGTCAAAAGAAACTAAAAAAAAAAAAAAAAGTCCATTCCTTAAAAATTTAAAAACCAAATTTTATTTATAGGTTTAAAATACTTATCAAATTAAACCTAGTTGATAAATCAATTATCAATTGATGAATATTGACTTATCAATGTGAATAAGTAAATTTTTTTTAAAAAAAAGAAATTAATTTATTATTATTTTTTAAAATACCATCCACTATAATTTCTCCCAACACAAAAAATCTTATTTGAAATACAATCGGAACACAAGACTAAAAGGAAAAAGTATGTCTTTTTTTTTTTTTAATGGTTTAATATCAGCTAGGACTAGAAATCCCATATATGCATAAATCACATGTATTGTTTTCAAATATTCCAGCATTGCCAAGTCTCAAATGATATGACTTTAACAGCAGAAATGCCAAGCTTGAAAGAAAATTATTAACCAAATATTCTGTTCATCAAGTCAATTGGAAATTTGGAATGATTACCAGATAAAAAAATGTGAAAATATAATTATTTAGGTTTAAACTTTGATTTATTAATTATAATTGAACAAATTGACTACGTACTATGTTAATCTTTTTGCATGAGTGATAAATTAAACGATATTGTAATGAGAATGTAAACATAAATACTCGATTAGAGTATAGCTAAATATATTGCAGAAAGCAAATGGAGTAAGTTTTCTATTGACCATAAGATGATATTCATTTTTTCTAATTATTTTTTTACAAGTTAATTATTATTATTTTGTCCATGTGTAAGGCGTACGGTTAAACATATTCAGAAAACAGTCTGCATGTACAAATTCCAAGATATTCATCTTGTCCCACTTTTATTTTCCACCGAAAACATGAAAATATATATACATATATATAACCACACGTTCAATTACTTTTTTTTTGGTCAATGTCACACGTTTTAATTACTTACCTCCCAGAACTTTGAGCAGTTTTATATGTACAAAACCCATGTTTCATACTTAAATTGAGGCCAATAATTTAATTGGTAGTTACAACGATTTAAAAAAAAAAAAAGAAGAAGGAAAAACGTTTTAGAAACCTTACATGTATTTTACGAACATCTACATATATACAAAATAGGGAAAAAAACAAAAAGAAAAACAAAAGCTTGAAGAGAAAAAGAGTTCGTAAGGAAAAGAATTTTAAATTTACGGTGCGTTTGGTGCATCATCTCTAACTCAAAATTTCAACTAAGTTTTTATCTTTTTTTTGAAAAATCAATAAAAATTATAATTAGTTTTTAAAAAGTCAACCAAATCCAACCTAAAAATTTTTTCTCCAACCGACGAACCAACTTAATAATGATTTCTTATTGATTGTTTTGTTTCTTCTTTTTGTTAATTTTTGTTGGGTTTGTTTTTCTAGTTTTTGTTTTGTTATTCCTTTTGTTTGAGGGTTATATAAGATCTTTTATTTAATTTTAACATAATTTCTCCTATTCAAAAAAAGATATTTAAAAGAAAAAAAAAAGTAAAATAAACGGCTATAAAATTTTATGTTGATATTTGATTCTCTTGACTAGGGATGATAAGAGGCAGAGACGGAGGTGGGAAATGTTTCTTCATCACCGCCCTTAAAAATAATCTCATGATCCTCACCTCCATCCCGGAATAAGAAGAGATAGGAACAAAATTGGAAAATCCCTATCCTCACCTCCATCCTCGTCTTCTACTTCATCTGATGGCAGCTCGCTGTAGCCAAAGAGAAAGTTTTTTTTTTTTTGGTTAAATATCAACTAGGACTACAAAATCCCATCTGTAGCTGTTTTTAAATATTCCAGCATTGCCAAAAAGTCTCATATGATATGATTTTAATGGGCAGAAATTGCCAAGTTTGAAACCAAATTATTAACCATATATTCTGTTCATCAAGTCAATTGGAAGCTTCGAATTATTTCCAGTTAAAAGGTGTCAAAATAATAATTTATGTTTGAACTTTGATCTTTTGATTATAATTGAACAAATTAACTACGGGTGCTATATTAATCACGAGCGATAAATTAATCGATATTATAAACAAGAATGTAAACATAAATACTCGATTAGAAAAAATGGTTGAATACATTGTAGAAAGCAATTGGAATAAGTTTCTATTTAGAAGATAATAGTCTTTTTTTATTATTTTTTTACTAGTTAATTATTATTATTTTTTCCATGTGTAAGATGGTTAAACATATTCAGAAAACAGTCTGGAGTCATCTTGTCCCACGTTTATTTTTCCACCAAAAACATAAATATATTTATATACTCAGAAACCTTTATGTTTAATTACTTACCTTTCAGATCTTTGAGTAGTATATATTAAGCACATATTTTTTGCTAAAAATATATATTAAGCGTATGATTTAGGAATTAGGTGTTGATAATTTTTACATTTATATACTCAATTAACAAAACGAAGAAAACCTATGCTTAATTCAGACTTTAGTTGAGGCCAATAATTTATATGGTAGTTACACTGGTTTTTTTTTTTTTTTTTCAAAAAAAAAAAGGAAAAAAAAATCAGAAACCTTTCATGTATATTTACGAAGACCTTCATATATACAAAATAGAGAAAAATAAAATGAACAAAGAGCTTGAAGTGTAAAAAGATCTCTTAAAACTTAGGCCTCGTAAAGAAAAGAATTTTAAATCGAGTAATAAAGATTTCTCATGATTGTATTTTTTCTTTTCTTTTATTTATTTTTGGTTAATTTATTGGGTTTGTTTTTCTAATTTTTTTATTCTTCCTTTTGTTTGAGGGTTGTAGGATCTTTTGTTTTATTTCAATATAATTTTTCTTATTAAAAAAAATATATTCAAAGATATTTAAAAGAAAAAATGTAAAATAACTGGATATAAAAATTTGTGTTTATATTTGATTCTATTGACTATGGATGATAACATGGTGAGGCAGGAGCAGGAAACGTTTATCCATCACCGCCCTTAAAAACAATCCTCATGATTCTCACCTCCATCTGGGGTTAAGAAGAATCAGGAATAGAATCGGAAAATCCTTATTAGGGTGTCTTTCCCATATTCACTCCAATCGCATTATAATATTTAAAAACATTAAAAATTTTAATAATATTATGAAAAAAATAGGTCAAATTCAAAAAAATTCAATGATTTGCAAAATAAATAAAGAAATAAATCTGAATGAAATAGTTATAAAGAGCGATATCAAAGATAAAAATTAATATCAAAATACATGTAATTGAAAAGAAATAAAAAGTATAATTTTTTTCTTAAATATGCATAGCGGGGAAGGTATGAGACGTGGAGTGTTTCTCGTCCCTGGCCCGACTTTAATCTAGGGATAAGAACTTCTCACATCCTTATCTTGTACCTTTTTAACAATGTTCCATTCCCACCACATAAGGGACCGATACTCGCAGGACTGCCTATTTGGGGGGAAAATTATTATCTCTATTTGAGTTTTTCATCTAAATTCCTATATGATATTATGGCTCAATTTGACTTTTTTTTTTTTTTGGGAATGTTTGACTAATTTAGTTTTCCTCGATGCATACCATATGGGTCAAAAGAAGTACAAAAAAGGATAAATACTTTGTCTCCTCCAATTTTTTAGTCCTCAATCCGATCATTTTTGACAAAGGACTGATCTTAATTAGTCAATTTTATGAATTGCACCTATTTTTTGACTCGACAAAAAGTTTTGTCTTGTTTTTGTTTTTGTTTTTTGTTTTTACCTTTCTCTGCCCCAGCTCGAAATTTTATATGGATATTGCAACATTTGCTCTGCCTCAAATTAATCGTCAATTATGCTTCCGTTCTTTAATTATAGATTTATTTATGCACCTTTCAAACATTCGAACAAAAAAGGGGAGGGGAAAAAGGAAATGAAAAAGGTTTTTGAAACACAGATGCTAGATAGCAAAATTCTGAATGAATTTCTTTAGTAACAGTATACCCGTTATACGAATAATTTTTAAACAAATTAAAACTAAAATAAATTAAGAGAAAACTGAAATTAAGAGAAATAAGCAAGACTGTACATTTTTCTCACCATTTCTGGGATACAAAGCCGCCTAACTTGTACATATAATATATAGTCAGTCAATATATATAAAATGATTTCAATTATAAATAATTTGTTCTTTCGTTTTAATTGCATAGTTTTTTTTAATGTTTTTTTAGGGTTAAAGAAAACCCTTTTATAACAGTTAATATAGGTTTCACGATTGATAAATAAGGAAAATGTGCGATCGTAATTTTAAGAAATATTTATTGTCAATATCAATAATGAAAGGTACATAATATACTATATTCCAATTTTACTGTTCATGGTTATATAAATGGGACAAACCAAAAAAAAGAAAGAAAAAAAAATAAATTAAAAAACTCATGCGTGGTCTGGTGACTCTGGTCTGCACCACCGACCCATGTGTGGCACGACAAACTAGCAAACAGAAGACAGAAGATGTCTCATAATTATTTTGATTCCTTTTATTTTCCGCATCAAATTTTTTATTTTCCATTGGATCCGATAATTTTAGTTGTATAAAATAAGGCAATAATTTTTATCCATTTCCTTTAAATTCCAGAAAAAAAGAAAAATCATTTGTTTAAAAATTCTTCAGTGGCATGTTTACTCCGTAATGTGGATAACGTGACAATTATGAAATAATGAATTATTGAGTCCTTCTCGTGATAAATATATAATATAAAACGAACAGCGAAACCTTAACATTGGGAAAATCCAAGTCGTCCAAGTTGTGATGTGGAAATTTATGTTTAAAAAAAAAATGATTGCATATGTAAAATCAAACTGTCATTTCATATATTACTTTACTTTTAATTGGATAGTCCAATTCCATCATTTCCAAACTAGAAAAAAAAATGTAATTACAACATAATTCTTGTAAAGAATTTCATATTACGAGTAAAAACCAAAAAGATAGGAAAAGTAAAATTTATAATTGATGCCAAAAGTAGCACGATCAATTTCATTAATTTTTTTAATTACTAGTTAAGATACGTACAATGCACGTATTGAGTTGTAATTGAAAATTCTCATAACGTAAAATATGAACACTAATATGTCAAAAAGGAAAATAAAAGGAAAAAAAAATTATTTAAAGATATTAGAATATACATTAATAATAGTCCAAGTGAAAGCACCAATTTAATCATAGAGTATTTAAAAAAAAATGCAAGAAATCAGAAATCAAACTTGATCACAGACAATAAAATTAAATTTTTCGGTGAGAAAGTTGAGATTATATGATATATGTATATGTGTGTGTATGTGTGAGTGTGTGTGTGTATGATAGACAATAATGAAAGTTGAGCTTCCAACGGAGAAACAATGAAAAAGGAACAACAGAAAAAAGGTATTCGAACATGAGGGTTGGTTGTTTTTTTGCACATAATAATTATAAGATATTTTTAATTGATAACTTACTATATTGAAGATCTTGACATTGTAGCATTTTTTCGTTTCCCATTTTTTTCTTTCAAAGAATGGCTTATAATGTCGTCATCACTATTATATTTGCAACATGTAGAACTACTACTTTTGTTTACTAAATTTTGATTATTGAATGAAATGATATTTTCCGAACCATACAATTTTTTAAGTGGAGACACTTTCCCTTTTTTACTGTTTAGTGGGGAAGATACCACATCAACCGATAAACAAAATTTGATAAACAAGATTAGTAGTTGTTTTTGTATTACGTATTTAAACTTTTTACAATCTATACGCACGTAGTTTTTACAAAAAGGTTAAACATGGTAACTTGAATATTTACAATGTAACAACCTTCATGCTCACTATTTGTTTTTGTTTTGGGGATAATTGCTATTAGTTTGTCAGTTCTCTTTAATTACTGTTGCAAATTTTGTCATTAACTGTCTCTAATACTTTTATTATTTTTCAAATGAACTTATGGAATCATGGGCTGCGGAAAGGGGATAGAGGCATTTTACAAGTCTCTTATATCAATAATAGGGATAGACAGGTATAGTATTTTTTTCTAGATTAAATATCTTTGTTTTAGATTGCACGATAGGCCTTACAATAGTAGTCAACTAATGTGAAGTTCATTTCCTAATATAAATGATGTTTTTCTACTAAATAAGAAAGTATATATATATATATATATTTCACAAAATTATCGTTCTTGATCCCAATTGTATTTTTTCTTTCTTTCCTTCTTTTAAAGACTCGCTTATACTATGCTCATCACAACTGTTATTTCTACTTCAATAACTACTGGTTTTGTTCACTAAGATTTGATTATTGGTTGAAATGTTATTTTCCGAACTATACAGTTTTTTGAGTGGAAACACTTACCCTTTTCATTGTGTAGTGAGGAAGATGCGACATCAATCAATGAACAAAGCTTGATAAGCAAGCTTAGTGGTTGCTTTTTACACATATTAACTATAAGAAATTTTTAATTGAAAACTTACTATATTGAAAATCTTGATATATTAGCATTTTTTCCTTTCCCATTTTTTTTCTTTCAAAGAATGGCTTATAATGTCGTCATCACTATTATAATTGTAACATATAAAACTACCACTTTTGTTTACTAAATTTTGATTATTAGATAAAATGATATTTTCCGAACCGTATAGTTTTTTAAATGGAGATACTTACTCTATTCACTGTTTAGTGGGGAAGATGCCACATCAACCAATAAACAAAATTTGATAAACAAGATTAGTGGTTGTTTATGTATTACGTATTTAAACTTTTTACAATCTATACGCACTTAGTTTTTACGAAAAGGTTAAATATGGTAACTTGAATATTTACAATGTAACAACGTTAATGCTCACTATTTGCTTTTGTTTTGTGGATAATTGCTATAAATTTATCAGTACTCTTTAATTACGATTGCAAATTTTGTGATTAACTGCCTCTAATACTTTTATTATTTTTCAAATTGACTTATGGAATCATGGGCTGTGGAGAGGGGTCAGAGGCTCTTATATCAATAATGGGGACAGACAGGTATAGTTTTTCTTTCTAGATTAAATATCTTTGTTCTAGATTACATGATATGCCTCACAATAGTAGTCATCACATATTAACTATGTGATGATAAGCAAGCTTAGTGGTTGTTTTTTACATATATTAACTATAAAATATTTTTAAATTGATAACTTACTATATTGAAAAAATTGACATATTAGCATTTTTTCTTTCAAAAAATGGCTTATAATTTCGTCATCACTATTATAATTGCAACATATAGAACTACTACTTTTGTTTACTAAATTTTGATTATTGGATGAATTGATATTTTCTGAACCGTATAGTTTTTTAAATGGAGATACTTGCTCTATTCACTATTTAGTGGGGAAGATGCCACATCAACCAATAAACAAAATTTGATAAACAAGATTAATGGTTGTTTTTGTTTTACGTGTTTAAACTTTTTACAATCTATACGCACTTAGTTTTTACGAAAAGGTTAAATATGGTAACTTGAATATTTACAATGTAACAACATTAAGGCTCACTATTTGCTTTTGTTTTGTGGATAATTGCTATTAATTTATCAGTTCTCTTTAATTATTGTTGTAAATTTTGTGATTAACTACCTTTAATACTTATTATTTTTCATATTGACTTATGAAATCATGGGCTGCGGAGAGGGGGCAGAAGCATTTAGCAAGTCTCTTATGTCAATAATGGGGACAGACAAGTATGGTTTTTCTTTCTACATTAAATATCTTAGTTCTAGATTGCATGATAGGCCTTACAATAGCAGTCATCACATATTAATTATGTGATGATAAGCAAGCTTTGTGGTTGTTTTTTACACATATTAACTATAAGATATTTTTAATTGATAACTTACTATATTGAAGATCTTGACCTAGTAGTATTTTTTCGTTTCCCTTTTTTTTTTTTTCCCTTTCAAAGAATGACTTATAATGTCGTGACCACTATTATAATTACAACATATAGAACTACTACTTTTGCTCACTAAATTTTGATTATTAGATTAAAAGATATTTTCCGAACCGTATAATTTTTTAAGTGGAGACACTTGCCATTTTCACTATTTAGTGGGGGAAGATGCCACATCAACCAATAAACAAAATTTGATAAACAAGATTAGTGGTTGTTTTTGTATTACGTATTTAAACTTTTTACAATCTATACGCACGTAGTTTTTACAAAAAGGTTAAATATGGTAACTTGAATATTTACAATGTAACAACATTCATGCTCACTATTTGTTTTTGTTTTGTAGACAATTGCTATTAATTTATCTGTTCTCTTTAATTACTGTTAGAAATTTTGTCATTAACTGCCTCTAATTTTTTTTTTATTTTTCAAATGGACTTATGGAATCATGGGCAACAGAGAGGGGGCAGAGACATTTAGAAAGTCTCTTATATCAATAATAGGGACAGACATGTATGGTTTTTCTTTCTAGATTAAATATCTTTGTTCTAGATTGCATGATATGCCTTACAATAGTAGTCATCACATATTAACTATGTGATGATAAGCAAGCTTAGTGGTTGTTTTTTACTTATATTAACTATAAGTTATTTTTAATTGATAACTTACTATATTGAAAATCTTGACATATTAGCATTTTTTTCCTTTCCCTTTTTTTCTTTCAAAGAATGGCTTATAATGTCATCACTATTATAATTGCAACATATAGAACTACTACTTTTGTTTACTAAATTTTGATTATTGGATGAATTGATATTTTCCGAACCGTATAGTTTTTAAATGGAGACACTTGCTATATTCACTATTTAGTAGAGAAGATGCCACATCAACCAATAAATAAAATTTGATAAACAAGATTAGTGGTTGTTTTTGTGTTATGTATTTAAACTTTTCACTATCTATACACACTTAGTTTTTACAAAAAGGTTAAATATGGTAACTTGAATATTTACAATGTAACAATATTAATTCTCACTATTTGCTTTTGTTTTATAGATAATTGCTATTAATTTGTCAGTTCTCTTTAATTATTGTTGCAAATTTTGTGATTAACTACCTCTAATACTTTTATTATTTTTCAAATTGACTTATGGAATCATGGGCTGTGGAGAGGGGGTAGAGGCATTTAGCAAGTCTGTAATATCAATAATGGGGACAGACAAGTATGATTTTTCTTTCTAGATTAAATATCTTTGTTCTAGATTGCATGATAGGCCTTACAATAGTAGTCAACTAGTGTGAAGTTCATTTCCTAATCTAAATGATGTTTTTCTACTAACTAAGAAAGTATATATAAATATATATATATATTTTCACTAAATTGAAGCTCTTAATCCCATTTGCATTTTTTCTTTCTTTCTTTCTTTTAAAGACTAGCTTATATTGTGCTCATCACAATTGTTATTTCTACTTCAACAACAACTGGTTTTGTTCACTAAGTTTTGATTATTAGTTGAAATGATATTTTCTGAACCATACAGTTTTTTTAGTGAAAACACTTACCTTTTTCACTGTGTAGTGAGGAAGATGCCACATCAATCAATAAACAAAGCTTGATAAGCAAGCTTAGTGGTTGTTTTTAACACATAGTAACTATAAGGTATTTTTAATTGATAACTTACTATATTGAAGATCTTGACATAGTAGGATTTTTTCCTTTCCCTTTTTTCTTTCAAAGAATGGCTTATAATGTCGTCATCACTATTATATTTGCAACATATAGAACTACTACTTTTGTTTACTAAATTTTGATTATTGGATGAAATGATATTTTCCAAACTGTATGGTATTTTAAGTGGAGACACTTGCCCTTTTTATTATTTAGTGGGGAAGATGCCACATCAACCAATAAACAAAATATGATAAGCAAGATTATTGGTTGTTTTTGTATTAATTACGTATTTAAACTTTTCACAATCTATATGCACTTAGTTTTTACAAAAAGGTTAAATATGGTAACTTGAATGCTTACAATGTAACAACATTAATGCACACTATTTGCTTTTGTTTTGTGGATAATTGCTATTAATTTATCAGTTCTCTTTAATTACTGTTGCAAATTTTGTCATTAACTGTCTCTAATACTTCTATTATTTTTCAAATTGACTTATGGAATCATGGGCTGTGGAGAGGGGACAAAGGCGTTTAGCAAGTTTGTTATATCAATAATGGGGACAAACAAGTATTGTTTTTCTTTCTCGATTAAATATCTTTATTCTAGATTGTATGATAGGCCTTACAATAGTAGTCAACAGGTGCGAAGTTCATTTCCTAATCTAAATGATGTTTTTCTACTAACTAAGAAAGTATATATATATATATATATATATATATATATTCACTAAATTGAAGCTCTTGATCCCATTTGCATTTTTTCTTTCTTTCTTTCTTTTAAATACTGGCTTATATTGTGCTCATCACATGTTTTTCACTTTATACAATACTTTAGAGATGTTTTTGTCTGTAGAACATATGGGTTTGCTTTCGAAGGATCGAAGAGAAATTAATCTAGGAGTTCTTCACCACATAGTCTCTTGAATTGACAATTCCTTTCCTTCTTTTCACTACTCTTGTTTTTTTTTTTTTCCCCCGAAATATATTATTGGTCTTTGACAGAGTTTGATGGCTTTTATTGCTTGTAGGCTTATGGTTGATTCAGGCGATTGGCCTTGGAAGAAGAAGCAATTGTAATGCAGAGCCATGCTCACATTCCTTATAGGTGACTATGTTGTCTCTCTCGATTAAGAAATCAGCTTTGTGTTGATGTTACTGTGAGAAAGGAAAAAAAAAAAAAGAAGGGCGGAAAGAATTTCACTTTGCATTCAGGCAGGTCCCCCATGAGAACTTGGTAGAATCACCATCCCATGCTTATGTGCAGCGTAGGAGTAGTTGTAGTACTAGGTAGTAAAAGTAGCGAAGAAATAGAAGTAGCGTATCAGTCTCAGTAGCTGTAGCAATAGAATTACCATAGTAGTAACAATAGCCTTAGTGTAGTATTAGTTGTAGTATTAGGATTGGCTGTAGTTATAGTAGTAGTTAGAAAAAGTAGCATTACAGTAACAAAACATTAGTATAGTAGTAGCAAAACATTAGTATAGTAGTAGCAGTAATTAAATTATGTCAAAACTTACCAACCCCTAAATGGATTCTGTAAGTGTAACGACCCCTCACGGACCGTTACAGTTTGCTTCTTATTTAATCATTCATCTCTTAATAAAATTGCGGAAAATATTAAACTTGAATTAAAAATCTTTACATAACGGAAAACTTTACTTAGATAATTTTAGAAAAAAAACCTCTAGAATTTTTTTTTTTTTTTTTTTTTTTTTTTTTTTTTAACTATATCAAAATTAAACTTCATAATTAATATATATCTATATATATTTTTAAAAACCCAATTCATGAAATAAAATTTAAGTCCATATGAAACATCCAATCAAATAATAATAAACTAAAATCTCAAAACTTTATTTGAAATAAATAAAAAATTCATCTCATGATCGTTCCTCCCGTTTTCCTATCACATATCGTCCCGCTATCCGCTCCAAGCTCCTCCAACACTATATCTTACCCTTTCCTTTATCTGCAACATGAATTAACTTATATAAGCAAGGGCTTAGTAAGACACTTAAATCTCACAAATGTAAATAAACATTTTTCTTTTATCATCATAAATATAAACATCATTTAAAAACTTTTTAACTTTTAAAAACCATCATATATTGGGCCCGGCGTTGTACCATCATAGCGCGCTAGTCACGGAAGGGTTGGGGTAGCAAATCCCAAACCAACGGTGACAAAAGTCCGCTCACCGGACACATCATCATCATCAAGGGTGTACAACGCCATTTTAAAACATAAAATACATATACATACCATATATATACTTTTCATCAAAACGTCAATATAGGAGAAGTATTATTTAAGAACATCATAACATCATCATCAACATCAAAATATATACTTCTCAAATCTTTAATTCATGTTGCAGGTGAGAGTGTACTTACTTAAACGCCTTACTTAACCTTTTCAAATTTTCCAATGGTGACGCGTGATTGAGGTCTCGAGTGCTCGCCTTTAGAACCGTTCATGCCATGAATAGTAAATATAATAAAATCAACAAAAGCCCATAGTAATTCATCAAACACATCCATCATATCATATCAGTGCCTAAAAGGCCTATTTCATCATTCAATAACATAACAATACAAAATTTGAACAATTTCATGAAATTTCAAATCTTGATAGAATCTGCCAGTCAGACCTTTGTCCCTTCAAAAATTAATAAAAATTCATACAAGAATCCAAATGACCTCAAACCAATTTTAAACAAAAGTAGACATCCAGATCTTTCTAATGGTACCTAATTCGTAAAAAATGAAAACCGTTTGGACCCTCAAAAATAGTTTTAAAATTTGATCATTAAAATTTTACCGAAACTGGCAGTCCGACCTCTGCCTATTTTAAAAATCGTAAAAATTCACACATAACTCCAAACGATATGAAACTGATTTCAAAAGAAAATAGGCATCTAGGGCTTTCCAACAATATGAAATTTATTGAAAACGGAGATCGTTTGGATTTTCAAAAACAGTTTTGAAATCTGATCATTAAAATTTTACCGAAACTGGTAGTCCGACCTCTGCCTATTTGAAAAATCATAAAAATTCACACATAACTCCAAACGATATGAAACTGATTTCAAAAGAAAATAGACATCTAGGGCTTTCCAACGATATCAAATTTGTTAAAAATAGAGTCCATTTGCACCCTTAAAAACCGTTTGGAATTCTTACCTTAGAATCTGGAAATTCCAGTAGCAGTGTCAAATCCGAAAATAAATAGAAATATATATATAAAAATTATCATCACAATATTTATATAATTCATACACACATGATAACAGCCCTAAGACATATTTCTAACATATGAAATTATTCAATCACCATACCAATGAAATCATAAATAAAGAATAAAAAAAAATACCCTAATTTCATCTTGTTCATAAAATCAACCATATCACCCTTTTTTTTCGATTATCATTCGATAAATATTTCTTATCCTTTCCTCAAACTCACATGAAACACTCATCATGAAAATCATCCAATCCTTCAAAGAATCCCAAACTAAAACAATTAGCAAAATTATCCTCATCATCAAATAATTCCGAAGCATACCTTGAAATTCTTTGATTTTCGATCTTGGAAGAATTTGGAGGTTTGGCGGAGATTTTTTATTTTTTTTATTTTTTTTATTTTTTTTTTCTTTCTGTTTGTGCGTGAGAGAGGAATAGAGAGAGCGAGAGAGAGGAAGAGAAAAGCAAAGAGTGAGTGTTGAAAAAAAACAAATGCTGACTTTTTGATTTCAATTGGAAACCAATTGAAGGTAATTGATTGGAATAATGAGACCAATTAAGGGCTGTCATCAAAGGCAAATTAAGGGCTGTCATCAAAGGCTAATATTGAGCAAAGATAACTGATAGGATGGGAAGGTTGGATGTCAATTATTAGGATAAAGGTTTCCCGTTTTCTTTCCACGTTTTTTTTTTTTTTTTTTTTCCCCCCCTCTTCGGCTGCAATTACTTTCCCTCCCCTTTTTTTTTTTACCGTGCGTACCACATACAAACACACACACATATATATATATATATGCATTTAATATAATATATGTATATATTTGACTAATCAAATAACTTAATATATATATATATATACGTTATATACAATAAGACATATATATAGTACAATCTATATATATATATAAAATAAAATATACTTATAACATGTAGAATATACATATAAACATATACTATAACCGTATAATCATATATGGTATTTATATGCAATATATACATAGTACAAAAACATACAACATCATATATATGTATATATTTTAACCGTCACACAAGTCATCATATAACACATAATATTCATCAATTTGGCATGAACTTTGTTCTAGCACATCGAGTCCTCGTCGCGTCACCTGTGAAAAATAACTCAACATAACATTAGAATTAAGAAATTACTATCCCATCACAATATTTATGTTAATTCTAATGTTAATTTTCTAACTTAAAGTTAGATAGCTTTTGGGGCGTTACAATCCCTCTTACCTTATAAAAGTTTCGTCCTCGAAACTTAGAACAATTCCGGATAATTCGTTTTCATAACATCTTCTCGCTCCCATGTAGCTTCCTCCATCTTGTGATTACGCCAAAGAACTTTTACTAAGAGAATCTCTTTGTTCCTCAAGGTCTTCGTCTTTCGATCAAGAATCTCAACTGGTTTCTCTTCGTAACTCATATCATCTTGAATTTGAATCGATTGTGGTTGAATGATGTGAGATGGATCCGGTACATACTTCTTCAACATCGAGACATGAAATACATTGTGGATGGACGTCATCTCCTGAGGCAAATCTAACTTGTATGCCACATTGCCGATACGCTCAATTACCATATATGGTCCCACATACCTGGGACTAAGCTTGCCTTTCTTCCCAAATCTCATCACGCCTTTCATCGGGGCGACCTTGATAAACACCAAGTCTCCAACCTCAAACTCTAAGGGCCTTCGACGCACATCCGCATAGCTTTTCTGCCTACTTTGAGCTGTGGCGATCCGCTGCTGAATCACTTTCAATGCTTCAGTCGTCTTATTGAAGAAGTCAGTTTTCTCCTTAAGTTCTGACTCCGCTAGCTTCTTCTCCCCAGCCTCATGCCAATAAATTGGAGACCTACAACGTCTTCCGTAAAGTGCCTCATAGGGAGCCATCCCAATCGTCGCTTGATAACTATTGTTATAAGCGAACTCAGCCAACGGTAAAAACTTACACCAACTCCCTTTGAAGTCCAAGGCACAAGCTCAAAGCATATCCTCAAGTGTCTGATTAGTCCTTTCCGTCTGACCGTCTGTTTGCGGATGAAAAGCCGTGCTAAATTTCAACTTCGTACCCATAGCAGCTTGAACGCTCTTCCAGAAGTGAGAGGTGAACCTACTATCTCGATCCGAAATAATAGATCTGGGAACACCATGAAGCCTCACGACCTCCTTCACATATAATTCTGCCAACTGTTCCATAGAGGACGTCAATCGTATAGGAAGAAAAAGTGCTGACTTGGTCAATCTGTCAATGATCACCCATATAGCATCATATCCATTCGTAGTCCTTGGCAATCCAGTAATAAAATCCATCGCAATGTCTTCCCATTTCCATTCCGGAATCTGAATTGACTGAAGAACCCCTCCTGGCTTTTGGTGCTCAGCCTTAACTTGTTGGCACGTCATACACTGCTTCACATAGTGTGCTACATCCTTCTTCATTCCGAACCACCAGAAACTCTTCTTAAGATCCATGTACATTTTGGTTGCACCAGGATGAAGCATATATGGGGTGTTGTGTGCCTCTTCAAGAATCTTTTTCCTCAACTCCTCGTCTTTAGGAACACATAACCGTCCTTTAAGCTTCAGCACTCCATCATCAGACACACTAAATCCTTCACACTTCCCTTCGAGCATTTCCTTTTTAATCCTCACAAGGCTTAGATCAAGATCTTGTTTGCTCTGAATGTCATCTAAAATAGTTGGAGACAAAGTCATTGCAGAAAGTTGCCCAACTATTACTTCCAACCCAAAATCAAAAATCTCCTTTTGAAGGGGCTTGGACATCGCATTCAAGGACATTAACGTGGCTGGGGTCTTCCGACTCAACGCATCAGCTACCCTATTTGCCTTCCCTGGGTGATATAGGATTTCACAGTCGTAATCCTTTACTAGCTCAAGCCACCTCCTTTGCCTCATATTCAAATCCTTCTGCGTGAAAAAGTACTTCAAACTTTGGTGATCGGTGAATATTTGGCATCGGACTCCATATAAATAATGCCTCCATATTTTCAATGCAAAAACAACAGCAGCTAACTCTAGGTCATGGGTAGGATAGCTCTTCTCGTAGTCCTTCAATTGCCTTGAAGCATAGGCAATTACCTTCCCATTCTGCATCAAGACTGCACCAAGTCCCATTTTAGAAGCATCACTGTAAATTACGAACCCTTCATCCCCATCCGGAATCGTCAAGATTGGTGCACTTGTGAGTCGTCTCTTCAGCTCTTGAAAGCTCTTTTCGCAGTTCTCTGTCCATTCGAACTTCTTTCCTTTTCGGGTAAGTGTCGTAAGCGGCATAG
Organism: Ficus hirta; assembly: GCA_038430175.1. NCBI lineage: Eukaryota > Viridiplantae > Streptophyta > Magnoliopsida > Rosales > Moraceae > Ficus > Ficus hirta. Next base: position 19,160,398 of record CM076588.1, on the reverse strand, counting down.
CAAGTTTTGAGAAATCAGCTACAAATTTCCTGTAATAACCCGCTAAACCAAGGAAACTTCTGATCTCACTTGCGTTGGTTGGTCTCTTCCAATTACTAACAGCCTCAACCTTCGCAGGATCCACCATTATGCCATCTTTAGAAATCACATGACCAAGGAATGCCACACGATCCAACCAAAACTCGCATTTAGAGAACTTGGCATACAACTGATGCTGTTTCAATGTCTGCAAAACTGTCCTTAAATGTTTCTCATGTTGGTCTCGAGTCTTTGAATAAATGAGGATGTCGTCGATAAACACTATCACAAACTTATCCAGAAACTCCTTAAACACTCTATTCATCAGGTCCATGAAAGCAGCAGGGGCATTGGTCAACCCAAATGGCATGACCACAAACTCATAATGGCCGTATCGAGTTCTGAAGGCTGACTTGGGGACATCTCCGTCCTTGATCTTCAGTTGGTGGTATCCAGATCGTAGATCAATCTTCGAAAACACAGTCGCACCTTGCAGTTGGTCGAATAAATCATCAATTCTCGGCAATGGGTACTTGTTTCTTATGGTCACCTTGTTCAACTCCCTATAGTCAATGCAGAGCCTCATCGTCCCATCCTTCTTCTTCACAAATAAAACTGGAGCTCCCCAGGGTGAATGACTTGGGCGAATGAAACCCTTGGTCAATAGCTCTTGAAGTTGCTCATGTAATTCCTTCAATTCAACAGGTGCCATTCGATAAGGTGCCTTAGAGATTGGCCCAGTGCCCGGTGCTAACTCAATCTCGAACTCGATTTCTCTATCTGGTGGCAAACCTGGCAAGTCCTCTGGAAACACCTCACTAAAATCTCGTACGACGGGTACATCTTCAAGTTTCAGTTTGTCTTCTTTCTTCCTATCCACAATGCTGGCTAAGAAACCATTACAGCCATTGGCTAGCATCTTTCGGGCCTCCATTGCTGACAGGAACAATTTCGTCTTCTTCTTCGCATCACCAATGAATTCAAATCGATCATCTCGTTCGGGATTAAACACGACCTTACGTCTTCGGCACTCAATAGACGCGTTATACTTTCCCAAGAAATCCATACCTAAAATTAGGTCATAGTCAAACATCTCGAGCACTATCAGATTATTGTAGAGCTCTCTATCAACAATTCTCATTGGCACTGCTCGTAGCCAATGAGTGGACATCATCACTTCCCCAGAGGGTAGTGTCGTAGTGAATCCCTGACTCAAGATATCCTGGTTTATTGCTAATCTTTTAACAAAAGAAGAAGACACAAAGGAGTGTGAGGCTCCTGTGTCAAAAAGAACATTAGCACATTGGTTATTGACAAGTATCTGACCTGTGACAACAGTAGAAGTCTCCGCAGCTGCTTCTTCTTTGGTCATGGTGAAAATTCTGGCATTGGTGGTAAGTGGAGGAGCCTCAAGTCGTCCCTGGGAAATATGAGGTCCATCAAGATTGGCCTGCATACTATGGAGCTGAGTTGGTGGGTTTCTCTGTTGTCTTTGCTGGAAGGGCTGGTACGTCTTGTTCGGACAATCCTTGGACAGGTGACCCTCGCGTCCGCAACCATAACATAGATTTGTGCCCATACGACACTCCCCCAAATGTAGCTTTCCACACTTTGAACATGGTGGAATGTTCTTAGCTTGCTTAGCTGGTTGGCCCCCTCCTTGACGGTTGTTATGGTTTCTTTGATTGGAAAAGTTCCCCTTCCTCTTGTTATTGTTCCACTGACCTCCTTGAGACCTGCCTTGATTTCCAAAGTTCCCACGGTTCTGGTTGTTGTTGTTGTTGTTCTTAGGGACTTCGCTCTGACGAGGCTGGCTTTCTTTTTGCTTATTCAGATGATATTCAGCGCGAAGGGCACACTTGACACATTCAGCTGTGGTGGTTGGTGGAGCAGTCCCGCTATCAACAATCACTGCAATCTCGGGTCTCAACATCCCGATCATTCTCCTTAGTCGTTCTTCTTCATTTGGCACCATGTGGGGACACAGGCGTGCCAGTTGGTTGAACCGCTTAACAGCTTCTGTCACCGATAGATTTCCTTGACGAAAGTTATTAAACTCGTCATAATGTTCCCTGGTCACAGACATGTTGAAATATTGCTCGTTAAATTCTTGGATAAAGTCTTCCCATGTCATCTGACTTATATCCCTGCTCAGCTCTATTCCTTCCCACCAGATTCTAGCATCATCCATCAAACAGTAGGAAGCACACTTCACTTTCTCATTATCGGTTAAATCCATGAAATTAAGGACTAACTCGATCGACTTCAACCATCCTTGAGCTATCAAAGGGTCAGTTGAACCATTGAATTCCTTAGGCTTCATCCTCTTAAATCGCAAATACAGGGGCTCATGATTTGTTGCTGCTTGAACTCCTCTATTTTGCACTGGCTGTGCAGCTGGTGGATCAATGGGGATTTCCACTCTGTTAGCATTAGCTTGCAAATTGTTAATGAGAGCCTGTTGTTCCTGAACTTGCCTCTGAAGTTGAACCACTAGTTCTACTAAATTAGGCTCTGCCACTGCTTCATTTCCAATTTGTCCACGACCTCTTCGTTGGTCTTGACGCAACTGTGCCATAACTTCTGCCAAGTTAGGTTCTGCAGCAACCTCATCTTCGGCATGCACTCGGCCATTACCACGTCCTCGAACTGCACGTCCTTGAACTGCACGTCCTCGTCCGCGTACCATCTTATCTTAGTCGTCTGTTAGTAGCAAAAATGTCAATAAGAGACTTTTTTTTTTTTATATCGAGTCAGGATTCAAACTTTCCATAAATAGAACATCACCTCACCACTTACATATTTCTATTTAAAGAAATTACTTAATTACTTACTTGAAGAAGTTTGAAGTGGATACGTGACGATGCATGATAGGAAATAGGAAACCGCTCTGATACCATATCTGTAACGACCCCTCACGGACCGTTACAGTTTGCTTCTTATTTAATCATTCATCTCTTAATAAAATTGCGGAAAATATTAAACTTGAATTAAAAATCTTTACATAACGGAAAACTTTACTTAGATAATTTTAGAAAAAAAACCTCTAGAATTTTTTTTTTTTTTTTTTTTTTTTTTTTTTAACTATATCAAAATTAAACTTCATAATTAATATATATCTATATATATTTTTAAAAACCCAATTCATGAAATAAAATTTAAGTCCATATGAAACATCCAATCAAATAATAATAAACTAAAATCTCAAAACTTTATTTGAAATAAATAAAAAATTCATCTCATGATCGTTCCTCCCGTTTTCCTATCACATATCGTCCCGCTATCCGCTCCAAGCTCCTCCAACACTATATCTTACCCTTTCCTTTATCTGCAACATGAATTAACTTATATAAGCAAGGGCTTAGTAAGACACTTAAATCTCACAAATGTAAATAAACATTTTTCTTTTATCATCATAAATATAAACATCATTTAAAAACTTTTTAACTTTTAAAAACCATCATATATTGGGCCCGGCGTTGTACCATCATAGCGCGCTAGTCACGGAAGGGTTGGGGTAGCAAATCCCAAACCAACGGTGACAAAAGTCCGCTCACCGGACACATCATCATCATCAAGGGTGTACAACGCCATTTTAAAACATAAAATACATATACATACCATATATATACTTTTCATCAAAACGTCAATATAGGAGAAGTATTATTTAAGAACATCATAACATCATCATCAACATCAAAATATATACTTCTCAAATCTTTAATTCATGTTGCAGGTGAGAGTGTACTTACTTAAACGCCTTACTTAACCTTTTCAAATTTTCCAATGGTGACGCGTGATTGAGGTCTCGAGTGCTCGCCTTTAGAACCGTTCATGCCATGAATAGTAAATATAATAAAATCAACAAAAGCCCATAGTAATTCATCAAACACATCCATCATATCATATCAGTGCCTAAAAGGCCTATTTCATCATTCAATAACATAACAATACAAAATTTGAACAATTTCATGAAATTTCAAATCTTGATAGAATCTGCCAGTCAGACCTTTGTCCCTTCAAAAATTAATAAAAATTCATACAAGAATCCAAATGACCTCAAACCAATTTTAAACAAAAGTAGACATCCAGATCTTTCTAATGGTACCTAATTCGTAAAAAATGAAAACCGTTTGGACCCTCAAAAATAGTTTTAAAATTTGATCATTAAAATTTTACCGAAACTGGCAGTCCGACCTCTGCCTATTTTAAAAATCGTAAAAATTCACACATAACTCCAAACGATATGAAACTGATTTCAAAAGAAAATAGGCATCTAGGGCTTTCCAACAATATGAAATTTATTGAAAACGGAGATCGTTTGGATTTTCAAAAACAGTTTTGAAATCTGATCATTAAAATTTTACCGAAACTGGTAGTCCGACCTCTGCCTATTTGAAAAATCATAAAAATTCACACATAACTCCAAACGATATGAAACTGATTTCAAAAGAAAATAGACATCTAGGGCTTTCCAACGATATCAAATTTGTTAAAAATAGAGTCCATTTGCACCCTTAAAAACCGTTTGGAATTCTTACCTTAGAATCTGGAAATTCCAGTAGCAGTGTCAAATCCGAAAATAAATAGAAATATATATATAAAAATTATCATCACAATATTTATATAATTCATACACACATGATAACAGCCCTAAGACATATTTCTAACATATGAAATTATTCAATCACCATACCAATGAAATCATAAATAAAGAATAAAAAAAATACCCTAATTTCATCTTGTTCATAAAATCAACCATATCACCCTTTTTTTTCGATTATCATTCGATAAATATTTCTTATCCTTTCCTCAAACTCACATGAAACACTCATCATGAAAATCATCCAATCCTTCAAAGAATCCCAAACTAAAACAATTAGCAAAATTATCCTCATCATCAAATAATTCCGAAGCATACCTTGAAATTCTTTGATTTTCGATCTTGGAAGAATTTGGAGGTTTGGCGGAGATTTTTTATTTTTTTTATTTTTTTTATTTTTTTTTTCTTTCTGTTTGTGCGTGAGAGAGGAATAGAGAGAGCGAGAGAGAGGAAGAGAAAAGCAAAGAGTGAGTGTTGAAAAAAAACAAATGCTGACTTTTTGATTTCAATTGGAAACCAATTGAAGGTAATTGATTGGAATAATGAGACCAATTAAGGGCTGTCATCAAAGGCAAATTAAGGGCTGTCATCAAAGGCTAATATTGAGCAAAGATAACTGATAGGATGGGAAGGTTGGATGTCAATTATTAGGATAAAGGTTTCCCGTTTTCTTTCCACGTTTTTTTTTTTTTTTTTTTTTCCCCCCTCTTCGGCTGCAATTACTTTCCCTCCCCTTTTTTTTTTTACCGTGCGTACCACATACAAACACACACACATATATATATATATATGCATTTAATATAATATATGTATATATTTGACTAATCAAATAACTTAATATATATATATATATATACGTTATATACAATAAGACATATATATAGTACAATCTATATATATATATAAAATAAAATATACTTATAACATGTAGAATATACATATAAACATATACTATAACCGTATAATCATATATGGTATTTATATGCAATATATACATAGTACAAAAACATACAACATCATATATATGTATATATTTTAACCGTCACACAAGTCATCATATAACACATAATATTCATCAATTTGGCATGAACTTTGTTCTAGCACATCGAGTCCTCGTCGCGTCACCTGTGAAAAATAACTCAACATAACATTAGAATTAAGAAATTACTATCCCATCACAATATTTATGTTAATTCTAATGTTAATTTTCTAACTTAAAGTTAGATAGCTTTTGGGGCGTTACAGTAAGTTAGTTAGTTGGTGACTCTACCACTTAACAGTAGTGTTAGTAAACTTTATCTGGTCAAAGTTAGAGGACTTTGAATAGATTTTTCATTGCCAACACTTTGAAGCATTGGGAAACATGATGCCAAAAGCATTAACATTATAGCATAGCAGTAGTGTAGTTATAACAGTAGTTAAATGATGCCAAAACTTACCAACATCTAAATGGTATCTGTAAGTTTGTTAATTGGTGACTCTACTATGTAAAGGTAGCATCGGTAAATATTATCTGGTCAAAGTCAGAGTAGCATCGGTAAATATTATCTGGTCAAAGTCAGAGGACTTTGATCAGCTTTTTTATTCTCAATGCTCTGAAGCTTTGGGAAACATGATGCTAAAAGCATTAGCGTTATATCATAGCAGTAGCATAGTTGTATAAGTAGTTAAATGATGCCTAAACTTACCAACACCAAAATGGATTCTGTAAGTTAGTTAATTAGCGACTCTACCACTTAAAGGTAGCATCGGTAAACATTATCTAGTCAAAGTCAGGATTTGCACTAGATTTTTCCCTGCCAATGCTTTGAAGCGTTGGGAAACATGGTGCCAAAAGCATTAGCATAGTAGCATAGCAGTAGCGTAGTAGTATCAGTGGTTAAATGATGCCAAAACTTAAATGTTAGTTAGTTATTTATTGATGATATCACTTAAAGGTAATATCGGTAATAAGTATTTGATCAAAATCAGAGGACTTTGACTAGCTTTTTTATTCTTGATGCTCTGGAGCATTGGGAAACATGTGGGGGAATAAGAAACATCATATGCAATTATACTTCGTGACACAAAATAAAACAAGAAACAGAATGGACACTGTAATTTTTATTTTTTTTCTGTTTTTAGTTTATTCTGCTTAGAACAATTTTATATATTTTTTGTTTGGACGGATTACAACTTTATAGATATTGTTTTAACAACACTCAAAACAAAAAGACTTCTCATTTTATGTCGTTCTCTTTTATTTATTCATTTATTTTTCAATCCTATTGATTAAAAAACGACACGCGGTTCATTTCGATGAACTAATATGTGGAAAACGACAGTGAAAATGAACGACAAGTCGTCTAAGAACATGTCATTTTCCCCTTGGAGAATACGACACATGTGACAACTACATGTCGTTTATCTTGCATTAGAAAGAGCATGTCGTTTCTAAAAGGGCTAATGACAAAGTTATCTTTAAGTAGGTAGCAATGGATCTCTATCGAGTCCGTTGTTTGTGCTTGTCATCTCTGGTAAGCTCGTTCGTTCTATCGTAAGTTGTCTGTTTTCAAGAATATTTCATTAACCTTGATGATGGATCTCTATCGTGTCTGTCGTTTGTGGTTGTCATCTCTGGTAAACTCGTTCGTTCTATCGTAAGTTGTCTGTTTTCAAGAATATTTCATTAACCTTGATGATTTTATGGTAGTCTTTATAACTGTACCTCTCGGACTAGTTATGCACACCAACTGTTTGTGAAAATGCCAAGCTGAAAGTTCTTTGCTTTATGGAAACTTTTTGTACGCTAATATAATATTTTTATGCTGTGACAAAATAGAGTCTGCATATTACCCTTTTTGAATCAGCTAGTGTTGGTGATTTTTATAGCAGGTAGTCTAAGTTATGGAGCGGTGGAGTGGAGTTTTAAGGGTCCCATTACACACTAATAGCGGAGCATGTTATCAAGTTGCAGCATCTCTTTGCCTTTCACCAACTTCCAAGGCCCTCACTGTAAGTTCCTTTGCTCAACCAATATTTTATATTATGCACGGGAGAGGAATCATTATAATCATCTTTCATAAGAACTTATATGTCTCCTAAACATATTCATTTTAAATAAGGAGGATTTAAACTATACGTTTTTAGTGATGCTCGTGTTTTTTTTTCCGTCATACTTTAGTTTTTGTTTTAAAATCTTATATTTCCTAACAACCGATGTATAACTAATAAGACGTATTTTTTGAGTTTTGAGTTATGAACTACTATTTTCTTTTTCTGCAAATGTCAAAAGGGTACCTTAAAAATTGTTTTGAACTTGGAGGGTCAGGTACCTTCTGCAAATGCCATCTTTTTCAATGGAGATCGAGTTGCGGGGACTAGAAACCCAGTGATTGAAAGGCTATCTGATTTACAAAACATAGCTCAAATTCTGGTTTCAAAGATTGGTGGTTCTGTCAATGCTTGGGTTATTGAGGCTTCTATGTTTAATGGACCTTTTGCTGTATACAAAGACTTCATGCCATCTGTGAATCAATGGGGAGAGCCAAAATCATATGACCCAACTGGATTCCCTGCTTCTGGATTGGTTGTCTCACTCTTATCAAATTGTCTTAAAGAGGTACGTCTAGATAACATTTGGAGAGGAAAGAAGAATCTATGGAAGGAAATTTTACTGAATTTGTTTATGACAGGTGAAGAGTGTCGTTCCACAGAGACAGAAAGAATCAAGCCAAGCCAGCGTTTCTGAGAGGCAATTGAATCAGCCTAAAACATTCATCTTTGGATTTAGCAAGGGTGGATCTGTAGTTAACCAACTAGTTGCTGAACTTAGCTTCTCAGAGTTGAGATCTGGCGAAGATCCACCACAGATAGAAGAAGACGAAGAACATCCCCAAGTCATACCGTGTACAAAAGAAAGCCTCTTAAACAGCATTGCCGAGATACACTATGTGGATGTTGGATTGAATTCTTTTGGTGCATACATTACTGACGGCGACATCATTGAGAGAATATCCAGACGCCTTACACAAGGAGAAGGATCTAGAGGAATACGGTTTGTACTTCATGGAACTCCCAGGCAGTGGTGTGATAGCATAAGGTCTTGGATACGCGACGAAAAGGATGAGTTGTTTCGTCTTCTTCAGTCTGGGACTGAGAGGAGTGGGGGGAAACTACAGATTTCGGAGAGATTTTACTTCGCCAATTGCCCCCCTGATTTGCAGATGCATTTTGAAATAATTGAAAAGTTGGATCTAAGTTAGCTTCCTCTACAAACACTATAATGGTTGTAAATTTGTGAACACTGAAATTCGGATATGCTTTTGGTGTTTATCAAAAATTCCTGTTGTCGTTTTCGTGATTCATGAGCTGTGTGAGCTCTGATGTTACTACTTATGCTGACATGTTTTAGTTTCTATCATACCTCAAACAGAAGCTATATAAGTACATAATTCTCAGCTATAACATTTGAGATGTCCAAGGGTTTATATATATATATATATATATATATATATATTTAAAGGCCAATAAATAACTCTACAAATCGCCCCTCACGTCTATTTCCGTTCAAAATTTAGGTGGGTAGAGGAGGGTTTTTTACTACTTTTCGTAGTTTTTGGGTAAAATGTCAAATGTTTTAAAGTAATAGGAATAAAGTGAGACAAGAACCATGATTGCTTGTAGGACATAGAATGAAGATCTTTGGCTTTAAAATAAGGCAAAGCTTTTTACTAATTCGTTACACTTTTTTGTGCCTTTTTATTGTTTTTATCTCGTCTAGCCGAATGGGAGGTGGGGCACCTAAAAACTGTGTCGTTTGAGGAATGAGTAATGATTGAATTAAAATTGAAAAACTGTCGTTGAGTTTCATCTAGATACAGTATATGCCTTCAAGTTTCAGAAGCTATTCCGTGTCATTTAAAAGATTAAAACAAAAATTTGTACCATAGATATCTGTAAATCATTAGTTAAATGACAAGACACGGCGTTTTCAGTTATCATAGATATAATATAAATAGCGTATGTCGTTTGCTGCTAGAGTTCAATTGATATGTCGTTTTCCCTCGATTAGAAATGACACGTCACTCATTTCGCCAAATGGAAAAGGTGAAATATGACATAGATTGAAGCAATAAGTTCATAGGCTTTTGAAAAGAATATGTCGTTTTTAATTCCTCTTTTATTTACAAAATGCGCACCAAAAAATAATAGAGAAAATAATTAGGATACCAACTGAAATCCTGAATATGTTAATTGCTATTTTTTATCGTTACGATTGTCATATGAGTTAAAAATATCAATTTTTTTTTACTACAGGTGTCCTTTAAGATATACAGTGGACAAAGAGCAATGGAAATTCCAAAAAGTCGTTTCATTTACTGTGTACGATTAATTTTCATCTTTGAAGGCGACAGTGTAAATATCTCCATCTCCTGCGTTTTCCCAATTACCGTTCAAATATTGTCGTTTGGGCTCATTATCTCTGGTAAAGCCCGTTCTATCTCAAGTTTGTCGGTTTTGACAAAGTTTCTCTACTGATTTGTTATGCACGCCACATGTTTGTGAAAATGCCCGACTGAAAGCCCTTTTGCTTAAACTTCTGCTACGTTAACATTTCTTTTCCATGTTTGAAAAATAGAAACTGCATAATACCCTTTTTAGTTCACCAAGTGTTTGAGATTTAATTGCAGTTAATTTAAGTTATGCTGCGGTAGAGTAGAGTTTCAAGGGTCCAATTAGACTCTTATTTTGTTATGAGGCTGCACATCTCTTCTGTATAATTTTGGGTAAAGCATACCTAGTAGACTATTTAAAGATAATGAAGATGTAGTAGTTGGAACGGTCAAATGAATCCAAACTAGAACAAAACTAGTTTTGTAAAGGAACCAGATTCACACATTAATATTTGACACAGAAATTTTACATTGGCGCTTCATGTATTGCGATTATTACGAGTAAAACTAGCTTGCATAATACCTTATGTATATCACAGGATATTGAAAGCAACTAGAAAAAGAGAAAGTAGTTATTAAAAATTCACCATATGCCTCAGATAATTGCTCCTCATCGCCATTGCTGATCAAGTAGTCGTTCATAGGAACCACTTCCTTGACACAACTAGTGGAAGGATTTTGATTATGATGTCATCAACACGTTCGTAATATGACATCCTGCATTTCCGGAGAAAGACAAGCGGCATAACGACAATTGCAAACCCAACAATGAATCCCATTTCAGCACTTAACAGATTCCAATCAATCTTTCTGTGAGAATTTGAATGGCTGTTCTCTTTTGCTGCGCTTGGTACTATAGAAGTCCCACCTGCCTCTTTGTTTGAGCATTTTGTGGTCAAAGGGAACCTGCATGGTCCTCTGTTTCCTATGAAAGAATCTTCCAAAAATGTTTGTATTTAACCGCCTGTTGGTATACTTCCAAGCGGCTGATTGAATGATAGGTTCAGAAATGAGAGGAAAGAGAGGCGCTGGAGTGATGTTGGAATTGCCCCGCTTAAGTTGTTCCATGAGAGGTCTAAGGACTCCAGTTGTTGCATGTTACCCATAGATGAAGGGATTTCGTTGATGAGAGCATTGGCGGACAAGTTGAGGATATGAAGTGCTTGTAGCTGTCCTAGTTGTCCTGGTGTTGGTCCGTGGAATCTGTTGCTTGAAAGGTTAATGCTAGTGAAGATGGTTAGGATCTTTGGCAGCTCCATCTCTTGACCTTTCATGTTCACTGTCACTCTATACCAATAAAATATTGGTACAGGTGTAACGCTATTACCATTCCCAAATGTTGTGGTACCCTTGAATTGATTAATGAATTCTAGAACCTCAGCTTGGGGATTAGCAGTCATTGCCTGTAATTTTGTAAACCATTGTCCAGGTAGTTTTCCATTAAAACTGTTGTGAGCAAGGTCAAACATTTGAAGCAGCGGCCAGCTTTGATTGGTGTTGGAACATTTAACACTCCCATAAAACTTGTTGGATGGACCGAATAATATGACCTTCAAAATGGATACGCTTCTCAAAAAGCAGGGGAATTTTTCAGTCAGTTTGTTGTTCCCAAGGTTTAAAACCTCTAACTGAGAGCAACTGACTAGAGATTTTGGAACCTCCCCTTCAATGAGATTTCCGTTCAGATCTAGTGTGCTTCAGCGACAATAGGTCGGAAACACATTGGGAATCAAGCCTTCCAATTTGTTGTCACTCAGATTCAATACCCCAAGCCCCATTCTCTGTTGTTCAATTAAGCATGTTGGTATTCTGCCATTAAAATTGTTGTGAGAGAAATCAAGAACGTCAACACCATGGACGATGTGGCATAGGCGTTCCGGTTTAACTCCGGTAAGGCTATTGCTTGAGAGGGAGACCAAACTAATCAACCAAAGGTGATCAAAAGTGTCGTTGGGAAGGAAAGTGAAATTATTGCTAGACAAGTCTACGTAACGGAGATTTTTTGGCAGAACAGGAATCTTTCCATGTACCTGGTTAAGGTGTAAGTCAAGGGTCACAAGAGACTCAGGAAAAGGAAAAGAAAAAGGTTCCTGCATGCCCACCAAGTAATTACGTGAGAGATTCAGCGTTTCAAGACTCCCATTCCCAACTTCCCAAATCTATTTAGGTATCTCCCCTGAAATTTGGTTATTGGAAAGATCCAAAACCTTCAAACTTGACAGGTTCTTTAAGGAATCTGGAAATTATCTCAATAGAAGACAAGAGAGAAGAAAAATCACTACTACCATTTCTGTTACTTCCCAGCCAGCTATTATACGAAAGATCAAGATCAACAAGGTTTCTAAGCCCTTCATACATCTGCGCAAGCACAACGTAGGAAATTGCGAGTCATGAATGGAAAGAACGTCAGTTTCAATTTCAAAAGTCAAATTTGTAGAGAAAGATGCCTGATTTTTCTAGACCCAGAAAAAAGGGGGAGAAAAACTAGGCCGTGCGCTTCACTAAACTTATATGTTACGTAACTAAAGTTGCTTAATATAATATATATATATATATATATTTTTTTTTTTCTTTTTACATACTTATTTATGCATAATCTTGTTGTTATTTGCTTGTAACATACTTATTTATGCATAATCTTGTTGTTATTTGCTTGGTGTGATGGAAGATCCAATGGGAGAGATCAAAGATGACAACCTTTGATCAATGGTGGGAAAAATTAGAAAAAAAAAAAAAAAGAGGGAAAAATGAGAGGGAGATTTGGATTTGTTGTGGTTAAAAGCAAGAAGAAATTTGTCCAAATGAAAATAATGACATGTGGTGCATGCATGCAAAATTAAGTAAGGGAATTGTGTGGGTTGTTTTGGCAATATGACACAAACAAATACATATGAAAGTGACCACTTGTCTTACACTTCGTTAGAACAAAAATAAACTCGTATGATGGTCGAGTATCTCGATTTCTCAAACAATAAACTCGCTGATATCTTCCCCACTTGGTTGGGGACTCTGCCTGGTCTAAAAGTTCTCCTTCTACAGAAGAATGGATTTGACGGAGTAATAAGGAGAACTAAAAACACTTTAGATTATCCGTATTTGCATATTATTGATGTCTCTTACAACAGTTTCACAGGTGCGTTGCCTAAGGAATACCTATTAATTTGGAACGGAGTCAAAAGCTTTCGAGATGAGCAACTCGACGTTTATGCATGCAAGGGAACCTTTTACAGGCAGTCTTCACGATGTGTTTTTGTACCACTATAATTACACGGCGAATCTTTTCATCAAAAGTGTGCGAACATACTATGGGAAGATCAGAGACGAGCTTGCAGTCATTGATCTCTCATATCTAATGGGAACCTTGTGGCTTTCCGCTCATTCAATCTTTCGAACAACATGCTCACTGGTCCCATTCCACTGTCTATTGGGAACTTGTCACAACTCGAGACGTTGGACCTTTCTCGGAACAGGCTGTCAGGAGAGATTCCTCAACAGCTGACACAGCTAAATTTCCTCCAGAGCTTTAACATCTCTCACAACAATCTCACCGTGCTAATACCACAAGGGATCCAATTGCGCACATTCAACTCGAGTCCGTTCGAGGGTAATCCAGGATTATGTGTAGATCCATTGCCGAAGAATTGCAGAGATTCCAAGGCCTTGCCACTGTCACCTTCAGCTGGTGTGGAAGACGACGATGATTCGGGGTCTCCAATTGAATTGGACTGGAAATTCGTTTTGGCTGGAGCTATTAGCGGGTTTGTCGTTGGAGTTGCTCTTGGGGATATGGTGACCACAAAGAGGAAGGGATGGTTTCGTAGGGCTTTTAGAAGAATGCCGGCGAGAATTAAGATTAGGCAGCTTGGAAACTGAGTTTATCATTCTGCTTGTCCCATGTTTGCTCTGTCTCACTTTATTTTTGATTACTCTGTTTTGTCCTGTTTGAGTTTGTGTTTCTTATATATATAAGCTCTGGCTTATCTGTACGTGTGTATATTTTTCTGCTTTTTCCAGCAGTGAAATAAATTGATTCCAATTGTAACGCATTACAGCTTCTTGTTAAATTAACATATCACATGTAAATTATAAACACAGTGATACAAAGAAAACCAAACTATACTAATTGCTATGACACAGAGTGGAGCTAAAAACGCGTGAATCCGATTCGACTATTTTTATTTAATAGCACACGACTTTGTAAAGGTCATATATCAACTTTCATTGAAGCGGCAATAAAATTCTTTTTTAAATTTTTTTTTCAATGAAGAGAAAAAGGTCATGGGAGGAGAGGTTAGAGTCCTCACATAAGTACGGAGCCTAACATGGTGGGAGCAACTTGAACCCAAGCCGTATGCAACATGGATGACATTTCAATCAAAACAAATATTTTTAAATCGGAAAAAATCATTGGATTCCAACAGACGTTGCTGGTGTACTAGTCCGACAAAGCCGTGGCTGGCGAGCTTAGTAGTTCGGTGTTTTCGACTGAAATGGAGTCAAAGGGTCCTAGTTGGGAGTTTCTCGACCAGATCTCGCCCGATGAGCTTCCGACAGTTTGAATATAGCGACACTTTGGTGATCCGATGGTCGATGTGGGGATCTTTTACCTGCAAATGAGGTTGATCGATTTTTCTTTGAGTAGTGGCGTGCGACAGAGTGGTTGTTTTGCGAGGGATGAGAATTTTATGGTTGATGGTATTTTATAATTGTGTTTTGTTTTTGTGATTTTATTAGTTTTATAATAAATGAGGTAGTTCTTCCACCTCTAGTTTGTATTTGTGTGTGTGTTCCTCAAGTTGTTCTTTGGCGTTGTATCTTTTTTGGTTTCACTAGTTTTATAATTAGGTTATAGCATCTATGTTGCGAGTAATTTTTTCTCGATCGATCGGAATATTTCCATCGATTGTATTTTTTTTAAAAAGAGCTTTATATGTGCTCGATTATAGGATTGTTAAGGAATTCGAGGAATTTCCTCATAATTAGGTCTCAGCTTATTATCTCCTCATTGAGTTTTATCAGATTTTACTGATAGAATCGATCGTAGTCGAGGACAATATCTCTTGTATCACAAGGGGGTTTTTTTTCCGTCTTTACTATTAACGTTTTGTATGCCTTTTAATTTTAATAATATTCTCCTTTAATAGAAAAGTTTGAAATTAATTGTGTTTGTCAGTTTGAATATATATATATATATATATATATATAAAGTTCATTAATAGTATTTGTTATTTGTGAATTTCTTTTTTCTAATTTGTCAAGGTATATAGGTCATGTTAAATCTTTGTGTTCTCTGGTTCTTTCTGTTTTCTTCTTTAACATTTATTCCTAAGTCCTTAATTAATCTTGTCTGGATGCGTGTACAACTTAGGAAATTACTAGTCGTACGTGGCACGACAAGACCATCAGTGTTTCACTTTCTAACTGTCAAATTTGTAAAGAAAGATTTATCATCGTGTCTTAAGGGTTCTAAGGATTTATTTGGATTCCATACTCGTTTTTAAAATGAAAAAAATTTCTTGTTTAAAATGAGAGTCATTTCATTTTGATAATAGGATAACATTTGGATTTATAAAATATTTTCCTTTTGAGAACAAAAAGAGTTTGGAAAGTTATAAAATGATAAGAAATATGTTATTAGGTTCTAGTATATTAAGAGAAAAATTAAAAAAAATTCTAAAAGTATTTCAAAAGGGTACTATAAAAAAACTATTTTTATATATATATATTTAAGAATAAAATGCTACTCTTTTTCAAAATAAGAAAAATGATAAGAAAATTTGAAAAAAAAAAAGCACTCTTTTATTTATTTTTTTAATTAACTCATTCTTAAATTGGATACGCGATCCAAATAATGGGTAAGTTCTAACCCAAAAAATGGGGGAGAAAATTAAGAGAAAACGTGTTGATAGCTAGAGGCTTTACTTTTCTAGCTAATTGGATGCCCTAATTTATTACTTAATTTCCTCGTCAAAGTAAATTCGGTAATGTCCGACGTAGAATATTCGTGTCCACTGCAAAAATTTTAAATAATTACAATAGCATGGAAAAATGCATAAATTAAAAACTATAAGAATTTGAAATGTGTTCGGAAAAACATATCAAGTTGGAGCTTATTTCGTTCGTCTCAAAATTCTATGCAATTTATAAAAAAAAAATTATCTCATTTGGATTTGTCTATATAAAGTTATGGACTTTTCAAGTTTAAGTTACAAAATTGTGTGAATAGTGAAGCCGAAGGAAAAAGATAAAAACTGAAATATAATTGTATGGTTTGGATTGTACATTTGGATGCTTAATCTTTTCCGTACATTTTTGTATAGAAGAATAGTCTTTTATGCAATATCATATGAGTTCACTAGACACGTCATTTTTCTTCGATTAGAAATGACATACCACTTGTTTCGCTGAATGAGGTTAAAAATGACATTGACTAAAATAAACCAATTGTTTGCTTTCGCATCCATCAAAGCATCAATCTCATAGTCGCACTATTGTCTTGGTCATCCCTCAACCAAATTTTTGTGTCCTCCAATTGTTATGAGTTGTCATTCATATCCGTCATCGAATTTCTCTTATAATTCGTGTTATTGAAATAAAAGTCATAAACGATTGTTTTCTTAATCAACTCTTTCTACTTTCACGCTTATTGTGCTAGTTTATTAAGACGTTTGTAGTTCACCAATTTACTCCCATATGATTTTCAAATATTATGTTATTTTTGTGGATCATTTCACTTGGTATATTTTGTTGTATTCCACTAAAACGAAATCATGACGTTCATGATGTGTTTGTTCACTACAAAACTATAGTTGAGACTTTTTTATAACGTGCCCATTATTCCCGTATGTGATGATAGTCGTGAATACCGGGTCATGAAATCCTCTCTCTCCACACATGAATAACTCATTACATCACCACCTTACATCCTAAACACAATATTTTCTTTTGAAACTGGTCTCACACTCTATCACATGCATAGCGACAAGGCAAACTAAACAACTCAGTGGGGAATATCGGCTTTTTCTTAAGTTCTTTCTACGCACGCTGGCTCCCTATTGCTTGTTTGATTTGCCAAACTTTGAGGACTTAGACCGTTGACTCCTTTCACGCCTTTTGTTAGCTTCCTTTCCTCTTTACTTTTGGCCTTGTGCAACATTCGTTTATTTCATAAACAGAATGCCCAAATAAATTAAGTCGATCTCCCTATGTTCTTCTCCTTTTAGAAACTCTTTGGCCATCCTCGCAATCTTTTCATGTTACATATTTTTGGGTGCTAGCTAATACTATCTATGGCTAACGCCATATGCATCCAATAAGCTTGAAACTAATGGTTGACTTAGCCTTACGGCAATTCCATATTGACTACACCAAAAGTGTAGAGTTTGAATTTTTCACTCTCCAAATTCCAAAAAAAAAAAAAAAAAACAAAAAAGAAGCTTGAAATAGGTCCCCACCATGTGTCTTTTTAATTACTCTACTACCCAAAGTGCCTATCTATATTATGATCCTAGTAAAAAACTGTACATATTCCAACTTGTCACCTTTATTGAAAATATTTTTCCATACTCTCCATTCTACCCGCCTTCCACGATTCACTAGAGCCACTTTAGATGCTTGGTCTGCTCCTTTTCATGTTCCCCTTTCAAGCGTGATACGCCCATTATATTAATGCCGTCTGTGATTACCAATGCCACATTAGATATATCTATATATACATGGAAGAGTTTTTAATTCTTTTTTTTTTTTTTGTACACAAACAAAATTGCTGTGGTAAATGCATGTATTAATTACATATGATGATATGGCATTTTAAATGATTTGTTATAACAAGTTGTATATTAAACTAAATGAATTTTATAAAATGACGGATAATATCTAAAATGGTTGAATAGTAACGGATGTAAAGTAAAAAAAAAGGAAATGTTTTTGGCTTTTAAGAGTTTTTTTTTATTATTATTAATAATTTGATAAAGCTCTATTTTTTTAGCATAAAAAGAGATGGTTATTTTTTTTTTAAAGATGGTTAGACAAATTTAAATTACAAACATGCTCTCCAATAGATTATGTCTGAACCACTCAATTCCACGTATATTAGTGGCCGTAGTGGCTCAAATTTTCCCTCCACTGTTAATCTCGCATATTCCCATTTCCACTCCCATTATAATTTGTCTACTCAACACCTTCCATCCGGTCAAGCACCACATATATCTAAACCTCACCCACTTTTAGTGCAATTAATCCGTGTGATAAGACAACTCTAATGACGCCCACTTTAGCTTTCACTTTGCAAGGGAAGTCAATGTGCAAAACTCTTCCACTCTTAGTATGTATTTGGTGGTAAGATTTAGATTCTAAAATTTGAGTCTAAATTAATTGTGTATTTATTAAGACGTTTGAATATTGGAGTTAAAAACTGTGAAAACTTGAAATGTGTTCGGAAAAAAAATATCAATATGAAACTTGTTTCGTTCGTCTCGAAATTCTATGGAATTTAAAAAAAAAATCATCTCATTTGAATTTGTCTATGCAAAGTTACGTACTTTTAAAGTTTAATTTACAAAACTGTGTGAATAGTGAAGCTAAAAAAAAAAAAAGAGAAACAAAAAGTGAAATGTAATTATATGATTTGGATTGTGCATCCCAACGTATACTTAATCTTTTCCATATATTTTTTATATAGAAGAATAGTCTTTTATGTAGTATCTCATACCATTTGATATGACATTTATAGCTCTTTACTAAAAACTTATAACTAGTGGTTTATTTGAATTTAGTTAGTTATGATAAAAGAGATTTAGGTAAGGTCTTTATGATAGATTTGATTTGACAATTAATATATTACACATTAATAGAGAGAAAAATAAAAGTGATTTTTCATTATTTTTTTCCTCGTCAAAGTAATATTCGTTGTCCACTACAAAAATCATAAATAATACAATCGCGTGCAATCATACTAAAAATTAAGCGCTCGTCAAAGCTTTGTTGCATGTTGCTAGCCCATTGATCACACAAAACTTTTTATATCCATTTATAACTTAGATATCCTACTTATATATCACTGACATTAGACTTTCTGGTACCTTTAAATGGAAAAAGAAAAGGGGAAAGAAAACTCTCTTGGGAAATAAAATAACTTGTTCAATACTGCAAATTATAACATATATTTCCAGATATATAGTAATTGGTAGCAATTCTTTCTAATAAGTATTACGAAATATATAATCGTGAAGTTGGGTTTTCATTTCACCCCTTGTTCACGAGCATTGTTAGTGTCTAAGATATATATAAAAAAAGAAATATTATAAAAGACATTATTGAATCCCAATGGCCGTAGTCCATTTTGAGAATATGAAATTATGCCTCTCTTCAAATTGGGTTGGGTTTTGATGACTCTGGTCTCCAGGTAATGGAAGTATAAGCCAAGTTTTTCTTCCATTTCACCTCTAATACTAACAGCGCTGGTACCAGTGATTTTATTATTTTTGCTATTATTATTATAAAATAAAAAAAAAAAAAAACGAAGATACCTTATAGTATAACAACAAACACTGAGAATAAAATTTTAAGCAGTCGTACAAGTCAAACAATAATTTGACAAATGCAATACCTAGCGACTTTTGTGGTCGAAACGGAAGCCTCCTGCATCACATTATCGAAAATAACCCGAAATCAAGTCTATAAGAATCCCTGCAGTTGCAGCACTTTTACACACAAGAACATCAAATTAGAAAAGGAAAAAAAAAAAAAAAAAGAGAGAGAGAGAGAGATAGAGAGAGAAAGTATTCCATGAAAATGGGGATGTTGATCTTGTGGCGGTCATCATTGGTGAGCCTACTGATCTTAAAGTTTTTGTTGTTTCATGTTAACTCTTTATGTACTTCTTTGCAGTTGTCTTGCCATGAATACGAGAGGTCTACCTTGTTGCAATTCAAGCATAGCTTTGTCATTGTCAAATCTACTTGTCGATATGAGGGCGATTATCCAAAGGCTTCATCTTGGGATAATTCCGAAGGAGGGAGTGGCAACTGCTGCTTGTGGGATGGCGTCGAGTGTGACAAGGAGACGGGTCATGTGATCGGCCTTGACCTCAGCGGTGGCTGAATCTATGGTTCTATCCATTCCAACAGCACCCTCTTCCACCTTGTTCATCTCCGAAAGCTGAATCTTGCTTATAATAATTTCAATCTCTCTTCAATTCCCACTTCTATTGGCCAACTTTCAGAGATGACAGATCTTGATCTCTCTTCTTCCTTTTTCTCTGGTCAAGTTCCACATGAAATTTCACGGTTGTCCAAGTTGTCTTCCCTTGATCTTTCCTCGAACTATTATCCTGAAGGTCTTTCTGTAGAAAATCATTTGAAACTTGAAAGTCCCATTCTAAGAAGCCTGGTTCAAAACTTAACTCGCTTGGAAATTCTTCGTCTCGATTATGTGGATGTGTCATTGAAGATACCTGATTTTCTGGCAAATATCTCTTCTTTGAGAGATCTCAGTCTAGATTCTACTGGACTATACGGATCTATTCCATCTTCACTCAGTAAGCTTACGCAACTTACTCGTATAAGTCTCGCAGTTAATCGTTTACGTGGTTACATCCCATCTTCACTACAAAATCTCACCCAACTAACTCATTTCAATATAGATGTCAATCAAATTTCTGGTCCAATCCCATCTTGGTTGGGAAATCTTACCCGGCTGTATGAAATCTCTCTTTCTCAAAACGCTTTGCACGGTTCAATTCCCGAATCTCTATACAAGCTCCATAATCTTGAAGATCTTTTTTTGACTGAGAACAATTTAGAGGGAATTGTTGAATTTGATATGTTTTTGAAAATGAGACATCTTGCTGACCTCAGTCTAGCAGCGAACAAATTGTCAGTTATCTTTGGAGCAAGAAATATGAATGCAACGTCACTTCCCAAGTTCAGTATTCTATTATTGGGAGGGTGCAACATAACTGAGTTTCCGGATTTTCTTCGGCATCAAAATGAGCTCTTGTGGTTGGACCTTGCAAGTAATAGTATACGTGGCCAAATACCCAAATGGATATGGAATTCGAGTGTAGAAACTCTGCAGTGGATGGACTTTTCTAACAACTTCCTGACGGGCTTTCACCACCCTCCAACCATTCTGCCATGGCGTAATCTCATAGAGTTATACCTCGACTCTAACATGCTACAAGGGCGACTACCGATTCCTCCATCATCCACCGAACATTTCGACGTCCCAAACAACATGTTAAGTGGGGAAATTTTCCCACTAATATGTAATTTGAGTTCAGTCATAATTCTTGATTTGTCTAACAACAAGTTCAGTGGCACGCTTCCCCGTTGTTTAGGAAACTCAAGTAGGTCCCTATTAGCTCTAAATTTAAGAAACAACTCTTTTCATGGCATCATTTGGCCTCTAGAATTCGAGAAGGGAAGCAACTTGAGGATGATTGATTTTAGTCGCAACCAATTTCGGGGAAAACTTCCACGATCTTTGGAAACTTGTATGATGCTTGAGTTTCTTGATTTCTCAAGCAATCATCTCGTTGATGTCTTCCCCGCTTGGTTGGGGACCCTGCCTGGTCTAAAAGTTCTCTTTCTCCAGAAGAATGGATTTCATGGAGCGATACGAAGGCATAAAAACACTTCTGTCTTTCCAAATCTGCATATCATTAATCTCTCGTACAACAGTTTCACAGGAGAATTGCCTTCTGAATACATATTTATGTGGAATGGAAATAAAAATTACAGGATTAGCGGCCGGACATACATGAAGGCATGGGTAAACATTGCCAATACTTCTTTCTTCTATTATAATTATTCGACGACAATGATGACCAAAAGCGTGGAAACATACTATGGGGAGATCCGAGAAGACCTTGCAGTGGTTGATCTCTCTTGCAACAAATTTAGTGGAATGATTCCTGAATTTAATGGGAACTTTGTAGCTCTTCACTCTCTCAACCTTTCAAACAACATGCTCACCGGAAGAATTCCATTGTCTGTTGGGAACCTGTCACAACTTGAGTCCTTGGACCTTTCTCGAAACATGCTCTCCGGCGAAATTCCTCCGCAGCTCGCGCAGCTCAACTTCCTTCAGAGCTTTAGTGTCGCTCACAACAATCTCACTGGTCCAATACCACAAGGGAATCAACTGCGCACATTCGATCCAAGTTCATTCGAGGGTAATCCAGGATTATGTGGAGATCCACTGCCCAAGAAATGTGGAGATTCGGAGGCCTTGCCACTACCACCTTCAGCTGATGAAGAAGACGATGATTCGTGGCCTCCAATTAAATTAGATTGGAAATTTGTTTTGGCTGGAGCTATTAGCGGGTTTGTCATTGGAGTTGCTCTTGGAGACATGATGACCACAAGGAGGAGGCAGGGATGGTTTCTTAAGGCTTTTGGAAGAATTTCACGAAGAATTGAGATTAGGCAACTGAGAAACTGAGACTTTTAATCAAGATGCTTGTCGCCTGTTTGCTTTTCAATTACTCCGTTTTGTTCTGTTGTGTTTGTGTTTCCTTAATGTATGTTTGTTGCCTATTTTGTCACTGCTTGTTTGTACGTGTGTTTCTTGTTTTGCATTTCCACCAGTGAAATAATTAATGAGGTTTCTGTGTCAACAGTCCTTTTTTCACATTACAACTTCTTGCTTTGTTTTTGTTTTTGTTTCTGTTTCTTTTTTTAATGAAAGGAAGAGACAAATAAACCTAAGACAAATATATCGCTAAAATGACACTCAAAACAAAGGATCTGCCATTTTATGTCATTTTCTGTTAAGAGTTCAATAGGCAAGTCATATTCCCCTTGATCAAATGACATGCGCCTCATTTTGTTAAACGAGTCTTAAAAACGACAGTCAAAATAAATGACAAGTCGTTTAAATTCCTAAACGTCACGTAGTTTTGTCAACAAATAAAACGACACGTTATATTCCCCTTGCATAAAGGACACCTGTGACAGATTACATGTTGTTTTGTCTGGTATTAGAAAGACCATGTCGTTTTGGACGGCTAAAGAGGAGACAAGAGATTAGAGGTAAATTAACATTCTCTCTTAATGTGAAGAGAAAACGAGTCGCTTATTTATTTTAAATTTGAAAAAAAAAATCTCATTTTTAGTTGGTAAAATATAATTGGCAAATAATAGGGAAAAACACGTAGTAATAAGCAAAACTACATGCGTTTAGAACAAGGAAATCCCCCAAAGGACAGGAAGTGGAACCCACCAGGCTTGAATAAAAAATTATCTTTCTTGAATAAAAAACCTATATGGGATAACCTTAAAACTGCTAACCCTATTATTGCTAAAATTATTGAAATATTGTATTGGATAATTTGATAACTTATCTACACTTTTATTAATTGGACAATTTTTATTATCCAAACTTTTTTAATGTTTTATGTGTCCTTATAATATGTGACAAATTTAATAATTGTCACATCATGAAACCTTTTATTCTTATAATAAAGTTGTTTTATTTCATTTTGCTTAAAATATAGCAACTTTATACTACGTGACATTAAATATCACACCATAGGATTTTTTTATTAATCCTACCATAACATGTACATCATAAGGTCATATTTTGTGACATAGAATTTTAATGTCACAACATAAAATTTATTTAATAACTTTAGATAAAAACTGTAACCTAAACTTTAATCTACATAAGGAATTTTGATAAATTATCTTATTAATTCTCAATAATTTCTTATAAAAAATTTAGGTATTAAACATGTGATGTCATATTCCCCTTGATCAAATGATACGCTCTTCATTTGGTTAAACGAGTTCTTAAAAACGGCAGTCAAAATAAATGACAAGTCGCTTAAATTCCTAAACGTCACATAGTGTCAAAAAATAAAACGACATGTCATATTCCCCTTGCATAAAGGACACTTGTGACAGATTGCATGTCGTTTTGTCTAATATAAGAAAGAACATGTCGTTTTGGATGGCTATAAGGAGACAAGAGATTGGAGGTAAATTAACACACACTCTCTCTCTCTCTCTTTTAAGAAACATTCTCTCTTAATGTGAAGAGGAAACGAGTCGCTTATTTATTTTAAATTGGAAAAAGAAAAATTCGAATTTTCAGTTCGTAAAACATAATTGGAAAATAATAGGGAAAAACACATGGTAAGCAAAACGACATGCGTTTAGAACAAGGAAATTCCCCAAAGGACAGGAAGTGGTACCCGCCAGGCTTGTAGAGAAAATTATCGTCTTTCTTGTAAGCTCTTTCGTTCTATCTATGTTGTCCGTTTTTAAGAAAGTTTCTATGGACAGGTAATGCACACAAAGTGTTTGCGAAAATGCCCAGCTCGTAGCCCTTTGCTTTCTGGACAACTTTTTGTACGTTCAACTTTTTTTTTTGTTTTTTTTGGCTATGATTCGGAAAATAGGATCTGCACAATACCCTTTTTAAATCATCAAGTGTTTAAAAGAACTAATGTTTCCTGAGCGTTTTCATTTTCAAAGAGTCGGATTTAAAGTCTACATTTTTAGTGATGCTTTTCATTTATTTCTTTTAGTCCTAGTATTTGTTCTAAAGTATTGATGTTTCGTGATGTCAGTTCGCGTGCTCAACCAATTAATAACAAATGAGAGAGAAACTACAAAGATATATTGCATAAAGAGCAGGTACGGCCCAACTTGTAAGTGGAAGAAATTTTGTTGGCACTACTTAAAAAGAATTTATCTCAATCTGTAATGACTTGAAAGATAATTAGTGACGACATGTCATATAAGTTTGAAACGAGAGCATGACAGTACTTAAATTAAGCTTAATTCCTGATCAGAAATGATCAGCATTTATATCCTAACTAAACTCTCTTCCTAAATGCAAAACTTGCTAGAAATTAGTTTTTTTTTTTTTTATTTCTTTTTTTTTTTTTTTATGGGTAAGAATTTTGCGGGAAATCTTCTCTGCACTCTTTGACCTACCATAGAACCTCAGCGGTGATCCAATCGACCGTTCCATTCAAGCCCTATTGTCAAAGCCTTATCTCTAAAGGAGAATTTGTTACAGCAAATATTGCTTCAAGCTGCGCTTGATGATTCAGTAGGTGTGACAAAATGTTGTTTTCATGATATGGTCCCCTTCCCTGTGATATTAAATCAATTACTAATTCTTTTTGTCAATGCGCAGAAGTAAAAGATAACAAGTCATATATATATATATATATATATATATATGAGGCCTGTATTTGGTCAATGGTTTTACTTTCAGCAGACAAATTTCCTTGTCCTTACTTTTGTAGCTATACCATTAATTGGATTTGGTCAATGGTTTAATTTACTTTCGGTAGACAAATTTCCCTCGTCCTTACTTTTCTATCTATGCCATTAATAGGATTGAATAATTCATCCATTTCCTCCTCAAAATCGCTGTTACACGAATTATTATTATTGTTTTTATTATCTTGACTTCATTCTTATCCTCATTTTTGATATGATATGTGACACAATTTTCTTATGTTATTGTAGTCAACATTTTCAAATTTAAATATATAAATATGTACGGTACTCTGTTTTTATTAAAAAATATATATACCCTTCATTTTCGATCCTCATTAAACATAAGACAAGACATTTAAAGTATACTAAAAATTCATGTCAACATGAGTAGTGGCTATTGTTGGGGTTAGACTTCGTCTTCCCATTACGACGTTAGCTTCTAACAGTTTGTCTAACGAACGGCGAACGTATTACTTTTGGGCCGGACCCAACATTATAACATTGCCTTATCATGGGCAACAATCGATCACATAATTGGGCCAGACCCAATCCATTCCGTTCAAGCTCGAACGATGATCGCTCGTTTAACATGGGCCGGACCCAGTTGACGACTCTAATTCATTACAATAAAACGCTCGATCATACTCGAACGTCGAACCAACAGATCAAACGTGATCTCTATATAAGCTACGAACGATGGATCACAATATCAGACTTGTGTCCGAATTAGCGTTCGTCGCTCGTATTCGACAGATTGAGACATCTCTCCTATAATCGTCGAACTCAATATCAACAACGATATTACATCAATAACCGCCAAGCCCATTGTCCGAGATTAAGGCTTACTCTGGTAACTGTCTGTTCAAAATCTCCAATGGCATGCTTACACGTGTCCCAGTGACAATGTCTGAACCGCCATGAGCAGTTACGGGCTCAGGCTCATCTTCCTCTATAAATAGAGGAAGACCCCCCACGGGAAAAGGGACTGATTCTGAATACGATTCTGAATCTCTGCCTTTCTTTTATTTCCCAGAAAACATACTCTCCCTCTGCAGAAATCTTCTCAGAAAACATTGAGAGAATTCTCAAACCTTCATTGTATTCACAAACATTCATATTTAGTGAAATTACTCTCACTGACAGAGGACGTAGCACCAATTTGGGCGAACCTCTATACTTCTTGGTGTCAATTTATATTCTGCTTTTCTTTAATTTCATTTTCTGATATGAAATTTGTTCTTACATTATTTTGTTAGATTTCATTACGATATCCAAGGGCCCAATCAATCGATTATCATACTTTCTGTATTAACTTTTCTGTTAAATTTTGACTGTAGAAAACCGGCATCTACAGCTATGTATCTCTTGGACTTCCCTATGGCCACATGCAAGCACATTAAGGGTATGTTTGATAAGAAGGAGAAAAAATAGGAAGGAACGACTGATAGATCACCTAGATGAGAGAAATGAGAAAGGAAGAATACGTCATTTATCTTATGATGTTCGGTATGCAATCCCTCTGGCAATCTTTCCAATTTCGGAGAGATCAAAATGAGGTATTTTGAAGGATTTAGAGTCCCTCCCTTTATCCCTTCCTTCCTCTTTTCTTTCCTACAAAACAACCATAAATATTAAAATACTTTCGCTGATTCCTCTACCCCTCTCCTTCCTTCTATTTTTCACTCTTACCAAACACACTCTAAGAGTTCATTCATGCCGCCACACACCATCATGAAAAAAGAGCAGGTAACTACCACCTTGTTATAATGGGAAGAAATGTTTTTTTAAAGTACTTACAAGAGTTCATCTCAATCCGTTATAACTTGAATGATATATCACGTAAATTTGGAACATGATATATGATTTTAATCAAGCTTAATTTCTTGTTCATACATCCGAATATAAATCTTAGTGAGTCTAAATTTCTCCTTTTATTTTGTTTTAAAAATAGTCTTATTATTAAATGCGAAACTTATAAAATAGTATTTTAATATTTGTTAAAATAATATATACACATACATATATATTCTTCAAACACTTGACGAATTCAACAGTTGTGAGAAATTGTTTTCAAGAATTAAGATCTGAGGGCAGTCTTTGGTCAGTGGGTCAATTTTGGCAGACAAATTTTGCAGAAAAAGACGATCCTCCTCGTGTCGTAAGGATTGGAGAAAACATGTTAGTTGGAGCATTAGTCGTTAATTAATTGGATTCATTAATGCATTCCTGACCTCGTTAATTAATTAGTTGTCAGTTGTTAGATGTTACATACATTAATTAGAAGTTTAGAACACGCAAAATCAAGTTCTATAAGAATCTCTGCAGTTGCAGCACTCTTAGACACAAGAACATAACAGAAAAAAGGCGAAAAAGAAAATCCAATCAATATGGGGTTGTGGCTCTTGTGGTGGTCTTCATTGGTGAGCTTACTCATCTTAAACTTTTTGTTGTTTCATGTTAACTCTTTTAATACTTCTTTGCAGATGCCTTGCCATGAAGATGAGAGGTCTGCCTTGTTGCAATTCAAGCGCAGCTTTGTTGTTGACGAATCCACTTGTCGATATGAGGGTGATTATCCAAAGACTTCATATTGGGAATCCAAAGGAGGGAGTAGCAACTGCTGCTCATGGGACGGCGTCGAGTGTGATTTGGAGACAGGTCATGTGATCGGCCTTGACCTCAGTGGTGGCTGTATATATGGTTCTATCCATTCCAACAGCACCCTCTTCCACCTTATTCATCTCCGAAATCTGAACCTTGCTTTTAATCATTTCAACCGCTCTTCAATTCCGACTTCCATTGGGAAACTTTCAGAGATGATGTATCTCAACCTCTCATCTTCCTTTTTCTTTGGTCAAGTTCCATCTGAAATTTTTCGGTTGTCCAAGTTGTCTTCCCTTGATCTGTCGTTGAATTATGACAACTTTAATCGAGAAAGATTTTTGAAACTTAAAAGTCCCAATCTGAGAGGCCTAGTTCGAAACTTTTCTTGCTTGGAAATTCTTCGAATCAGTTATGTAGATGTGCCATCTGAAATGCCCGATTTGCTTGCAAATTTCTCTTCTTTGACAGATCTCCGTCTAGGTTATACTGGACTATATGGATCTATTCCATCGTCACTCAGTAAACTTAGCAAACTTACTCGTCTAGACCTCTATTATAATCATTTGAGTGGTCACATCCCATCTTCATTACAAAACCTCACCCAACTAATTGGTTTACGTATATACGGCAATCAAATTTCTGGTCCAATTCCATCTTGGTGTGGAAACCTTACCAAGTTAAATGATCTCGCTTTTGCTGACAACATATTTTATGGTCAAATTCCCCAATCTTTGTTCAAGCTGAATAATCTTAAAAGACTTTATTTAAACAGCAACCACTTAGATGGTACTGTTGAATTCAATATGTTTCTCAATATGACACGTCTTTCCCAGCTCAGTCTAAGCTTTAACAAATTGTCGATTTTCTT
Source organism: Ficus hirta (assembly GCA_038430175.1). Lineage (NCBI taxonomy): Eukaryota > Viridiplantae > Streptophyta > Magnoliopsida > Rosales > Moraceae > Ficus > Ficus hirta. The sequence goes on along the minus strand of CM076588.1, from coordinate 19,131,631 downwards.
TGGAGCAAGAAACATGAATGCAACGACGCTTCCAGAGTTCGAGATTCTCGGATTGTCTTCGTGCAACATATGTGAGTTTCCAGATTTTCTTCGGCATCAAAATGAGCTGCTATGGCTGGACCTCGTCAACAACAGTATACATGGCCATATACCAAAATGGACATGGAATAGAAGTGTAGAAACTCTTGATTGGGTCAACATTTCTAACAACTTCATGACAGGCATTCAAGACCCGCCGACCATTCTGCCATGGCTTCGTCTAAGAGTTCTAAATCTTGATTCAAACATGCTACAAGGACCGCTACCGATTCCTCCATCATCAACGGAACATTTGAGCGTCTCAAACAACATGCTAAGCGGTGAAATCTCCCCATTGATCTGCAACATGAGTTCAATCAGGGTTCTAGATTTGTCTGATAACAACTTTAGTGGCCCGATTCCCTATTGTTTAGGAAACTCTAGTAGCTCCTTAATAGCTCTGAATTTAAGAAACAACTCTTTTCACGGCATCATTTGGCCTCTATCATTCGAGAACGGAAGCAGTCTTAGGATGATTGATCTTAGTCACAATCAATTTCAAGGGAAACTTCCACGATCTCTGTCAACCTGTATGATGCTTGAGTTTATCGATTTCTCAAACAATAAACTTGCTGATGTCTTCCCCACTTGGTTGGGGACTCTGCCTGGTCTAAAAGTTCTCTTTCTACAGAAGAATGGATTACATGGATCAGTAAGGAGAACTAAAAACACTTTGGAGTTTCCGTATTTGCATATTATTGATATCTCTTACAACAGCTTCACAGGTGCATTGCCTTCTGAATACCTATTCATTTGGAATGGCGTTAAAGCTTTCGAGATGAGCAACTCGACGTATATGCATGCAAGGGAACCTTTTATAGGCTTTTATCACGATGTTTTTTTGTACCAGTATAATTACACGGCGAACCTTATCATCAAAAGCGTGCAAACATACTATGCGAAGATCCGAGACGAGCTTGCAGTCATTGATCTCTCGTGCAACAGATTTAGCGGAATGATTCCTGAATTTAATGGGAACCTCGTGGCTCTCCGCTCGCTCAATCTTTCGAACAACATGCTCACCGGTCGCATTCCATTGTCTGTTGGGAACTTGTCGCAACTTGAATCGTTGGACCTCTCACAAAACATGCTGTCAGGAGAGATTCCTCAACAGCTGAAACAGCTCAACTTCCTTCAGAGCTTTAATGTCTCCCACAACAATCTCACTGGGCCGATACCACAAGGGAATCAACTACACACATTCGACCCGACTTCATTCGAGGGTAATCCAGGATTATGTGGAGATCCATTGCCGAAGAAATGTGGAGATTCCGAGGCTTATCCACCGCCGACTTCAGCTGATGAAGAAGACGATGATTCGGGGTCTCTAATTAAGCTGGATTGGAAATTCGTTTTGGCTGGAGCAATTAGCGGGTTCGTCGTTGGAGTTGCTCTTGGGGATATGGTGATCACAAAGAGGATGGGATGGTTTCGTAGGGCTTTCAGAAGAATTCCACCGAGAATCGAGATTAGGCAACTTAGAAACTGAGTTTATCAAGCTGCTAGTCCCCTGTTTTTCTTTGCATTCTCTGTTGGCTGTTGTTTCAGCAAGAGACCACCGAGTGGTGCATTAATCTAACACACATCACATTGAACTCAAAAATGGCAGCTTCTAGAAGAAGAGAAAAACGCAGAGGAAAAACAGAGAGAGAGAGAGAGAAAAGCAACTCCACTTTTTTGTCATCAGATTTTTCTAGATACAAAAAAGGACATCCACTTCCTTCTTCAATACACTTCTCAAGTTTCAATCTTAGTCATACAAGTGTCATACTTACAGCCATTGATTAGCTATTAACTTAACAAGAGTCAACTTTACATAACCATGGTCAAAATAATTAAAAGTGCAGCACATTAAATATTAGCATTCTCCCCTTTAATGTGCTGGTCTTGAACTCCAAGCGCTAATCTGAGTTGCTGAAACTTTGCAATTGGGAGTGCCTTTGTGAAAATGTCTGCAACTTGTTCTTCTGTCTTGCAGTAGTTGAGTTGGACTTCACCATCCTCGATAGCTTCTCGAATGAAATGATATTTGATTGCAATGTGCCTAGACCTGCTATGAAAACAAGGATTTTTTGCCATTGCAATTGCTGATTTGTTGTCACAAAACAACTCTGTAGCTTCTTCTTGCTTTTCTCCAATATCTTCAAGAATTCTTCTAAGCCATATAGACTGTGATGTTGCAATTGAGGCTGACATATACTCTGCTTCTGCTGAGGATTGAGCAACTGATTGTTGCTTCTTGGACAGCCATGAAAATACACCTGTACCAAGAGAAAAGGCATAACCTGAGGTGCTCTTCATATCATCAACACAGCCTCCCCAATCACTATCACAAAAGCCAATCAACTTCACTTTAGAACTCCTCCTAAATCTGATTCCATAACTCAGTGTTCCTTGAATATATCTTAGCACTCTTTTTCCAACACCATAGTGCTTTTGACTTGGACTATTCAAGAATCTTGAAAGCAAACTTGCAGCAAACATAATGTCTGGCCGTGTTGCCGTGAGATAAAGCAAGTTTCCAACCAAACTTCTATAAAGAGTCTCATCCACTTTCTTTTCACCATCTTCCTTCACTAGTTTTTCATTGCAAACAAGAGGAGTGGCCACTGATTTACATCCAAACATTCTGAATTTTTTGAGAACTTTTTCAGCATAGTTCTTTTGAGAAATGAAGACTCCATCATCATCTTGATAGATCTCCATGCCAAGAAAATAATGCAACAACCCCAAGTCACTCATTTCATATTGCATCATCATCTCCCTTCTAAATTCTTCAATCATCTTTTTATCATTTCCAGTAAACACCAAATCATCAACATATAAAGCAACAATGAGAATTCTTGACTCACCTTGATGCTTCACATACAAAGTTGGCTCACTCTTGCTTTTGCAGAAACCTTTTTCAAGGAAATACCCATCAATTTGACTATACCAAGCTCTCGGGGCTTGCTTGAGTCCATATAAGGCCTTTCTTAATTTGTAGACCTTGTCTTCTTCTCCTTTAGCTACAAAGCCTTGAGGTTGTTCTACGTACACTTCCTCTATTAATTCTCCATTCAAGAAAGCAGATTTAACATCAAGTTGGTACAACAACCAACCTTTTTGGGCAGCAAGAGCAATAAGTGCTCTCACAGTGTCTAGGCGAGCAACCGGAGCAAAAGTTTCTTGAAAATCAATGCCGGGCTGTTGAGCATAGCCTTTAGCAACAAGTCTCGCTTTCTTTCTTTGCACCGTACCATCAAAATTGAATTTGACCTTGTAGATCCATTTGACATCAATGACTTTTTTTTCTTTCGGTCTCTCAACTAGCTCCCAAGTTTGATTCTTTTCGATAACATCAATCTCATCTTGCATAGCCTTCCTCCAACACTCTTCTTTCACAGCTTCTTCAAAGTTTTCTGGCTCAAGAACACAGAAATTGCATCTTTCATAAACTTCAGTCAAACTCTTCATTTTCTTTGGGGCTGAGGTTGGAGATGATGAACCGGAGCTTGACGGGCTGCTTGGTGATGATGGCGTACTTGGTTGAGTATGCTCTTCTTCGTCTTCGTCTTCATCTTCATTGGCTGATTCTTGAGGTAGAACAATTGGAGCAGCAACATCTCTTTCAACTTCTTCTTTTTCCCAATTCCAAGTAGCATTTTCGTCGAACAACACATCTCGACTAACAATAACTTTTTTGGTCTTCAAACTATACAGCTTATAGCCTTTTGACTGAGTGCTATAGCCAATAAAAATGCATTTCTCACTAGCCTCATCAAGCTTGTAGCGTTTCTCTTTTGGAACTTGAGCATAACAAATACACCCAAAGATCCTCAAATGTTTTACTGATGGTTTCCTCCTGTTCCAAGCTTCAATTGGAGTCTTGTTCCATACGGCTTTCGTTGGGCATCTGTTAATCAAGTACACAGCTGTATAAACGGCTTCAGCCCAGAAAACTTTCGGCAATTTCTTGTCATGTAACATAGACATCGCCATCTCCATCACAGTTTGGTTTTTCCTTTCCGATACCCCATTTTGTTGTGGAGTATAGCGAACTGTCAATTGCCTTTCCACACCTTCATCTTCACAAAACTGATCAAATTCTCTTGATGTATACTCCTTACCTCTATCACTTCTCAACACTTTTATAAAATGACCACTTTGCTTCTCAACAAAAACTTTAAACTTCTTGAAAATAGTGAAAACTTCAGATCTTTGCCTCATAAAATACACCCAAGTCATCCTTGTAAAATCATCAATAAAGAGGATGAAATACCTGTTCTGAGAATGAGAAGGTGTTCGCATTGGCCCACACACATCTGTATGAACCAACTCTAATGGCTTCTTTGCTCTCCAAGCTACTCCTTTCGGGAATGGTTGCCGGTGATGCTTCCCAAGAGCACAACCTTCACAAACTTCTTCTTTTTCTTCAATTTTTGGAAGTCCCTGCACCATATTCTTTTGATGAAGCAACTTGAGACCTTGAAAATTTAAATGCCCAAGCCTCTTGTGCCATAGCCATGAATCAGTAGTTGAGTCAATTCTGAAAGCTACATTGTCCCCATGCTTGAAATTCATTATAAAGCTCCGGTTCTCCATCTTCAGCTTCGCTAGAACCAACTTGTCTTTTTCTTTGTCAAAGATAGTGCAACTACCATCTTCAAAATGGAGTGAATAGCCATTTTCCACTAGCTGTCCAACACTCAGTAGGCTTTGATCCAAATCTGGCACGTACAAAACACCGCGAATAAATCTTGAGCCTTTCTTCGTTTGGACTCCTATTGTTCCTTTTCCTTTCACATCCACCAGAGCACCATTTCCAAGCCTTACTTTTGAATTTGCAGCTTCTATATTGACAAAAAAACTTTTATCTGCTGTCATATGATTGGTACAACCGCTGTCCAAAAACCACTGACTTTCTTCATCTTTCGAGCAACTTGTGCTTGAGTAACATGCTTCATTTTTTGATTCTGGAGTACTCAAAGATGCATAGAACAAATTAGATTCACCACCTTTCTCAGTAGCACAATTAGCTTGTTCAGCGTTTTTGAATCTGCAATCCTTCTTCACGTGGCCAAACTTTTTACAGTTGTAGCATTGCTTCTTCCCTTTAAACCAGCAATCTTCTTCAACATGACTGCTTCTTTTACAAATTTTGCACCTCTGCGACAATCCTACTTCACCAGAGTTTCTATTAAAATTGCCTCTGCCTCTGCCTCTTGAGTTTCGTCCTCCACCTCTGCCAAATCTTCCACCTTTACTTGACATTTCGCCATTTTGTTCATTTTCTGGATGCTTGCCACTATTTTTGGGTCCAAGATTGAGTTGGGACTGAAACGCACTCTCAACTGGTTTTTCAGAGTGTCGAATCAATCTTTGCTCAGCTACTTTCAAGGAACCCATTAATTCTTCAACACTTAAGGTGGACAAATCTTTTGTTTGTTCTATTACAGACACAACATTATCAAACTTTTCTGGCATATTCATCAAAACTTTCTCCACTATTGTCTGATCAGTTAATTTTTCACCATAGGTCTTCATTTGATTAACAAGCTCAATAAATCTATCAGAAAACTCCTTCAAAGTCTCATTGTCTTTCATCTTTGTATTTTCAAATTGTCTTCTAAGAGATTGAAGTTTTACAGCTCTTACCTTCGAATCTCCTAGATATTCCTTTTGTAGAATCTCCCATGCTTCTTGGGCTATTGTGGCTCTCATGATTCTTGGAAAGATTGAATCTGCTACAGCTCTTTGGATCATTGAAAGAGCATTTGCATTCCTTTGTCTTGCTTCTTTGAGTTTCTTCTTTTGAGTATCTGACAAACCCTCTTCAGTTTCAGGTTCTTTATAGCCAGTCTCCACCATATCCCACAAATCAACAGCTAGAAACGACGTCTTCATCTTCACACACCAGAAATCATAATTTTTCCCATCAAAGACTGGAACATACGGTTGCTGGACATTAAAGTTTGGTCCACTAGTGCTGGCCATCTCTTCTTCTCGAACCTCTTTTCTTCTTTTTCTTGAGCCCTAGCTTTACTGCAAACCCAAGCTCTGATACCACAAACTGTTGGCTGTTGTTTCAGCAAGAGACCACCGAGTGGTGCATTAATCTAACACACATCACATTGAACTCAAAAATGGCAGCTTCTAGAAGAAGAGAAAAACGCAGAGGAAAAACAGAGAGAGAGAGAGAGAAAAGCAACTCCACTTTTTTGTCATCAGATTTTTCTAGATACAAAAAAGGACATCCACTTCCTTCTTCAATACACTTCTCAAGTTTCAATCTTAGTCATACAAGTGTCATACTTACAGCCATTGATTAGCTATTAACTTAACAAGAGTCAACTTTACATAACCATGGTCAAAATAATTAAAAGTGCAGCACATTAAATATTAGCATTCTCTTTCAATTTTTCTGTTTTGTTCTGTTGAGTTTGTGTTTCCTATATGAATATATGTATGTCGTCTATTTGCTACTGCTGATATGTACGTGTGTTTCTTGTAATACATTAGTTTCCACCACCGTATAAATGTGATTTCATAAATACATATACATATATATATATATATATAGCTTAAAAGTACCTGTGAAAGCTATTTTTAACAGATAATATTTTGCTATAAGGATGCTTTTAATGACACAATTGCGATGAGCAGAGCCCCTATTCCCCATTGTGACGTAACCATCCATTGTTGCATCATATGCTACTGTGTTTCGTTCTATTGACGTCGTTAATTGAGATAAAATTCGTATACTCTCGTAGAGTTTTTTTGTTCAACATTAATGTCCAATAAATAGGACGCAAATCACAAAGCAAATCTAATTCAAAATCCTAAACCAAATCTAATTACTAATCCTAATGTAAATATAAAGAAACCTAATCCTAACCATTTGTTGAAATAATCCTAACATGTTAAACTTTCTTTTGCTCTCAAATCTACAGCATTTTAACTTTGAGTGGCAATTGATTAAGACTAGAGCAGTAATTTCAATCTTAAACTATCTTTTAGGTGAAGCATACTTGGAAGCTTATTGAATTCATTTCAAGAAAATTATATATATATTTTAAAAAGAATTCCCTAAAACTTAAGGTGTAACAACTTCAAAATTTACAATATTAATTCTCCTCCAAAATAGAGAATTAAATTGTAAATTTCACTATTAATAACATTTTTTTTATTGGTCATGAGAAAATATAAATATGATGTTACTCTCATTTTCTATTTTAATTGGGATTTTGTGAAAATATTATGTATGAAAATTCATTATATAAATATAATGAATAAATAATCATAATTTTGTAATTTAAAAAAGTGAATTTTATATCATGTCAAGATTTACTTACTAAATTAAATTTAGCAATCCTACTACAATCTCACAAAAAAAAAAAAAAATAATTTTGTAATTTAAAAAAGTGAATTTTATATCATGTCAAGATTTACTTACTAAATTAAATTTAGCAATCCTACTACAATCTCACAAAAAAAAAAAAAAAAAAAAAGTTTAGGGAAGTGCCCGTGCACCCCACCCAATGGGTAATTACCCACTGGGCAAGGCAGTGGGCTTAAAAAAATAATTAAAAAAAAAAGTTAAGGGAATGGGTGCTGCACCCGTCCCCTTGCTCAGGCCCACTGAGCCATGCAAGCAGGCAGTGAGCTGCCTGCCTGCTGTCAGTAAACTGGCATTGATTAAAAAAATGTTTTTCTTTTTTTTCTTCAGAAAATAGGCTGAACAAGAGTGGGGTTTTTGAGAATTCAAAATCTAACCCCTAAACAAGCAAAACAAAAAATGAAAAGACAAGAAAGAATGAATGATTACAATGTAAGATGATGTACTACTTGAATGACTACTCACTAAAACCACTTAGAAATACATGAAAAATCACCAAAACAACCTCCCAACTTGTCCTCTTCAGCTGAGCACGTTTTTGGAGAGATTAAAATCCAAAAATTTTAATTTTTTAACCCACAATAAGACTTGGTTATAAAATGGTTTTAAGGTAAACCAAAAACCACTTTTTTCTCTTTCATAAAAACCATACAAGTAAAGAAAAGTTTCCTCTCTTCCTCCCTCCATTGTGGACGAAATTTGTAGCTAAGGGAAGCCAAAAATATACTTCATCTCCTTCCACCCACTCCTAAGATCATTATTTTTACAAGAAGGAAGAGCCATTCCAAGTGTTTTCCAAGGTAAAAACCTATATTTTTGCACTTGTTTCCTAGAAGGAAAATTTGATGTTTTAAAAATGTTTTTAAAGTGATGTTTTATTTCTATTCTAGCCCCCTACCTCAAGGATCCAAGAGTGGTTCAAAGCCTTCAAGAGGAGCTAAGAACCCACTACTTTTTGAGAAATAAATGATTTGTAAACTAGTGGTTTACCAAGTTCTTAATAACTTTCCTTTCAAAATGTGTTCTTACAAATAGGAAAATCTTGACATGGTAAATGATTAAAATGTTGGTTTGCTACCTAGTGAGATAATATATGTGCTGGCCATGATTTAAAATGGCTAGAAAACATGACTTGTGTATGGAATATGATGAAAAGTATGTTTATGTGATTTTTATGGTTATATGACATGAAATGAGTATTGATGTATGAGAATAGGAGATTATGGCATGATGATATATTATGTCCTCTGTTTGATGGAAGCATGCATGATGAGGAAAATATTGTGACATCACAAATAGGCTAGAATAAGAATTAATGAACATAAAGTACCAAAAATAACATTTTTACATAAATGTTAATAACTTGGAAAATGGTATTTTGAGTGGGATTTTCATACTCATGTAGAAGAACAGAATATTACTCTTGAAATAAGCCATAAGAAGAGCTCAAGTTTGATCAGAAATAAAAATATCAAAAATAACGATTTTGCCCTCAAGGGGTAAAATCATAATTTCACCAGCCTAAAGACTTTATTTGAATCCTAAACTTTTCAGTCTTGACCAGAGACTTAAAATAGACCTTGTGTCAAATTTCGGTGATAAATGGATAAGAAATGACCAAAACACCTTTTGGGGGTCAAATCGTAAATATAGAAACTTTAGGGTCAAAAATGTAAATAATAAAAACGTGTTAAAAATGAGTCCTGATCCTGTAAGAACACTTTATAAGGATATTAAGTATAAAAAACGTGAACCAAAGGGTATTGGGAACTAATTGGGGCTAAATAAGGACTAAAATGCAAAAATAAATAAATAACGGTTCAAATTATAAAATCTGCTTAGACTATAGTTATATAGCATCTCTATCACCCTTAAAACATTATATTAAGCTAAATAAATACAAAAAATAATACGGTTTATGTTATAGTCAAATGTACAACCTTAAAAGACATAAAAGGGGGCGCAAATATACTACTTTTATTTGAATGTGTTTAGAAATGTAATAAGTTACGAAAGCCATTTTTAGAGCTTAGGGACACTGTAAACATTATTTTAAGGCTCTAGGATAAATTTTTAAAAGCCATCTAATAAGTCTAGATTATAAAGGGTATGTCTAGTGGCAAAATTATAAATTTGCCAAACAAAGAGGTAAAATGGTAATTTGATGGGGCGAACGTTTTGGGCTGTAACTAGAGGTTTTGTAGACCTATAAAACTGCATGAGAGATTACTAAAAGCTAAGGTCAAAAGATTTAACAAATTTAAGCTTAAAAATGCTTGAATCACCAAATAGGGATAAATTTTTATCCGATGGCTCAGTGACGAGAAATGAACCTGTCACTAGACTTGTTGAAATGTCATGTAATTGTTGATCAAAACTTGATAAAGATAATAAAGTGTAATGGGCCTAATCGAGTCCAAAACAATAATAAGGTAAAAACACTATTTGGAAATAATTTAAGTCAATTACAAGTAAATGGGTCACAATAGACCCAATAAGTCCACAACCTACAAAAATGGCCCAATATGATATTGGAAGACCATGGTTATCTATGGTCACCTAATGGACCCAAATTATGAATAAAGTGGAATTAAGTGAAATAATAGATACTGAATTAAGTATTAAATAATTAACTCACTAATGAGTTAATAATTAATTAATTTAAAATTTAAAATTAATTAATTATTAATTAAGAAATTAATTTATGATAATCATGTAATTAATAATTAAGTATGTTATTCTTAAATAAAAAAAACTGAGAAACAAATTAATAATTAAATTGAAATTAATTTTTAATCAAGAGAACATATGTCCATAATCAAAAATAATTCAAAAACCTTACTCTAACTGTCGGATATCAATTTAAAATTAGGATATCGTATCAACTTGAGGGTAGAGCCGGAAACAATCTACGCGGATATATAGTTACATGATTTTCTGTAAGTATATACCTCACCTACAGTGTGGTTGTTTATATGATATGCACGATGTGAACTTGATGTTTATTTTGATGATATGATATAATACCATGATGATGTGTTTATTTACACATTTTACGAAAGTATGTTATGATGACGTGTTTATTTACACGTTTTACTAAAGTATGCCATGATGATGTGTTTACATACACGCTTTATTGAACATATCATTCTTGCATGCTCACCATATGGCTTAATATTTAAGAAAGTGAAACAAATGACATGTCGTACCAATCTCCGACCGAATGAGAGGATATTGGCCTCCGGCCAAATGGGAGAAAATTATGATTAATGAAGTTAAAGTTATGACCTTGGGTGATGACGGATTGGGTCGCTCCCCTGTATTCCCCATTTAAGGTCGCGCGCACCCCGGTACGAACACAAAGGCCCATAAGATGTTGAATGAATAAATGGATAATTACATATAATATGCCATGCATTTTCAATTGTATGCATTGCACGTCTATGCTTACTGAGTTTATCTCACCCCCTATATTTCCTACTGTAGATAATTCAGGTAAATTGCCTATAAGCATTGATGGACTGGCGGTGCGGATGCGTGATGGGTGAAAGTGTGATGAGTTCTATGGATGCCACCCGCATTATTGTATTCCGCACATGTTTTTGAGGATTTGTTAAATGTTGTTTTGATGTTAGTACATTTTAATACTTAGGTTTGAAAGACTTAATTAGACACCGGTATGATTAAGTTTGAAATGTTATGTTAATATGTTTTGTTTAAAACTAATTTTAATTATTATGATTTTTAAAGAATCATTTCTTCCGTAATCAAAGTTTTCAAAAAAAAAAAAAATCCCTGAAATTTTGAGGAACTAAAAATGAATTAGTAACGATTTAAATAAGATGTAAGTAAGCAAGTTTTTAAGTAACGGCCTGAGAGGTCGGGTCATCACGTAAGGAGTCAAACTTAACTTTTGGGTTTCCAAACTATTGCAATTTCTGTGGCTTCAATAATGCAAATACTGTTTTGCTGTTGTTTTTATATTGGTCCATGAAGTTCCTTGTGAAAAGGGGAGAAAAAATAAAGTAAAAAGATTTAGAGGTTTTACTTGAAGAGTACAGAAATTTGGTGTGATATTTGTGATGCCTGTGAAATACGGAGAAGACTTACTTGACTAATTGACTTGAGATTAATAACGTCAATGGCAGGAAAACCAGTCTTGTTGTTGCCTCAGATGCATACAAATTTTGTGAGACAAGTTTGTTAAATGTTTTGGAATGTTTGGACAGCAGGAATCTTTGGTAGATCACTGTCCATCAATCCCTTCCTCATCATAAGAATGACCCGAACTAACAGACAACCGTTATCGCCTTAATTTCAACACTGACAGTAGGCTTTATCAAGTTAAGTTGTGGGGCCTATTTATTGTTTTGATGCATAAATGATATGCGGATCGACTTTGAGGCAGAAACAGAGACTAAGAGGTGTGTGATAAGCTTCTAGATCACTATAGTGATCAACGCAACGCTTGAAAAAGGACGAGTCTCACATCATCGAACCTCTATGAATTTTGTGTTCGTGTTTGGTTATTTAATTATGTGATTTAATTGATCTTGGTAATATAGAATTTAGGATGTCTAATTCTACACATACTGTACACTTAAAAAGACTCGTTTCTGAGTTTGGCTTCTCAGAGTTGAGATATTGTGAAGATCCACCATAGATAAAAGAAAATCCCTGCAGAGATGCACAAAATGGATGTTGGATTGAATTTTGTTGGTGCCTACATTACTTACAGCGATTTTGTCGACAGGAGACGCCTTTCAACGAAGAAGGAGCTGGAGGAATACGTTTCGTACTTCGTGGAGCACTGAGGCACTGATGTGACAGCAGAAGGAAAAATAAACACAATTTACAGTAGTGATATAAAACTGGAAAATTGAGATCTGGTTTTATTGCTATTAGTTGATAAAATTTCTTGTTGTCGTTTTTATGATTATTCAACTGCTGTCACACGACTTTTGCCAAGGATTGTAGTTCTCAAACGAGCAATTGAAAAGATTCTGGAGCATCCTCGGGTTTAGGTTATAGCGACATGTTGAAGTTGCTATCATACGCCTTTTTAGATAACCATCACATCTAGACGTATCTCAAACGCTATGAAATCTTGTCCAGCTGCGTAATTTCTCTGTATTGAGAAGCTACAAGTATATAATTCTCAGCTAGAAGATTCAAGCTGGCATAGTTTTATTTCAAGTGTAAATGAGATTTTTTTTCAATTGTATAGAATTTTAAAATAAACGAAACAAGATCCTTGATGATATTTTTTTCCCAACACATTTAAGTTTTTACTCCTAAATGGGTTTTTTTTTTTTTTTTTTTTTTTTTAAATCTTCCAACCAAACACACATTTATGAAACTCCAATTTAAACACTATCTCTAAAATCTCCCCAAACGGGCCCTTAATGTCAAATTTGGCATCAAATACATCGTGCGTCAATTTTTGTCAATCTGGATATGTTGACATTTTCATTAAATAATCATAGTATTGACACTTCAAAATTATTTAGAAATGTTTAAAAGTTTCAAAGCTTAATAATTATGACAAAAAGTAGACATTCATTGTATTACTTATTTAATTTGATACTATTCGTGTATAAAGCCAATTTAGTATTGTTTTTGAGACCCCAAATATCCCCAAATATAAGTCATTTGGTAAAAATGTCCAAACGATGTTAGCAATATAATTCTAAAATTAGTTGGAAAAAGATAACAGCAACACCTTTTCCAAAAACACAAAAATCTCAAACTAAGCCGTATTTACAAGGAAAGAGCCGTACTTAAACATCACGCTGCCCTAAAGTTTTACGTTGTTACGACTTATGAAATTGGCCCATCCATCAGCTTGTATTATTATCCGCAGTAAAAACGACATTCCATAAACGACATGTGATAGACTCCATGTCGTTTATCTTGTATGGGAAAGAACATGTCGTTTTCATGGAAAAATTAACGAGGAGAAAAAGACAATGGAGGTAAACGACAAATGGTACGGATCGGAGAGCAAAAAAGAGGAGGCTAGTACCAAAGGGGAGGGTTTAACATTGATTAAAAAAGACTTTTAACGTATCTGGAAACAAATTGCAAACAATATTAGAAAAATGACTTGATAAACTCATTTTTTAGATATCAATTTTGAGGTTTAATTTTGAGTGACTACAACAATAAAGCCTTTTTATAACATCAACTAATAGCGTTTCTCAAAAAATGTTCCCTGATGTGGCGGCAACCAACAAAAATAAATTTCAAAAAAAAAGGCTCGAATTTTTTTAGCGGCAATGACCCACGAAATTTTTGCCTTTTTTGAAAAGAATCACCCACGAAGAAGAAAGACAACCGTACGGTTATCAAAATCATTTTCCCCAATAATCGAAAAATGAGCAACTGCATCCCCTAGAACTAGAAAGATGAAAACTGATCAAATTAAAATATCCAACAATCTCTGTCTTTCAAATCCCTAAAATTTCACCCAAATTCCGGATTAATCCTAAGCTCCCAAAATTTTCCCCAAAGTATTTAACGATTCTTCTTTTCACCCATGAGTGGTCGTTGTTTTGGCTTCATCGCATAAATGGCCCACCACCCTGTCTTTGCCGAATTGAACTCTGAATTGCGCCTTGTCGCACTGTTCTGCGGAACATCGTTGTGCGACCATTCACGGGATGGAATTCGTCAAGTGACGACACCTTCGCTGGACGGAACTCTCGCAGATCAATTGGTTGCTGTCTTGGACGATTTGTCGGAAGTAAGTAAAACTCTGTCTTTTTGGAACGATTGTTTGAAGAAATCTTGTTTTCTGTCTAGTTTGATTGACTTTGCCTTTTTTTTTTTTAATTCATAATCCAACATGAAATATTTGAGTTTTAGGCAGAGATGTTGTTGAATGGCATTCGAGACTATAATGCATACCTTTTTTTTTTTTTTTTGGTTATTTTGTTCAATAATTTGTTCTTTCATTTATGCATCAATTATTTAATTGGAAATAGAGGCGTTTCTAAGTAAAAGAACCATAACAAACAGGAAAATTAGGAAAACTTTGATCTGAGTTTGCTAACACTATTTGTGATTAGCATTTGGCAATTAAGTTATGAAAAGAGAGTTTAATATTCAGTATATAGACTTTGTTTGTTTTTTATGTACATCATTGCATGTTTCATTTGCATTATATAACTAGAAGAGAACTACTGAAGTGATATATTCTTCTAGAAATAATTAAGTGAAATGAAAATTTTCATTAGTTATTGAATAAAAAGTCACAAAAAATTCAAAGAAATAAACTTAATCTTTTTAACCAAGTTGATCTTAATTTTCTTCATCTTTTTCTTTAACACTATAAACATAAAATTTAGTTAGTGAATATTAAGATAAAAGCTTCTGGATACAACACAAAAGTGAAAAAATATGACAAGAAAAACTCATCTTTAGTAGATTCTTGAAGTTTTGGCAATTCGAACATAAAAATCGGATCTTTTGTCTAATAAACAGGGCAAAATCTGAACTTGAAGAATGAATATTGATGTTTGATGTAGACCAATCATTTTCATTGTTTAGCATATATTGCAGCAGAGGTACCCTATTAGGACCAAGATTTTGTTAAGGGACGAAAAGCTGATCATGGAAGATGAAAAAAAAACTCACTACAAAACAATTAGATGATTATTACTAGACTAACATATAATCATTGTATTTGTAAAGGTGAATTCATCTTGAAGCTCTTCCTTCGCCAAGATCCTAGACAAACATATAATATTTGATTTGGTAACAAGGTTTCTATGAAGCTTTATTTAGTCCATTTTTCTGTTTTTTATATCCTTTCTCTGTGAGAATAGTAATTTGTTCTGTTGAATCATCCAGGAGACAAACAATATTATGGAAACTCTCCACTCTCCACACAGATTCAGTAAGTTAACCAATATCTCTAGTTCTTTTGTGAAGCTACTTACCACTTGTCTTCTAGTTATCATTGTCACGGTTGGCTTTGTTTAATAACTTTATGTTACTTAAGGTCCTAGGTGCACTTATATATTCAATTGTTTGTGTATCCATCAGTTGGCTTTTTTCTTCCAATATGCATGTGTTGTCAAATAATTTAACCTTTCTTGCAGGAGAATGGGGTAATGAACTTGGTAGAAAGGTTACATAAAGGCGAACCTTCGTTTAATGGTGCAAAATTTATACGTTGGGATGATGAAATTGGTTCCCTTGAAATTGGCATAGAGGTTGGACTTTTGGCCTACATAAATTATTAAAATAAATTAATATACACTTGCGCATGTTTTGAATCCAACAGTTCAAATTTGCATCTCTCTCCTAGTTTGCAAGAAAGCCTAATGCATTTTTTGGAGATAAATTGAAGAAGTTATTAGTTCTCTAATTGTATAGAATTCTGAGAAAGTGAGTAAAACAATAATTATATGATTTGCAATTTGAACCTTTGGTAGCTATGTGTAACGTTTATTATTATCACTAACATATGCAAATAAACTTTTTGTCCCATGCTTATGTAGGAAGGGGTGAGAATGTTTAAACAATTGATAGAAGATACAACTTGGAGACTAGAGAAAGATGTGAACCGTTGATAGAAGACAAGCATGTCTGGAGGCTTTTGTTTGACTGCACAATTTCCTTGGAAGACTCAATAAGAAGTGCTTTTACCCTGTTTTAGTTGAATTACTTCATTTAGGATATAATGTAACTAAACCATTGTTGCTTTTCTTTTGATGAATCAGACACTATGTTGTGAATTTTAAACTTTATAAGTGCCTGGAATAGCTATGTGTCTCCATATATGTAATATGTTCTTAAGAATGATTTTGTACTTATATCAATAAAATAATCATTGAAATTATTTAATTGTCTATTAAAAATAGGGATTAATGATTGAGATGGGGAATGCTTTAATATGTCATTTGATAAATATTAAAATAGCAATTTTTAAGTTTTACAAAAGTTGTGTCTTGCTGCCCAAACATAGCACCAGAAAAATGCTACATAAAGAAAAACATTGCATCAGAAAAGTGCTACAGGAAGGCAAACATTGCATCAGAAAAATGCTACATGAAGAAAAACATTGCACCAGAAAAACGCTGTGCAATGGTCAAACAGAGCACCAAAAAAGTGCTATTATAGAAACAGACTTTTAATAACAGGGGCAGTAATAGCGTTTGATAAAATGTTATGAATTACTTATGATAGCGTTTTTTAAACGCTATGAAAGCTCCTCTTTGTTGTAGCTAGTTATTAATGATGGGTTTAAGTGGTTTCGTCTCTTTCGAGAATCAAAATGGAATCAAAATATGCTCAAATTAAGAGCTCAAGCCCCATTTGATTCTATCCGTTGGATTCTTTCGCTCGTAGATCCTTCTGTCCTCCACGTCTTTTGGATCAAAAATGTTAGAAATTCCCTTGAACACACTCTAGAAAACGCTATGTGGCACACCATAATTTACAACAAATCAAAGCTTAATACCCTTTATATGTATATATGTTTATGTTTTTATATATATGTATATTGCATATACACATTTGTAGCCTCATGTAAGCCAAGACATGTTAGACAAAAGTTGGATCTAAAAGTATTGTTTTGAAGAAGATAGTGACTAGATTTGTTTTATGCTGAATCCGGGGGAAAAAAAGTTATAAGCATTGCATTTATGAATATTATAAGTTATATTCACCAAAAAAAGCAAAGTTTACAACAGTAGTTAACGTATTATTTCCCATAGCACATAAAGGTATTGGTCATAGACACCCATGGTTATGGATAAATAAATTTCCTTATGAAACTGAAATATATATTTTTTTTTTCAGAAAATGAAAACTGAAATATATTTGAATGGCTAGTAGTCCCATTCATATTGTCATGAGTGCCATGCAAGAATAGGAAAATTAAATTCGAGAAACATACAAGAAAAAAAAAAGATTTAGATTAATCTCCGTTACTAATTCAATCCTGTTACATTAAATTATTAGAACAGATTGAGACAAATTTTTTACCTTTTGCTTTGTTAAAGATTTTCTACTACTGATACATGTGTATGGTGATGCATTACTGATGGTGATGAATAAAATTAGTTCGATTTGAGTAAGAAATAAAAAAGCAAAGAAATTTAAGAGAAAGGGAGAAAGAGAGGGAGAGCGAGGAGAGATATCAACCAGTGGTCTTAAGCACCACGATTACCTCTACTATATAATGTTCAACCAAAAATATTTGGACTTCAGGATTTGGCGTTCAAAGGCTTGGCTATAGAACCAAAACTCTATTTGGATTAATTCAAACAGTGACTTCAAATTTTTGGTAGAAAAAACACGATAGAAAAAGTTGAAAAAGAAAAGAGTTTAAAATGAGTTGCTAAATAAAGGTCAAGTTTTTCAGATGATCCCAAAATACATCAGCTAATCATTCTATAACCTCAAGTTACATGACTATAAATTTTCTGTATTCTTGGCCGCTCAGTATTTCAATTAAAAAAAACAAAAATGTATTCGCCAAAGTTTGTTGTAGTTATAAGTTGATTTCTCATGAATATTTCAAACCAATCAAGTCCGTAATAATATATAAACATTTTTGGTTTGACTGTTAATTATAATCAAGTCATCCAATTTTTTTTAAAAATTTTTTTTTTAACAATTGAAATTAATTGCTACCATGCTATTAATTCTAAGGACTAAATTGTTAAAAAATAAATTTCAGGGAGGAAAATGTTAAATAACGTTAAGTTCAAGGACCTAACAAAAGTTCTAAAAACTTAAAAAAAAAAAAAAGGAAATAAAGTCGGCGTCGTTTCAGCCCCTAAATTGACCAAAGTAAACGGAGGTTCTGCGCTTTCCCCGTCTCCATGGCTTCTGCGAAGGTGGGTTCTCTCTCTCTCTCTCTCTCTCTCTCTCTCTCTCTCTCTATTCATATGTTCTTTCTCTCGATTTTGATTATCTTCCCTCAAATTTACGTCAAGTGTTTTATATTTATTTTTTCCGTTTGTTTGATCTAAAGAATTGGTCATCGCTATTGTTGGTGTAGGTTGACAATCGAAGCTCGTTCGGCTCAAAACGGTCTCGCAATGATGGTAAACGAAAACCCTTTTAATCAATTTTCTTGATTTCTTTTAATCCTTTTTATGATCCTTTACCCTGCTATTTTTAGTTTGATTTAGTTCTACTGTTTGGATTCATTTTAATTTTCTGGTCAAGTTTTTTTTTTTATTTTTTTATTTTTTTTTAAATTTTCTATTTGCTATCTTTCATGTAAAATTACTGTCCGGAGTACTTTATTTTCCTCTATGTAAGGTGTGATTTTTTTTTTTTTTTTTAATTTCAAGTAGAAGCAGGGGAACTGAGATTTTTGATAGGGGTAATTGAAATTAATCTGAATGTGTTTATTTTTTTTTGTTTTTGGGTATTGTAATGATTTTAATTTTGATCACATTGTTCCATTACTCGACTTCATTAAGGTATTTCGTCTCGAGCCATTTGTGGTTCTTGATATGACAATTTTCTTTTCTGTTGGCCGTTATGTCAAATTGCTTAACTTTGGAATGTTTTACATTTTAGACTCACGAGCCGATGGAGATTGGACTTGCCCTGATTGTGGAAATGTGAACTTTGGATTTAGAACTGTTTGCAACCGTGCAAAATGTGGTGCTCCTCGGCCTTCTTTTTTTCCTACAGTAAGTAGTAGTTCTGATGTTTTCCTCTTTAATGTCCTGTTTAATGCTCCCTTTTAGGAAGTATATTAGTTGATGTGTAGAGTCGGTTCTTTTGAAACGTTGGCGGTTTTGGTTGGCTAGAGGCTGCTTCTTAATATTCAGCTTCTAGATTCTAGGAATAAGAATGCAAAGCTTAGGTGTATATAGGTGTATATAGCATCCATGTATTCTCGATGGAGATGGTACAACTCATTCCGGAATTTTACCAACTGGAGCTATTATATCCTAACTGAAGTTCTAGAGCTTCCTGTGTATAATGTTTACCATATGGTTTTTGTTTTCATCGCAGCATGGTCCAATGACCAGTCAATATAGCAACCCTCCTCCCTTTTATATTGGAGGTTTCGGGGCTCCTCCTATGCTTTATGGTTCCCCAATTCCACCTTCCGGGTTTCATTACAGTTATGGCATACTGCCTCATGGAACATATGGCCCTGTTCCCACATTTCTCCCTGGAGGCTTTGAAGGTACTCTTTCCCTTCCTCTCTCCGTCTCGGTGTGATTCATAATTCCTTTCCAACAGTTATCAGTTAAAAGTCAAAATGAAGCATGCCACTTTGAGATGCACAGAAACACATTATAAGCTCCTTTAGAAATGATATAGAAAAAGGTTATGAAAGAAACATGTCTATATATTGTGTTGTACATACTTGATTCGGTTGAATTTCCTGATTGCACTATTTTTGGGTTGATTACCTGAATATGGGAGATTTCTGTCTGATCTCATACCTCCTAAGTAAGATAGCAACCAAACAAAGATAAGTTTATTATTCAAACGAATGATAAAATTGTGAAGCATGCTTTAATTGTCTCCCTCTTATCCACTTGCATAACTTGTGGTTTTTGGTAACTCAGGCATGGGCTATAGATCACAACCAGCAATGAATGGATATGGATTCGGTTTTCATGGTTCCCCTTGGTCTGGAGGAATACTGCCAGACAACTCCACTTCCAGGAAACGTCGTGGGGGTAATTTCTGTCTCTGGACTCTGTAGCCCCTCTCTACGTTTATATTCCATTTGAACAGTTGATTGTCACGGCTTGGTTGCTATATTAGTTTTTTATTATCTCCATTCTTTCTTCTTTTTTTTTTTTTGGGCTGAAAAATTTCGTTATGTTTATTCAGTAGGTTAACTGATTATATAGTCTTATCCAACTTCTCCTGATTGAATTTGCAGGGCCGGATGGTTTATATGAAGGGGATTGGACATGTCCTAGGTGTACGAATGTTAACTTTGCTTTTAGAACCGTATGCAACATAAAGAAGTGCGGGGCTGCGAGACCTTTTCCTGTAAGTATCTCTTATTAAGTGTTCCTTATAAAGGATTAAGCAAGTGTTCCTTACATTACCACTCAGTATGTCTCTCAATGTTTATGTTTTTGTTTTCTTTTTCCAAATACATTTTAAACTGGTGTTATTTCTTGTAGGGTCCTAACCCGTCAAATGTCGATGCCCCTGAAGGCAGCTGGACTTGTGGCAAATGTGGCTTTCTCAACTATCCCTTTCGAACGGTTTGTAATAGGAAGGAATGTGGAAGTGAGAAACCTACTTCTTGACATTATATCATTGTCTTATTGCATGACTAATGTAAATCCATGTACCCTTCCAATTATTTGTAAAAGAATCTCAAAAGACTAAATTTGGTCTCTTAAAAGATTCCAAAATGGTTATTTCTGACCAAATGTAAATCCCTGTACTTGTGCTTCTTTTCACTAATTGCTATATTAAATGCAAGAGTTATAATTAACTGAAATGGGTAGGCAAATTTGTACTTTCAGTTGGTTTTATGGATATTTTTTTATTGGTTGGATGAAATTGCTCATACTGATTAAAGTTGGTACGCTTTTTGTTGAGAATTTTGGGGTAGAGTATAAAAAATCCGAACTTTACAACCTTAGACCATTAGACAACATCAGAAACATAGCAAGACAAAAAAAATTAAGAATGCAAATTTAATGTAAACCGTTGAACATCGAAGGGTGTAAGATTTTATATTTTTTTTGGTGCCCCTACCATTGAACCATCCCTCTCTCTCTCCCCTACAATATTTGGATGTAAAACAACATTTAAGTATTGATGGGCCCAAACTTATCACGTTTTGATAACTGCCCTTTAAATGTCTAATTTTGATAATTTGTCTGTTGTATTTTTTAAGTTATTGAAAGGCATTCATTTGGTTTAACTTTCCGTTAAATTGGTCATAAAGCCCTCGTATGCCTAATGTGAAGAGGATGTGAAGAGGAAAAATCCTATGTTTGACCAAAAATTTCCAAATATAATGTAAATCTAACAAATCCAAATCATCAATTTATCGTGAAATTAACTAAATGGGGAAATTTGTAATAATTTAAAAAATTTAGATAAATTGTCAAAAATTAAAAGTTTAGATAATATGTTGTCAAAAGATGATAAATTTGAAGGTACGGTTTTTATATACGTTGATTTTGTATTTGTCCTGATCTTCCAGTGAATTCCTATCTATTATTACCATGCTTGACGCACGTCACGTGCATATTTCTTTTCTTTTCTCTTAAGTCTATTCTATTGTAAAATAAACTTATTTATGAAAAAGATTAAAATATAATTCACGTTGATTTTGGTTATTAATAATATTCTTAAAACTTTTAATTTTTTTGGGATGGTTGGTAAGTACTGAGACCACATTCTATTAATATGAAGTCTTTTGGGGTAAAGTCCAAAAGTAAAATCATATAGACACGAGTTTTAAAGAAGACAATATCATATCAAATGAAGGCATGAGTCGTCACAAATGGTATCAAAGCCTATATCCAACCGAAAGTGTGGTCAACGAGGATGTTGGACCTCAAAAAGAGGAGGGTGATTGTGACAGCCATCAGTTCCAAGAAGAAAAATGGTAAGCTGTGCAGTCTAACATCGTTTGAAAATAGATATATTTGATGATTCATGAGGAAAGAAATCACCTACTAATATTATGAGGCATTTTGGGGTAAAGCCCAAAAGTAAAACCTTGTGGGTATGAGTTCTAAAAGGGATAATATGATACCAAAGAAATGAATGGGTCTTTACACCAAGATTTTTAGTAAAATAAAATTTTATATTTTTTTGACAAATGACTAAAATTTGTCTTCCAGATTTAGGCCTCGTTTGGTTCGCCGTTTTGAACCCAAAATTTTCATCTCAGTTTTTGTCTTTTTCTGAAAAAGTTTTTTGTCTTTTCTGAAAAGTCAACAAAAATTACTGTTTAAACTTAAAATTTCCAACTCAAACCGTTTCACCAAACGGACCCTTAGAGTGTTTAAACAATTTTTTTTTCCAAATTTAAATAATTTTCCATATTTTTTCTTCGTATCGTAAATTTTTGAAATATTTATAAGTTCTTGAAAAAATAATTTTCTCTTTCACGTTATTTTCTTAAAAAAAAAAAAACATTTACCTATTGAAGAAAATTTTTTTTTAATAAGAATATAAGTACTTTATTTTTTTTAATCAAGATAATAACGTAAGTACTTTTAGTTCTGGGGAGAAGAAAATAAACATTGGAAAGTCCTTTTGTTCTTCTAATTCTTTGCTGATGAATTTTTTCTTCAAAAGAAAAATGGGTAAAACTTTAACGAAATGAAATGTTTAAGTCAAGTACTATAGTCGTCAACTGAGAAGTGACGAACTTTCTATATAACATATATAGTATAAATTAACTTGAAAGGGCAAGTTAAGAAATAAATATATTGATGACCACCATTGTTAAGTAAAAAACGCAACTAAGTTGCAGCACTTTCCAAAGAAGAAGGAAGGAAAAAAAAAGAAAAGAGTAAGTCATCACAAAAGACATGAGCAAAGTAAAAGAACCCCCCACAAAAAAAAAAAAAAAAAGTAGGATACTGAAATAATGATGAGATCTACATGTTGGAGCTGTCAAGTTCTAAAATTAAGGTGAAAGGTGTCAAAAAAGGATTAAGTAATGTTGACGAATCTAGACCATTCCATTCAATTAAGTGGAAAAGGATAAATTGTCAGCCATTGGATTGATTCAATAGCTAGTTGAAGTGCAAAATCAGATTCCCACTTCTATATATCTTGTAGATTATTATAGAAATGAACTAGTTTAAGAACACGTGCTATGCATAGCACGTGATTAGATATATTTAAAAAATTTATTTAAATTAAAAATATATTTAAGTAAATAAAACAGACAAAAAAATAAACTAAAATCAAGAAAGTATCTAAAAATAGAATTTAAAAAAAAAAGCACGAAAAAAAGATTAAAAAATGAAAATACTAAAATATCAAAAATAGACTTATATAAAAAAAGGATTCAAATGAAAAAATAAAAACAACTTAGGCTAAAAGAGAAAAAAATAAAGTAAAAAGGACTAAAAAGTCCACCCTTCTCTCTCTCTCTCTTTCTCCTGTTTGTCAGTGAACAAAAAAAACAAAACAAAAATACTCTCTCTCTCTCTCTCTCTCTCTGTTTCTCTCCCCACCCTTTAGTGTGTCAGAAAGAAAGCAAAACCCCAAATAGTTCTCTCTCTCACTCTCACTCTCTCCTTAAAACGCAAGTTTCATGCGTTTTGGATTAAATAGGTGAATAGTACTAAAAGGGCAAAACCGGTAAATCATTATATAATCCGAAAAAAGACAAATAGTTTGAAGGAAAAAGCATCATTTTATTATATAATTTACTGTTCAGTAGTATATAAGTAATTTGTAAAAGTCTCGAAAAACGGTCCAACCAATCATCCAAGCTACCAATTGGCACAAAACCAAAACATGATATTGGTTCATTTCAATTTTGTCTTGATTGGTGCTAACCTCAGTTGACCACTTCTTAGCTATAATAATAATAATAATAATAAATAAAATAAATAAAAAATAAATACATAAATAAAACAAATAGGGCCAACTTTTCTCCGGCTACTAGTATACACCACAAAATTGCCAAATGACAAAGTATGATGAGAATTATATTTTGTCAACTTTTTCGAATAAGATTTGTTTACAAATGAAACAATAAAGCAACATCAAAAAGAAAAAAGCAAAGCATTTACTATTTGTGAGGAAAGAAGTACAGACAAAGTACCAAACAAGAAGCCAGCCATGATCCTTTCAAGAGCATGATGTGGTGCTGCCACATATATAACATTTATATAAATACACACAAATATTATATATAATATAGAAACATGTTTTACTATGTCATAATGAAAGAACCAAACAAAAAAGAAAATGCCCAGAGGAGAATTATTGTTATCTTTAGCCTTGGAAGAATCGGTATCTAGCTAGTTATTATCACATGGGAGAATCCAAAAAACTTCGAATTTCACTTCTCCATGCTTTAATTCTATCCCTTTACAACATATCTTCTTTTGTGCATCTCAAGAGGTATATTTTCTAATAGCCATTCCAAACACATAACATGTATGTATATAAATATAATATATAGAGGTTAATCTGAAATATAGTCCTCAAAGTTTACATCAAATCTCACTTCAATGCCATTCATTTAAAACATTAAAAAAAATGACCCCATCTATCTTGACGGGACAAAGTTAATCTTTCTGTCATCTAATTGTTAAAAAAAAAAAAAAGGAGAGAGAGAGGTTTTATGTACAACGACATTAAAACACATAACAATTTACTCCAATTATTACTTGCATCTGTAGTGGGAAAGTTAAGTCATTTCTATAGGTTAATTTTTTTTAAGATTATTTTTTGCTAAAGCTCGGCTTTTAGTTGGTTGGAAAGAAAAAAAACTATTCCTTTCATTTCCTTAGAATTTTGTTTTTATCGTTTTGAGAATCAACTAGTCAATTTTTAATCGAAAAGGAGAGAAAGAAAATAACCTGCCAACTGATTGATGTCCAATTCGTTTGTAGTATATGTAAGAGAAATCAATATCAATTAAACCTTTACTATTCATTAAAAAAAAAAGTAAAAAGTTTACTAAATTTTAAGCACAAAATAACAAATAACAGATGGTTAAACATTATGGTAAGTGAATGACCATTTTTTTTTTAAATAGTACTGAAATACATCAATTTTAATAGAACGAATATAGTAATTCTATCAACTGAAAAATGACTCGTTGGTAGAATATTATTTGGCGTCTAAATTTTCTTTATCGCTCTCTTTATAACCGGAAGCTAAAAAACTTCTCCAAGGTTACTATCAATCACCCTTACTCAATTGAGGAGAATCACGTATCATTTTGTCTTTTAGTAAGGTGATAAAGTTGTTCATTTTTCTTAATATAAACTCTGATCAGTCTTGATATGATGTCGGATTAACAAGATTTTTTAAAATATTTTTTGTGAAGTAAAAGACACGGTAAATCGATTTTTTATTTTTTATTTATTTTTTGCATAGTAAATCAATTGGTTTTATGAAAACAATCTTTTTTTTTAAACCCAAAAATTTCTGCCATCTTTTTAGATGCATCCTTGAAAAAGGACTAATCCTTTATTCCATATATATATATATATATATTGAACTTTTATATATATATATATATATATATATATTGAACTTGAGGATAAGAGATTCAAACTCTAAGGAGTTAGGTATGAAATTGTGGATACACAATACTTGCAACCACACTAGAATTCCATATATTTAATCCAACATGTTTATTTTTTCTACTCAATTTTTTAAAGGTGCAGATCAGTACATGTGTATTTATCAAATTAGTAATTCTCTTTAACAGAACGGCGTACGGACCTAGGAGAAGAAGTTAGGTCCGAAACAAATATATAATAATAATAATTATTAAAAAATTAAAGAAATAATTAATTGTGTACAACTTGCAGGCTTTGGTTAGCTGACATAAGAAAACTTTGGTGCGAATATTGGCAATCGGAGCTTCTTCGATTACTCCAGCAATAACTGAGCAATGCAGGCATAGGTATATTCAACAACAATATATATACAGACACGCACACACACACATATATATGTATTTATATATTATGTAAATATATCTCCAATGTTATTGTCCAATATCCAATGTTCCTTTGCCAGCTCAATCCGTACTCTTCTCTCTGCATGCATTGGGATTTCTTTCATTATTTTATTTAGTTATTGTTTAATTGTACGTATTAGGTACATTGCCGGATTCAAAGTGATTTTGACATGTTCCAATTTGCACCTCTATTTATGTCCAAACTTTTTGTATCATTCTTTGTTACACTCCAGAAAACTTAGAGAGTTTCACTAAGTTTTTCTTCATCAGGTAACAAAAGAACTATAGTTTTTCCAATTACTATCTTATATCTTTGTCACTAGAAATGGAGTATTCATAATTTGTTAGAGCTTGATTTTTGAAGTGTTTCATGAACAAGTTGTGTCCTAAATTTGACAGTTGGTGGGGGACTAAAAGAAATAAGTAATCGAAAATGGTTGTCGGGTCGACCGGACTCGATGCTATTGCCAAGGAGGCTGTTGATCTGGTATGTTGTTTTAATGAATATTCATATTAACATATGATATCTGAATATTGGCTTTATATATATATATATATATATGTATATATAGCTATTGAAACTTGGAGTTTGTTTAAATATGCAGGAGAATATCCCTATTGAAGAGGTGTTTGAGCATCTTAGATGCACAAAAGATGGTCTGAACTCTGATGAAGTTCAGAAGCGGTTGGACATGTTTGGCTATAATAAGCTTGAAGAAAAGAAGGTTAGAAATGAAATCTTTTCCTTTTTTTATTTTTTAATTTTAATCTCCTGAAATAAAAAACTTATAATTTCTCTGCCATACTTTATTGAGTGATGGGATTTTTTTTTTTTTTTTTTTCAAATGTAGGAAAGCAAAATACTAAAGTTTTTGGGATTTATGTGGAATCCTCTGTCATGGGTCATGGAAGCTGCTGCTATTATGGCCATTGCTCTCACTCCTATAGGGGTATGTTTCTATATCATAACTCTTTTGTATAGAAATGATGTTACAGTTATTCATATACATATGCATACGTCTATATATATGTGCGTGTGTGTGTGTTTGTTTGTTTGTATATTTACTGTTCATATTTAACTTATATATGTACATACAAATACACATACAAACCATAACTAGACTCTTGTCCGTTAAAGTGACTCATGTGTCTAGCAGTTTGAATGGAATAAGAATTAAACTGATGGCCAAAGAGGCTTGATTTTGGTTTGTATCATCTCTTTGCTATGATGTTGTACATTTACATACGATGGATTGCAGTCTTAGCCCTCATTTGGATCATAAGTTCGAAAAGTAAATTTGAATAGTAAATTCAACTTTTTGTGAGAAAAAACACTGTCCCAGAAAGTAGTTTTGTTTGTCATGTGTCAGATTTGAAAGAGATATCAAGGCTTTCGCATTTGTTTGAACTTACTTTAAGAACATTTTGTTTCAGAATTGAAGAAGCTATGTTAACATGAGTTTATTGTGCAGGGAAATTCAGTAGACTATCCAGATTTTGTTGGGATCACAGCCTTGCTTCTTATCAACTCAACCATCAGTTTTATAGAGGAAAACAACGCTGGTAATGCGGCTGCTGCTCTGATGGCTCGGCTAGCCCCGAAAGCCAAGGTGATCATATCATCATCTTCTTTATAGCTTTTGAGTTGTTGAATTTCATATCGTTTGTTTAGTTTATAATTTTTGCCTGATTATTTTGATCGATTTGTTTTGATAATTTCTTAATGACTAATAGGTTTTGCGTGACGGAAGATGGAGTGAGGAGGATGCCTCGGTGTTGGTTCCTGGTGACATAATTAGTATTAAACTTGGTGATATCATTCCTGCAGATGCGCGTCTTCTTGAAGGAGATCCTTTGAAGATTGATCAGGTAATTTCAGAAACAAAAACTGACAAGCTGATATCATCACATAGTTTGGATGAAAGAAAAGGTCGTTTTTCTTTATAATCTCTGTTCATGAATTTCGAATTTAGTGTCTGCAGGCAAAAGGGTAAAACGGGTGTAGTCAGTTTTTAAATTCATAATCGAGTTCTAAATTCGATCTTGGATTTGAATTTTTCTTTGTTACTACTTACTTGCAGTCTGCTCTTACCGGAGAATCACTCCCAGTAACGAAACATCCAGGTGATGGAGTTTACTCGGGTTCAACCTGCAAGCAGGGCGAAATTGAGGCAGTCGTCATCGCTACCGGAGTTCACACTTTCTTCGGGAAGGCTGCTCATCTTGTGGAGAATACGACACATGTTGGCCATTTTCAGAAGGTTCATTTTATTATAAACTCTTAGAATCCCTATAGTACTAAGTACATTTTAGTGTCTTCAATCTAATGGATGACTTTTCTCTGATATGCTGATATCTAATTTTACTTATTTATTTTTAATCCATGGTTTCAGGTTCTAACATCAATCGGAAACTTCTGCATTTGCTCGATTGCTGTTGGGATGATCATTGAACTTATAGTGATATATGGTATTCAGGACAGGGCATATCGCGATGGTATTAATAGCTTACTCGTACTCCTAATTGGCGGGATTCCCATTGCTATGCCAACCGTGCTTTCTGTAACGATGGCCATTGGTTCCCACCGTTTGTCGCAGCAGGTTTGTGACGCCGCCAAAATTCAATATCACTTGAACGGTTTAGTTTAAGTATCGGTACGAAGATTAATTGGATAACGGGGTATTATTTTACTGTGCAGGGTGCCATAACAAAGAGAATGACTGCCATTGAAGAAATGGCTGGAATGGACGTGTTATGCAGCGATAAAACAGGCACTTTGACACTTAACAAGCTTACAGTTGACAAAAGTATGATTGAGGTATTATTCTTAGTCCCGCTCAAATGATGTTTCTGCTCTTTCTGTTTTCGTAAATGACCAGTAGGTTTGTATTCTCTGATTTTGATATCATCTTTGCGACGGCAGGTATTTGCCAAAGGCGTGGATAAGGATATGGTTGTACTCATGGCTGCAAGAGCATCAAGGTTGGAAAACCAAGACGCTATTGATACTGCAATCGTTTCAATGTTGGCAGACCCGAAGGAGGTACTTCCTTGAACACATTTAGACATTCACTGAATTTGTTTGGCGTTATTGTTTTTATTATTCTGCAGATTAACATTCTCAGCTTTATGATTGATATGCTTGCCTAACATTCCTTAATGTTTTCGTATTTATTCTCAACTTAAGGCTCGAACCGGAATAAAAGAGGTTCACTTCCTTCCATTCAATCCGACTGATAAGAGGACCGCACTTACATATATAGATGCTGAGGGTAAAATGCACAGAGTCAGCAAAGGTGCACCAGAGCAGGTACAAAATTTGCGGAATAAACCAAGTCAGAAATACTTGTACTTCTCTCAGTTACTGAGAATTTTTAAAACTATGCAATTGTAGATTCTCAATCTGGCACATAACAAATCAGAAATTGAAAAAAGGGTACATGCAATAATTGACACGTTTGCAGAACGTGGACTACGATCACTTGGCGTTGCACGCCAGGTTTGTTTATTATCCCATTTTTCATGGTTTTTTTTTTTTTTTGGGTAGAAATTCGAGATGAAATAAATTTCAATTCATCCTATAGGAAGTGCCTGCCGGAACCAAGGACAGTCCTGGCAGTCCCTGGGAATTTGTTGGCCTTCTGCCTCTCTTTGACCCTCCTCGCCACGACAGTGCTGAAACAATCAGACGAGCTCTTGATCTTGGTGTGAGTGTTAAGATGATCACAGGTGCGTAACATATTCCATCACGCTAAATTCAGATATCCTGCAACGTATTTGTGCTCCATCTTTGTGTAATCAATACTTTTCGCTGTGATCCTGTAGGTGACCAACTTGCAATCGGTAAGGAAACAGGAAGGCGGCTCGGGATGGGGACAAACATGTACCCTTCCTCTTCTCTCCTTGGTGAATGCAAGGATGGAGGTTTGGCTTCTCTCCCAATTGATGAGCTCATTGAGAAAGCTGATGGTTTCGCAGGTGTCTTTCCAGGTCGGTTTCACCATCTAGAAAATTTTTTGACTCTACTATGCATTACAAGTATGTATTAGTTTCTGAAAATACTCTCTTTGCTAATTCAGAACACAAATATGAGATTGTGAAGAGATTGCAAGACAGGAAGCATATCTGCGGAATGACTGGTGATGGAGTGAATGATGCGCCCGCCTTGAAGAAAGCCGACATAGGAATTGCTGTAGCTGATGCCACAGATGCCGCTCGGAGTGCTTCTGATATAGTCCTAACAGAACCTGGATTAAGCGTCATCATCAGTGCCGTCTTAACAAGCCGTGCAATTTTTCAAAGAATGAAAAACTACACGGTAATCCAACATATTTCAGAAATATCCCATAAGTAACTATTGTCTTTGTAAAAATTGGTGAGTTTATATCCTTAACATTCTTTTCCCTTTCGCAGATCTATGCAGTATCAATCACAATACGTATTGTGGTAAGTTCCCATCTTACCCAAAAACTGTAACCATTTTAGAAGTTTTCAAAATCTCTTCTAACCTCAAACTTACATAATTGCCAACTTGAATTTTTATCCTATGCAGCTAGGTTTCATGTTGTTGTCTGTCTTCTGGAGATTCGATTTCCCTCCTTTCATGGTTCTCGTCATCGCCATTCTCAATGATGGTTAGCTTCATTAGTTTATTGCTCACTCACTTAATTGATTTGACTTCTTTTCCTTTTCAAAGAACCAAAAGAAAGTAAAAATTAGGTACCATGTGTTCCTAACATATTTCGGTCGGTCGCAGGTACTATTATGACCATATCAAAAGACAGGGTAAAGCCATCTCCAGTTCCTGACAGTTGGAAGCTGAGTGAAATTTTTGCAACCGGGATTGTCCTCGGTGCTTATCTTGCTCTTATGACTGCTATATTCTTTTGGGTAGCCCATGATACCAGATTCTTTCCGGTAAATTTTCTATTTTCCGTACAAAGATTGAACTTGGTAAAACATAGATTTATTTGTGTAGTTAAA
The DNA here is from genome assembly GCA_038430175.1 of Ficus hirta. NCBI lineage: Eukaryota > Viridiplantae > Streptophyta > Magnoliopsida > Rosales > Moraceae > Ficus > Ficus hirta. The sequence goes on along the minus strand of CM076588.1, from coordinate 19,100,552 downwards.
AAAAAAAAAAAAAAAAAAATCTTGTTTCTGCTTGCAGAAACATTTTGGGGTGCCGGACAACATTGGACGCTACCTCTATAACACAACAAATAAGACTGAAGCCAAGCCATTTAACCAGAGAATGTCTTCAGCTATCTATCTTCAAGTCAGCACCATCAGCCAGGCCTTAATATTCGTGACTCGCTCCCGGGGCTGGTCATACTTTGAAAGACCTGGCCTTTTACTTGTTTCGGCCTTCTTTATTGCTCAACTGGTATAGTTCTTATTTTAAGATGACTCTGTTTAGTACATCTTAACTGTTCGAGGAAGCTTTAGATTGTTTCCTTGGGATTAATATCTCAAGGCTTCTAACTTTGCAGATTGCAACGATATTATCTGCCACTGCAAGTTTGGATTTTGCGGGCATCAGAAAAATTGAATGGGGATGGACTGGTGTGATTTGGTTGTACAATTCGCTTACGTACTTGCTGCTTGATCCAATCAAATTCGCGGTCCGATATGGTCTCAGTGGTAGGGCCTGGAACTTAGTGGTGGATAAAAGGGTAAGACTAGGCTTTACCAAATTTCACTGTCCCCAACAAAAGTACTAGTGAAAAAAAAAAAAAAATGCATACGTATGTTAGATGTAGTTCAAGATTCAAGATTTTGAACATGCTATAATTTTTGAAATGTGGTTTTCACAAATTTATTTATATCATTTTCTTTCTTGCCAATAAGTCATTCAAATTTCAAACCATTTCAACGTCATATTGATAAAGATATTAACTGCTTCTTCAATGATCATTGCAGACTGCATTTACAAACAAAAAAGACTTTGGGAAGGAAGCTCGTGAGGCTGCATGGGCAACCGAGCAGCGAACACTGCATGGTCTGCAGACTGCCGAGTCGAAACTGATTTCTGAGAGGGTCCACACTTTCAGGGACATTAGTCTGATGGCAGAAGAAGCCAGAAGGCGTGCGGAGATTGTGAGGTAAATTTTAGTCCACTTTCTACTTCTTTGTTCTTGTTCATTTCTGATTTGATAGCATGTAATACCATTGGTTTACATGAAATTTCTTACTCTTTCTTTTCGAGTATGCAGATTGCGGGAGCTTCACACTCTCAAAGGCAAAGTTGAATCATTTGCCAAGCTGCGGGGTTTAGATATTGACGCCATCAACCAGCACTACACTCTTTAGTCCTCCCATCGTTTGAATTAGAAAACCACTCAAACATATGAAGATGTAGCATTGTCGTGATTATTAATTATGTATAATCTTGATAGTTCATCATGATGAATCATGTAATCGGAGATGAAGATGAATTCTTGAGAACTTTTTCAATAATGCTTTATTCTATATGTTGGCTACACAATAAAAGCACCTTGTACTGGCACTATTGCATCTATGCTTTTGTTTTTGTGTTAATTCGTGCAAGTCCAACGAGGCATGTATTTTATTTCTATTTTACGAAACGAGTAGTGACTAGCAAAGAGAGAAAAAGAACTACATCCCAACTAGGTTGGCACCCAGTTCCCAATCTCATCTCACATTTCACCACCAACTAATATTAGAAAAGAAAACAACCAGAAATTACATAAGGATCCAGTACAATCCAAAGACCAAAAAAAAGATGAAACAAAAGGCTTATTGACTAACATCACACCGACTAGGCCAAGCATAAGAAGAAAAAACAAGCATTATAATAGGATCTACTCCCTTAGAAAGAGAGGCCTCATTAAGACCTGAACATGCAAAAACCCAATGGGAAAAAGACCTATCCAGGAAAAAGAGTGCATGATCCTATTCATCGAAACTTAAAATTAGGAACGAAAGCTATATCTCTTGAGACGAAATCGCTGCACCATTGGGAGAAGTATGACACCAATTTACAATGCCCAATCGAATTGATTTATTTGAAAATTGAACAATTTGCCACTTGATCAATTTCTATGCTTTCTTATAGAATTTGAGAAGAACCATCCACCATTTTTGCCAACCTCCTTCAGACGATCTCCAAGGAACAACAACCTACGTGTGCAACAAACAATCAACCACATAAGAAAAGTCTCTTTCAAAACATGGGTTATCTCAATTCTTGCTGTGTCACGATCTAACAAGGTTTTTACATTCAACAAGTTCTTATAATGGGAGAAATTGTACGTAGTACAATTAACATCGATAACATACTACTGCACTGCTTGAGAAACCTCTAAAAGAAACGTACCCAAAAGCAAACAAGCAGTAGATGACTATAAACATAAAAACTATTACACAAACACATGACTCAGTCCACAAGAAAGTAGGTCAATATCATATGCAAGTCCCAACTAGAATTTTGCATCCATATAAATGGCAGAGAAACAGTTGGTTTAGTATTTGAAAAGGCACGATAAGATACACAAGTGCAGACAAACAATGGCCAGTATGTAAACGAAGGAAACAGAGACTAAAACAGGAAAAAAAACAGAGTAAGGGAAAGAAACTGAACAGAGTAAGGGACAAATAACCTGGTAAACTCAATTTCTGAGTTGCCTAATCTCCATTCTCGGTGGAATTCTTCCGAAAGCCTTGAGAAACCATGCCTGCCTCTTTGTGATCACCATGTCACCAAGAGCAACTCCAACAACAAACCCGCTTATACCTCCAGCCAGAATAAATTTCCAGTCCAATTCAATCAAAGTGCCCGAATCATCTTCTTCTTCAACTGCTGAAGGTGGCATTGGCAAGGCCTTGGAATCTTCACATTTCTTGGATAATGGAATCGCACATAGACCTGGATTACCCTCAAAAGAAGTATTCTCAAAAGTGTCGAATTGGTTCCTTTGTGGTATCGGCCCTGTGAGGTTGAACGACATGAATTTCGCGGGTTCGAGTTGGGAAAAATAGGGGTTGGGTCAAATTTGGGTCACCTGAATTGGACACCGGAAAAAACGGGTCATGTTCAGGTTGTACCCATCAACCCGGACATAACCCGTATTTTTTATGCGGTCAATTTCGTGTCAATTTTGTATTAATTTCGTGTCAATTTCGGGTCCGATTTGAATATGACCCAAAATAAGTGTCAATTTCGTTTCATTTTCGTATAAATTTCTTGTCAATTTCGTGTCATGTATCAAGTTCGGTTCGTGTCGTGTCAACTCATTATGGGTCTGTGTCGTGTTCGTGTTGCGGATTGTGTCAATTTTCATGTTACAGGTCGTGTTCGGGTTGGATAAAAAAAAAATCGACACGGCTCTAACACAACACGAACCCGACACGTGACACGAATTGCCACCCCTACCTTAAACTGTTAAAATGTTGCAACAGTAGTCATTTTAAATAGAATACATTAATAATTTGGTCAAAAAGTGATGCTAACTAACGGATTCGAATTCTATCCAAAAAATTAATGTAAAGGACTATTATAGCAACAGTTTAAAAATTTAATTAGGGGCATTCCAGTTACGAAAAAAAAGTTTAGGGACCAAAGTTACATAAAGTTAATTTCAGAGACTAACCTAGCAATTTACCCTAATAACTATAACATTCAACTTTTATTATCTTGCACTCTCAAGATGGATCTCCATTAGAAGTTTGAATATTGGACGACAATAGAAAGGACTTGTACAGATAACTCTAACGAGTCGGTTTTTTTTGTTTTTCGTCGTCTTTTATTTTTTCTGTTTTTTAATTGCATTTCTTTTTATTTCTACAAAAATAAAGACAAAGGAACAAGGACGGCGTGGAAGATGCAGAGGGGCAAGAAAGCGATGACAATTATTGATGGTTTAGAGGCACAAAGAAGAGACAACAATTGTAGAGGAAGAGAGCAGGAGCGCATCGACGGAAATCATACAGAAAAGGGTGCAGGGTGACGATTATACACAAAGAAGTAGGGATGGCAATCATCAAGAGAGTATACAAGGGCATAGGGATAGCAATATTCTTCGAAGGAATTGTGCAAGAGCGTGTGGAGGATCATGCATCACTTCGATTTAATAAAATAGAGAAGAAAGAAAGTAGATGTGTCAGTTGTAGAAAACCAAGGGATCGCTTAAGAATAATTGCTCTGATAATATAAAGAAAACTTAAATTAGAAAATAAAAAGAAGGAAAGAGCAGAAAGATTTAACATGTATGTAAGAACATACACGGACTAGAGAAAAAAATCAAAAAGTTCACTAGTGAAGAACATAATGAATGGACTTCATATATTACATATTAATAGACTATCATTAATGTCTTGATTTAATATATCTAAATTTAGATAAGATTTTAATATAATAAAATCTTCTGAAATCAGAAACATAGCAATATTAGAAAATTAAAAGTAAATTTAAAAAATCTTATATTATTAATCAAAAAATTCAACTTTTTTTTTTTTTTTTTAAACATGGAAGACACGTTAAGGAGTTTTTTATACAAAAGTTGTTCTCCCCCATTGTTGACGTCAGAAGACCTTTAATACACAATAATGAATTTTTTTTAATACAAAAGTTGTTCTCACTAACTGTTGAGGTAGAAGACCTTTAAGAGACTCATTTACTTTTATCTCTTATCGAACATATCTTTTGCCAAACCGAAGGGAAAGAAAAAGTATCATTCATGCGGTTATTATTTTACCTATAATTTTTTTTTTTGCCTTTAATGATTTTTATTAAAACATAAAGACAGTTTCATAATTTTATAAGTTCCATTTTTTGGCAAAGTTTTCTCTCCAATTCTGGTGAGATTAAAAAATATGAGTCCTACAAGATTTTTAATCCTCTTTATTTTCCTCTCTCTTCAAAAATCACTCCAATTAAAACATTGTTATTTGTTTTTTTTTGTAATTTTCCATCCTAAAATCCCCCCACATTCTTCTTTTCTTCCACTTTTCATCGCTATTAAACATAACATCAACAAAGAATGAATCAGCCCAAACGTGTTAACGAAAAGCTCAAGCGAGAACAAACACTTAAAAATCAAATATTAGCATCCACAGATCTCGTAATAATCAGCTTCTCATGAACGACGACAAGAAAGTCAGAGAAAAGTAAAGGCGGTGCCTACAACTCTAAGTAAACGACATACACTACATGGACTATACGCTTGAAAACGACAAACTCAATGATTTGAAAACGACATCTACAAGCCCAGCAAAAAAAAAAACAAAAACAAAAACAAAAACAAAAACAAAAACAAATCTAAAACAAACAAAAAAAAACAAAAAAACAACAAAAGAACAAAACTCTCTCTAAATAAACGACTTAAACAACATGGACTATAAACTTGAAAACGACAAATCACAATGATTTGAAAAACCACATCTACACGTCGATCTAAACAAAACAAAACATAAACACAAGCTGTGATGTTCCTTGACGACATGAAGAACAAACACACACTCAGATCAGAGCCTCTCTCTCTCCTTCCAAATCCCAATCCTCGCTTTTGTGTTCGCAATTAATGTCAACCTCCTAACATCGTCACCTGCACTTGGCTCCTTTAAAATAGACTTGCAATTGGTTCGCTCCGCCACGCTCGCAATCTGTTCGACAAAAGGCCCCACAGAGACGACGACTAGTTCCTTTCTAACTGCATTATCAAAGGCTCAAAGCCCACGTGCATATGAGGCAGTTCGCGGAATCTTTCGCTCTTTATAGAGACCTTAGGCGGATACCCGAGCTTGTTTATAATTTTGTTTAACAGCTATGCATTTACGGTGTTGGTGAAGTCTTGTGGTTTTAATGAAGTCATTTGGGAAGGAAAAGGGTTACATAAATATCTATAGAATGATAATTGAGGGAGGCTATATGATTGGTTGACGAGGGTTTATTGCCTTAAAAATATGTAATGTTTCATAGATGGTTGATTTTTTTTGTCAATTAGATGATTTTAGGGGTTTTCATCTTTTCATTCATGGTTTTGTTGGAGTGTTGATTTAATAATTTTATATGTTAAAAATATGGCTTAGGGCTATATTTTACATGTGTGTGAGTCATGTACGTTGTGGCAATAATATTTATACAAAAATATACAACAATATATATATATATATATATATTAACCGTCACACAAATCATTAGATAACACATAATATCCAAAAATTTGGCATGAACCTTTAATAACACCTCGAGTTCTCATCGCAGTCACCTGTGAAAATAACTTAACATAACATCAAAAATAGCTAAATATATTACCTCAAAAGGCCTCGTACTATTAGGAGACATGGGTCGTTACACAAGTTGCCCGGGGAATTAAGTGAAATAAATGAATATTTAATTTATATTTTTTATCTATGAACTAAAAAGAGAGAGAATATTCACTAATGAGAAACATTATGAATAGGATTCATATACATCAAATTGAAAGAATGCAGTTACTGTTTCGATATTGGAGTACAATAGAAAGGACTTGTATAGATAAGTCTAATGAGTCGGGATTTTTTTTTTTTTTTTCTATTTTCTTATTGTGTTTCTTTTATTTCTACAAAAATAAAGACAAAGGAACAAGGATGGTGTTGAAGATGTAGAGGCGCAAGAAAGCTATGACAGAGATGACAATTGTCGAGGGAGAGCACAGGAGCACGGAGACGAAAATCATAGAGAGAAGGGCACAGGGTGACAATTATACACAAGGAAGTAGGGATGGCAATCATCAAAAAAGTGTGCAAGGGCATAGGGATAGCAATCTTCAGGGAATTTGCAAGAGCGCGGGGGGGATCAAAGACTCGTTTGCAATGTAATATATTAATACATGAGAAAGAAATTAAATGTGTAAGTAGAAGAAAATTAGGGGCTCGCTTAAGAAAATACCTTGATGTAATGTATCTAAATTTAGATAAGATTTTAATATAATAAAATCTCCTAAAATCAGAAAAATAACTATATTAGAAGATTACAAGTAAAATAAAAAATTCTTCTTATTAATAATCACAAAATTCAAGTTTTCTTTATCATGGAATACCTTAAGACACGTTAAGGAGTTTTTTTTTTTTTTTTTTTTCTTAATACAAAACTACTTCTCCCCCATTGTTGAGTTTAGAACACCTTTAATACATAATGAATTTTTTATACAAAAGATGTTCTCCCTCATTGTAGAGGTTAGAAGACCTTTATGACCAGTTAATGAGCTTTTTTTGCACAAGTTGGCCGAGGAATTATACACAAGAAAGTAGGGATGGTAATCATCAAGAGAGTGTGCAAGGGAACATGGATAGCAATCTTCAACGAATTGCGCAAGAATGCAGGGAGGATCACAAACTCATTTGCTTGATCACTTCGATATAATATATTAGTACATTAGAAAGAAATTAGATTGTGTAAGCCGTAGAAAATCAGGGGCTCGCTTGAGCATATTTGCTCTGATAACATAAAGAAAACTTAAATTAGAAAATAAAAAGGAGAGAGCAAAAAGATTTAACATGTATGTAAGAACATACACGGACTAGGAAAAATAATCAAAAGGTTTACTAGAATATTATGAATCATGTATTAACATATTAAGATAATACCATTTATGTCTCGATGTAATTTATCCAAGTTTAGATTAGATTTCAATATTATAAAATCTCCTAAGATCATAAAAAATAACTAAATTAGAAGACTACAAATAAATTAAAAAATTATTTTAATTAATAATAACAAAATTCAACTTTTCTTTAACATGGAAGACCTTAAGACACGTTAAGGAGCTTTGTTATACAAAAGTTGATCTCCCCCATTGTTGACGTTAGATGACCTTTCATACACAAAATGAGTTTTTTTATACAAAGATGTTTTCCCTCATTGTAGAGGTTAGATGACCTTAAAGACCCGTTAATGAGCTTTTTCTGCACAAGTGGACCGGGGAATTAATTGACTAATTAATGACTGCTCTTAATTCTCAATTATATTTGGTCTTGTCAACGTTTGTGAATTATTATTATTATTATTATTATTATTATTATTCTTTTTGCTAAATAGAAGTTCGGAAGGGGGGCTCAAGGCCCTGCCTCTTATGGAAGGATGGGAGTGATAGATATCATTTTTCTTATGCCATTTGATATGAAATCCATTTAATAATTTATTCAATTTAGAAGAGATCAAAACTATAACTTTTAGAAGGATTTGGAGTTTTTTGCCTAATTTATTTTTTCCTATTTTCTCTCCTAATAAATAATCATGAAATCAAAACTCTTTCACTAATCCTTTCAATCCTATCCTTCTTTTCACTTTTATCTCTTATCATACATATCTTTTGACAAAGTGGAGGGAAAGAAAAAGTATCATTCATGCTGTAATTATTTTGCCTATAATTTCTTTTGCCTTTAATGATTTTCATTAAAACATAAAGACAGTTTAATAATTTTATTAGCTTCATTTTTTGGCAAAGTTTTCTCTCCAATTCTGGTGAGATTAAAAAATATGAGTCCTATAAGATTTTTAATCCCTCTTTATTTTCCTTTCTCATCAAAAATCGCTCGAATTAAACATTGTATTTTTTAAAAATTTTCCATCCTAAAATCCCTTCGCATTCTTCCTTTCCTCCACTTTTCATCGCTATTAAATGTATCATTAACGAAGAGTGCATCAGCCCAAAAGTATTAACGAAAAGCATAAGTGAGAACAGTCACTTACAATCAAATATTAGCGACCACAGCCTTCATATCTCGTAATTGTCAGTTCCCATGAACGATAACAAAACGTGAGAAGAAAATCAAAGATTAGTAAAGGCGGTGCTTACCACTCTAATTAAGTAAACGACATACACAACAAGGACTATAAGCTTGAAAACGACAAATCACAATTATTTGAAAAAACGACATCTTCAAGTCGAGCAGAAAAATAATAATAATAAAACAAAACAAAAACACACACCAAATATATGATATAAACAACACTGGAATACAAACTTGAAAAGGACAAATCAAAATGATTTGAAAACGACATACAAGTCGAACAAAAATAATTAAAATGAAATAAAAAAACACACACACACACTCTCAAAATAAACGACATAAACAACAAGCAGGACTATAAACTTGAAGACGGCAAACCACTTCGATTTGAAAAACCACATCTACAAGTCGAGCTAAACAGAACAAAACAAAAACGTAAGCTGTGATGTTCCCCGACGACATGAAGAACAAACACACACTCAGATCAGAGCCTCTCTCTCTACTCCCAAATCCCAATCCACGCTTTCGTGTTCCGAAATTAATGTCAACCTCCTAACATCGTCACCTGCACTTGGCTCCTTTAAAATAGACTTGCAATTAGTTCGCTCCTCTACGCTCGCCAACTGCTCGACAAAAGGCCCCACAGAGACGGCTACTGGTTCCTTTCTAACTGCATTATCAAAGGCTCAAAGCCCACATGCGTTTGAGGCAGTTCGCGGAATCGTTCGCTCTTTATCGAGACCTTAGGCGGATACCCGAGCTTGTTTATAATTTTGTTTAACAGCTCTTTATCGAAGATACATGTTGGATTTTTGATTACTCAAAATAGTGTATACGACCTAATAGTTAATGTACTGTTAAGATTTTATTTGAAATAAAATTTGAAAAGAAAAATAATGATAAGGATATTATGTATAATGCCCATATCTGGATGGATAGAGTAAATCACGAAAATTTGCTCTATGTCAACTAATTTGAGGAATATTCTTTCCTCATTTGTTGTGGGAAAAAAGTTTTCAAATATATCCATTAGTCAAGAGAAGAACTTATAAATATGGGCATAGCCTAGCACAAAAAATTATCAAATAACCCCAGCACGTACGTACTATATAACTCGTGGGTTATTGTATGTAGTTTACTTCTGTAATAACCACACATACTGTAAGTAATTATGAATGTTGCTATGATAGTATTAATAGAAAATCGCGACTTTGAGAATAAATATAAAAAATTATGAATTTTTGACCCATAATATATTATAATTTCTCCGAAAATTAACGAGAGAGACCGATGAGACAAAGATTTCGCCCTGCAAAAAAATTTTGATCTCACATTACTTTTGTATTTATTAAAGAATCATATATATAAATAGTTGACAAGTCATAGTCGTCTCATGCAAACTGACACAGTCTACTTTTTGTTTATTTATAATTTTTGGTGAAATTTGTGTGTATATATATGTGTGTGTATTGCTAAATGCCACAATCAAGAATTAAGGTCCATACATAATTCATCAAAAATAAAAATAAAAATTAAGGTTAATACATATATACTTCTCCGCAGAACCTTATCAAAGTCTCTGTCTTGTCCCGTTATGTTTTTTTTTTTTTTTTTCACTCTGAGATTAGTCTTGTCATTTTTTTTTTGTTGGTACAAAGATTAGTCTTGTCACGTTAAGGCTTGAACAATAATACAAATTTTGCTATCTAGATCATGCGATAGGAAATTGACTTATCAACTTTCTACACCTTTATTTGGGGTAGAGAGGTAGACAATGATCTCTTCACAAGTTGAGGTGGATAAAATTCCGCGGTTTCGTCATTGTCTATTTAAATCCCCCTTCTCTCACCCATTAAGCTAATTTTGTGGAGTTAAAAGACCTTAAAACACGTTAATTAAGGAGTTTTTTCTACAAAAGTCATTCTCCCTCATCGTAGGGGTTTGAAGACCTTAAGAAAAGTTGGGGAGCTTTTTCTACAAAAGTTGTTCTCCCCCATTATACGGGTTTCTCAATCATATTGTTCAATTGGTCTTGTCACGGGTGTGACTCGTTTTTTATTTTTTTTAATAAGAAGAAAACAATCAGGATTAATATACTCTCTAAACATGATCAAAGTGTATTCCAGACGTTAATTTGAAGGGTTATTTATATGAATATCTAAATTAGAGGCTATGATCTAAAAACTATCCATTTTTTATTTAGATAAATGTATAGATTGATAATAATAAAGACTACATTACTCTTTCATAAAAAATTGATAAAAAAGGAAAAAAAATTCTAAAAAAATGTCAGACTTAACAAATCTTTTTACAAAAGAAAAACAAAAGACCCTTTTACTTGATTTGTTATAAAGAAAAAAAGGATTGTAGCATACATAATGTTTATGATAAGCAAAGAATAATAATTATAATAAATAATTTATCATCAAGATAAAGTTCATTGTATGTATAATTAAATTGTTATCGTAAAACGATAGAAAACACTTAAAACATAAAAATACATAATAATCATCATAAAAAAAAACATATCACATAAAAAAAATAAGAAATTATATACCACATTGAAACTTTAGAAACTAACTATTAAAATAAGATCAATAATAATAGAAAAAAGACATTATTATAATTATCCTACAATTCATTAAGAACCTAAATCATACTGAAAAAAAAAAGGTTTCTAATAAAACTAAAACATACTTTAAAAATACATTTATAAAAAAAAACTAAATCATACTAACAAGCAATCTTTGTAATAAAGAATTCACCATTAAAATAAATATATAACAATGATAAAAAAAAAAGGGAAAAAAATCTGAATCACAATGAGGGAAAATGATATTAAATATAGTAAAATGGCAAAATCAAAACTACAAGTGGTTGTTTTTTTTTTTTAATAGATATTTAAGCAATATCATTTTTAAAAAAAAGGACATATTTTAAAATAGGATCTTAAAAATAAACATCTTATAAAGTTATTTCTAATATGAATATTTGTTAAAGGCCTTACCGTTTGATTGATGAAAAGTGTGTCATTTTAATCTCACTAAAACAAAAAGTCTCCATAAATCGAGTATGAGACTAACAACTACATTCCTTTACATCCAAATCGAGTGTGTGTGACTCGCTATAGTCTTGGCACTATTATATAAGTCAAAGATTAGTGAAACTTCACGCCGTTTATATGAAAACCTAACTATATGCGGTGTTACAAAGCGAATTTGTAACAAATAATAATCGGATTCTGTTGATCAACCAGCTAAAACCAGGAATACGACAACATAGAATGTCACCATGATCCATGAACAACAATATACGTGAGAATAACGTAAAGCGGTTATTACCACTTCGAGCAAACGACATTAACAACATGTACTATATACTTGAAAACGACAACTCATAATAATTCAATAAACGGCATCTACTAGTCGAGCTAAAAAACACACACTCACACTCTGATATTCGAAAACGAGACGAATTTTGAAAACAATGCCAATCTGCTCACCAAGTTCATCGTCACCTGCACTTCGCATCTTGCAGGACTTGCTTGGTTCGTCTCGCCACGCTCGCCATATGTTCGATAAGAGGCCCCACCGAGATGACTCGTTCTTCTGTAACTGGCTCAAACAAGGAGGTTGGTTGTGGTGTCATTGAGATTGAAGGTACAATCTGGCAATTTGTTTCGGGAAACAGGTTCTATCTATACTAACAGCAGTGGAGTCAGCCTATTGTTTTAAATAAAAATAACAATAATAAAAAAAAAAGATAAAAAAAGTAAATAGATTACTTGATGGAGAATGTGGAGATTACCAAGAAAAATAAACACTCCAAATAAATAAAAACAAACTTTAACCACTCATTTATACTATCCATCTCGGAAAAATGAACCATCACCTGAATTGTAATAATGGGGCCTAGAAAATGTGAAAAACTCTTCCTTTCCTACCATTAGCTTGATAATAATAACCCTAAAAATAATTATAGTTCCACACTTACAGGGACAATAGTCTGATGGCAAAAGAAGCTATAAGGCTTACAGATATTGCCAGGTAAATTAGTCCTTTAATTGCTTCTCGAGATAACAATATTCATACTTTCTGTTTGGAAAATTACTATATCCCACACATACATATCTACTAAGGAATTGCTTTGCAAAAATGAGAGCAAATATATAGTTGTTGGAATATAGAACTCGGAAAGACCTTTTTCTTCTATAGTTCCCCTACATTTTGATTCTATAGTTCCCCTACACGAAATTTCTATCTTTTTCTTTTTTCCCATGCAGAATACGGGAGCATCAAACTCTCAAAGGCAAAGTTGAATCATTTGCAAAGCTGCGGGGATTAGATATTGACGCCATTAACCAGCACTACCCTCTTCAGTCCTCCCATCTTTTGAATTCGAAAACCACTGAAACAACAACCCCTCTTTGTTCCTTGGGGTTTTATGTATTTTCCTTTCCTCACAAGGTCAAAGGTTCAAGGGATTGTAGTTAAGTGAACCAGCTCAAGAAAACCACTGAAGCAATATGAAGATGGAACATTGTTGTGGTTATTATGTATAAAAGGAGATTAAGATGTCTTCTTGAGAACTTTTTCATTAATGCTTTATTATATAAGTTTGCTACACAATAAACCTTGTACTGGAACTATTGCATCTATGATTTTGTTTTTGTGTTAATTCATGCAATTCCAAGGAGGCATGTATTTTATTTCTCTTTTATAAAACGAGTAGTGACTAGCGAAGAGAAAAAAGGAACCACATCCCAACTAGGTTGGCACCCAGTTCCCAATCTCATCTCACATTTCACCACCAGCTATTATTAGAAAAGAAAACAACCGGAAATTACAAAAGGATCCAGTACAATTCAAAGGGCAAAAAAGATGAAACAAAGGCCGATTGACTAACATCCCACAAACTAGGCCAAGCAGAAGGAGAAAAAACAAGCATCATAATAAAATCTACTCTCCCTTAGAAAGAGAGCCTCATTAAAACCTAAACAAGCAAAAACCCAATGGGAAAAATACTTGTCTAGGAAAAAGAGTGCATGATCCTATCCATCAAAACTTAAAATAACGAACGAAAGCTATATCTCTTGAGATGAAATCGCTGCCACCATTTGGAGAAGTGCGACACCAATTTACAATGCCCAATGGAATTGCTTTATTTGAAAAACGAACAATTTGCCACTTGATCATACTGTATGCTTTCTGATAGAATTTGAGAAGAACCATCCACCATTTTTTCCAACAACCTTCATACAATCTCCAAGGAACAACAACCTACGTGTGCAATAAACAATCAACCACATAAGAAAAGTCTCATTCAAGACATGGGTTATTTCAATGCTTATTTGTGTCAAGATTTAACAAAGTTCTTATAACGATAGAAATTGTACGTAGAACTATTAACATCGAGAACATACTTCCGCACTGCTTGAGAAACCACTAAAAGAAGCGTACCCAAATGCAAACAGGCAGTAGATGACTATATAAAAAAACTATCACACAAACACAAGTCTCAATCCACAAGAAAGTAGATCAATATCATATGCAAGTTCCAACAAAATTTTTGCATCCATGGCAAAGGCAGAGCATATATTAATTTTAGAATTTGAAAAGGCACTAAAAGATACACAAGTGCAGACAAACAATGGCAGGTAAATAATTGTATCTGAAGGAAACAGAGACTAAAACAGGAAAAAACGAAGTGAAAGAAACTGAAAAGAGAAAGGGACAAATAACCTGGTAAACTCAATTTCTGCGTTGCCTAATCTCCATTCTCGGTGGAATTCTTCTGAAAGCCTTGAGAAACCATCCATGCCTCTTTGGGATCACCATGTCGCCAAGAGCAACTCCGACAACAAACCCGCTTATACCTCCAGCCAAAATAAATTTCCAGTCCAATTCAATCAAAGAGCCCGAATCATCCTCTTCTTCAACAGCTGGCAAGGCCTTGGAACCTGAACATTTCTTGGATAATGGAATCCCACACAAGTATGGATTACCCTCAAAAGAAGTATTCTCAAAAGTACCAAACTGGTTCCCTTGTGGTATCAGCCCTGTAAGATTGTTGTGAGACACATCAAAATTTTGGAGGAATGTGAGTCTCGTTAGTTGCTGAGGGATCTCTCCTGAGAGGTTATTGTGAGAAAGGTCCAATGATTCCAGCTCCATTAAGTTCCCCAAGGACGAGGGAATACAACCCATAAGATTGTTGAAGGACAAATTAAGCGAACGAAGAGCTTTAAGGTTTCCGATGAATTGAGGAATCTCTCCATTGAATTTGTTGCTGGAAAAGTCAATCTCTGCAAAGTTCTCTTGAATCACTGCGTAATATCTCTCAAGGCCTTTGTTGACAATTGTAGTGGAGTATCTATAACGAACAGACCACGATCTATAAATTCCGGTCCCATTAGTAACTTGCTCTGCCTTCATGTATCTTGATTCAGTGATGTTGATAGCTTTCAGTGCACTCCAAATAAGAATGTAATGAAAAGGCAATTTACCAGTGAAACTGTTGTAAGAGAGATCAATAACACACAACTTGGGAAACAAAAACCTTTGTTTAGGCTTCTTGATGACACCATAGAATCCATTATGTCTCAGATTCAAGAGTTTGAACTTGGGAAGAGTCCCCAACCAAATAGGAAAGACATCGATAAGTTGATTATCGCCCACGTTAAGATACTCAAGCATCGTACAAGCAGCCAAAGATCTTGGTAATTTCCCCTTGAATTTATTGTTACTGAGATCCATCATCTTTAAGTTACTTGGAGACGTGCAAACTTGAGGAATGGCACCATCAAAAGAATTGTTTTCCAAATTTAACACTGACAGGAGATTAAGCTCACCCAAACATCGTGGAATCATGCCACTTAAGTTGTTTGAAGACAAATCAAGTAGGTAAAGAGATTTCAAGTTGCACATCAATGGGGAGATTTCTCCTGTTAGCCAATTATTTGAGATAGAATATGTCTGAAGGGATGTTGGAGCAATCGGCAATTGCCCATGAAATGAATTAAATCTAAGGTCCAATCGCCAGAGATTGACCCAAGGAAGGAATATTGGTGCTGGTTGGGGAAAGTCTAATAGGAAGTTTCTATCAAGAAAAAGGAATTTCAAAGTTTCTATACCGTTATTCCACATCCATTTTGGAATATGACCGTGAAGTTTGTTACTTGAAAGATCCAACCACTCTACTTTATTTTGATACTTGAGGAAATTTGGGAACTCACTTAAGTTGCAAGAACCCAATCCTAGACCCACGAATTTGGATGTTGTTGCGTTTATGTTTCTTTGGGAAAAAAGCAGAGATAATTTATTACCAGTTAGGTGCAGGTCGAAAAGACTTGTCATGGTAAAGAACATGTCAAATTCCACTGTACCACTGAGATTGTTTTCGTTTAGAACAAGTCTCTGCAAATTCTTGAGTTGGGAAAACGAGTATGGAATTGAACCGTACAATTCATTTCCATAAAGATAAAGCTCAGTGAGTTGGGTGAGGTTACCTATCCATGTGGGAATTGGACCGGTTATATGATTATCCCGAAGGCTTAAATAACTGAGTTGACTAAGGTTCTGAAAAGAAGATGGGATACTACCACTTAAACTGTTGTCATCCAGCCACAAAACACTAAGTCGGGAAAGGTTTCCTAGCCAAGATGGAATTGGACCTCCCAAATGGTTTCCGCTTAGACCGAGATTAATAAGTCGGGTAAGCTTACTGAGTGAAGATGGTAAAGGCCCTGAAAACTTGCATCCCAAAAGATATAAAATCTGTAGTGATTCAAGCTTTTCAATTGACGATGGTATACTTCCTGAGAAACTAGTCTCTGAAAGTACCAACTGTTCAAGAGGACTCCGTTGGTGGAATTCAGGCAAATAACCAGTGAGATTCTTATTCCATCCTAGATTTAGAACTTGTAGGTTTGGCAGGTGAAAAATTTTCATAGGAAACTCACCATACAATCCACAATTTTGGAAAACAAGACTTTTCAAAGAAGTGAAATTTGCTAGGAAATCGGGAACTGTGGACGGTATGTAAACAGACGTAAGATGAAGTGACTCTAAGCAAGGTAAGTTTTGAATCAGGCTTCTCAGATTGGGATTTTTGAGTTCCAACAACCGATATTGTTTTGTAGGGTCAGCATCCTCGAAATTAGAAGACAGGTCGAGGAAAGTCAATTTGGACAAATGGGAAATTTCAGATGGAATTTGGCCATAAAATTTTGAACATGAGAGGTCTAGATATGTCAATACCGAAAATTGCCCTAGGGCAGATGGAATGAGAGAGTAGTTGAAGTGATTATCAGCAAGATTCAACTTCTGGAGATGAACAAGGCGAAAGAGGCTGCTATTGGAGTCGATAGAGCCATAGAGACAACTGCTATTGAGAACAAGGCCAATCACGTGACCCGTCTTCTCATCGCACTCGACGCCATCCCAAGAGCAGCAGTTGCTACTCTCTCCTTCAGATTTCCACGACAGGATCTTAGGATAAGCACCCTCGTAAACAGAGACAGATCTGTCAATGACAAAGCTTTGCTTGAACTGCAACAGCGCAGACCTCTCATCATCATGGCAAGACAAGGACTGCACAGAAGACGTATTAAAAGAGTTAGCAAACACAAGAGCATTAAACAACAGAGAGTTTAAGAGTAACCACACCAAAGAAGACAACCACAAAGACCACCCCATATTGATCGGCTACTTTTCTCTCTCTCTCCTTTTTTTTTTTTTTTTCTTTCTTTTCTTTTAGGTTCTTTTGTCTAAAAACACTGCAACTTTTTTTTTTTTTTTCCCTTCCTTCTTTTTTGAAGTTGTAGAAGCACTACAATTGAAGGGGTTCTTATAGACTAGTTCATGGGTACTACTGTTGCTATTAATATATAAAATTTTTTATGGGTACCATTAGATTACTTTATTCACTTTACTTATACATAAATATATGTATTTTCCTACATTACTATATTATTTTATAATTAATATATTAAATTTTTCTCTTTTTTATTAGACAGAAAGTACACTTATGAGTAGGGGAAGAAATGAAAACCCAACTCCACAGTTTTTATATTTTCTGTTATTAATCAAAAAGAAATGTCGTAATTTAACGTAAATAGATATACAGTTAGCAGAGTTAAACATATAATTTTAATTTGAAAAGTTTTTTTTAATGATATTTTGTATGAAATCTATGTAATAAACTCTTCAATTTAAGAATGATCAAAGTTACAGTGTTTAGAATGATTGAAAATCTTTTCCCAAATCCATGTATTCCTATTCTCCCTCTTACCAAACAATTATAAATGTCAAAATTCTTTTACTAATACTTTCAATCCTATCCTTCCTTCCACTTTTCTCTCCTATTAAACAAACTCTTAGCCTATGATTGGTAAGAAGGAAAGAAAACAAGAGAAACAGAAAATTGGAACTGAAAGAAAATAAAAGGGAGAGAAAATATTTTGTTTTTTCTCTATATTATTTGGTATTATAAGACGGAAAAAGTTAAAATTACCTTTTCGTATTTGGTATTATAAATTTGCAATTGAAAGTAGAGGGGAAGAAGAAGTTTTATTCTTGCAATTACTATTTTACTCATAATTTATTTTGTCTTTTAAGGATTTTTCTTAAACATAAGAATAGTTAATTAAATTTATTAGTTTCAACTTTTGGCAAAAGTTCTGCACTTTTTCTCTCCAACTAATTGAAGCACAAGGATAGCTTTCTCTCCAACAAATTTTCTTTCCACTTTTCTCTCCACTTTTATTATAACATAATGATAACTTAGTAATAATTTTATTAGTTTCAACTTTTGACTAAAGTTTTCTCTCCACTTTTCTCTCTTACTAGTTGAAATGCATGCTCCGTACGTATAAAATAATATATTGTTTAAGTGATGTGAGAATTTAAAGAGAAAATTTAAAAAAAAAAAGAAGAAGAAAAAGCACAAAACAACAAAAAAAAAAAAAAAAACAAAACAAAACAAAACTCCTTTGCAAAACTAAAAAAAAAAAATCAATACTCATTTACGAAACTTCAAAAAAAAAAAAAATCTTAGACGAAATCCTTTTTAATCAAATTAAAAAATCAAGACGAAACTTTCTTTGAAAAAAAAAAAAAAAAAACCTCCAAATAAACTTATATAAATATATATGTAAATTTTTTTTTGCCACATGACTATATCAGTTTATATTGATTAACCAAACGGGAATTCAACAGGATTTCTTAAAAGACGCGTACTTTATCTCTTTTTGGTTCGACAGCGAGTATCCTTATGAGTTGGGGGAACTGGGAATAAATGAAAGCCCAACTCGATAGTTTTATATTCTCTGTTATTTATATTTTTAAAAAAATGTCATAATTTAACGTAATCTTGATAAGCAGTGTTAAACAATTTTTTTTTTATTACGAAAGAATTTTTTCTTTTCAAGAGTATAAAAGTATTGAAACTAATCTGCAATAGTGCAACCAACAACGACTTTGAAGATTAAAGGAATAAATTATTGCAATTAAGGGAACTAATGCACCCTTTAACACGTTTTATCTGGCCTTTTCTCCCCCATTATAGGGGTTAGAAGACCTTAAGACACATTAATGAGTTTTTTATACAAAAGAGAAGATGTTCTCCCCCACCGTAGAGGTTAGAATATAAAGAAAGCTAATTGTGCTTATGAATGACAATTACTAGTGAACCCGTACGAATTAAATTCTCCAGCTGGAATGAATGAGTTTGTCATTTACAATCATGCATAGAAGAGGGATCTGGTGGTGTTTTGATTCAACATGATAAGGATTTGTATTGCCTATACATCAAGGCAATTAAGCCAGTTTGGGATATATCTTGCGTATGGTTTTCAGATTTTTTTTTTTTTTTGTCTTTTTTCCCGATTCAAATCTTTAAATGTCTATAGTAAACTTAAACTTTAAAAGTTCATAACCTTTTTATTTCAGTTCAAATGACTTTTTTTTTTTTCAAATAAAATTTTGAGAGGCACAAAACAAGATCCATATTGATTTTTTTTTTTCCAAACACATTTTAAGTTTTTTTACTTTTTCACTCAAAAAAGTTTATTTTTCAATCAAACATACATTTTCAAAACTCTAAATATCTCCAAAATAAAACTACGTCTCCAAAACCTCTCCCAATCGAGCTCTTATAATAGATTACGTAAACAACTATCGTACTCATTACATGGAGTTGCCCATGAGATGCGACAATAACGTTGGTTGGAATTGGTGAAGGATTTTGGTTATGTCATTACAGAGAAGACAAATGTGGCTGCAGATGCATAAGTGGAAGAATTTTTTAGCTCTTTCATTTCAACTCTGTAATGTATTAAGTTTTGGCTTGTTTTGAGGAAGCATAGTAGAAATGCTTCCGTCTTCAGCAGTGTGCCCTCAGTATGGGCATCAGAAACTCCATTGACACGCCCCCAAGTGCCTAGTCCACCATCCTTAACAAGGAAGAAATAAAGGAATATTTAGTTCACTATGATTAATATATGTTTTTATTATTCATGAACAAAGAAAATGTAGAAGATTTATTAGCGAGAATAATTATAAATGAGCTTCATATATCTACAAATTAAAAAAACGCAATTACTATTTTTTTAAAGACACAATTACTGTCTAGATACAATATATCTAAATTAAAATAAGATTTTATTATCAAATCTCCTAAAATCAGGGAAATAAATTAGACGATTACAAATGAATTCAACATCCTAACTACTTTTTTCTTTTATTTAAATACATCCTAACTACTAATAGCTATAAAATTCAACTTTCATTATCATGCCCTCTCAAGATGGAACTCCGATGGGAGTTTCAATATTGGACTACAGTATAAATGACTTGTATGGATAAGTCTAATGGTTCAGGATTTTTTATTTCGTATTTTCCCTTTTTATTTTTTTTATTACGTTTCTTTTTATTTCTACAATATAAAGACAGAGAAACAGGGATGGTGTTGAAGATCATGTAGAGGCACAAGAAAGGAATGACAATCATTGAGGCGCAGAGGCACAAGGAAGAGATAATAATTGTCGAGGGAAGCACAGGAGCGCGGAGACAAAAAGCATATAGATGGGCGCATGGACATAAGGATGGTAATCATCAAGAGACTGTGCAGGGCGTAGGGATAACAATATTCAAGGAATTACACAAAATCGCAGGGAGGATCAGAGACTCATTTATATAATCACTTCGATATAATACATTAATACATAAGAGAGAAAGTAGATGTGAACATAAAGAAAATTAGAAAATAAAAAGGAGAGAGCAGAAAGATTTAACATGTATGTAATAACATACACGAACGAGTGAAAAGGATCAAAAGGTTCACTAATAAAGAATATTATGAATGGACTTCACATATTAACATATTAAGAGAATATCATTAATGTCTGGATGTAAGGTATATAAATTTAGATAAAATTATAAGATTATAATATAACAAGATCTCCTAAAATGGAAAAAATAACTAAATTAGAAGATTACAAGTAAATTAAAAAATTCTTATCATTAATAATAACAAAATTCAACTTTTCACAAAATTCAACTTTTCTTTATCATGGAAGACCTTGCGACACGTTAAGAAGTTTTTTTATACAAAAGTTACTCTCCCCCTTCGTTGACGTTAGAAGACCTTTAATACACAATAATGAATTTTTTTATACAAAAAATGTTCTCCCTCATTGTAGAAGGTTAGAAGACCTTTAAGACCCGTTAATGAGCTTTTTCTACACACGTTGAATTAAGTGAAATATATGAATATTTAATTTACTATCATTAATATATGTAATTTTTCTCCATGAACTAAAAAAAGAGAGAAGATTCACTATTGAGAAATATTATGAATAGGCTTCATATACATCAAATTGAAATAACTCAGTTATTGTTTTTTTCTTTTACAATATATCTAAATTTAAATAAGATTTTAATGATACCAATTCTCCTAAAATCAGGGAAATAAAATAGACGATTACAAATGAATTGAACATCCTAACTATTAATAACTATGATATTTAACTTTTATTATCATGCCATCTCTAGAAGGAGCTTCATTAGGAGTTTCAAAATTGGACTACAATAGAGAGGACTTGTATAGATAAGTCAAATGAGTCGGGATAATTTTTCTTTTATTTTATTTATTTATTTTTTTTAGTGTTTCTTTTTATTTGTACAAAAATAAAGACCAAGGAGCAAGGATGGTGTTGAAGATGCAAAAGCGCAAGAAAGCGATGACAATCATTGAGGGCGCTGAGGCACATAGAAGATATGACAATTGTTAAGGGAGAGCGCAGAAGCTAGGGAAAAAAAAAATACACAAACTAGAGATGGCACGTAAGTAATAGCATACACGAACTAGGGAAAAGAATCAAAAAGTTCACTAGTGAAGAACATAATGAATAAACTTCACATAATGAATAAACTTCACATATTAACTTAGGGTGGGTCTATTGACATCCCTTTGTATACTTTTCCCACACATGTACTTAAATCACTCATCAATTAAATTTAGAAAAATTACCTATTACTTTCTACACACCTCTTATTATTCCAAAAAAAACCCTTAAATTAAATTATACACTTTTCTCCTTCTTTCACCCACCCACAACCCAAACTCTCTCTCTTTCTTAACTGCTTTTATTTCTCCCACATTCCTTTACTTTTGTTTATTTTTTTTGGCAACGTTATATATATATATATATATATGTGTGTGTGTGTGTGTGTGTGTGTGTGTGTGTGTGTGTGTGTGTGTGTGTGTGTGTGCGTGTGTATGTAGTTTTCAAAGGATTTAGATTTGCAAATAGTATTAGAATTTTTTTTTTCCTGAAACACAACATGGCATATTTAAAAAAAGAAAAAAAGAAAAGAAAGCTTCATTACTAAAAGAGATGGAATGCTAGTTTTTGTTTTTAATTAACAAAGCAATAATCTGCAAACGTCAAAAAATATATACAACAACCCTCCTGCAATATTGTCTGTGGAATGGGAGCCTTTAATCCATTCCCGTTTTGTTCCTTTTGTCTTTTGAGTTTTTTCAACCAAAAAAAAAAAATGTGCCGTAGAGAGTAATAACCGGAAAAAAAAAAAGTACATAAAAAAACTGTCAATAAAACAACATAAACATTTTCTTGCTTCTCGTACAAAAATGCAAATTATCATCAACACGATATTACCAAAAAATAAATAAAAAAAATCTTACTGTTTCCTGTTTATTGGAGGCCATTCTTCTTCTATTCATTGTTGATTAGGGTTGAACATTTTATATTATATTTAAAAAGGGATATTTTAATTTAATTTTTAGTTTTTAAATGAGGTGTGTGAGAAGTATAAATTTAACCTTTGTTGTCCTTAAAAATAATTTAATTGTGAATAATTAAGGAGTAACATAATTTCTTAAATTGGGGTGTGGAAAAAGCAGATAAGTGGGTGGTAATAGACCCCCCATTAACTTATTAGGAGAATACCATTAATGTCTCTATGTAAGGTATCTATTTTTAGATAAGATACTAATATAATAAAATCTCCTAAAATCAGTAAAGTAACTAAATTAGAAGACTACAAGTAAATTAAAAAATTCTTATTATTAATAATCACAAAATTCAACTTTTCACAAAATTCAACATTTCTTTATCATGTAAGACTTTAAGAGACGTTAAGGAGTTTTTTATACAAAAGTGGTTCTCCCCCATTGTTGAAGTTAGAAGACCTTTAATACATAATAAAGAATTCTTTATACAAAAGATGTTCTCCATCATTGCAGAGGTTAGAAGACCTTTAAGCCCCGTTAATGAGCTTTTTCTACACAAGTTGGCCGGGGAATTAAGTGAAATAAAGGAATTCAATTCATTAAGTTATGTATTTTTTAAAAGAGAGAAGATTCACTAATGAGATACATTATGAATAGGCTTCATATACCTCAAATTGAAAGAATGCAGTTACTCTATTTTCTTTTGTAAAAGACACAATTACCGTATCGATACAAAGTATCTAAATTTAAATAAGATTTTAATGTTGTCTAATCTCCTAAAATCAAGGAAACAAAATAGACGATTACAAATGAATTCAACATCCTAGCTATCATTAACTATAATATTCAACTTTTATTATCATGCCGTCTAAAGATGGAGCACCATTAGTAGTTTTAATATTAGACTACAATAGAAAGGACTTGTATAGATAAGTCTAATGAGTCGAGATTTTTTTTCTTTCATTTTTTTTTTATTTTTTTATTGCATTTCTTTTTATTTCTACAGAACTAAAGACAAAGGAACAAGGACGGTGTTGAAGATGCAGAGGCGTAAGAAAACGATGACAATCATTGAGAGCACAGAGCACATAGAAGAGATGATAATTGTCGAGGGAGAGCGCAGGAGTGTGGAGACAGAAATCATCAAGAGAATGGGGCAGGACGACAATTATACACAAGGAATTAGGAATGGTAATCATCAAGAGAGGCATAGGGATAGCATTATATCTTCAAGGAATTGCACAAGAGCGCGGGGATGATCAGAGAATCGTTTGCATAATCACTTCAATATAATATATTAGTACATAAGAAAGAAAGTAGATCTGTCAGTTATAGAAAATTAAGGGCTCGCTTGGGCATAATTGCTCTGATAACATAAAGAATACTTAAATTAGAAAAAAAAAAAAAAAAAAAGGGAGAGAGCAGAAAGATTTAACATGTGTGTAAGAACATATAAGGATTAGGGAAAAAAATCAAAAGATTCACTAGTCAAAAACATTATAAATGGACTTCATATATTAACATATTAAGAGGATATCATTAATATGTTGATGTAATGTATCTAAATTTAGATAAGATTTTAATATAATAAAATCTCCTAAAATCAGAAAAATAACTAAATTAGAATATTACAAGTAAATTAAAAAATTCTTATTGTTAATAATCACAAGATTCAACTTTTCTTTAACATGGAAGACCTTTAGACACGTTAAGGAGTTTTTCATACAAAAGTTGTTCTCGCCCATTGTTGAGGTTAGAAGACCTTTAATACACTATCGAATTTTTTTTATACTAAAGATGTTCTCCCTCATTGTAGAGGTTAGTGAAACGGACTGAGTTAAACTCATTGTTGATAATGAATGCTCTCAGTTCTCAATTATATTTGGTCTTGTCGTTTTGTGACTTATTATTACTATTATTATTTTTCTTTTTGCTATATAGAAGTTCGGAAAAGGAGGATCAAAGCCCTACCTCTTAACACATAGGAAGGAAAGAAAATGGAAGGGTGAGAGTGATGGATATCATTTTTCTTCTGGTATTTGATATGAAATCCATTTAATTATCTATTCAATTTAAAAGAGATCAAAATTAGAACTTTTAGAAAAATTTGGAGTTTTTGTCTAATTTATTTCTTCTTATTTTCTCTTTTAATAAATAATCATGAACGTTTCTTCCACTTTTCATCGCTATTAAACATAACATGAACGAAGAGTGCATCACCGTAAAAGTGTTAACCAAAAGCATACGTGAGAACAGACACTTTAAATCAGATATTAGCAGCCACAGCCTTCATATCTCATAATAATCTGTTCCCATTAATGACGACAAAACGTGAGAAGAAAGTCAAAGAAAAGTAAAGATGGTGCTTGCCACTCTAAGTAAACGACATAGACAACATGGACCAGAAGCTTGAAAACGACAAATCACAATGATTTGAAAAACGACATCTATAAGTCGTGCAAAAAAAAAAAAAAAACTCTAAATAAACGACATAAACAACATGGACTATAAACTTGAAAACGACAAATCACATTGATTTGAAAAACCACATTTATTTGAAAAGCCACATCTACAAGTCAAGCTAAACAGAACACAACAAAAACGCAAGCTGTGATGTTCCCCGCCGACATGAAGAAAAAACACACACTCAGATATCAGAGCCTCTCTCTCTCCTCCCAAATCCCAATCCACGCTTTTGTGTTCTCAATTAATGTCAACCTCCTAACATCGTCACCTGCACCTGTGTTGAAATATAAAACTATTGTTGGCCCACCTCCTAATAGCTTAAGTTTTTAATTAGGAGAATTGGTAAAATTATCAAGCTGAGAAGACGTGGAAATAGGCACTGGAGAATCATTGGAATGATCAACTAGATTCTGAGGAATATAATCACTAGAAGAAACATCAATTGAAACAATAGGTGGGGCAGTGTAGTCAAATGTTCCATCATCATTAATTGGAGTAATGGTAAGTGAATTTTTAAACGATGGAGATGGAAGATCATGATATGGAAAAATTGACTCATGAAAAATGACATCACAAGAAACGTAGATTTGATGAGTTTTGAAATCATATATACGATATCCCTTTTGACCATACGGATAACCAATAAAAATACCGGGTTTGGCTCGCTCATCAAATTTATGTTAAATATTCATATTTTTAGCAAAACATAAACATCCGAAAACTCGAAGAGATGAATATGATGGAACAGTTCCAAGTAAAACTTGATGAGGTGATTTATATTTAAGGATTGGAGTTGGAAGTTTGTTAATAAGAAAGGCAGCAGTGAGAATACATTCACCCCAAAAGGAAAGAGGCAAGTTCGCTTGAAATCGTAGAGCTCTAGCAACATCAAGTAGATGCCGATGCTTACGTTCTACAATGCCATTTTGTTGGGGGGCTGCAATGCAACTACATTGGTGAATAATTCCATTGTCATGAAACCATGTTTGAATTTGTTTAAAAAGAAATTCAGAGCCATTGTCTGAACGAATAGTTTGAAGTTGAGGAAGAAAAATGTCCCCATTACCAGAGTTGATACGAGAAATTTTTGTGTTGAATTGACGATTGATTTGATTAAAAAAATGAATTAACATGTTGAAAGTTTCAGATTTATGTTTCATTAAATATATCCAAGTACACCTTGAATAATCATCAACAATAGTTAAAAAGAAACGTGATCCATTTTTGGAAGGTATAGAGAAAGAGCCCCAAATATCAACATGAATTAATTCAAAACAATGAGAAGAACAAGATGCACTTTGAGAAAAAGAAAGACGTGACTGTTTAGCACGCGGACATATATCACAAACGAAATATTTATTTGCAATAATACTTGGAGAATTCTTAACAATGAAATCAAAATGAGACCTAGATGGATGACCAAGGCGAGAATGCCATAGATCAAATTTATTACAATACGTGAAAGAAAAAGCAGAATTAAAGTCTAAATCTGCATTTAGATAAAAAAGACCATTTCGAGCACTACCCCGACCAATCTTCTTCTTCGTTGTTCAGTCCTGAAATATACATTCAGAAGATGAAAAAATTACTTCACAATTTGTTGACTTTGTTAATTGTGAAATAGATAACAAATTGAATTTAAAAGATGGGAGTAAGTGATGATCAACAATGAATTGTGCCTATGTGTGTCACAGGCGCCTGAGAACCATCAGGCAATTGAACTGATATACTTTTATGAACGGTAGAATATGAAGAAAAAAATGAAAGAGATGTAGAAGCGCCTGAATCAATGATCCAACAGGAGGATAAACAAGTGAGAGCTATACCTGCCAAATGGACTGATGATCCACCAGATTCTTCTTTGGCTAGAAGTGCAAGAATCTTGTTGTATTGTTCAGATGTTAATTGATTACTAAAAGTAGCAGAAGTGGATGACGGTGGCCCTGATTTCTTCTCCTGCTTATTTGGGAAGCCATGAATCTGGTAGCATGTAGCAAGAGTATGACCATGCTTGTTACAATGTTCATAGAAAGGATGTTGGCGCTTTCCCGAAGGTCGAGATTGTGGTTTAGATGCCTGTAGCACTGCCGAATTAAGAGTAGGAGTTTTTCGAATATTAATCTCTTGTTGTTTTTCTTCTTGTCGTACTAAATTGTAGATATGCTGAATTGAAGGAAACGGCTCCATCAAGAGAATTTGACTGCGAATAGCTGAAAAACGATCATGGAGTCCTTGAAGAAACTCCATGGCACGATCTTGATTTTGCTGATCAATAATGCTTTTAGCATTACCACAGATACATGGAGTGATAGAAATAATGAAACTGAGTTCGTCCCATAAAGATTTGAGTTGTGTGAAATATAATGAAACCGACATGCTACTTGAGGACAGATATTGATTGTTTCAATTGATAGATCTTAGGAGCATTTGATTGAGAAAAATGATCCCTCAGATCTGTCCAGATTTGTGCTGCAGTTTCAGCATATAGGATGCTTGGACGGATCTCAGGTGAGACTGAATTAAGAATCCAACTTCCAACCAGATCATTACATCGTTCCCAGTTGGAAATATCATCTTTCTCATTTGGAATTGGAAGTGACCCATCAACAAAACCAAGCTTGCTTTTTGCACGAAGTGCCATTGTTATTGCACGACTCCATGATACATAATTGTCTCCTATCAATAGAGGTGTAACAAGAACGGTAGAAGGGCTATCTGAGTGATGAATGGCACAAGGATCTGTTTTGATGGGTATTGATGATTGTGGAGATGATGAAGATGGTATGATGTCAGACATGATGAAGAGACCAAAAAAAAAAAACTAAATATAAGGATAGAATATGATATCTTTCACTGCTCTGATACCATGTGAAAAATTATAAGTACGAAAGAGAGAAGAAGAAAAATGCTTTTGTGTTTTATATTTCACGAAAAAGAAAAAAAATGTTTTATATTTCAACAACCTGTCTCCTTTAAAATAGACTTGCAATTGGTTCGCTCTGCCACGCTCGCCAACTGTTTGAGAAAAGGCCCCACAGAAAACGACGACTACTTCCTTTTATAACTGCATATCAAAGGCTCCAAGCCCACGTGGCTATGAGGCAGTTCGCTGAATCTTGCGCTATTGTTTATAATTTTGCTAATAGCTATGCGTTTTTGGTGTTGGTGAAATCTTGTGGTTTTAATGAAGTCGTTTGCGAAGGTTATCTCAATTCTAATTGTGGAACCATCTAACAAGGTTTTTACATTCAACAAGTTCTTATAATGTGAGAAATTATACGTAGTACTATTAACATTTAGAACATACTACTGCATTGCTTGAGAAACCACTAAAAGAAACGTACCCAAATGCAAACAAGCAGTAGATGAGTATATATATAAAAACTATTACACAAACACATGACTCAGTCCACAAGAGAGTAGATCAATCTCATATGCAAGTCCCAACAAGATTTTTGCATCTATATAAAAGGAAGAGCATATATTAATTTTAGTATTTGAAAAGGCACTGAGAGATACACAAGTGCAGACAAACAATGGCAGCTAAATAACTTTATATATATATATGTATGTATGTATGTTTGTAAATGAAAGATACAGAGACTAAAACAGGAAGGAAAAAAAAAAAAAAAACAGAGCAAGGGAAAGCAACTGAACAGAGCAAGGGACAGATAACCTGGTAAACTCAATTACTCCGTTGCCTAATCTTCATTCTCAGTGGAATTTTTCCGAAAGCGTTGAGAAACCATCCCTGCCTCTTTGGGATCACCATGTCGCCAAGAGCAACTCCAACAACAAACCCGCTTATACCACCAGCCAAAATAAATTTCCAGTCCAATTCAATCAAAGGGCCCGAATCATCCTCTTCTTCAACAGCAGAAGGTGGCAGTGGCAAGGCCATGGAATCTTCACATTTCTTGGATAATGGAATCCCACATAAGCCTGGATTACCCTCAAAAAAGTATTCTCAAAAGTACCGAATTGGTTCCCTTGTGGAATCGGCCCTGTGAGATTGGTGTAAGACACATCAAAACTTTGGGGGAACGTGAGTCCCGTTAGTTGCTGAGGGATCTCTCCTGAGAGGTTATTGTGAGAAAGGTCGCAACTAATGAAGAGTTGGGGAAGCGACCCTCCAACCACCTTCAATGTCATAACTTATAACTTTTATTCTTATCATATCCTCTCACTAATTGGAGGAGGTTGGTATGACACTTATTCGTATCTTTCGTTAGCCTCTTTCTTATAGATTGTGACAATGTGAAGATTTACATGTCAATATACATCTATCATTATAACATAAATATCTGTGAAACATGTCGATCATATTAGAACAAAAAAAATTATGCACGTCAAATGCTTAATCAAAGCAATTCATATAATTCATATACCCATCACATCATCAAGGCAAATCATAGCAAACGTAGAGCATCAACAAAAAAAAAACATTTTATTACATGCTCTAGGTGAGATTTGTACTTACTTGTCTTATGTGCTTAAACTTTCAGAGTTGTACATCCTACTACGTAAGTTTGAGAAATTGTCTGGATTTAATAATATCTCAATATTAGATAAAATCATAGTTATATTACTTTATTCATTTATTTAGTTATTTTATAAATTAGAGTGAGCTTAATTTACTTATATCATAATTAACATTAACAATTAATTCATATTAATTATTAAGTGTTAAATAAATTTCTACTAATTATTATTTAATTAATTTGATTTTACTTAATTTTACTTAATTTAATTTAATTGATTAACTGATTACTTAAGTAATAATTAATTATTACTTTATTTAATTGAGTAATTATAATTAAATTACATAATTTTAATTGACTAACTAATAATTATATCGTTAATAATTTAATTATGTTACTTAAATATTCTTTCTCATATAATAATCATCAATTATTAATTCTCATATTAATAATTAATAATTAGATTATTCTAATAATTAATATTTGATTAATCTCTAACTAATCATCCATAGTTATATTAACAATTATATCAATGATTAATGATCAATTAATCTCTAATTAATCATGTATTATGATTATGTAGTTAATCAACATAATAATATTACTTACACAGCTGATTATCACTTACTAATTCTTATAATTAATTAATTAATTAATTATTAATTACTAATTAACTTTCTTAATATAATTACATTTTGTTATATATTTATTAATTTATTTATTTCTTAATTAATTAATCAATCAAAGTGATAAGGAGTCACCTAAGTGTATACCTTCCATCTAGTATTGGGCTTGTAAGGCTCAATCCCATTAGTTATGATCATTTAATTTGGCTAAGATATTCCGTTGGTATATACTCAGTAATCCTCTAGTATACTTTATCTTAGTACATTTAAAAACTTGTGATTCAACTTTATAAAGTTAGAATTTTTCACATTATTTGATCATACACTTAATACTAACTCATTTCATAAATAAATATGTCCATATGTTATGACTTACCCTTATGTCTCATTTTAATGTTTAATCATTTTGTCGATGTGGGATTTTAATTTGTAAGATTTATTTAAATTTGAGTATAATCCCGTTTTGGACACTTGATAACTCGTTAGAAGTCTTAAAGTATCTAGTTTCTATCTTTATGATTTTTTTTCCAAGATTTTAAGCATTTCAAACATTAATGTGGACGTATTCCTAAGTGTCTTATAGTGAAATCTCAATTTACCATATTACGATATAATATTATGTTATTTATTAAAATTTATGTGCATACTCGTTTTAAATGCATGATCACTCATTTCGAAGCTTGAGATGTCTATTTTATAGCCACAAAGTTATTTCATTTAGTGTTTGAGTGTATTATACCGTAAACTTAGGTTATAATACTGTTGGTCCCACATATGTACCATATATCAAGATTAATGGGTAAATTTAGAAAAATTATAACAATTCATTTACAAGTCCAAATAAGGCACAAGATATGTCATTGGAAAGCTTATGGTGTCTAGTTCATACATTAGAATAGTAAAAATATTATGGTTTACTACCCCAAAATATACAAAACTTGCGGCTGGTATAGGGTTCCAGCAAAAACTCTCATTTCGCGGTCCAAATTTTTAAAATTAATCAAAAACTGCATATTTATCCGTTTGAGGTGCATGATACCTTGTTGGAAAGTTTTAAAGAATCTAGTTTTCAGATATATAACTTATAATCCAAAATTTTGAAACTAAAGAATTCAGAATACATAAAACCAGTGGCTAGACTGTACCCCAAAGGTTTCTCTTTTCTCTCTAGTTTTGTGTCACAATTTTAAATGCACATAACTTTAGATATACAAAAGCAAACCAAGTGATTCCAACTCCTAAATTGAAGCTTCTTCTCTGCAGAATCTTTTCATATAATTTTTTTTTTCATACCAAAGTTTCTAATGTATGCTATATTACCACAACATCCACAAGCTCTAACAAAGTTAGCAGATCTTACAGAAATGTTCTGTGGATCCTTTATGATCTCGGACCTCCAAAGTTCTTCTCAAAACCTTTTCCTAGGTAAGAAGAAGTCTAACATTAAGATTCTAACTAAACATCATACTTTAGTTATCCAAAAATGACTAAAACATAAAGAATACTACTAGGTTACCTTTAGAAACACGTCCCCTAACTCCGCTTCACACTTCTTTGAACTTGGTAACGGGGTTACTTGGAGCTTGAAAATGGAGTGATGAGGGTGTTAGAGGGGTGTTGGAGATGGAGAATACTGTTGGTGGTTTTGTTTTGCTTTGTATTTTTTTTTTTTAGGCTTGGTGGTGGCTAGATAAGCTAGGATTTTTGAGCTTAACTTGTATTAGAATAAAATGAGATGTTGGGAGGCTTAATTTTAGTCAACATTTGCTTTAAAGAGCTATATTTTGAGGGGTTAAAAAATGTAAAATTTTGGCTGATTCTCCTCTTGCATTGCCGCCACTTAAGGGAGGGAGTTGGTATGAAAATTTTGTTCAACAAAGTGAGAGACAAGGGGTCACTTTCACTTGTACCTTCTTTGTATCATATTGCTAAAACAAGCCATTCCATCTCTTACATGAGGTTGCATGCATGCACCACTTTCTTTTTTTTTATTATTTCATTTGTTCAAATTTCTTCTTGCTTTTGACCACACAAATCCAGATCACCCATTTGATTTCTCATTTTTTATTTTGTTTTTCTTTCTTTCAATTTTTCCACCACATTGATCAAAGGTTGTCATTCTTGTTCTCATCCATTAGATCTTCTATCACACCAATCCTTACCTTAATCTCTCATTAGTCACTTATCATCCAAAACTTGGCCATTTATTTGCCTAGGATCTTTTAACATAAAATCTATACAATTGATTTCAAATCTAAGCACAATTCTTGATCAATCTTCCACCTTTGGATTTTCTAAGAGTAAATCCTAATTATTCATCTCCTATCTATGTGACACATTAATTTTTCCAATCATACTCTCAACACTTAAATATTGATATGACCAAAATAAATACTAAGCTTATTAAATTAACCTACTAATAATAGTAAGGGTTCCTTTCAAAAAAATTAACATTTACCCTCTAGTACAACATAATAAATTTTTCATATCAATTTATATGCCGTTCTACTCATCTTCTATGTATTTATAATTTCTCATTTAAATAGAGAAACTCCACATTGTTAAATCGTCGATATAATAATATCGATGATACATATACAATCATTCATAATATTGAAATTTGATATTTATCAAAATAATTTATTAGAAGTATATTAATGAAGGAAATCCATGATAATAATTAATGAAATCAAGTTTATGAATTTTTAGGACGTCACACTAGTAGATGCCGTTTATTGAATTATTATGAGTTGTCGTTTTCAAGTATATAGTCCATGTTGTTAATGTCGTTTACTCAAAGTGGTAATAACCGCTTTACGTTATTCTCACGTATATTGTTGTTCATGGACTATGGTGACATTCTATGTTGTCGTATTCCTGGTTTTAGCTGGTTGATCAACAGAATCCGATTATTATTTGTTACAAATTCGCTTTTTAACACCGCATATAGTTAGGTTTTCATATAAACGGCGTGAGGTTTCACTAATCTTTGAGTTATATAATAGTGCTAAGACAATAGCGAGTCACACACACTCGATTTGGATGTAAAGGCGTGTAGTTGTTAGTCTCATACTCGATTTATAGAGTCTTTTTGTTTTAGTGAGATTAAAATGACACGCATTTCATCAATCAAAGAGTAAGGCCTTTAACAAATATTCATATTAGAAATAACTCTATAAGATATTTATTTTTATGACCCTATTTTAAAATATGTCTATTTTTTTAATGATATTGTGTAAATGTCTATTTAAAAAAAAAAAAAAAAGAACAATAACAACCATTTGTAGTTTTCATTTTGCCATCTTACTATATTTAATATCATTTTCCCTCATTGTGATTCAAATTTTTTTCCCTTTTTTTTTTTTTATCATTGTTATATATTTATCTTAATGATCAATTCTTTATTACAAAGATTGCTTGTTAGTATAATTTAGTTTTTTTATATAAATTTATTTTTAAAGTATGATTTAGGTTTATTAAAAATCTATTTTTTTTAGTATGATTTATGATAATGTCTTTTTTCTATTATTGTTGATCTTAAATAACAGTTAATTTCTAAAGTTTAAATGTGGTGTATAATTTCTTTTTTTTTTATGATAATTACTATATTATTATGATGTATTTTTATGTTTTAAGTGTTTTCTATTGTTTTACAATAACAATTTAATTATACATACAATGAACTTTATCTTAATGACAAATTATTTATTATAATTATTATTCTTTGCATACCATACAAATCACGTATGCTACGATCCTTTTTTTCTTTATAATAAATTAAGTAAAAGGGTCTTTTTTTTTCTTTTGTAAAACGATTTGTTAAGTCTGACATTTTTTAGAATTTATTTTTTTCATTTTTTATCAATTTTTTTATTTGTTTATTTTTGATTTTTTATGAAAGAGTAATGTAGTCTTTATTATTATCAATTTAGACATTTATCTAAATAAAAAATGGATAGTTTTTAGATCATAGCCTTTAATTTAGATATTCATATAAATAACCTTTCAAATTAACGTCTGGAATACACTTTGGTCATGTTTAGAGAGTATATTAACTTTGATCGTTTTCTTCTTATTTAGGGAAAAAAAAAACTGAGTCACACACGCGACAGGACCAATTGAACAATATAATTGAGAAACCCGTATAATGGGGGAGAACAACTTTTGTAGAAAAAACTCCCCAACTTTTCTTAAGGTCTTCAAACCCCTACGATGAGGGAGAATGACTTTTGTAGAAAAAAACTCCTTAATTAACACGTCTGAAAGTCTTTTAACTCCGCAAATTTAGCTTAATAGGTGAGAGAAGAGGGATTTAAATAAACAATGACGAAACCGCGGAATTTTATCCACCTCAACTTGTGAATAGATCATTGTCTAGCTCTCTACCCCAAACAAAGGTGTGGAAAGTTGATAAGTCAATTTCCTATCGCCTGATCTAGATAGCAAAATTTGTATTATGGTTCAAGCCTTAATGTGACAAGACTAATCTTTTTACCAACAAAAAAAAAATGACAAGACTAATTTCAAAGGAAAAAAAAAATACTTAAAGGGACAAGACAGAGACTTTGATAAGGTTCTGCGGAGAAGTATATATGTGTTGACCTTAAATTTTTTTTTTTGGATGAATTATGTATGGACCTTAATTGTTGATTGTGGCATTTAGCAATATACATATATATATATATATATATATATAAACAAAAAATTCACCAAAAATTATATATAAACAAAAAGTAGACTGTGGCAGTTTGCATGAGACGACTATGACTTGTCAACAATTTATATATATGATTCTTTTATAAATACAAAAGTAATGTGAGATCAAATTTTTTTTGCACTGTGAAATCTTTGTCTCATCGGTCTTTCTCGTTAATTTCCGGAGAAATTATAATATATTATGGGTCAAGAGGATTTATAATTAGTTTTGAGGTAGTGATATTTATTAATTCAAATTTGAATAGCAATTAATTACTTTTGTCCACAGAAACTATTGTTTGGAAGCAACAAAGGACCTTGTATTATATACTACGTATTGGGTTTTTTATCATTAATTTGTGTTGAATAAGTGTGGCATGGTCCATACAAACTCTTATCAAAATTTAAGGTCCATACAATAAAGTGGAGGAGGGATATGCAAATAGGCAGGAATTGTCATTATTATTGACATTTTCTTTTTCTTTTAAAAAAATTTGAAACTTTGATGATTTTTTTTTTTTTTTTCATTTTGTTCATATTCAAAATCAGTTATTTCATGTAAGTTTCCCCACTAAAAACTGTAATCCTTTTTCTACAAGTTCATTAGTCATGCACAAAAGGACAAATAATCTTTGAAAAAATTTAGCACACGTCCCCATTGGACTAGAATATTGGCTCTGTCACTTTATATATACCTTTCCGTAGAGTTTAGACCCCTTTTTTCCTGTGAGATTAATCTTGTCACGTTAAGGCTTGAACAACACAAATTTGATCTTTTCACAAGTTGAGGAGAATATTTTGATGCTAACTGACAAATTTTTTATAATTTATACTATATTTCCTAGATATAATACGATTAGTCTATCGCATATATAATTCAATTTGTTTCCTAAGTACCTACTTTATTCATATCTTATGCAGTCATCATTTTGCTAATCAGGAGATATTATTGAAATATTATTTTTATGTCCAGCTGCAGTCAGTTGTAAATTTCAATTGTTACCAATTAATATACCCCGTACGCGTGCTTCGTTATTTAATTATCAACAATTTTTATAGCAATAGTCAAAATTAAGGAATTATGAATTGGGGTTTCTTAAGATAAATGCCATATTTTTTACAAGCAAAATAAGAGAGTGGGGGAAGAAAAAGTTCTTCCAAACCTAAGTCATTAAGTCTAAAAATGAAAAAAAAAAAAAAAAAAAAAAAAAAAACCTAATAACTAAACAAAAGGAAAAACTGTAAGTAAGCAATTTTTGAGAAATTTTTTTTAATTCTCCATTTTAAAGTAGAGGGATTCGAACTTTACCCTTTGTTATGGAGTTAAATATGAAATAACTACTTGATATACCAACAATCATGAAAGATACAAAATACAAAATAACCACTTCTGGCATAGTTGGAATATAGAATTGTAGAAGCCTACTATTTCTATTGTTCCTGTTCATTTTCTAAGTTGGTCGCATGTACATGCCACTGGTTTAGACAACATTTGTAAATCTCTTTCTTTTCAAATTTGCAGATTGCGGGAGCTTTACATTAACCAATAGAACTAAACTCTTTAATTCTACCATGCATCTTTTGAATTAGAAAACCATTGAAACTTATGAAGATTCAAAAATTTTTGTTGTTATTAACTATGATAATCTTGATAGTTCATCTTGATGAATCATGTTATGGGAGATGAAGATGAATTCTTGACGAACTTTTTCAACAATGCTTTATTATATATGTTGGCTACACAATAAAGCACCTTGTACTGGTACTATTGCATCTATGATTTTGTTTTTGTCCTAAATCATGCGATTCCAATGAGGCATATAGTTTACTTCTTATTTTGCTAAAGTAATGATTGGCGAAGAGAGAAAAGGAATCACATCTCAACTAGGTTAGTACCCAGTTCCCATTCCCATCTCACATTTCACCATTAGTTATTATTAGAAAAGAAAACAACCGGAAATTACAAAAGGATACAGTACAATCCAAAGAGCAAAAAAGATGAAACAAAAGGCCCATCGATTAACATCACACCAACTAGGCCAAGCATAAGAAGAAAATACAAGCACTATTCATCCAGGCTTAAAATTTGGAACAGAAGCAAAATCTCTTGAGAAGAAATATACACTGCCACCATTTGAAGAAGTACAACACCAATTTGCAATGCCCAATCAAATTGGTTTATTTGAAAAACGAACAATTTGCCACTTGATCACATTGTACGCTTTCTGATAGAATTTGAGAAGAACCATCCGCCATTTTTGCCAACAACCTTCAGACGATCACCAAGGAACAACAACCTACGTGTGCAATAAACAATCAACCACATAAGAAAAGTCTCTTTCAAGGCATGGGTTACCACAATTCTTATTTGTGTCAAGATTTAAAAAAGTTCTTATAATGAGAGAAATTGTACGTAGTGCTGTTAACATCGAGAACAAACTACTGCACTGCTTGAGAAACCACTAAAACGTACCCAAATGCAAACAAGCAGTGGATGACTATATAAGAAACTATTACACAAACACATGACTCAATCCACAAGAAAGTAGATCAATCTCATATGCAAGTCCCAACAAGATTCTTGCATCAATATAAAAGGCAGAGCATATATTATTTTAGTATTTGAAAAGGCACTAAAAGATACGCAAGTGCAAACAAACAGAGTAAATGAAGGAAAAAAAGACTAAAACAAGAAAAAACAGAGTAAGGGAAAGAAACTGAATAGGGCAAGGGACAAATAACCTGGCAAACTCAATTTTTGCGTTGCCTAATCTCCCTTCTCGGTGGAATTCTTGCAAAAGCCTTGAGAAACGATCCCTGCCTCTCTATGATCACCATGTCACCAATAACAACTCCAACGACCAACCTGCTAATAGCTCCAGCCAAAACAAATCTCCAATCTAATTCAATTGGAGACCCCGAATCATCGTCTTCTTTAACAGCTGAAGGTGGTAGTGGCAAGGCCTTCAAATCTTCACATTTCTTGGATAATGGTAAACCACATAGTCCTGCATTACCCTCAAAAGAAGTGTTCTCAAAAGTACCGAATTGGTTCCCTTGCGGTATCGGCCCTGTGAGATTGTTGTGAGAAACATCAAAACTTTGGAGGAACGTGAGTCCCGTCAGTTCCTGAGGGATCTCTCCTGAGAGGTTATTGTCAGAAAGGTCCAATGACTCCAGCTCTATTAAGTCCCCCAAGGACGAGGGAATACAACCCTTAAGATTGTTGAAGGACAAATTGAGCGAACGAAGAGCTTTGAGGTTTCCGATGAATTGAGGAATCTAAGATACAAAAAGGACAAAATAAATTCGTTAATATGCTACAATGTCAGAGTAAATTAAGCAGAACACCATATCAATTCTTGGTTTTCTCCATTCTATATTTGTTCTGTTTATGGCTGGTATCACACCGGCTTGAACTACGTCAAACCCAAAAAAAAAAAAAAAAAAATTAATAATAATAATAATAAGAACAAGAAAAAAGAAACGACAATAATCTAATGTGGATATACAATAATGTAATCAACATCAGGGACAATAAATTACTAGGAGTTATATGGACGAGAAAAACCAGGAAAAACGACATAACGATGATAACAATAAAGACAAACTACATCATACAGGTCGAGCGGAAAAAATAATAATAAAAATAAAAATCAAGCAATAAAATAGGAAAACAACACTTATTCGTGAAACGACAATGACGTAATAAAGGACATTTATAATAAACTAAAAACTACCATGAGAAACGACACCAAGACAAGAAACGACAATGAAACAAATAGACGACATAATTAGCATGGAAAACAATAAACTTTTAAAAACATCATAACCATAGTAGTCATCAAAATAAGCGACATAGAGGTTGAACACTTACAGAGACATTAGTCCCAGGGCAGAAGAACAGAGATTGTCAGGTACATTTATTCTCCAAATTTCTTGTAGAAATGAAAATATTTACACTTGATGTGGAGAGACATTTCCTATATATACATATATACTTATCAATGGCTCTGAAAATGACAATAAAGATATAGTTATCAGAATATAGAACCACGAAAGCCTTCTATTTCTAATGTTCTTGCTCATTTTAAATTCAGCATCATTTAAGTACAACTGGTTTAGATAACATATTTCCAACTCTTTCTTTTCGAGAATGCAGATTGCGGGAGCTTCACACTCTGCGGGGTTTTGATATTTGACGCCATTAACCAGCACTACACTCTTTAGTTCTCCCCTCTTTTGAATTAGAAAACCACTGAAACAAATAAAGATGGAACATGTTGTGATTATAAACAATGTATAATCTTGATAGTTCGTCGTTGTCAATCATGTAATAGGAGATGAAGATGAATTCTTGACGAAATTTTTCAACAATGCTTTATTAAATATGTTGGCTACGCATTAATAAAGCACCTTGTGCTGGTATATTGCGACTATTATTTTGTTTTCGTGTTAATTCATGCGATTCCAACAAGGCATGTATCTTCTTTCTCTTTAATGAAAAGAAAAGGAAACAAATCCTAACTAGGTTGGCACTCAGTTCCCAATTCCATCTCACATTTCACCACCAGCTATTATTAGAAAATAAAACAATCAGAAATTACAAAAGGACCAAGTACAATCCAAAGAGCAAAAAAGATGAAAGAAAAGGCCGATCAACTAACATCACACCAACTAGGCCAAGCATAAGAAGAAAATACAAGCACCATAATAGGATCTACTATCTTAGAAAGAGAGGCCTCATTAAAACCTGAACAGGCAAAGACCCAATGGGAAAAAAACCTGCCCAGGAAAAAGAGTGCATGATCCTCTTCATCCAAACTTGAAATTTGAAACGAAAGCAAAATCTCTCGAGACGAAATCGCTACAACCATTTGAGAAGTACGACACTAATTTAATGCCCACTCTAATTGCTTTATTTGAGAAACAAACAATTTGCCACCTGATCATATTGTATGCTTTCTTGATAGAATTTGAGAAGAATCATCCACCATTTTTGCCAACCTCCTTCGGATGATCTCCATGGAACAACAACCTACGTGTGCAACAAACAATCAACCACATAAGAAAAGTCTCTTTCAAAACATGGGTTATATCAGTTTGTGTCACGATCTAACAAGATCTTATAATGGGAGAAATTGTATGTTGTACTGTTATCATCGAGAACATACTACTGCACTGCTTGAGAAACCTATAGAAGAAACGTACCCATATATATATAATTACACAAACACAAGACTCAATCCACAAGAAAGTAAATCAATCTCAAGCAAGTCCCAACAACATTTTTACAGTAAAGCATACATTAATTTTAGTATTTGAAAATGCACTAAAAGATACATAAATGCAGACAAACAATCAAAGCTATATAACTATATCTATGTATAGGAAAGAAACAGAGAATAAAACAGGAAAAAAGAGAAAAAAAAAAAAAGATTAAGGCAAAGAAACTGAAAAGAGCAAGGGACAAATAACCTGGAAAACTTAATTTCTGCGTTGCCTAAACTCCATTCTCGGTGGAATTCTTCTGAAAGCCTTAAGAAACCATCCCTGCTTCTTTGTGATCACCATGTCACCAAGAGTAACTCCAACAACAAACCCGCTTATACTGCCGGCCAAAATAAATTTCCAGTCCAATTCAATCAAAGATCCCGAATCATCATCTTCTTCAACTGCTGAAGGTGGCAGTGGCAAGGCCTTGGAATCTTCACATTTCTTGGATAATGGAATCCCACACAAGCCTGGATTCCCCTCAAAAGAAGTATTATCAAATGTACCGAATTGGTTTGCTTGTGGTATCGGCCCTGTGAGATTATTTTGAGAGACATCGAAAATTTGGAGGAACGTGAGTCCTGTTAGTTGCTGAGGGATCTCTCCTGAGAGGTTATTGTGAGAAAGGTCCAATGATTCCAGCTCTATTAAGTTCCCCAAGGACGAGGGAATACAACCCATAAAATTGTTGAAGGACAAATTGAGCGAATGAAGAACTTTAAGGTTTCCGATGAATTGAGGAATCTCTCCGTTGAATTTGTTGCAGGAGAAGTCAATCTCCGCAAAGTTCTCTTGAATCACTTCGTAATATCTTTCTAGACCTTTGTTGACAATTGTTGTGGAGAAGGTATAATTATATGAGTGGGATACAAAAATTCCAGTCCGATTAGTAACGTGCGTTGCCACCATATATCTGGAATCAGTAATGTTGACAGCATTCATGGCACTCCAAATAAGCAAGTATTGAAAAGGCAATTTGCCGGTGAAACTATTGTAAGAGAGATCAATAACACGCAACTTGGGGAACAAAAAACTTTGTTTGGGCTTCTTGATAACACCATAGAATCCATTATGACGCAGATTCAAAAGTTTAAACTCAGGAAGAGTCCCCAACCAAGTCGGAAAGACATCGATAAGTTGATTTTCTCCCACGTCAAGATACTCGAGCATTGTACAAGCAGCCAAAGATCTTGGTAATTTCCCTTTAAATTTATTCTTACTGAGATCCATCATTTTCAAATTACTTGGAGCCAAGCACACTTGAGGAATGGCACCGTCTAAATAGTTGTTCCTCAAATTTAACACTGACAGGGAATTAAGCTTACCCAAACATCGCGGAATCGTGCCACTCAAGTTGTTTGAAGACAAATCAAGTTGTCGAAGAGAATTCAAATTGCACGCCAATGGAGAAATTTCCCCTGTTAGCCAATTATTTGAGATAAAATATTGTTGAATGGATGTTGGTGCAACCGGCAACCATCCATGAAACAAGTTAAAGCTAAGGTCCAATATCCAGAGATTGACCCAGGGAAGGAATATTGATGCTGGTTGGGGAAAGTCTACTAGGAAGTTCCCCTGAAGGAAAAGGAATTTCAAAGTTTCCACACTGGTATTCCACATCCATTTGGGAATATGTCCGTGAATTTTGTTATTAGAAAGAGTCAACCACACCAATTTATTTTGATATCTGATGAAATTTGGGAACTCACTTAGGCCGCAAGATTCCAATCCCAGACCCACGAATTTTGAAGTTGTTTCATTTATGTTTCTTTGGTTAAAAAGTAGAGATACTTTACTTAGGTGCAGGTCGAAAAGACTTGTCATGGTAAAGAACATGTCAAATTCCACTGTACCACTGAGATGATTATCAGATAGATAAAGTCTACGCAAATTCATGAGTTTGGATAGTGAGTGCGGAATGGAACCATTCAACTCATTGCTATAAAGATGAAGCACAGTGAGTTGGGTGAGGTTTCCTATCCAAGTGGGGATTGGACCACTCATGTGATTATGAGAAAGGCTTAAAAAACTGAGTTTGCTAAGGTTTTGAAAAGAAGAAGGGATATCACCATTTAGATTGTTTTTTCTAAGGCTCAGAGTCTTCAGTTGTGCAAGGGTTCCCAGCCAAGATGGGATTGGACCACTCATTTGATTGCAGTAAAGATATAATTTTGTGAGTTGGCTAAGCTTTTGAAAAGAAGACGGGATACTACCATTTAAATTGTTGTCATCCAGCCACAAAACACTAAGACGGGAAAGGTTTCCGAGCCAAGCTGGAATTGGACCTCCCAAATGGTTTCCCCCTAGATCGAGATTAGTAAGTTGCGTAAGCTTACTAAGTGAAGATGGTAAAGGCCTTGAAAAATTGCACCTCCAAATATGTAACATCAGAAGTGATTCAAGCTTTTCAATTGAGGATGGTATACTTCCTGAGAAACTAGTCTCTGAAAGTACCAACCGCTCAAGAGGACTCCGTTGGTGGAATTCAGGCAAATAACCAGTGAGATTTGTATTCCATCCCAGTTTAAGAACTCGTAGGTTTGGCAGATAAAAAATGTTCACGGGAAACTTGCCGTACAATCCACAATTTTGTAGAGAAAGCCATTTCAAAGAAGTGAAATTTTCTAGAAAATCAGGGACTGTTGATGGTATATAAACAGAACTGAGACGAAGCTGCTCTAAGCTTGTGAAGTTTTGAATCAGGCTTTTCAGACTGGGGTTTTTAAGTTCCAACAACCGATAATTTGGAGGGTCATCGTACTCAAAGTTAGCAGATAAGTCCAGGAAAGTTAATTTGGACAAATGCGAAATTCCAAGTGGAATTTGGCCATAAAATTTTGAATCTGAGAGGTTTAGATATGTCAAACCCGAAAGTTGCCCAATGCCAGAAGGAATGAGTGAGTGGTTGAAGTGATTATCAGCAAGATTCAACTTCTGGAGATGAACAAGGCGAAAGAGGCTGCTATTGGAGTCGATAGATCCATAGAGGCAACTGCTCTCGAGAACAAGGCCAATCACA
This sequence comes from Ficus hirta, assembly GCA_038430175.1. Lineage (NCBI taxonomy): Eukaryota > Viridiplantae > Streptophyta > Magnoliopsida > Rosales > Moraceae > Ficus > Ficus hirta. Next base: position 19,057,134 of record CM076588.1, on the reverse strand, counting down.
TGACCCGTCTTCTCATCACACTCGACGCCATCCCAAGAGCAGCAGTTGCTACTCTCTCCTTCAGGTTTCCAAGACAGGATCTTAGGATAAGCACCCTCGTAAACAGAGGCAGATCTGTCAATAACAAAGCTTTGCTTGAACTGCAACAGCGCAGACCTCTCGTCATCAAGGCAAGACAAGGACTGCACAGAAGTAGTTATGAAAAAGTTAGCAAACACATGAGCATTAAACAACGGAGAGTTTAAAAGAGTTAGCATGAGCATTTAACAACGGAGAGTTTAAAAGAGTTAGCAAATACATGAGCGTCAGAAGTCGACAAGTTAAAGAGCAGGCACACCAACGAAGACAGCCACAACAACAGCCCCATAGTATATGTATTGTTCGGATTTTTTTTTTTTTTTTTTTGGGTACTTGTTTACCGTGTTTTATGTATTTCACTGAGCAAAAAGCACAGCAACTGGGGGGATACTTGTAGACACGAATTCAGAATCTAGATGATGACGTTAGCAGAGAATTTTCATCACATTGACAATTGACACGTTGTCGTCTTGTTGAAGGATCATTGAAAAGTCGAGTCTTTACAAGAATTTTATCTATTTAACGCTAAAACTTTCAGATCTACATGTCACTGTCTTTCTTAAATTTTAATGATAATTACATTTTAAAAGTCCATAAATTTCTTATTTTAAATGAAAATTATGTTGTATTTTTTATATTATATATTCTCTACTTCACAGTTCACTTTTAATTCACATTTTAACAAAACACGTATTTCAATTCTAATTTACAAAATTTTAACTCTAGCCATTATTTCTAGACCCTAAATCTAAGTCGAAGTCATTGACACTAATATATATATATATATATATATATATATATAAATTATCTCCTTTATTCATAGGAAAAAGTTGTTGTGACGACAGGATATCATGAATAAAACTCAAATAATATTGTTTAAAAGTCACTCACAATTTACAAATTTCACCGCCATATATATATATATATATATATATATATATATATTAAGTTGTGGAGGTCAATTAATATACCTCTACGTAAAAACATCAAACTTAGAAATTTCACAACTATAATTTCGATTGCACTAATTTTTCTTTATGAACATGGACCACTGTTATTAGCGTTAATAAGAGAGGTTAGAGAAAAATGTAGAGAGTTTTGAGGGTGTGATTTTTCTTCTAATCCTCTTGATGATAAATTATTACAGTGACTGTTTGATATAGTGTCATATTAACGCAAATCTATATAAAACTTTACGACGTATCTTGTAATTGTATTTTTTTTCTTCTACTATTTTGATTGATCTTGATGATATAAAATTAGGATTGGGGTCGTTGAATAGAACTCCTAATAATAGTGTTTATAAGTCGCTAACAATTGTTCACAAATTTCACAGCTATATATATATATATATATATATATATATATGTATGTATGTATGTATGTATACATACAAGACAACAGCCACATTAAACAACAATACGATAGATGATCTTATCTTGTTTTTCTCCCTCTTAAAGATATTGTGGGGATTCTTAACAGAGATTTTTACAATCTTCATAATAATTTTAGCAGAAAAATCCAATTACTATTTCTTTGTTTTCTTTATGTGTTCACATTGTGTTTGGTGTTAAGGTTTGGATTGTAAAATTTGGATTTGAATTGATTGTGTACTTATCGAGGCATTTGAATTGCTGAAATTAAAAAGTGTTAAAACTTGAAATGTGTTCAGAAAAAATATATTAATATAGAGCTTGTTACATTTGTCTCGAAATTATATGCAATTTATAAAAAATTTTAAAAAAATAATCTCAATTTGGACTTGTCTATGCAAAGTTATGGACTTTTAAGTTTGAGTTACAAAACTGTGTGAATAGTGAAGTTAGGAAAATAGGCAAAAATTGGATTATAATTGTATGGTTTGGATTGTGCGTCCAAAAAGATCAAACAAAACAAGAGTCTCAAATACCGTCATTAATTAAAATAATTAATTGTTATATGTTTTTAAAGTCAGTAAATAAATGTTGTATTTCATTTCTTATCGAAGATATATGTGTTGGATTTTTCATTGTTCAAATTAGTGCATGACCTAATAGTTAATGCGTTTAGATTTTATTTGAAAGAAAATTTAAAAAGAGAAATAATGATAAGGATGTTATGTATAATGCCCATAACTGGATAGATAGAGTAAATCACGAAACTTTGTTATTTATACAGTAGGTATAGTCTAGCGGTAATTTCACACTTACTCCACCATAAAATATAGAGTTTAAATCATCTCACACCCAAGTTATAAAAAAAAAAAGCACGAAAATTTGATCTATGTCAACTAATGAGGAATATTCTTTCCTCATATATGTTGTGGGAAAAGAGTGTCCAAGTACATCCATTAGTCAAGAGAAGAAGTTATATAAATATGTGCATGGCCTAGTACATAAAAGGTTATGTTAGAGTTATTGAGTCATGAATTTTCGTAATTACTACAGTTTTACTTTTGTAATAACCACACATATCATAAACAATTATAAATGTTGCTATGATCATGTTAATAGAATATGTGACTTTGAACATCAAGATCATGTTCGGAATTATGGAGGGTCGTTAGGGTATCATTGACAACATTTCCACTTGCGTACCCACTAGGTTTTCCTTCAATACAAGCGCAAAATAACCACTTAAAGTAACCATACCACACTAATTCAACAAAAATTAATGATCAAATAACACCAGTACATACGTAGTGCATAATTCAAGATCTTTCGTTGCTTCCAAAAAATAGTTTCTGTGGACTATATATAGTGATTTCTTGCTACTCACATGTAAGTTTATAAATATCATTACCTCAAAACTAATTATAAATCCTCTCAGTAAAGGGGAAAAAAAAAATCTAATTATAAATCCTCTTAACCCATGATATGTGATGTCTCCGGAAATCAACGAGAGAGACCGATGAAGAACAAAGATTTCGCCGTGCAAAAAATTTTGATATCACGTTACTTTCATACTTGTAAAAAATCATATACATAAAGAGTTGACAAGTCAAAGTTATATCATGTAAACTGACACGGTCTACTTTTTTGTCTATATATTTTGTGCTAAATGCCACAATCAACAATTAAGGTCCATACATATATACTTCTCCACAGAATCTTATCTAGGCATCTGTCTTGTCCCGGTAATTAAGAGACTTTTTTTTTTCTTTGAGATAAATTAGTCATGTCAAGTTAAGGCTCGAACAATAAATACAAATTTTGCAATCTAGATAATGCGATGGGATATCCTCTTCACAAAGTTGAGGTGGATATTTTGGATGCCAACAGAGACTGTGGTAGAGATCGGAATCTGGCCAATATGCAGTGCTTAACCAACGTTGCCGTGACGATGGGGTCGTGAATAAAACACAAAGATTAATAGTGTTTAAATGTCACCCATATATATAACGATTCGATATCTTTTCTTGTTTTTTGTCTTCTTAAAATTGTGGAGATGCTTACTGAGATTTTCGCAATCTTCATAATACTTTTTTGCAGAAATACCTGGAGATTATTTTTTTCTTCTTTAAAAAATGAAAAAGTGATCACAAATGCCATACATAGTCATTTTTGTAATAACCTAACATTCTTTTTTTTTTTTTTAATAAAGCAAAATTTTATTGAAAACTAAAAAAGAAAAAGAACTTATAAAAATAAAACAAAAAAGATAAAATCAAAAACTCGAAAAACAACAACAACAATAATAATAAGAATAATAAACAAACAAACAAAAGAAGGGTCTCCAATAATGTACCAGAGATGCGATATCCTCATTAACTGTTTTATATAATTTTACCAGTACTTATTTTATTATTATTATTATCAATTTTCTTATATAATTTTACCAGTATTTATTTTATTTTTATTATCATTTTTTTTTTTAACTTGAGGGTGGGGGATTCAATCCTTTATCAAAGATACAAATGCAAAATAACCACTTGTTGATTTTTTGTGTATTATGATTACGGTGATTATTAGCTATATATTCATATTTAAAGCAATAAGTATCATTGCCTCAAAACTAATTAATGATATTTTGCACGGAATTATCGATAGAGACTGATTGAATCCGTGGTGCATAAGTTATTTGTCACAGAGCTTTCATGTTTAAAAGAAATCGTGGAATATTGTATAGGAAAATTAGTTGACAAGTCAAAGTCGTCCCATGTCTCACAGCTACATCTGCAAACTGCCATAATCAACTTTAAGTTTTAGCTAAATGCTACCATCAGCAATTAAGGTCCATCCATACTCTTATCAAAATTTAAGGTCCATACATTACAGTGGCGGAGGGATATGCAAAAAGGCAGGAATTTTCATTATTATTGGCCTTTTCTTTTTCTTTCAAAAAATTTGAAACTTTGATGATTTTTTTTTTTTTCATTTTGTTCATATTCAAAATCAGCTATTTCATGTAAGTTTTCCTACTAAAACGAAAAACTGTAATCCTTTTTCTATGAGCTCATTAGTCATACACAAAAGGACAAACTGTAATTCCAGTAAGGTCTTGGTGATTCGATAGTTGGTACATCAATATCTTATCTCAAGCCAATTAATTTCCTCTAAGTTGTGACACACGGCGGAGTAGTTGTTTCACGTAGGGCAAGAATTTTGCAGTTAATGTTATTTTACTTTAATGGTTTGTTTTTATGTTTTAGTTTTAATTTTGTAATAAAGGAGGTAGTTCCCGCATCTCCGGTTTGTTTTTGTGTGTGTGTTCTGCTTGAGTTGTTTTCTAGTAATAAATATATATTTTTCCGTTAGTATTATGGCTAGGTGAAGTTTGTTGTTGTATCTGTGCTGCAAGTGACTGTCAGTCGATCGATCAGAATATTCCATTGATTGTAGAGATGTTTTTTTAAAAAAGCTTTGTACATACTTGATTATAGGATTGCTGAGGAATTTTCCCGTTACCGGGTTTAGGCTTATGTCCTCCTCACTGAGCTTCATCAGATTTTACTGATAGAATCGGTCTTAGTCGAGGGTTATGTACTTGTACCAATGATTTTTTTAAAATCTTTGATGTTGATGTTTGTATCTATTTTTAATTTGAATGATAATTTCCCTTTCAAAAAAAAAATTTTAAAGGACTCTATATCCTCTCCCTCTTTTAGTCTTGCATAAAGTACTTCTTGAATCATGAATTTCGTGGTTGTAGTAGTTTAACTTTTGTAATAACCACACATATCATAAGCAATTACGAATGTTAATATGATCATATGTTAATGGAAGATGATGTTCAAAATTATGGAGTATCACGAGGCTATCCTTGACAATATTTCCGCATGTGTACCCGCTAGGTTTTCCTTAAATGCAAACGCAAAATAACCACTTAAAGCATCCATACCACTATAATTCAACAAAAATTAGTGATGAAATAACCCCAGTAGTACGTAATATATAGTTCAAGATCTTTCGTTGCTTCCAAACAATAGTTTCTGTGCATATGGATTACTTGCTATATATGTAAATTTAAAATAATAAAAATATCATTAACTCAAAACTAATTATAAACCCTCTCAGGAAAAAAAAAAACTAATTATAAATCCACTTAACCCGTAATATATATATATATATATATATATTATTGCACTTGCTCTGGAAATTAACGAGAGAGATCACCGATGCAGACAAAAGATTTCTCCGTGCAAAAAATTTTGATGTCGCATTACTTTCGTAATTATAAAAAAAATCATGTATAAATAATTGACAAGTCACGTCGTCTCATGCAAACTGCCACAGTCTACATTTTTATTTTATTTTGTGCTAAATGCCACAACCAACAATTAAGGTCCATAAATATATATACTACTCCGTACAATCTTATCTAAATATCTGTCTTGTCCCGTTAAGAGACTTTTTTTTTTTCTTTGAGATCAGTCTTGTCACGTTAAGGCTTGAACAAAAAAATAAAAAAAATAAAATAAAACTTTTTTGCTATCTAGATAATGCGATGGGATATTGACTTCTCAACTTTCTACACCTTTGTTTGGGGTAGAGAGCTGAGTATAATGATATTCTCTTCACAAAGTTGAGGTGGATATTTTGGATGCCAACAGAGACTGTGGTTGAGATTGGAATCTGGCGAATGCAGTGCGTGCCTAAACCAACATTTCCGTAACGATGGGGTCGTGAAAAAAACACAAATAATAACGATTTGATACCTTTTCTTGTTTTTCGTCTCCCTAAAATCGTGGAGATTTTTACTTAGATTTTTGGAATCTTCATATTAACTTTTGCAGAGAGACTATTTCTTTTACTTCTTAAAAAAAAAAAAAAGAAAAGAAAAAGAAAAGAAAAAAAGAAAAAGGAAAAAAGTGATCGCACGTGTTAGATATAGTCACTTTTGTAATAACCTAATATTCTATTTTTTTAGTAAACAAAATTTTATTGAAAAGTGAAAGAAAGAAAATTATCTTATATATTACTAAAACTAGAAAAACAACAACAACAACAACAACAAATAAACAAACATACAAAAGAAAAAATCTCCAATATTAATGTACCAGATATCCGATATCCTCATTAATTGTTTTATATATTACTGCCAGTAATTATTATTGTTATTATTATTATTATTATTATTAAACTTGAGAGTGGGAGATTCAATCTTTTAGCAAAAGAACTACTTGTAGAATTTTTTTTGGATTATAATTACGGTGATTATTAGCTATTCAAAACAAAAAGTATCCTTACTTCAAAACTAATTACTAATATTTTGCACGAAATTAACGAGAGAGACTGATTGAGTCCGGGTGCAAAAATTGTTTGCCACAGAGCTTTCATGTTTAAAAGAAATCGATCGTGGAATATTTTATAGGAAAATTAGTTGACAAGTCAAAGTCGTCCCATGTCTCACAGGGTACATCTGCAGACTGCGATAATCAACTTTAATTTTTTAGCTAAATGCTATTATCAGCAATTAAGGTCCATACATACTCTTATCAAAATTTAAGGTCCATACAATACAGTGGGGGAGAGATATGCAAATAGGCAGGAATTGTCAATATTATTGACATTTTCTTTTTCTTTTAAAAAATGAAACTTTGATGACTTTTTTTTTTTTTTTCCCCATTTTGTTCATATTCAAAATCAGTTATTTCATGTAAGTTTCCCCACTAAAAACTGTAATCCATTTTCTGTCACTTTATATATACCTTTCCGTAGATTTTAGACCCCTTTTTTCCTGTGAGATTAATCTTGTCACGTTAAGGCTTGAACACAAATTTGATCTTTTCACAAGTTGAGGTGAATATTTTGATGCTAACTGACAAATTATTTATAATTTATACTCTATTTCCTAGATATAATACGATTAGTTTATCGCATATATAATTCGATTTGTTTCCTAAGTACCTACTTTATTCATATCTTATGCAGTCATCATTTTGCTAATCAGGACATATTATTGAAATATTATTTTTATGTAACGCCCGATGCAGTCAGTTGTAAATTTCAGTTGTTACCAATTAATATACCCCGTACTTCGTTATTTAATTATCAACAATTTTTATAGCAATAGTCAAAATTAAGGAATTATGAATTGGGGTTTCTTAAGATAAAAGCCATATTTTTTACAAGCAAAAAAGGGAGTGGGGGAAGAAAAAGTTCTTCCAAACCTAAGTCATAAAGTCTAAAAATGAAAAAATAAAAATAAAAATAATAAATAAATAAATAATCCTAGTAACTAAACAAAAGGAAAAACTGTAAGTAATTTTTTGGAAAACTTTTTTTTTTTTTTTAATTCTCCATTTTGAAGTAGAGGGATTCAAACTTTACCCTTTGTTATGGAGTTAAATATGAAATAACCGCTCCGATATACCAACAATCATGAAAGATTATAATTACGGTGATTATTAGCTATTCAAAACAAAAAGTATGATTACTTGCAAACTAATAAATAATATTTTGCACGAAATTAACGAGAGAGACTGATTGAGTCCGCGGTGCAAAAATGATTTGTCACAGAGCTTTCATGTTTAAAAGAAATAGTGGAATATTTCACATAGGGAAATTAGATGACAAGTCAAATTCGTCCCATGTCTCACAATCAACTTTCAGTTTTAGCTAAATGCTACAATCAACAATTAAGGTCCATACATAATCTTATTAAAATTTGAGGTCCATACAATACATTGGCGAAGGGATGTGCAAATGGATAGGAATTGTCGCCATTATTGACATTTTCTTTTTCTTTTTGAATAATTTGGAACTTTGATGATTTTTTTTCCTCATTTTGTCCACATTCAAAATCAGTTATTTAATATAAGTTTCCCACTAAAAACTTTAGTCCTTTTCCTAATAGTTAACGGCAGTTAGGGTTTAGCCATTTTTTGTACATTTTTAAGAAGTTTAGGGATTTTTTAATCAAAATAAAAAGTTTAGGAATCAATCAGTACCCCCATAAAGAGTTCAAGATCCTCAAAAAATTAGTACACACACTCACCAGTCTAGAATATTGGCTCTATCGCACTTTTATTATTTTATTTTCTTATTTTTTTAATGTTTAACTCAAACAATATTATTTGTTTTTGTTATCACCTCCCTGTGGATACGACAGCCCGATCTCTACTATAACCGATCACTTTGTGAGTGCATCTTTGGGTGTTAATCAATTAGTCTTGTCACGTTAAGGCTTGAACAAAAACAAAAACAAACAAACAAAAATTTTTTTTTTGCTATCTAGATAATGCGATGGGATATTGACTTATCAACTTTCTACACCTTTGTTTGGGGTAGAGAGCTGAGTATGATGATATTCTCTTCACAAAGTTGAGGTGGATATTTTGGATGCCAACAGAGACTGTGGTTGAGATTGGAATCTGGCGAATGCAGTGCATGCCTAAACCAACGTTTCCGTAACGATGGGGTCGTGAAAAAAACACAAATAATAACGATTTGATACCTTTTCTTGTTTTTCGTCTCCCTAAAATCGTGGAGATTTTTACTGAGATTTTTGGAATCTTCATATTAACTTTTGCAAAGAAACTATTTCTTTTACTTCTTAAAAAAAAAAAGAAAAAAAAAGAAAAGAAAAGAAAAAGAAAAGAAAAAAAGAAAAAGGAAAAAAGTGATCGCACGTGTTAGATATAGTCATTTTTGTAATAACCTAATATTCTATTTTTTTAGTAAACAAAATTTTATTGAAAAATGAAAGAAAGAAAATTATCTTATATATTACTAAAACTAGAAAAACAACAACAACAAAAATAAACAAACAAACAAAAGAAAAAGTCTCCAATATTAATGTACCAGATATCCGATATCCTCATTAATTGTTTTATATATTACTACCAGTAATTATTATTGTTATTATTATTATTATTATTAAACTTGAGAATGGGGGATTCAATCTTTTCGCAAAAGAACTACTTGTAGAATTTTTTTTGGATTATAATTACGGTGATTATTAGCTATTCAAAACAAAAAGTATCCTTACTTCAAAACTAATTACTAATATTTTGCACGAAATTAACGAGAGAGACTGATTGAGTCCGGGTGCAAAAATTGTTTACCACAGAGCTTTCATGTTTAAAAGAAATCGATCGTGGAATATTTTATAGGAAAATTAGTTGACAAGTCAAAGTCGTCCCATGTCTCACAGGGTACATCTGCAGACTGCGATAATCAACTTTAATTTTTTAGCTAAATGCTACTATCAGCAATTAAGGTCCATACATACTCTTATCAAAATTTAAGGTCCATACAATACAGTGGCGGAGAGATATGCAAATAGGCAGGAATTGTCATTATTATTGACATTTTATTTTTCTTTTAAAAAAATTTGAAACTTTGATGATTTTTTTTTTTGTTTTTTCATTTTGTTCATATTCAAAATCAGTTATTTCATGTAAGTTTCCCCACTAAAAACTGTAATCCATTTTCTGTCACTTTATATATACCTTTCCGTAGATTTTAGACCCCTTTTTTCCTGTGAGATTAATCTTGTCACGTTAAGGCTTGAACAACACAAATTTGATCTTTTCACAAGTTGAGGTGAATATTTTGATGCTAACTGACAAATTATATGTAATTTATACTCTATTTCCTAGATATAATAAATTCGATTTGTTTCCTAAGTATCTACTTTATTCATATCTTACGCAGTCATCATTTTGCCAATCAGGACATATTATTGAAATATTATTTTCATGTAACGCCAGAGGCAGTCAATTGTAAATTTCAGTTGTTACCAATTAATATACCCCGTGCTTCGTTATTTAATTATCAACAATTTTTATAGCAATAGTCAAAATTAAGGAATTATGAGTTGGGGTCTCTTAAGATAAATGCCATATCTTTTACAAGCAAAAAAGGGAGTGGGGGAAGAAAAAGTTCTTCCAAACCTAATTCATAAAGTCTAAAAATGAAAAATTAATAATAATAATAAATAAATAAATAAATAATCCTAGTAACTAAACAAAAGGAAAAACTGTAAGTAAGTAATTTTTTAGAAAACTTTTCTTTTTTAATTCTCCATTTTGAAGTAGAAGGATTCAAACTTTACTCTTTGTTATGGAGTTAAATATGGAATAACTGCCCTGATATACCAACAATCATGAAAGATACAAAATGCAAAATAACCGCTTCTGGCATAGTTGCGATATAGAATTGTAGAAGCCTACTATTTCTATCGTTCCTATTCATTTTCTAATTTGGTAGCATGTACATGCCACTAGTTTAGACGACATTTGTAAATCTCTTTCTTTTCAAATTTGCAGATTGCGGGAGCTTCACATTTACCAATAGAACTAAACTCTTTAATTCTACCATGCATCTTTTGAATTAGAAAACCATTGAAACTTATGAAGATTCGAAAATTTTTGTTGTTATTAACTATGTATAATCTTGATAGTTCATCTTGATGAATCATGTTATGGGAGATGAAGATGAATTCTTGACGAACTTTTTCAACAATGCTTTATTATATATGTTGGCTACACAATAAAGCACCTTGTACTGGTACTATTGCATCCATGATTTTGTTTTTGCGTTAATTCATGCGATTCCAATGAGGCATATGGTTTATTTCTTATTTTGTGAAAGTAGTGATTAGCGAAGAGAGAAAAGAAATCACATCCCAACTAAGTTAGCACCCAGTTCCCATTCCCATCTCACATTTCACCACCAACTATTATTAGAAAAGAAAACAACCGGAAATTACAAAAGGATCCAGTACAATACAAAGAGCAAAAAAGATGAAACAAAAGGCCGATTGATTAACATCACACCAACTAGGCCAAGTATAAGAAGAAAATACGAGCACTATAATAAGATCTACTCCTTTAGAAAGAGAGGCCTCATTAAAACCTGAGTAGGCATAAACCCAATAGGAGAAAGAAGTCTGTCCAGAAAAAAGAGTGCATGATCCTAATAGAATTTGAAACATAAAATTCCTTCAAGCCAACATAGCCTATAAATTGGAACAAAAGCAATATCTATTGATACAAACCACTACCACCGTTTGGAGAAGTACGGCACCGATTTGCAATGCCCAATCGAATTGCTATAGTTGAAAAACAAACAATTTGCTACTTTGTATGCTTTCTAAGAGAATTCGGAAAGAACATCTCTGGCACCAACCTTCAAACCATCTCAATTCTAATCATAAGCAAAGTTATTTGCCAAGATTTAACAACAAGGTTAGTGCGTTTAACAAGTTTCTTATAATATGACTCATGGTAGTATGATTTACATTTAAAATACACTATTAAACTATTCGAGAAACCATTAAACGAAACATGCAAACAATCAGTACAAGGTATATAAAAAACTAGTACATATGACTCAATTCATTAAAAAAATACTGATCTAATAAAATGCAAGTCCCAACAAGACTTCGACATATATCAAGAAGTTGAAAACTAAAAGGTAGATCATATTATTTCTGCGTTGGAAAAGGCACAAAAAGAAACACAAGTACAGATAAACAGACACTAAGCAGGACAAAACATAGTACTTGAAAAATAAAATAAAATAAATAAACAGAGCAAGGGTTAAATAACCTGGTAAAACTTAATTTCTGTGCTACCCAGTCTCTTTTCTGGGTGAAATTCTTCTGAAAGCCTTGAGAAACCATCCCCTGCTCTTTGTAATCACCATGTCGCCAAGAGCAACTCCGACGACAAACCCGCTTATAAATGCAGCCAAAAGAAATCTCCAATCTATTTCAATTGGAGACCCAGAATCATCGTCTTCTTCAACAGCTAAACGAGGCAAGTTTTTGAAATCTTCACATTTCTTGGATAATTGAATCTCACATAAGCCTGGATTACCCTCAAAAGATAACTTTTGGGTCAATTATATAAAGTATAAATTTATATATTTTTCACGTTTATTATATATAAAGGCTGGTTTGGATTTGATTGGATTAGGTGATTTGAAGGTAAAAAATGCACCCAATCCAACCTAGATCGGTTTTTTTTTTTTTTTTTTAAATTGACATCCAATCCAATCTAATTGAGATCAATTATGTTAAAAAAAAAAAAAGATTGGATTGGATCGGATAATACACATCACCTTCCTTTTTTACTCTCCCAAACCATTTATTTTAGATTCTCAATTCAAATAAAAAAAATTTTCAATTTATGACGATATACCAAACGTGGGCTTAAAAAAATCAAATAGAGAAGGAAAATGCCTGGGAAAGCACTCTTTTGACTGAAACTTCGTTACATGATTGAACTTATAAGCACACAATTCAACTTTTTTATATCGTTCAGCATGCGAAAAACTTATATGCTTACCATAATTTGCGACGTCAAGTTTAGCACGTTAATCATTCTCTAATTCCCTTCTCCCTTCTCCCTAAATCCGTAAATTGTTTCGGCACTTCTCTATGATTCTTCAACCCGGGAGAGATCTTGACACCACAATATGTACTTCATAGAAACCAACATAGAAGCTCAAAGCAGTACCATTCATCTCATGTTTCTACCCGAAATCAAACATCATATTGCGACCAACATTATCATGTCCCTGACAGACCAGTTCGACTGTCCATCGGTTATTTTAATTAATCTTCCAACTCACCTTATCCATGAAAAACAGTTGAGTGTCATTCATGGTGACGTTCAGTTTTGATAGTTGTTTTACCCTGTCGCTATGACGTATCACAATGCCTTACTATATATCCAACAAACTATTTCTCTTTACATATACAAATAATATACATATATATATATATATAGTTTTATGATGTTCGATCGTTACATGATCAGAACGGTACTGCTCCGATGTTCTATGACGGTTTATGAAGTAGAAATATCCTCTTTTTCAAACTATCCACCTGCGGCTACTTCAAAAAAAAAATGAGATTCTCCTTGATAATAATATAAAGAACTAAACTTAATGTATTATTTGTTTGAAATACTCGAGAAAAATTGAGACATCTTTACATGCATGGTCCAATATTAATGAAAACAGTTTATGTCAACAAAACAATATGAACGTCAAGTACAATATATATGTATATTATACATCTATATTTATAAAAAATTGTTTCGCTTTATGTAAAACCCACAAAATACAAAGACAGCAAACAGAGAGAATATAAATAGCACTTAAAAAAGGACAAGAAGTCGAGAAATTCTATTGAAAGAACTTTCATTGAATTAATGTACACTAGATTTTTCTTTTTCTTTTTCTTTTTAATTCAAGCACACTAGAATTTGATATATGGGTCATATATGCATATGATAAATGGGTTACCAATGACTTTGCCGAAGTGTACTGCAGCCTATGCCCATTATTTTTGAAAAGGTAGAAAAAGAAAATTAAAGAGAGAGAAAGAAAAAGAAAGAGAGAAAGAAAAAGAAAGAGAGAAAGAGAAAGGCTTACCAATAAAATCTTCTGCCTAGAAGTATGCATGCATTATGGCAGCCTTATGACCTTTATATAGACCACGGATTAGCCTTAATAACTGATTCCTAGAGGGAATCAAATTGGCGTTATAAGCGAAAAACAAAAATACGTATAGTTAAGAAATATTATAACATAATAACCTGACCTTGTTTGGATTGGATTCCAAATCAAATTTAAATTTAAAATTCATTTTTTTTTCTTTATATCACATTCATTTTTCTCTCTCTCCTAAATATCAATTTAATTTAGATTCTCAAGTTATTTTTTAAAATTCAAACCAAGTTACCAACAGAGGCTTAGTTTTACTGTAGGTTATATTCCAGTCTACAAGTTCAACACAAGAGTATCGAATATGATGAAAATAACTAATTATAACTAATTATCTTTTATAGTAGGCCAGTCAACCATAATGCTAGTTATTCAAGATATCATATTGACCTTATGATCATGTTTGATTCATGATGATCATAGTATGAATACGGGATTCTATGACGGTTTATGAGGTATTAATAACCTCTCATTCAAACTATCCAGCTATCTCTGCAATTAAAAAAAAAATCAATAAGGTTTAGAGAATCTCAATGCATGAGATTGTTTGGAATTAATTTTCTCCTAATAATAGACTACTAACTCAATATTTTTCTTTGTTTCCATAATGAAAATTTTTTATATCACCAAACAATAGGCACGTTAAGCACAATATGCACATTATATATAGTGTTTTTATACATAGATATATATATATATATATATATATATATATATACACACACACAGAGAGAGAGAGAGAGAGGGGAGAAAGGATTAAGAAAGGCTGTGCAAGTAAAAAAAATGGAAAAAGAAAAACAAATCATTTTAATTGATTTATTATAAAGAAAAAAGAAATATTTGTTATATGACATATAAAAAAACATTCATTATGATAAATAATTGGTCATTAAGATAAATTCACAGTAAACATATTAAAAATGATATTATTAAAAAAATATTATTATTAAAAAATATTAAACACTTTATTAAAACCTAAAAAATACATCATAATGATATACTAATTATCATAAAGAAAGAACTTCATTATGATATAGTAATATTATTAAGAAAAAAACATAGCACATTTAAAAAAAAAACATAATGATTTAGTAATTATTATAAAGAAATAAATAATTTTATATCACATTTAAACTTTAAAAACTATCTCGTTAAAATAAAATTTCCTCATGCTTATATTTCTGTCTATTTTTGGACATCTTATCTTTCTCATAGCTTAATATTATTTCATGTTTATGTGATTGTTGAGGACAAATTCCTTTCCTCATTTTTTATTATATACGTGTTAATATATAATTATCAAATTACAAAAAATGAGTCCGGATGCTCACTAAGAAGACAGATTCAGAGGCAGATGAAAAAAAGATTAGAGGAAAAAAAATCATATTGCTGGTTTAAGTAGTCCAAAGTTTTGATTTAATACATGTTCTCTAAAAAATAAAAAATAAAAATTTCTAACTCCATCATTGGCACGAATAAATGTTTCATGCTGACCATTTTTGCAGCTTTCTTGCTTTGCCGGGATTCGTCTAAACAAACGACATCAACAGGTCGAGTGAGAATCGACAGAAAACTGAGAAAATATAAAACAAAAATATCCTAAATTAAAGACATTATAATTGTACGACAATAAACTGGCTAAACGGCTTCGATTAAATAAACGGCAATAATGTAAATAAACGACAAAATCAACGCTAAAAATAACACGGTCCCAAAACGATACAAACTTGTTTTACCAATTCACAGATCAAAAAAGATGAAATTCAATACTAAAATTAAATAGGAATTCTCCTAAATTACTCCTCAAATTCTAGACATCTAAAATAAACTAAGGGTCCATTTGGAGATAACATCCGAATGAAAATATTTAGGATGGAAATAGTTGAATGGAAAATTGTGAACAGAAATATTTAAACTGTCATTCAAATTGGCTTTTAGATGTAACATTCCGAACAGAACATTTAAATTTTCATTTGGAAATAACTATCTGAAAAGACATAAAAAGAGATAGAAAAGTGATATCTACAATAATTCTCTATAATTTTTTTAAAATATTGGTGGAAAATTTTGAGAGGACTTTTTGCCATTTAATTAGGACAAAAACCCAAATGACATTTAGATACTCCATTTCTAATTATTTCTAACAATCTGGAAATCTCAATATGTATTCCCAATCTCAAAAGATGAACAGAATGAAACTAATTCAATTTGTTACATCCATTTATTTATCAATTTAATTAAATTACTGAAAACGTAATAAATAAAATACACAAGTAATTTTAACGAGGTTTGGTCACACTTACTCCCTGAGGCCATACTTACTCCCTGGGGCTATCAAATAATACATTAATTTCATATGATTACAAGCACTTTTGAACTTAAATAACCCAAAGACTCCATTTTCCTATTATTGCTAGTCGTCTTGAACCTATTAGCCAGATATATTCAATAAGCATCAGTCATCTTGATCTACTCCATTGTTGAACACCCTTCAACTTTAGAGCGCCTTCATCTGAAAGCTTCAAATTCTTCTCCCAAAAAATGATAATGTCTTCTCTCAAAGACTCCAAATTTTTCTCCCGAACCAAAGATGTAAAATCTCAAAATCCACGTTAATAACTATGTGCTTTACACTTTACGAATTGTTGTTGAGACCTTCATGTAGCACGAAATCTCAAAGCAAATGCCGTATTATTTCAATTTAAATTTCAAATTATTATCGACTATGTTGTAACAATTCTTGTAACAATTTGAAATTCAAATATTTGAATTCTAAAAATAGAATTTACTCATAAAATCCGAATTTAATCTTCAACAATTATCCCTCAATAAATACGTGATCTCTTTGGACGATAATCTTGGAATAATTTAAAATCCTAATTCAAATAGGATTGGGATTCCTATTTAAATTCAAATTTCTTTTTAAATTCAACTCACAGATACTTAAACTCATGTATTTATCCACTCTTGCAACATTATCTACTCACGTATTTATCCATTCTTGGCATTCTCTTCTCAAATAAATCCAGCTAGCAAATCTACAATTCGTTTTCCAAATCTCCCTTAGCAGGTAACACTTCTTGACACATCTTTAGCAACATCTTGCTAGCTACATAGTTTTTGATTTTTTCTTAAATATATTGCCACAAATGCCAATTAAAAACCCTAACACAATTAATTCATAACAGATGTTTCATACTAATCAAACTCAACAACATAAATTAGTCCACATAAACCTAATGTAACAAACATTATTTACAAATAAAGAAAAGTAGTTAATGCTCAATGGAAATATTTTGGTTCATCATCAAGAAAGAAATATTCCCGATCACGTATTTTACAGTATTCTATATATGCATTACAAATATATAACAGGAATCGTATATTATATTATATGACTTAGTTTGGGATTATTGTGCTTTTTAACAGAATTTGTACTTTTATTTCTAACAAAAGGAGAAGTACAAGTTAAAAGTTACAAATTCTTTTTTCTCTAAATAACTATTATAATGCATTAATATCTATGCAGATGATTTTTGACTACTTTATATATCTTGAGATTCTTTCATGCATGAACAGTATTTTTGGAAAAGAGAAAAGTATGTAAATAGTAGTTTTTGATAAATAATTAAATTAAATAGTAGGTTTTTAAAAATATTATAAGACTAAATAACAGTAAAGAACAAACTATGTAAATAATTTATTTATTAGATATTTTAATTTAGATATTTTAAAATCTTATTATTTATATTATTTAATTTTGTAAAGTAATATTTACAATAATTTCGGCATTGAGGAATAATGGCGTTTTCAAAATCACTTAAAGGTAGACTTGTCTCTTCTGATCATCTGTAAACTGGTGAAGCACACGGCACATAAGTTCCTTATGAATATTGTCCCATAATATTATATGCAGAAACTATAAATAATGGAACCTTAATCATGTTAATGAAACTCACAAAATCAATCCACTTCCGAAAATAACCAGGGCGGAATACTTCACTTTCTTACAAAAAATAAACAAACAAAAAAAAAACTTGAAAAATGTTTCAATTCTAGTACTACTGAGGGACAAATTTTTTGAATGTGCTATTGGAGATTTTCAGAGGAATAGTTGGTAATGGAGAGAGCAACAAATTCAACCTGGACTTTTAGACTATCCTTCACGAGGAATCCATTCGAGGGTTTACGAAGTTCCTTCAGTGAGATTAAGTTGGAAAAACCAAAGCCGGTGTCATTGGATGCCTTGAAACAATATTGCCCATCTGCAAACAAACAGTTAAAATATTTGTATATATATATATATATATATATATGTCGAACGTATATTCATTAATTATTCACAAAAAAAAAAAAAAAAAGTCACCTGAGTCCTCAGAGTGTCCACCGTTGACTTGGTCTAGCAGTCGCAGCTTGTAATTTGCACATACTGCGGCTTTATTTTGACCTCCACCTGAATTATTACTTGGCATTAAATATAAGGCGAGTGCTTTGCCCTTTTGACTAGCTTGTCCATTCGGATAAATCATTAAATACCTGGAAATAGGAGAAAAATAACACCACTCTTGTTAAGTTGCGATACCATTTTCAAAAAAACAAAAAAACAAAAAACAAAACAAAACAAAAAACTAAACAAAACAAAAAAAACCCAAAAAAAAAAAAAAAAAAGAAGAAGAAGAAGAGAAAAAAGAGAACAAAAACACAAATCAAGTGGCCGGAGAAGAAAAAGTTAGGAATACCAGTTCTTCCCTCCAATGGTAAAGACTTCAGAATCATAGGATTCTTTGTCGCACTTGGAAAAATTTTCAATTTCCCAAGTGAAAATAGGATTTGTAATATTAGGAGACTTGACAAGGGAAATAGACTCCCAATTGGCACCGGAGTAGTTTATGACAAAAACCTCGGCCCCGAGCACGAAAGTGTCATCAGCAAGGTATCCGTTGGAGGGATCCATAAAAGTTTCATGTTCAAGAAACTGCGGAAAACCCCATGTGGTCTTCATCTCATGAAACCGCTTCACACCGCCCTGTTCATCTGAAAAAAAAAAAAAATTGTAAGGAAGAATATATATCTCAATATAAATTGTAAATATTTAACGTGAGCACAAATTAATTCATAAAAGAAATTAAATTTATACCTTGGAATTGGATGGTCAAATATTTATCCTCTAATTGGTCGAGCACAAAGAGTTTAAAATTGACATAAACCTCCCAACCAAGAGGGAAATCGTCTGTCTCGACTATTCCTAAGTAGAGAGAGATGTAATCCTCCACATTTTTCTTTTTGTCTCCATTTGGATAAAAGAACAACCTCCTGCAAAAAAAATCATCAAACTACTTATATACATTAAATAAACACCTATAATACCATTAAAAAAAATTACAATTCCCTATAAGCTTTATATAGATACACACACACAAACAAATAAAATCGCAGTATCAAAAGCATTTAAGATTTAAGTATTTATGTTTGGAAAATAAAAGCCTCCATCTAAAATGAAATAAGAATTAAAATGACGAGAAAGCTGGTAATAACCATTTGTAGCCTCCAGCTTCGAAGACGCCACTTTCATATTTTTCTACTGTTTCTGACAACAAAGAGTATGTGTGAAATTTCAATGAGTAGTGAGCCGGTGGAATATGTCTCTTGGCTCTTGAAATTTCTGCAAAAAAAAAAAAAAAAAGCTGGGATTTCGAAAGAAAATCTATCGTTCATAGTGATAATTGGTAAAGTAATATTTGTAGAATATGGTAAGAGCTGTACCTGTTTGCATAGTGACAATTGGTAAATTAATATTTGAAGAAGCAAATGAAAAAGTAAATGAAACCGATCAAAGACTGAAGAAATTTAGAGAAATATTGGTTCTATGTATACATATATATTGGAAATCGGTAGGGCTAATTGACGGAAATAAATAGAGAAATTTGAAAGACCAAACAACGTTTTGGGTAGGTAAAAAGTTAACGTGGAAGTGTAATTCATGGACTAGGAACAACTATAACAATTAGGAACGAGCAATCTATATGTATACACATCACAGAATCTAGTCACATTTACTTTACAATTTAAGTTTAAATCTTAACCTAACTTTACAGTTCAAACAAATTCAAAATCTAAACTAAATAACTAATTAGATAATTTCTAAAATACATTCAAATTTAATCTAATAATTACAAATAAATAAATATAACTATGTATTTTCTCCTATACAAAGTACTTGGATAAACGAAACAAAAGTTCAAACGACGACATATTGGAACTCATAAAATTATAAGGAGCCTTTAGGTTTTCAAAAAAAAAACAGTCGACTCTAATTTCTGGATTTGAATCCTAATTTCTATATTAAACCAGTAATAAGAGTGTAGTTTTCAAAATTATAACTGCGTAAGTAAATATGAATTGACGACAAAAATAATTTTCTTATTAAATGGATCTCATGCCTCCAAGGAATGCGGATGTCTTGAAACTCGCAACTTGTAAGTGAAAAGAGATTTTTTTTTTTTTTTTTTTTGTGCACAGAAAATAGATTTGACTAGTACAACATTTTGGTGGGAAGGTACAACATTGCTTGTCTAAATTGTTGTTTTTATTTATTTTTTTTTTCCAGAAAATAAATTTTTCGGGTGCTCGTACTGCATCTTAGAAAAAAGCCAACAAATTGTGAAAACCAAATCAAATAAATTGATTTTAACTTCTAATTGCTTTGATTGGTTTTTTTTTTTTTTTTATAAATGAAACTGGGGTAGGGGATTCGAGTTTTGCATCTTATAATAGACTCATATGTGAAATGACTGTTAGGCTATACCTATAACCATCTTTGATTGAGTGAAAATTTTTTTTCATTGGTTTGTCTGGTGATTTTAGATATTTCAAATCATGAAACCTACTAAACTGGTCAAAATTCTTCATAGTCGTTATTTAAATAAAAACAATTCCTCATACTTGTATTTCTCTCTATTTTTGGATATCGTTTCTTTCTCCAAGCTTGATATGATCTCTCTATTTTTGGATATCGTATCTTTCTCCTAGCTTAATATTATTTAATGTTTTTTGTGATTGTTAAAGTCAAATTCTGTTCCTCATTTTTCGTTATATACGTGTTAATACATAATTATTAAATAACAAAAAATGAGTATATGAATGGCTCACTCAGAAGTCAGATTTAGAGGCAGATAAAAAAAAATTAGAAAAAAATTTATGCTGCTAGTTTAGTCCAAACTTTTGACTTAATACATGTTCTCTCAAAAATTAAAAAATAAAATCTGACTCCAATCACTGGTACGAATTAATGTTTCGTATTGACCATTTTTGCAGCTTTCTTGCTTTGCCCGAATTAGGCTAAGCAAACAACGTCAACAGGTCGCGCGGGTGAGAAGAACCAACAGAAACTTACCAAATGTAAATCAAAAATATCTAATTAACGACATGATGATTGTACGACAATAAACCGGTTAAACGACATAGATTAAATAAGCGGCTGCAGATAAACGACAAAATCAACAGGAGATATAACTACATCCCAAAACGACACAAACTGGTTTTACCAGTTTACACCTCCATCAAACAATTTAACTTGAGCAGATGTAGAGGTCATCAAACTATAAATTAAGACAATGCACTTTTGCTTCTCTTACTGACTTTGTCGTTTCTCAATACATATCTATACGTATATATATAGTATATAATATATATGTATATATATTGTAACAACAGGTAAAAAAGATTCAATTCAATAACTACTCAAATTAAGTATGAATTGTCTTAAATTACACCTCAAATTCTAGACATCTGAAATAACCAAGTTCAACCACAGACCAAAAGCTTATAAAAGAAAGCAAATTAGCAAACATCTTAAGCTTTTCATGATAAGCCAAACAGGCGTCTGAGACCAGTAACATCATCACCATATTCCTCTCTCTCCTCAACCTTCTCCTCCTTTGACTCAGCTGCGGCAGCGGCAGCCGCAGCCGCAGCAGAGGCAGCACCGGCAGCACCGGCACTGCTAGTATGAGCAGAGTCAGCAGCAGCCACACCGCCTCTGGATGAAACCGAGGCCAACTTCTCCCTAATTCCGCAAGCAATCAACTCGGTGAGAAAGTCTTTTCCCTCGACTTCGGTCAAGAGCAACTGAATCTTCTCGTCATCAGCCTCTGCCCCAACCGATGAGAGAATGCCCTTCAAATCAGTACAAGAAGGGCTGGTATTGCCTCCCGACACAGCCAACAAGTACTCGGCGATGACCTTCATCTTTGAAAATTTTTTATCGGACGAGAAGGGAGGCGAAGAGTGTCGAGGCTGAGTGAAATACTTGGTATGGGAGACAGCAACAAATTCCACTTGGAAGATTAGACTATCCTCGACGAGGAATCCGTTTGAGGGTCTATGCAAAGCCTCCAGTGAGATAAAATTGTTATAGCCGTATCCGTTACTCTTGGATGCAGAGAAACAATAGCAAATTTCTGCACCAGTCGTAGTTAAAATTTCACACTAAGGAAGGAAACCAACATTCATTTGACTACTAATAAAAATTTCATACGAGAATTTTGACAAAAAGGTCACCTGAATGCCCCTTATGAGAGCGTTTACGGTCGACTTGGTTTAGCAGTCGGAGCTTGAATTTTGCATATACGGCGGCTTTATTTTGATCTCCACCTGATTTATTACTTGGTATTAAATATAAGGCGACTGATTTACACTTCAGACTATCTTCTCCATTTGGATAAATCTTCAAATACCTGGAAATCGGAGAAAAATGGCGTACACTACTCAAGCTGGGATGTTGCAGAGTATAAACCAAAAACTTGAAATATTGGAGAAGGAGAAGATACCAGTTTTGGTCATGGATAGTAAACTCATCAGACAGAAAGTATGCTTTGTCGCACTCGGAGAACTTTTCAATCCGCCAAGTGAAAATAGGATTGATAATGTCAGCAGACCTAATAAGGGAAATAGATTCCCGACATCCAGTGTACTTTGAGATGAAAACCTCGGCACCAAACACGCAAGAGTCGTTAATGAGGTATCCATTGGAAGGATCCTTAAAAGTTTCGAGTGCAAGTAACTGTGAAAAACCACATGTGGTTTTCATCTCATGTAAACGCTTCACACCGCCATTTGCATCTGCGCAATTCGTAATTTTAAGGTAAAATCTCGATGTAACGTGCAAATGTTCGACGTGGACACAAATTAATTACAAAAAGATAAATTAAATTACCTTGAATAGCCAAGTATTTATCCTCTAATTGGTCATAAACAAACAGTATAAACTTGACATTAACCTCCCAACAAAGAGGAAAACTGTCTGTCTCGACTATTTCAAAGTAGAGAGAGATGTACTTTTCCCCATTTCTATGTTTGTCTCCATTTGGGTATAAGACCAATCTCCTATAACAAAATCAAAAATTTATCAACAGTACCAGTGATTCCTTATTTTACCACTCAGAAAAAAAATAATAATAATTCCCTATTATATGGGAGCATGTTTATATAAATCACATTTTACAGAAAGTAGGATGAAGATCAACATAATTTCATTGTTCTTTTTTCATGGCATTAAGATTTGTAGAGGAAAAAGAACAACCTATTCCACGGTATCAAAGCACATATTCCTTAATTATTTCTAGTTAATTTGGAAAATAGAGCCTCAATCTAGCTACCTTATTATTATTTTTTTTTCATAAATAAAAAATCATGATGAGACGAAGCAACTGGCATTAAAAGGTTCCAACATATCTAATAACTAACAAGGCTGGCACCCCCAAGAAGCATCATGGCACCATAAATCACCCACTCAATTTATTGAATAAAAATAAAAGTACAGAATAAAAAACCTCTAAATATACATATATTTAATATGTTACTAGAGTGGCCATTTTAAGTGGTTACAAGCATCACCTACGGTAATTCTACACCCTGACTCCATCATAAGATGTAAAGTTCAAATTCGCCTACTATCAAATTCAAAAGAAAAAGGAAAAGCCGTCTTAAAATAATTAGAAATCTACAATACCATTTGTAGCCTCCAGCTTCGAAGACGCCACTTTCATAATTTTCTGCTTCCGATAACAAGGAGTAAGTCTGAAATTTCAACGAGTAGTGAGCTGGTGGATAATGTCTCTTGCTTCTTGAAATTTCTGCACACAAAAGTAATACATGGTATATAGGTTTTTCCCTTTTTTTTTTTTTTTAAATTGGGGGTTCGGGATCCAAAATGATATAGGAAGATTAGTGCAATTAGCGTCATTTAATCTTGTTGTCATTTTGGCTAGTGTTAGCAAGGCTATATATAAGCCCAAACAAGGAATTGTAATGCAGACTATTGAACATTGAATCAGAAATCAGATTTGAGTTGTTTTCTTCCCAATTTGGGGTTATCCCTGTTTGGCCATGGATTTAGCGTGAATTCCCAATTCTGCTGCATTATTAACTCTATGTCTAATGGTGAAGTCAAATATAAAATTATTGTTAAACCAAGCCTACAATCACGGTACATAGTTAATCACGTGAAAGCATAAAATCATTTTATAGTAATATATGACATGAGATCAGTGATCGGTACACAAAATTAAGGCCTAAATAAGTTCAGATCAGTGCAATTTTAAAGAGACAGAAAAATATAAAAGGCCAGAACTAGAAATTCCAAACGAAATATTGTAATCACAAAAGAAAAACTATTGTATCTCTATCGAACCCCTCGAAAAACGAAACAAATTTAAAAAAAAAATCAAAAGATATATCCTGAAATTTTGCGGGGAAGATTAGGGCCATACCTGTTTGCATGGTAATTCGTCTCAGATCGAAGACTAAAGGAATATTGTGGAAGCAATTTTAATTTTCTATACTCAAGAAAATAAAGAGTGAATATTTCAGCCAGAAACGCTCAAGCGAAAAGATCAAAGGACGTTCTGAATATATATGTATATTTATGTTATATTTATTATTATATAAAAAAAATATTACATATATATATAATATATAAATTTGAAAAAAGTAAGGACAATAAAACGAGCTAGGATAATGAACCGACGACGTAGAAATTACACAAAAACTTTTAAGAAGCCCTTCTAAGTTTTCCAAAAAAAAGAAAAAAAAGTTGACTCTATTTTTTTTGGTTCGAAAAGTTGACTCAATTACTACCTATTATATACTTTTTAAAATGATGCTTAAAACTAAATAAAAATAAACAAAATGAAAAAGAAAAATCGAACTAACAAATATTTATGGACCATTTGTCGCAGCTAAATGCAGTAGCCATTTACATGTACTATGCTAATTTAGGGTCTGTTTCTGTTTGTTAGAGTTTTTTATTAGTTGCTTTTGTGTGTTTGGATTAAAAAAAAAAAAAGGCTTCTAAGAGCATCTTTAATGCGATCTTAAAGTTTGATCAATAGTAAATTTTAGCATTTGGATATATTAAAATAAATTGCTCTCTAATGAAGTGTTACATGTGATGAGTTAAATTTATCATATGCTAAATTTTGTGACAAATTTACCATTAATATTAAATTTCACATTTATTACTAAATGATTGTTGGCTTAACTTCTATCATGTAATTATTACAATATTTTCATTTATTTATTTAAATATTAAATGTTCATTTTTACAAATATCAAAGCACAATAATAATGAGGAAAAAGTATATATCAAAATATTAAAGTTAATAATTGAATGACCTCAATTGGCAATTTGAGAAACGACATTGACCTAAATGAACAAAGTCAACAGAGATGTACATCATTGAACTATCAACTGATATGAAATTGAACGATAATTATAGAGGTTGAATGACAATCTCCCTTGCAAAGAACATATTAGATTCACTACGTGATCGTATTCCCCAATAGTGTGGGGCATTCTATATTTCTTTTTTTCTTCCTTTTGTTTAATATATACATTTGGGAAAGGGAACGTCTAGCGTACAATTTTCTTTTATTATCAAATGGGCTGAACATATGCTAATAGAAATGTTCACTGAAAACTGCAAGGTCACGCAATGATGAACCCATAAATTTTTTTCAAAAAGCTTAAATTGAATCAAATTGAAAAATAATTTGTGTGAAATAGAAAATAATTAAAAGTAAAAAATTATGAGTATATATGAAACTTTTTATAGCATTTAGAACTATAAAATTTTAGGGGTTCAAGTAATAAATTTTAGATTGAAGTCGTTTAAAACATTCAGCATATTCTTGGGAGGCTAAACATGAAGAAATAGGGGTACTTTACGATTTTAAAAAGAAAATTTATGAATAAGTAGGAGCTAGTTGGGCCGGGGTTGCAATCCCCTTGGGTCTTAGCTGGCTCCAACCTAGCCACATCGATTGTTTAATGGCAAGGATACATGAGAGTATGTTCTCAAGCATTCTAATCGAAATTGGTAGGGACCGATTTTCATATTTAAGATCCTCAGATATGTTCACCCAACACTTCAGGTTATGCCATTTTAGTAAAGAGAAGATAGTGTGTTTCCCCTTTACGTGGATCTTATGACAACACAAGCTCTATAACCTGTTAGTTGCACATTTGTGGAGATAATGAAATCTTGTTGTTTGAATGTGGTCACTTTGAAGGGTGAAAGATACATATAGTTATGTTTGTTATGACATGTTTTTGCTTAAAATTATTGGTGCTAATTTCTTTGGTTGATAATGCATGTGAAGTTTAGCAAAGATGGGTTATGCAAGAATGTTGTTTGATGAAATGCCAGAGAAAGAATACGATTATTATAAATAATCTTTTCGATGAGATGCCAGAGAAAGACTCAGAAAGAACCTTAATCTCAATATATTAAAGATTAATAATAACTAACAGTTCTAATATACTTCAAGATTTCAAGTTTGTCAACAATCTCAGAATAATTAATCCGCAAAATAATAGTACTATTAACAGAACATTAATGAACATATAATTGTTTAGGAATTCCCAGTTCAAATTTTTGTTGTACACATATATAGACATAGTACAAAAAATAACCATCATGGAAACAGCACAAACACTTGAAAAAATTTGAACAAATCCCATATGTCTCATTTGAGGGTTTACGTTGACTCTACAAAGAATTTAACCGGAATACTTGGTATAAGAGACAACAACAAATTCTACTTCTACTTTTAAACCATCATTCACAAGGAATCCATTTGACGGTTACATAGACTCTCCAGTCAGACAAATTCGCTATAACCGTAGCCAGCAAAGTCCGACAATCCACCAAAACAATGGCCAACTGCAGTAAAGGGAGAAAAGAGAGAAAAAAAAAAATTGGCAAACAGTTTTACATAAGAACACAATGTATATAGCTACTTGAGCGATCCATGAAGAAGGTGAATACGATTATCACTAATAAAATTGTCAATAGTATAACAGAACTCGGACAAAACCGGCCGGTCACCTGATTGCGCATGGTGTTTGCCGTTGAGTTGGTCAAGTAGACGTAGCTTGTATTCTGCATAGACTTCTGCTTTGTTTTGATCTTTTCCCCAATCATTACTTGTCATCAAATATAACGACAGTGTTTTTCAGATAAAACCATCTTTTCCATCAGGATATATCCTTAAATACCTAAAAATAGGAGAAAAATGAGCCAGTGCACTACTCAAGGTAGTGTGTGTGTGTATATAGATGTGTGTGTGGAGATCAATTGAGAGAAAAAAAAAAAAAAAAAAAAAAAAACAGGTTTTCCCTCCAACAGAGAACACTTTGGAATTATAGCATTCTTTGTTACACTGGGAGAACTTTTCAATCTCCCAAGTGAAAATGGGATTGGTAATCTCAGGAGACCTGACAAGTGAAATAGATTCCCAGTTGGCACCGGCGCAGTTTATGACGAAACCTCAGGCCCGAACACGCAAATATCATCAACGAGGTATCCATTGGTGGGATTCTTAAAAGTTTCAAGTGCAAGTAACTGTGCAAAACCCCATGTAGTCTTCATCTCATGATGAAAACGCTTCACACCACCATTTGCATCTACACAATTCGTAGCAATTATACACATATATATACACTGAATTTAACTGTAATTTGCAAATTTTATAATAGATCTAAAACTAATTGCCTTGGATAGTCAAGTATTTATCCTCTAGTCGATCATGGACAAATAGTTTAAAGTTGACATTAATCTCCCAACCACGAGGAAAAGTGTGTGCTTGAACTATTGCCAAGTAGAGAGAGATGAAATTCTCCCCGTTGTTCTTTTTGTCTCCATTTGGATAAAGGACCAATCTCCTACAACAAAAGTTTTAAAAAAAAAATTACATGGATTAACAATTCCATATATTAAAAGATTTTTAAAATATCCATATTTTACAATAGCTTTCTTTTTATATTCATATTTTGGATGGCACTTGACGTGGAATTCAAATATACTATTTTGTTAATTTTCTCATTTCGCTGGGTGTTCCTGCCATTAAACTTTCATACCTAAGTGAATCACACAAGCATTTTGAGTATGTTCCGAATTATGTAGTAAGGTTGTTAAATACTCAGATTCATGATTTGGGGACAAAGCAGATTTGGACTCTATGTATTGTAATTGAAAAGCGAAAATGGGAAGGAGAGCAACCTAATAACTTATTAGCACTTAAAGCACAAAAAGGCCCTCAAATATTTCTAGTTCAAAATTATATATCTGGAGTAAATAATAAGAATTGAAGTGAAATAGTTGGAAATTATATATCTAAAGTAAATAATAAGAATTGAAGTAGTAAAATTAGAAAAGGACGAACCATTTGTGGCCTCCAGCTTCAAAAACACCACTTTTATATTTTTCAATTTCCGATAACAAGGAGTATGTCTTAACTTTCAACGAGTAGTGAGCTGGTGGAAGATGCCTCTTGGACCAAAAAAAAAAATAATTAGTTGTAAAAAACTGATCATACACGAATATGTTTACACACATATATCTAAGGGTGACCTGCAAATAATATAATTAGTAACTAAACAAGGTCAAAGCATCCTGTTGTTCAAAAACAAAGCTACAAATTAGTGCATTTCTATTTTTATTTTCATTTTTTTTTTAAAGATGAATAACCCTCGGAGGGGAGAGAGAGAATCAGAGATGGTCCTGAATTTTCGTGGGGAAGAATTTACAGTTAGCATGGTATTTGGTGAGTGATAATGATCATACACGTGCATAGATTTAGAGATATATATATATATATATATAAACAAACACAACACACACACACACACACACATATATATATATATATATAAGGATGGCCTGCAAATAAAATTAGCAACTAAATAGGGTCAAAATACCCTCATAAACAAAGCTACAAATTTGTGCATTTCATTTTTCAAAAAGATAAATGGAGGGGGGAGAGAGAGAGATAGAGAAAGAGAGAGAGCCCTGAATTTTCGTGGGTGCTGTACCTGATTGCTTGGTAATTGTTTAGTGATCAAACAAAGAGTGAAGGAATAATATTGTGGAAGAAAAAATTGGTAAAGACTCTATTTTATATTTGCATCAGCATTGCAAACTGACAAGAGCAAGGCCAGCTCAATATGCCGAGGCCTTAGGCAAAGGGATCTTTTTTTTTTTTTTTCTCTCTTTGGTTAACTTTTTTTTTTTTTTTTTTTTTTTTTTTGTCTCTTGAGTTAGGCAAAGGATTTTTTTTTTTTTTTTGAGGGGTTGGCAAAAAAACATTTCCTTTAGTAAAGAGAATAGAAAAATATTAATTTACTTTTCTATTTTCCTCCTTTGGACTTTGAAGCAAAAATTTTTTTTTTATATGTACATTCATATATAGTGAAAAAAAAAAAAGGTTTCGTATTTATTTGTTTGTTTATTTTGCTTATTTTTTGAAAAGGTTCCATTATCATTTAGGAACGGAAAAGATTTGAAAAAAAAAAAAATCCTTCATAAATTTACAAGGGTGTAATAGGTGAACTCCAAGAATGAGAGAAAGTGAGAAGAGACAGATATCTTAAACACCACCACCCCTCACACCCACACCACCCCAACACCACACCCCCAACCACCACCCCCCCCCCCCCCCCCCCAACAAAAAAAAAAAAAAACACCAGAGAGAGAGAGAGATCGGTTACATATGGGATATGGAAATATATTTTTCACCAAAAATAAAAAAAATAAAAAAATAAGAGGTCAAATCCATACGTGTGTATATATATATATATATATATATATATATATTTTTGGTCAAAAGAAAATGTACTACTTCCCTAAAACATTTATGACATGTTTACTTATCAGGAGTAGGGAATGAGAGTGAAGAATGAAAATTAATCCCTTATTTACTTACTTATTTTTTTCTCAAATGTGAGTGAGAATGGTCGGTCCCACACCAATTTGAGATTGAGGAATGGGATTGGCAATCTCATGTCCCCCTTCCGGATTGTGACTTCTATTCCTACTATTAACGTTAAATTACTATTTTATCCTTAGTTCTTTGAAAAATAAATTATATTAAAAAATAATAACAACATATATTAATTATTTTTATTAACTAAATATAACATATTTTTATTAACTTAATATTATATAACTATCCTAATTACTATTAACATTATTAAAGTAAATAAAGAATTTTTTTTTAATCAATATAAATTTCTATTTTTATATTTTTTATACTTTACTTATTTTAATTTAATTTTTTTACTCTTTTTAATTTTTTAAAATAAAAAATTACACAATTTAATTTAATTGCCTTAATATCGTAATTATTATTTTACTTTTGATTAATAGTATGATAATAAATAAAAAAAATTAATCATTTTTTTAATTTTTGAAAACACAATAAATAAAGGGGTATACAAGTAAATTTACAGCAACTAACTCCGATTCCTATTCTAAGTAAACACATTAATGGGATTGACAGAGATTCTGATTCCAATTCCTAGAACTCAAGTAAACAGTATATTCTAACTCCGAATCCTGATTTCAAATCCAGCACACTCCGAATCTTACCCACTCCGATTCATGCTCATTCCGATTACGCATAAGTAAACATGTCATTAGCCTATTACACTATAAGGTGGGTTGGAATAAATTAAGCTTTTATTATTATTATTGAGAGAAAGTGTAAATATTAGAACAGTAAGCCACGGGTTAAGCTGGGGTCTCAAGGAAGGTGAAACAATAAATAATACAGGTAATGCTTTCAAATTTATTTAAAAAAAAAAAAAGAAGAAAGAAAAAACTTTTACATGCTAGACTCTTTTTTAATTTTAGGGAAGCAAGTCTTTTATATCTAATTAAATATATTTGTAATCTAGAAAATCTATTGATTTTAGAAATTTTGTTAGCTTCGTATTAGTTAACTTTTTTTCTTTTTTTCCTTGTTCTTTTTTTTTTTTTTAATGAGAGATTTTTCCTTGTCATATTGGCAAAACAGGTTAAGATCCTTAAATTCTATTTTTCCTTTTAATTTTCTTCTTTATTATTTTCGATAATAAGTAGAGTAATTACTGTCAACCGTAAGAGAACATGCACATTTAGTCATGAGGATTTTTTTTTTTTTTTTGAAAATATCTTGTGTCTTCTTTCTTTCCTTCTTTCTTTATTTCTTTTTTTGTGTCTTCTTTCTTTCTTTCTTTCTTTCTTTTTTTTTTTTTTTTTGAAGGGACTCATGAGAGATACTGAGTAGACGACCAAAATAAGAAATATTTAAGAAAATTAAAATAATTTCTTTTTTTTTTTAATTTATGAGTGGGGATTCAAACTCTACACCTTGTGGTAGAGTTCAAAATAATCTACGACAACTAAATTCAAATACTAAACATAAATAAAAAAATTTAAAAAAAAAATAAAGAAAACAAAAGGTACTTACCAAATATTCAAAAAATATATATTTTAGTGAAAAAAATAATTTTATAAATTGAAATTCTGATTTGTCTAGCCAAATTTACATGTAGAATATGACTCTCTCTCTCCCCCCTATTTTTCTTTTTTTCTTATAATAAATATATAATCCTTTGCATCGTCTAGCCAAATTTACGTGTAGAAAATGACTCTCTCTCTCCCCAATTTTTCTTTTTTTCTTATAATAAATATATAATTATTTGCAATGTCTAGCCAAATTTACGTCTAGAAAAGGATAAGATCTAAAGGTCAATACTACATCTCATCTTAGGTGTCACATGTATTTGACATACTGCATTGAAGCTTGAAAAGGACAATAATAATTGTAAAACCAATCTTCACATTTAATAAAAAAAACATACATTTTCCCAAATTCCTTATTTCTGAAGGGAAAAAGAAAAATACTAAAATTGGCTTGAAAAAAAAAAAAAAAAAAAAACTACTACTACTACTACTACACTGCACGTTGCTTTCAATAATGGTTGTGATCTCTTTTGGATTGATGAGCCCTGAGTGTAGTAACTTCGTTGTAATCTCTAAATTTTCAACATGTAATGCTACCTCAGAAAGTTCTTTCTTTCCTTCCTTTTTTTATTTTTTATTTTTTTTCCACGGGAGAAATTTGTGTATCATTGGCCGGCCTGCAATGGCGTCAATTTAGGGTTAATTACTTGATCAATTCAGAGACTTTAAAGAATTAATGAATTAAGTTAAGAGCCACTTGTATTTTGTAATGAGAGCGGAAAGTTCAAGCTAAGTTAATACAATATGAGCAGCGGCAAAACCATCCTTTTACTCATTTTTAATTTTTAATTTTTTGAATTTAGGAGTGTGGGGATTCGAACTCTGTATCTTTAAGTTGAGTCAGACGTAGTATTACCGTTAGGTTATGCCTATAACCACAAACCATCATTTGACTTAAGCTAGAGTAAATACTTTTTTTACAAAAAATAGAAAAATAAAAATAAAAAGATTTAAAGTTTAATGTAAACATACAAAAATCAAAATTTAACGGGGCAAAACAGAACAAGTATAATTTTTTTAGCACTTTCAACAATTAAAAAAAAAAAAAAATACGTAGGGCGGCTATCTTCTCTCTCTGACCACTAAATCCAGAGAACGCATGCCTTCTGAGTCCAAAGCCCTCTTCACACTATCATCCATGCCGTATGACCAAGCGTAATTGACAGACAATTAGTTGCATCAGATAAAAATTAATAAGCCTATACTTCTTTATATATATATATATATATATATAAGGATATAAAAAGCCATTTTCAAAGTCTTATAATATTTTGTATCTTGTTTTCGTTTCTTCCTTGATAAGTAACAGCAATAACAGTTCCTTGATGTACGTTTTTCCCCTTTTTTTTCCTCTTGACCCACAACAGAAACAGCAGTAGACCAAATACGACACGCAACTATAGTAAGAGCAATCTCTTGGAAGTTTCCAACGTGAATGTTAAATTAGTTTGTCACTTGAGTTTATAATATTAATGCATTATTATATAATGTACATTAAAAATTGCTTATAATTCAAATTCACTAATTCATTGTATATATCTACTCATTTGTTGTCTTCTCCTAATTATACCTCTCATTTACGTTTCATATCATAAACTTTTTTCCTTAATTGAATCTCTTATTAATCTCTTTAAGCACATTGACTCGTTCTTCTCTTTTACCCCTCTAAATAGTCTCAGTGACATATTTTGCTATGTTTTTCTTCAACCCAGATTCATTTGAGAAGAAAAGGTGAAACAAAACAAAAGCTAAAAAACAAAAAACAAAAAAACAAAATTTAATATTTCGGGATTTTTCTTTGTTTTACACTTAGTTCAGAATTAGTTGGACAAAAATTAAAAGGAAAAACAAAATCTACAGAGAGAGAGAGAGAGAGAAAAAAAAAAAAAAAAAACACTACTACTACCCTGCACGTTTTGCTTTCAATAATGGTTGTGATCTCTTTTGGATTGATGAGCCCTGAGTGTAGTAACTTCGTTGTAATCTCTAAACTTTCAACATGTAATGCTACCTCAGAAACTTCTTTCTTTCCTTCCTTTTTTTATTTTTTATTTTTTTTTCATGGGAGAAATTTGTGTATCATTGGCCGGCCTGCAATGGCGTCAATTTGGGGTTAATTACTTGATCAATTCAGAGACTTTAAAGAATTAATGAATTTAAGTTAATTAGTGCCACTTGTATATTTTGTAATGAGAGCGGAAAGTTCTAGCTGGGTGGTTGGAAATTAGCCAACATTTTTTTTAAAGAATTAAGTTAATATAATACAAGCAACGGCAAAACCATCATTTTACTCTTTTTTTGAACTTGTGGTAAGGAGATTCAAAATCTTCACCTTATTATAGAGTTAGGTGTGGAATTACAGTTAGATTTTGTCTGTAATCACTAAATTTTGACTTTTTTAATCTTAGAGATTGTGGGATTCGAACTCAAAAACTTTTTTTACTTTTAAATATACTAATTGATAAATATATATATATATATATATTATGTTATACAAATAAAGAGGAAAACCTCCACTCAAATTTACTTTTAAAAAACAAGGAAAACAAAATAGAAAGAATCATAATTCAGCTTAATGGAAAACCAAATATTAAAAAAAAAAATCAGATTTATGTATATATTTTATAACATTTTCCCATCTAAACACCTAATTTATAGGTATTTTTCATTTATGAATCAACGAATATGTAATTAAGACAGTAAATTGGAGAGAACAGATTTGAAATGATTTTTCATACTTTTACTAATATTAAGAGAAAACTCCAAACACGCTTATTGTCTATAAGAAAATAACACACCAAAAAGGCTTTACAACGTGACTAAAAAAACATGTGAAAATTACAAGGAGGAAATCATAGGATGGATAAGCACAAGATTTAATCGTCTTAGAAAAGGAGATTGAATCGATGCTTGTAGAAGACAATACATAATTAAAAGATCCACAACCTCGCACAAATTTCTCTATTTCACGCTTACTTGAAGAACAAGAAACGTGGTCGATCTAGCAGGTGCCTTGGTGAACTATGAACTTGTGATAGAAAGTTGGTTTGTGGTCATTCCTAATTCAGACTTAGCTGAGTTGTATCCAAGTGAAGATGCAGTTGGGCTGTGCTACATGGATCCATTGGCGTCCTCGGCGGAAGAGAAGGCAACGGAACTTCATCATTAAGTACACAAGTTACTTGCCTTATTGAAGGCCGGAGACTAGAATCTGGAAGAGCACACCAAAGCCCAACAAGCATCAACTTTTCCATTTGCTGCTCATCATAGTCTCCGAGGTTAAATCTAGGATCTGCAGCTTCAAGAATCTTTCCCTTTTCGTATAGCTCCCATACCCAGTCCACCATCACTATTTGATCTTCCGGTGCTTTTGGGTCGATGGGTCTTCTTCCGCATGCTATTTCCAGAACAACAATTCCGAAACTGTACATATCGGATTCCTTGGTAGCCTTGCTTGTTATGACATAGTCAGGAGCCATGTACCCCCTTGTGCCGGCCACATCCGTGGTTTTGGAACCTTTAGCATGGTCCACAAACCTGGCTAAACCAAAATCTCCTAGCTTAGCATTGAAACCGGAGTCCAACATTATGTTGCTCGGTTTTATGTCCCTATGGACAACACACTGTTCCCACCCTTCATGCAAGTATAGCAATGCAGAGGCTAGGCCTTGAACAATTTTGTACCTGATTTCACAAATCAACAACTCGGTTGCATTTAAAAGTTGCCTGTCTAGGCTACCATTAGGCATGTACTCATATACAAGTAACAACTTGCTTTTCTTGTGACACCACCCAAGGAGTTTCACCAAATTCCTATGTCGCAGCTGACTAATAACTTTTACCTCCGAGGCATACTCCTGTAATCCCTGCTTGGATTCCTCGGCTAGTTTCTTAACAGCAACAGGGGAGTTGATTTCTCTTAGAAAGCCTTTGTAGACACTGCCGAATCCTCCCTCTCCGAGCTTTGCTTCGTGGTCGAAATTATTAGTTGCTCTTTTTACTTCGTGGTAGGAAAACTTCCTCGGTCCCGTTCCCTTCTCGAAGTCATCATTCAAGTGCCTGTAAAGAACAACATCTCCTTTGCTCCTTTTGATCCACTTCCACAAATAAAGGCCAGCTAATGCAAACCCACCAATGAAAACAAACCCGCCACCGACACCCAATCCCACATCCAACTGGCTTCTCTTTGTATGATCGAGACTTTTTCCCACGAGTAAAGTGGAATTAAAATCCCATGAGTAAATACTATGAAGGGCTGTCCAACTTCCAGTTGAAGCTGAGAAGCCAACTGTAACACGTGGGGGCAGCACAGTCTTTAGATCAACTTGGTAAGAAAGCGAGTATTTGAGCCATTCAGAATAATACCAGCTAGTGAAAAGAACACTCAACCGCTTTGAGCTCGAATCATAGGAAATCCAAGCTTCGTCAGGTTTCTCTTCGTGACGAGTATACCACCATCTCTTGGCAGCTACAGACCTCACGGAATTAACATCGATTCCTATATGTTCAAATCCTGGATCATAAATTGTAGCGGAGATATCAAACTCCACCGCCACGAATGGAACCTCGACTGTGTTGTATTCATTTGCGTTGTGCCCTGGAAGGCCCATGCGACCCTCATCTGTCGTGCTTGGATCGCGCTTTGAACCGGCCGGTGCAAGGAAGAAGGCAAGCCCATAGCCGTGCCATGGATTACCTTGCGAATCAATCGTAAAGGAGAAACGTGTGTTGAAGTTTGACAGATTTCCAGACACCTCATCCCATAACTGGAAAGGTTCGGAATAGGTCGCCCAACCTACTGAATCGACGGAACGGATGTCGGGAATGAGTTCGATTGTGCGTTTTTGTGGATCCACATTTGCATTTCCCTCATAAGATATGCGAGTGTCATCAGGAGTGAAGCTATTGAAGCTGAAGTTTAAGGCTTCTGCAAAGGCGAAGGAAATGGAGATAATTATGAATAGTACATAAGAGAGAGACATGAGGAAGCTTGGACGGCATTGGAATTTTGTAGGGATCATGTAGATGATCATCACAACAGCCATTGTTGGAGATAGGAGAGAAAGATTAATGGGTATATTCTTCTTCAAAATCTAAGTGAGATTTGTTGAGCTTAATCCTCTATTATGAGTTTTGTTGGTCAACTTTATTGTTAATCCCATGAAAGTAATGTACATGATATTATAAACTCAAATGGCAAATTAAATATTCGCATTGGAAATTTCGAGGAAACTGCATTATGGAAGAGGGTTGACTCCGGCGCAACTAATCGGTGGTGGAGTTGGAAATTATTTTGAAGGGACACCTGAATCAAACCAAAAGTTTGAATCAAAACTACAATGCTAGATCTTTTACTATATCGTTTATCTATTTATATTTTTTTATCTTTTTTTTTCCTTTAAATGAACTAAATTTATAATAGAGTTGAATTTAGTTTTAAAGTTTAAATTCAAAAAATTACAAATTCATAAAGTAGTTTAGTTGATTCCATTTATCTGAGATACTAAATTTTAGATATAAATATTTAAAAATCAAGTTTTATAGTAAAATGGTTTTTTAGAGATAAAAAAATTCAAAGGATACAAATAAGGGACAAAGTTGTAAAGTATATATCATTAACAATTAAAATATCAACGCAACGAAAACAAAAATATATATGAGTTTCGATATCATGCGATATTATACACAAAAATTTTCAAACTGTCCTTGAACTTTCTTTCTCATTAAGCATGGCTGTTGACCTCTATTTTATGAGTTCAGTTCTATTGTCCTTTTTTTTTATTGGTGGTTCTTCCATGGTTTATTTTTCATATCGTCTTAATTTAATAATTTGATTACATAATTTCAGGACAGCGTTGATGTCATTACCCCAACACAAAATCCTATATCACTGCATAAATTTCATACTAAAAAAGAAAGTTTTCAAAATGACAACATGTAATGCTATGAAGAAGGCCGTTCTTTCTTTATTTCCTCTTTTTTCATTTTTTTTTAATTTTTTTGTGGGAGAAACTTGTCATTGGAAGGCCTGCAGTGTGGTTAATATTATTTGATCAATTTGAAGAATTTAGTTACTTTGTTTATGTAAAACTATGCATCATAATGTCCATGCTTGATGATTGGTATGTCGAGAAACTTTCTCGCTATCAGATCTGGGTGTACATCTTTTTTTCTAAGCTTTATTAGATTTTACTGATAAATTTAACGAGAGTTTTGCCTCACTGAAGAGTAAATTGTGCTAGGCAGCACAAGTCCACTCATAAAAAATAAAAAATAAATAATAAATAATAAATCACCTCTCAATTATAGGACACAAGAATCTTTTAAGAGTTGTTTGATTCGGTACGTTTAAGAGCATAAGACATATTATTTGTTAAAGGAATGTGGGGGATGGCAAACTCTTTCAGTCTAGTCTTGCCAAGTAAATAATTTACGAGACTTCAGAACTTTTCTTCAACGTCTCAGTTGTGAGTTTTATTTAACATCTCAACTTGCATCATATAAAAGCCGATTTTTTTTTTTTTTAAAGATTAAAAATTTCAAAATCTTAATATATATATATATATATATGTATGTATGTATCTTGTAATGGCGTGAATATTTTATTTCCTATACAGCAGTAGTAGATCAAATAAGACACATAACTACTGAAATTTCGCACTATATATATTGTAGTCTACCCTATCTACCACGCAATCTCTTGAAAAGTCTCCAACGCGAATGTTTACTTATAATATAGAAAAACATTATTATGGAGTTACCATTTAGGGCGTCACACTAGTAGATGCCGTTTATTGAATTATTATGAGTTGTCGTTTTCAAGTATATAGTCCATGTTGTTAATGTCGTTTACTCAAAGGGGTAATAACCGCTTTATGTTATTCTCACGTATATTGTTGTTCATGGACTATGGCCTGGTGACATTCTATGTTGTCGTACAAATCACGTATGCGACGATCTTTTTTTTCTTTATAATAAATCAAGTAAAAGGGTCTTTTTTTTCTCTTTTGTAAAACAATTTGTTAAGTCTGACATTTTTTTAGAATTTTTTTTTTCATTTTTTATCAATTTTTTTATTTGTTTATTTTTGATTTTTTATGAAAGAGTAATGTAGTCTTTATTATTATCAATTTAGACATTTATCTAAATAAAAAATGGATAGTTTTTAGATCATAACCTTTAATTTAGATATTCATACATATAACCTTTCAAATTAACATCTGGAATACACTTTGGTCATGTTTGGAGAGTATATTAACTTTGATCGTTTTCTTCTTATTTAGGGAAAAAAAAAAACCGAGTCACACGCGCGACAGGACCAATTGAACAATACAATTGAGAAACCCGTATAATGGGGGAGAACAACTTTTGTAGAAAAAACTCCCCAACTTTTCTTAAGGTCTTCAAACCCCTACGATGAGGGAGAATGACTTTTGTAGAAAAAAAAACTCCTTAATTAACACGTCTGAAGGTCTTTTAACTTCGCAAATTTAGCTTAATAGGTGAGAGAAGAGGGATTTAAATAAACAATGACGAAACCGCAGAATTTTATCCACCTCAACTTGTGAATAGATCATTGTCTAGCTCTCTAACCCAAACAAAGGTGTAGAAGTTGATAAGTCAATTTCCTATCGCCTGATCTAGATAGCAAAATTTGTATTATGGTTCAAGCCTTAACGTGACAAGACTAATCTTTTTACCAACAAAAAAAAAATTGACAAGACTAATTTCAAAGGAAAAAAAAAATACTTAAAGGGACAAGACAGAGATTTTGATAAGGTTCTGCGGAGAAGTATATATGTGTTGACCTTATTATTATTATTATTTTGATGAATTATGTATGGACCTTAATTGTTGATTGTGGCATTTAGCAATATACATATATATATATATATAAACAAAAAAATTCACCAAAAATTATATATAAACAAAAAGTAGACTGTGGCAGTTTGTATGAGACGACTATGACTTGTCAACAATTTATATATATGATTCTTTTATAAATACAAAAGTAATGTGAGATCAAATTTTTTTTGCACTGTGAAATCTTTGTCTCATCGGTCTCTCTCGTTAATTTCCGGAGAAATTATAATATATTATGGGTCAAGAGGATTTGTAATTAGTTTTGAGGTAGTGATATTTATTAATTCAAATTTGAATAGCAATTAATTACTTTTGTCCACAGAAACTATTGTTTGGAAGCAACAAAGAACCTTGTATTATATACTACGTATTGGGATTTTTATCATTAATTTGTGTTGAATAAGTGTGGTATGGTCCATACATACTCTTATCAAAATTTAAGGTCCATACAATAAAGTGGAGGAGGGATATGCAAATAGGCAGGAATAATTGTCATTATTATTGACATTTTTTTTTTCTTTTAAAAAAATTTGAAACTTTGATGATTTTTTTTTTTTTTTTTCATTTTGTTCATATTCAAAATCAGTTATTTCGTGTAAGTTTCCCCACTAAAAACTGTAATCCTTTTTCTACAAGTTCATTAGTCATACACAAAAGGACAAATAATCTTTGAAAAAATTTAGCACACGTCCCTTGGACTAGAATATTGGCTCTGTCACTTTATATATACCTTTCCGTAGAGTTTAGACCCCCTTTTTTCCTGTGAGATTAATCTTGTCACGTTAAGGCTTGAACAACACAAATTTGATCTTTTCACAAGTCGAGGAGAATATTTTGATGCTAACTGACAAATTTTTTATAATTTATACTATATTTCCTAGATATAATACGATTAGTCTATCGCATATATAATTCAATTTGTTTCCTAAGTACCTAATTTGTTCATATCTTATGCAGTCATCATTTTGCTAATCAGGAGATATTATTGAAATATTATTTTTATGTAACGCCAGCTGCAGTCAGTTGTAAATTTCAATTGTTACCAATTAATATACCCCGTACGCGTGCTTCGTTATTTAAGTATCAACAATTTTTATAGCAATAGTCAAAATTAAGGAATTATGAATTGGGGTTTCTTAAGATAAATGCCATATTTTTTACAAGCAAAATAAGAGAGTGGGGGAAGAAAAAGTTCTTCCAAACCTAAGTCATTAAGTCTAAAAATGAAAAAAAAAAAAAAAAAAAAAAAAAAAACCTAATAACTAAACAAAAGGAAAAACTGTAAGTAAGCAATTTTTGAGAAATTTTTTTTTTTAAATTCTCCATTTTAAAGTAGAGGGATTCGAACTTTACTCTTTGTTATGGAGTTAAATATGAAATAACTACTTGATATACCAACGATCATGAAAGATACAAAATACAAAATAACCACTTCTGGCATAGTTGGAATATAGAATTGTAGAAGCCTACTATTTCTATTGTTCCAGTTCATTTTCTAAGTTGGTCGCATGTACATGCCACTGGTTTAGACGACATTTCTAAATCTCTTTCTTTTCAAATTTACAGATTGCGGGAGCTTCACATTAACCAATAGAACTAAACTCTTTAATTCTACCATCTTTTGAATTAGAAAACCACTGAAACATATGAAGATTGGGACATTGTTGTTATTATTAACTATGTATAATCTTGATAGTTCATCTTAATGAATCATGTAATGGGAGATGAAGATGAATTCTTGAGAAACTTTTTCAACAATGCTTTATTATATATGTTGGCTACACAATAAAGCACCTTGCACAATTGACACGTTTTCGTATTGTTGAAGGGTTATCGAAAAGTCTGAGTCTTTAAGTCTAAGAGTCTGTTTGGAATACCAATTTTAATAAAAATTTTATCTATTTAACGCTAAAATTTTCAGATCTACATGTCACTATCTTTCTTAAATTTTCATGATATTTACATTTTAAAAGTCCATAAATTTCTTATTTCAAATGAAAATTATGTTATATTTTTTATATTATTCTCTACATCTCACTTCTATTCACATTTTAACTAAACACATATTTCAATTCTAATAAAAAATTTGAACTCTAGCCATTATTTCAAACGGACCCTAAATCTAAGTCGAAGTCTTTGACACTAATATATATATATATATATATATATATTTATTATCTCCTTTATTCATAGGGAAAAGTTGTTGTGAAGACAGGATCATGAATGAAACTCAAATAATAGTGTTTAAAATTTAAAAATTGGATTGTAATTATATGGTTTAGATTGTGCGTCCAAAAATATCAAACAAAACAAGAGTATCGAATACCGTCATTAATTAAAATAATTAATTATTATATGTTTTTTAAGTCAGTAAATAAATGTTGTATTTCATTTCTTATCGAAGATATATGTGTTGGATTTTTCATTGTTCAAATTAGTGCATGACCTAATAGTTAATGCGTTTAGATTTTACTTGAAATAAAATTTAAAAAGAGAAATAATGATAAGGATGTTATGTATAATGCCCATAACTGGATAGATAGAGTAAATCACGAAAATTTGTTATTTGTATAGTAGGTATAGTCTAGCGGTAATTCCACACTTACTCCACCATAAAATATAAAGTTTAAATCATCTCACACCCAAGTTTAAAAAAAAAAAAAAACATGAAAATTTGCTCTATGTCAATTAATGAGGAATATTCTTTCCTCATATGTTGTGGGAAAAGAGTGTCCAAATACATCCATTAGTCTAGAGAAGAAGTTATAAATATGTGCATCGCCTAGTACATAAAAGGTTATGTTAGAGTTTTTGAGTCATGAATTTTTGTAATTACTACAGTTTTACTTTTATAATAACCACACATATCATAAATAATTATAAATGCTACTATGATCATGTTAATAGAATATCGTGACTTTGAACATCAAGATCATGTTTGGAATTATGAAGTGTCGTTAGGGTATCATTGACAACATTTCCACTTGCGTACCCACTAGGTTTTCCTTCAATACAAACGCAAAATAACCACTTAAA
Organism: Ficus hirta; assembly: GCA_038430175.1. Taxonomy (NCBI): domain Eukaryota; kingdom Viridiplantae; phylum Streptophyta; class Magnoliopsida; order Rosales; family Moraceae; genus Ficus; species Ficus hirta. Next base: position 19,014,428 of record CM076588.1, on the reverse strand, counting down.
GCAACCATACCACACTAATTCAACAAAAATTAATTATCAAATAACACCAGTACATACGTAGTGCATAATTCAAGATCTTTCGTTGCTTCCAAATAATAGTTTCTGTGGACTACATAGAGTGATTTCTTGCTACTCACATGTAAGTTTATAAATATCATTACCTCAAAACTAATTATAAATCCTCTCAGAGAAAAAAAAAAAAAAGAAAAAAAAAAACTAATTATATGTCTCCGGAAATTAACGAGAGAGACCGATGAAGAACAAAGATTTCGCCGTGCAAAAAATTTTGATATCACGTTACTTTCATACTTGTAAAAAATCATTTACATAAAGAGTTGACAAGTCAAAGTTATATCATTTAAACTGACACGGTCTACTTTTTTATCTATATATTTTGTGCTAAATGCCACAATCAACAATTAAGGTCCGTACATATATACTTCTCCACAGAATCCTATCTAGGCATCTGTCTTGTCCCGGTAAGAGAACTTTTTTTTTTTTTTTCTTTGAGATTAATTAGTCATGTCAAGTTAAGGCTTGAACAATAAATACAAATTTTGCAATCCAGATAATGCGTTGGCATATTCTCTTCATAAAGTTGAGGTTGGATATTTTGGATGCCAACAGAGATAGTGGTAGAGATCGGAATCTGGTCAGTATGCAGTGCTTAACCAACGTTGCCGTGACGATGGGGTCATGAATAAAACACAAATATTAATAGTGTTTAAAAGTCACTCATATATATAACAATTCGATATCTGTTCTTGTTTTTCGTCTTCTTACAACTGTGGAGATTCTTACTGAGATTTCCGCAATCTTCATATTACTTTTTTGCAGTAAAACCTGGAGATTATTTTTTCTTCTTAAAAAAAAAAAAAAAAAAGTGATCACAAATGTCATACATAGTCATTTGTGTAATAACCTAACATTCTTTTTTTTTTTTTCGTTAAATAAAGCAAAATTTTATTGAAAACTTAAAATGAAAAAGAACTCACAAACCTAAAACAAAAAAATATAAAAACAAAAACTAGAAAAACAGCAACAATAACAACAATAATAATAAGAATAATAAACAAACAAACAAAAGAAAGGGTCTCCAACAATGTGCCAGAGATGCGATATCCTCATTAACTGTTTTATATAATTTTACCAGTAATTATTTTATTATTATTATTATAAATTTTTTATATAATTTTACCAGTAATTATTTTATTATTATTATCATTTTTTTTTTTTTGAACTTGAGGGTGGGGGATTCAATAGATAAAGATACAAATGCAAAATGACCACTTGTTAATTTTTTGTGTATTATAATTACGGTGATTATTAACTATATATTCATATTTAAAACAATAAGTATCATTACTTCAAAACTAATTAATGATATTTTGCACGGAATTATCGATAGAGACTGATTGAATCCGTGGTGCATAAGTTATTTGTCACAGAGCTTTCATGTTTAAAAGAAATCGTGGAATATTGTATAGGAAAATTAGTTGACAAGTCAAAGTCGTCCCATGTCCCACAGGTACATCTGCAAACTGCATAATCAACTTTAATTTTTAGCTAAATGCTACTATCAGCAATTAAGGTCGTCCATACACACTCTTGACAAAATTTAAGGTCCATAAAATACAGTGACGGAGGGATATACACATAGGCAGGAATTGTCATTATTATTAACATTTTCTTTTTCTTTTAAAAAAATTTGAAACTTTGATGAATTTTTTTTTTTTCCATTTTGTTCATATTCAAAATCAGTTATTTCATGTAAATTTCCCCACTAAAACTGTAATCCTTTTTCTACAAGTTCATTAGTCATACACAAAAGGACAAATAATCTTTGAAAAAATTTAGCACACGCCCCCGTTGAACTAGAATATTGGCTCCATCAGTTTATATATACCTTTTCGTAGATTTTAGACCCCTTTTTTCCTGTGAGATTAATCTTGTCACGTTAAGGCTTGAACAACACAAATTTGATCTTCCCACAAGTTGAGGTAGATATTTTGATGCTAACTGACAAATTATTTATAATTTATACTCTATTTCCTAGATATAATACGATTAGTATATCGCATATATAATACGATTTATTTCCTAAGTACCTACTTTATTCATATCTTATATATACAGTCATCATTTTGCTAATCAGGAGATACTAGTGAAATACTACTTCTATGTAACGTCAGATGCAGTCAATTGTAAATTTCAATTGTTTCCAATTAATATACCCAGTGCTTCGTTATTTAATTATCAACAATTTTTTAAGATAAATGCCATATTTTTAACAAGCAGAGAGCGGGGGGGGGGGGGGGGGGGGGGGTGGGGGACGGGGTGTGTGAAGGAAAATTTCTTCCAAACCTAAGTCATAAAATCTAAATAAATAAATATATAACCAAGTAACTAAACAAAAGGAAAAACTGTAAGTAAGCAATTTTTGAGAAAACTTTTTTTTTTTTTTTTCATTCTCCATTTTGAAGTAGAGGGATTAGAACTTTACCCTTTGTTATGGAGTTAAATATAGAATAATGGCTCTGATATACCAACAATCATGAAAGATACGAATGCAAAATAACCACTTCTGGCATAGTTGGAATATAGAATTGTAGAAGCCTACTATTTCTATTGTTCCTGTTCATTTTCAAATTTGGTAGCATGTAAATGCCACTGGTTTAGACGACATTTCTAAATCTCTTTCTTTTCAAATTTGCAGATTGCGGGAGCTTCACATTAACGAATAGAACTAAGCTCTTTAATTCTACCATCTTTTGAATTAGAAAACCGCTGAAACATATGAAGGTTGGAACATTGTTGTTATTATTAACTATGTATTATCTTGATAGTTCATCTTGATGAATTGCATGTGATGGGAGATGAAGATGAATTCTTGAGAAACTTTTTCAACAATGCTTTATTACATATGTTGGCTACACAATAAAGCACCTTGTACTGGTACTATTGCATCTATAATTTTGTTTTTGTCCTAATTCATGCAATTCCAATGAGGCATATAGTTTACTTCTTATTTTGTGAAAGTAGTGATTCACGAAGAGAGAAAAGGAACCACATCTCAATTAGGTTAGTATCCAGTTCTCATTCCCAGCACACATTTTACCATTAGTTATTATTAGAAAAGAAAACAACCGGAAATTACAAAAGGATTCAGTACAATCCAAAGAGCAAAAAAGATGAAACAATAGGCCAATCGATTAACATCACACCAACTAGGCCAAACATAAGAAGAAAATACAAGCACCTTAAAAAGAGAGGCCTCATTAAAACCTGAATAGGCAAAAACCCAATTGGAAAAAAAAAATCAATCTAGAAAAAAGAGTGCATGAGCCTAATGGAATTTGAAACATAAAATTCCCTCAAGCCAACAAAACCTATAAATTGGAACAAAACCAATATCTCTTGATACAAAACCACTACCACCGTTTGGAGAAGTACGGCACCGATTTACAATGCCCAATCGAATTGCTATAGTTGAAAAACAAACAATTTGCTACTTTGTATGCTTTCTAAGAGAATTCGGAAAGAACATCTCTGGCACCAACCTTCAAACCATCTCAATTCTAATCATAAGCAAAGTTATTTGATGTAGGAGCTTCCATGAAGATGTTGCTATTTCTAAACTTGACGATTGAATAGAAAATTTCAGATTTGAGTCTCATCTTTCCGGCTGTAGCGCCGTTTCATTTTTTTCTTGATCGGTGACAAATCGATCGAGTTTTCCCGGTGGTTTGCTTAGCAAACTTCTCGGGAAAGACTCCTATGTCACGTGGTATCAGAGACTTGCGGATCCTAACCATGGTTTCCGATGGCGCGAAGCGGTGGTAGTCGCCACTCCGACGACAACGATCGTGGTGTGAGGGCCTTCTTGGCAGATCAAGAGCTCCTATGGAATCGACGGGGAGAGTTTGCTCGCCATCGACTGGAGGGTGCTGGAGATCGGGTGTACGGCGCTACAAATCTCGACCTCGAGCCGAGCAGTGATCGTTTTCGTGACGGGAGGAGCTGGACCCAAGCTTCGGCAGCAACCCATGGTGGATGGAGGATCTTAGCTTCGACACCGCTGTACCGCGATCCCCGAGCAATTCATCGACAGTTCAACAACCCAAATTGGGTAACTCATTTTTCTCTTTCGACAAGAGGAAGTTGTTCAGCTGGAAGCACCAAAGACAATAGTCCCTACCAGGTGTTCGATGAAAGTCCTCACACCGTAACCCAAGCTAGCTCATCTTGGTGTTTGGGAAATCAACCCAAATCTTATAACGGGAGGTCCTATTCCGGCGCTTCAAGGTATTCGTCTACACCAACCCTAGAGTATGATGGCCTTGATATTCCGATGTTTTCTAGGAATTTTTGTGAAGAAGATATCTTAGATTGGATTCAAATGGTGGATGAGTTCTTTGAATGTGTGTCTGTGCCTGTGGAAAGACAAGCGAAATTAGTTGCTAGAAGACTTGATTGCTCAACTTCTACTTGGTGGAACCAACTCCAAAACAAAAGAGTTTACGAAGGGAAACCGAAAATTAGGACTTGGACATATATGAGAAAGAAACTGCTGAATAGATTTCTGGCTTGGCAACATGACTATAGGTTGCAAGGTGATTATGGGTACAACCAGCCGCCCGAAAGTCCTTGTAGTTCGAAGCCTACTTTTGATTTGAAGAGAATTGTTAAAGATTCTTCCATGTCACTTCTTAGAACCCTTGAAAAACAGAGCAAACGAAGTTGCAACGCTTTGAATTTAGGCTTAGAACAATCAAGGACTACAGAATTTGAGAAGGAAGTTGAAGAAAATTGTAAAAATAGTATGGATGTGACGTTTGAGGACTTTGTTGTACGGGCTTCTAAGTGGGATGATGAAAATGTTGTTGAAGTTATTAATTTGGAGCAAATGGCAACCATGGACACTAACACCACAAAGGTTATAGAAGAGGAAACAGAGGTTACAGCTATTGTTGTTGAACCAAACTTGTCAAATTTGGATTTAAAACAAGCTTTGGGATGTTCTGACATTGTTTATGAAGTTAATAGAATTTATATTGCTAATGATCTTTGTCCCAGTATGGAGGCTACTGATTTACAGGTAACTGTCGAACCATTAGAAGCTCGGAGTGAAGATTTCAGAGAGAACAATACCACTGCCCCAGCAAATTACTTAAAGCTTAATCTTGAGATGGCTACAGTTGGAAAGTCTAAGAGCCCTACTATGCTTCAGTTAGGTACTCCACCAATTTCATGCTTCAGTTGGCTGCCAAGGCTTTGTGATGAAGTACTGCTATATTTTGAGAAAGTATGGAAGTCGTGTGTGGGTGCTTTAGTAGAGGATTGTACCACTCTTCATGAAATGGTACCAAAGACTCATGTTAACACTCTAATAGATCCCCAAGTCCAGATTAAGCATCTAGAGGCATTGATGGGAGAAATCACGGTTAAGGAGTTTCAGAGCAAGGGACAAGGAGTAGAAGAAGTTCGAATCAAACTTGACTTGGGATTTTCAAGAATTTAGAAGTTTGATGTGCTGCCTCATGAACTAGGGATGAAATAAGAAAAGAGTTTTCTGTGGGAGTTTATCAAAACCATAAAAAATAAAAAATAAAAAATAAATAACAATCAACCTATTCCTAACCCAAACTTGAGGGCAAGTTCTTTCTCAAGAGAGGGTGAGCTGATGTAGGAGCTTCCATGAAGATGTTGCTGTTTCTAAATTTGACGATTCGGGGTCGAATCCTTCTTAAGCAGGGGAGTCTAATGTAGGAACATCTGTGTTTACTTATCATTTTCTTTTCCTTTGTTTGCTTGTCTTTTTTATTCCTCTGTTTTAGCCTTTCTTTTTGCTTGTCGTTTGGCTACTTAGTGTGTCGTTTGTTAATGAAGACCAAAATGTGGTCGTTTGGCTGATCGTAGCCTTTGGTATTTGTCTCTCTATAATGTGAAGATGAAGGTAGACTTGAAGATTGAATAGAAAAATTCAGATTTGAGTCTCATCTTTCCGGCTGTGACGCCGTTTCATTTTTTTCTTGATCGGTGACGAATCGATCGAGTTTACCCGGTGGTTTGCTTAGCAAACTTCTCGGTAAAGACTCCTACGTCATATTTGCCAAGATTTAACAACAAGGTTAGTGCGTTTAACAAGTTTCTTATAATGTGACTCATGGTAGTATGATTTACATTTAAAATACACTATTAAACTATTCGAGAAACCATTAAACAAAAAATGCAAACAATCAGTACAAGTTGTATAAAAAACTAGTACATATGACTCAATTCATTAAAAAAATACTGATCTAATAAAATGCAGGTCCCAACAAGACTTTGACATATATCAAGAAGTTGAAAACTAAAAGGTAGATCATATTATTTCTGCGTTGGAAAAGGCACAAAAAGAAACACAAGTACAGATAAACAGACATTAAGCAGGACAAGACAGAGTACTTGAAAATAAAATAAAATAAATAAACAGAGCAAGGGATAAATAACCTGAAAAAACTTAATTTCTGTGCTACCCAGTCTCTTTTCTCGGTGGAATTCTTCTGAAACCCTTGAGAAACGATTGTAATCATCATGTCGCCAAGAGCAACTCCAACGACAAACCCGCTTATACACCCAGCCAAAAGAAATCTCCAATCTAATTCAATTGGAAACCCCCACCCCCCCCCCCCCCCCCCCCCCCCCCCCGAATCATCCTCTTCTTCAACAGCTAAACGAGGCAAGTTGTTGAAATCTTCACATTTCTTGGATAATTGAATCCCACATAAGCGTGGATTACCCTCAAAAGATACTAACTTTAGGGTTAAATTGATAGATTATAAATTTATATATTTTTCACGTTTATTATATATAAAGGTTAGTTTGGATTTGATTGGATTAGGTGATTTGAAGTTAAACAATGCACCCAACCCAATCTAGATCGGTTTTTTAAATTGACATCCAATCCAATCTAATTGAACTCAATTATGTAAAAAAAAAAGGATTGGATTGGATTGGATCGGATAATACACATCGCCTTTATTTTTCTCTCTCCCAAACCATTTATTTTAGATTCTAAAGTCAAATAAAAAAAAATTTTCAATTTATGACGATATACCAAACGTGGGCTTAAAAAAATCAAATAGAGAAGGAAAATGCCTGGGAAAGCACTCTTTTGACTGAAACTTCGTTACATGATTGAACTTATAAGCACACAATTCAAATTTTTTATATCGTTCAGCATGCGAAAAACTTATATGCTTACCATAATTTGCGACGTCAAGTTTAGCACGTTAATCATTCTCTAATTCCCTTCTCCCTTCTCCCTAAATCCGTAAATTGTTTCGGCACTTCTCTATGATTCTTCAACCCGGGAGAGATATTGACACCACAATATGGACTTCATAGAAACCAACATAGAAGCTCAAAGCAGTACCATTCATCTCATGTTTCTACCCGAAATCAAACATCATATTGCGACCAACATTATCATGTCCCTGACAGACCAGTTCGACTGTCCATCGGTTATTTTAATTAATCTTCCAACTCACCTTATCCATGAAAAACAGTTGAGTGTCATTCATGGTGACGTTCAGTTTTGATAGTTGTTTTACCCTGTCGCTATGACGTATCACAATGCCTTACTATATATCCAACAAACTATTTCTCTTTACATATACAAATAATATACATATATATATATATATAGTTTTATGATGTTCGATCGTTACATGATCAGAACGGTACTGCTCCGATGTTCTATGACGGTTTATGAAGTAGAAATATCCTCTTTTTCAAACTATCCACCTGCGGCTACTTCAAAAAAAAAATGAGATTCTCCTTGATAATAATATAAAGAACTAAACTTAATGTATTATTTGTTTGAAATACTCGAGAAAAATTGAGACTTCTTTACATGCATGGTCCAATATTAATGAAAACAGTTTATGTCAACAAAACAATATGCACGTCAAGTACAATATATATGTATATTATACATCTATATTTATATAAAATTGTTTCGCCTTATGTAAAACCCGCAAAATACAAAGACAGCAAACAGAGAGTACATAAGTAGCACTTAAAAAAGGACAAGAAGTCGAGAAATTCTATTGAAAGAACTTTCATTGAATTAATGTACACTAGATTTTTCTTTTTCTTTTTCTTTTTCTTTTTCTTTTTAATTCAAGCACACTAGAATTTGATATATGGGTCATATATGCATATGATAAATGGGTTACCAATGACTTTGCCGAAGTGTACTGCAGCCTATGCCCATTATTTTTGAAAAGGTAGAAAAAGAAAATTAAAGAGAGAGAGAGAGAGAGAGAGAAAGAGAGAAAGAGAAAGGCTTACCAATAAAATCTTCTGCCTAGAAGTATGCATGCATTATGGCAGCCTATTGGCCTTATGAGCGAAATTGGCGTTATAAGCGAAAAACAAAAATACGTATAGTTAAGAAATATTATAACATAATAACCTGACCTTGTTTGGATTGGATTCCAAATCAAATTCAACTTAAAAATTCAATTTTTTTTTTCTTTATATCACATTCATTTTTCTCTCTCTCCTAAATATCAATTTAATTTAGATTCTCAAGTTATTTTTTAAAATTCAAACCCAAGTTACCAACAGAGGCTTAGTTTTATTGGGTAAAAGGGTTTAAATTCAAAACAAAAAAAATGATAAATCTTGAGAAATTCTGAGTTTAAATTGGTTCCATCCAAAACTTAAAAAATATTTTTCACCTAAAAATAAGGTATTAAATTTGCCCCTACTTAATTCATCAGTCATTAAGCTGAAATTAATTAACTTTCAATGAAGATCACTAGAATATTTTTGTTTTCCGTCTAATCCACGCATACTAAAATGCCTTTGCCAAAGATTACGGCAGCCTATATATGCCCATTATTAAAAATTAATAAAAAATAGATAAATAAGCAAATAAATAAGGTGAAGAAGAAGAAGAAAAAGAAAGATAAAGGAATACAGACCACGGCTTGGCCATAAATGATTCCTAAAGGGACTTAAATTGGCGTTAGTTAAAAAAAAAAAAAAAAAAGGTTAAAGATATATTATTAACTTAATCACCTAGTTTATTTTGATAAAAGGTAAATTAGGAGGGGGGGGGGGTGTGGGGTGTTGTGGAAGAGAGGAAATATCGTTTAATGTACTTATAAGTAAATTAATTAAAGTAAGTTATTGAGATCGTTTAGCATGAGAGAAATTAAGTAAGAATATAAAGCTTACCATACTTTGCAACGACAAGTTTAGCACTACACCCCTTATCTAATTTCATTCTCCCTAAAATCCATGAATTTCTCGTCACTTTCTCTCTCTATGATTCTTCAAACCGGAAGAGATATATATGGTACACGTCATCAATATGTACTCCATAGAAACCAACATAGAAGCCCATATTTATACTATATCTGTCCATCACTTTTGTTTCTTCCCAAGGCCATCAATTTCTACTATCCACCAAATCAAAGCCACAAGTGTCGGCCACGAATTATAAAAAGATATTAATTCAATTCATTATAAGTAATTATCTGATAATAAAATTTTGACTAATTAATGTCAGTTGTCTTTTGAGTAATTTTAGATAATGTATAGTATATTGTAAGATTCTTATTCAATGTTATGACTAATACTAATCAATCTTATACAGATAATATAATCCGTATAGATAACATAAGACAAAATTAAAAAAAAAAAAAACTTTAATTCCTTGATTACGTCTAATAGAATTACTATATGATCTCCATTAATATAAAACATCTCTAAAAAAATTTTACAGTCCCTTTAAACTAGGATTTTAAAAAACCCCCAAATTATATCAAGAAAGTGTTACTGTAGGTTATATTCCAGTCTACAAGTTCAACACAAGAGTATCGAATATGATGAAAATAACTAATTATAACTAATTATCTTTTATAGTTGGCCAGTCAACCATAATACTAGTTATTCAAGATATCATATTGACCTTATGATCATGTTTGATTCATGATGATCATAGTATGAATACGGGATTCTATGACGGTTTATGAAGTATTAATATCCTCTCATTCAGACTATCCAGCTATCTCTGCAATTAAAAAAAAAAATCAATAAGGTTTAGAGAATCTCAATGCATGAGATTGTTTGGAATTAATTTTCTCCTAATAATAGACTACTAACTCAATATTTTTCTTTGTTTCCATAATGAAAACTTTTTATATCACCAAACAATAGGCACGTTAAGCACAATATGCACATTATATATAGTGTTTTTATACATAGATATATATACACACACACACACACACAGAGGGGAGAAAGGATTAAGAAAGGCTGTGCAAGTAAAAAAAAATGGAAAAAGAAAAACAAATCATTTTACTTGATTTTATTATAAAGAAAAAAGAAATATTTGTTATATGACATATAAAAAAACATTCATTATGATAAATAATTGGTCATTAAGATAAATTCACAGTAAACATATTAAAAATGACATTATTAAAAAAATATTATTATTAAAAAATATTAAACATTTTATTAAAATCTAAAAAATACATCATCATGATATACTAATTATCATAAAGAAAGAACTTCATTATGATATAATAATATTATTAAAAAAAAACATAGCACATTTAAAAAAAAAACATCATGATTTAGTAATTATTATAAATAAATAAATAATTTTATATCACATTTAAACTTTAAAAACTATCTCGTTAAAATAAAATTTCCTCATGCTTATATTTCTGTCTATTTTTGGACATCTTATCTTTCTCATAGCTTGATATTATTTCATGTTTATGTGATTGTTGAGGATAAATTCCTTTCCTCATTTTTTATTATGTACGTGTTAATATATAATTATCAAATTACAAAAAATGAGTCCGTATGCTCACTAAGAAGACAGATTCAGAGGCAGATGAAAAAAAGATTAGAAGAAAAAAAATCATATTGCTGGTTTAAGTAGTCCAAAGTTTTGATTTAATACATGTTCTCTAAAAAATAAAAAATAAAAAATTCTAACTCCATCATTGGCACGAATAAATGTTTCACACTGACCATTTTTGCAGCTTTCTTGCTTTGCCGGGATTCGTCTAAACAAACGACATCAACAGGTCGAGTGAGAATCGATAGAAAACTGAGAAAATGTAAAACAAAAATATCCTAAATTAACGACATTATAATTGTACGACAATAAACTGGCTAAACGGCATCGATTAAATAAACGGCAATCATGTAAATAAACGACAAAATCAACGCGAAAAATAACATGGTCCCAAAACGATACAAACTTGTTTTACCAATTCACAGGTCAAAAAAGATGAAATTCAATACTAAAATTAAATAGGAATTCTCCTAAAGTACTCCTCAAATTCTAGACATCTAAAATAAACTAAGGGTCCATTTGGAGACAACATCCGAATGAAAATATTTAGGATGGAAATAGTTGAATAGAAAATTGAGAACAGAAACATTTAAAATGTCATTCAAATTGGCTTTTAGATGTAACATTCCGAACAGAATATTTAAATTTTCATTTGGAAATAACTATCTGAAAAGACATAAAAAGAGATAGAAAAGTGATATCTACAATAATTCTCTATAATTTTTTTAAAATATTGGTGGAAAATTTTGAGAGGACTTTTTGCCATTTAATTAGGACAAAAACCCAAATGACATTTAGATACTCCATTTCTAATTATTTCTAACAATCTGGAAATCTCAATATGTATTCCCAATCTCAAAAGATGAACAGTATGAAACTAATTCAATTTGTTACATCCATTTATTTATCAATTTAATTAAATTACTGAAAATGTAATAAATAAAATACACAAGTAATTTTAACGAGGTTTGGTCACACTTACTCCCTGAGGCCATACTTACTCCATGGGGCTATCAAATAATACATTAATTTCATATGATTACAAGCACTTTTGAACTTAAATAATCCAAAGGCTCCATTTTCCTATTATTGCTAGTCGTCTTGAATCTATTAACCAGATATATTCGATAAGCATCAGTCATCTTGATCTACTCCGTTGTTGAACACCCTTCAACTTTAGAGCGCCTTCATCTGAAAGCTTCAAATTCTTCTCCTAAAAAATGATAATGTCTTCTCTCAAAGACTCCAAATTTTTCTCCCGAACCAAAGATGTAAAATCTCAAAATCCACGTTAATAACTATATGCTTTACACTTTGCAAATTGTTGTTGAGACCTTCATGTAGCACGAAATCTCAAAGCAAGTGCCGTATTATTTCAATTTAAATTTCAAATTATTATCGACTATGTTGTAACAATTCTTGTTACAATTTGAAATTCAAATATTTGAATTCTAAAAATAGAATCTACTCATAAAATCCGAATTTAATCTTCAACAATTATCCCTCAATAAATACGTGATCTCTTTGGACGATAATCTTGGAATAATTTAAAATCCTAATTCAAATAGGATTGGGATTCCTATTTAAATTCAAATTTCTTTTTAAATTCAACTCACAGATACTTAAACTCATGTATTTATCCACTCTTGCAACATTATCTACTCACGTATTTATCCATTCTTGGCATTCTCTTCTCAAATAAATCCAGCTAGCAAATCTACAATTCGTTTTCCAAATCTCCCTTAGCAGGTAACACTTCTTGACACATCTTTAGCAACATCTTGCTAGCTACATAGTTTTTGATTTTTTCTTAAATATATTGCCACAAATGCCAATTAAAAACCCTAACACAATTTATTCATAACAGATGTTTCATACTTATCAAACTCAACAACATAAATTAGTCCACATAAACCTAATGTAACAAACATTATTTACAAATAAAGAAAAGTAGTTAATGCTCAATGCAAATATTTTGGTTCATCATCAAGAAAGAAATATTCCCGATCACGTATTTTACAGTATTCTATATATGCATTACAAATATATAACAGGAATCGTATATTATATTATATGGGTTAGTTTGGGATTATTGTGCTTTTTAACAGAATTTGTACTTTTATTCTAACAAAAGGAGAAGTAAAAGTTAAAAGTTACAAATTCTTTTTTCTCTAAATAACTATTATAATACATTAATATCTATGCAGATGATTTTTGATTACTTTATATATCTTGAGATTCTTTCATGCATGAACAGTATTTTTGGAAAAGAGAAAAGTATGTAAATAGTAGTTTTTGATAAATAATTAAATTAAATAGTAGGTTTTTAAAAATATTATAAGACTAAATAACAGTAAAGAACAAACTATGTAAATAATTTATTTATTAGATATTTTAATTTAGATATTTTAAAATCTTATTATTTATATTATTTAATTTCGTAAAGTAATATTTACAACAATTTCGGTATTGAGGAATAATGGCGTTTTCTAAATCACTTAAAGGTAGACTTGTCTCTTCTGATCATCTGTAAACTGGTGAAGCACACGGCACATAAGTTCCTTATGAATATTGTCCCATAATATTATATGCAGAAACTATAAATAATGGAACCTAAATCATGTTAATGAAACTCACAAAATCAATCCACTTCCGAAAATAACCAGGGAGGAATACTTCACTTTCTTACAAAAAATAAACAAACAAAAAAACAAAAAAAACTTGAAAAATGTTTCTAAAATATCTCATACAATTTCAATTCTAGTACTACTGAGGGACAAATTTTTTGAATGTGCTATTGGAGATTTTCAGAGGAATAGTTGGTAATGGAGAGAGCAACAAATTCAACCTGGACTTTTAGACTATCCTTCACGAGGAATCCATTCGAGGGTTTACGAAGTTCCTTCAGTGAGATTAAGTTGGAAAAACCAAAGCCGGTGTCATTGGATGCCTTGAAACAATATTGCCCATCTGCAAACAAACAGTTAAAATATTTGTGTATATATATATATATATATATATATATGTCGAACGTATATTCATTAATTATTCACAAAAAAAAAAAAAAAAAAGTCACCTGAGTCCTCAGAGTGTCCACCGTTGACTTGGTCTAGCAGTCGCAGCTTGTATTTTGCACATACTGCGGCTTTATTTTGATCTCCACCTGAATTATTACTTGGCATTAAATATAAGGCGAGTGCTTTGCCCTTTTGACTAGCTTGTCCATTCGGATAAATCATTAAATACCTGGAAACAGGAGAAAAATAACACCACTCTTGTTAAGTTGCGATACCATTTTCAAAAAAACAAAAAAACAAAAAAACAAAAAAAACAAAAAAACAAAAAACAAAACAAAAACAAAAAAAAAAAAAAAAGAAGAAGAAGAGAAAAAAGAGAACAAAAACACAAATCAAGTGGCCGGAGAAGAAAAAGTTAGGAATACCAGTTCTTCCCTCCAATGGTAAAGACTTCAGAATCATAGGATTCTTTGTCGCACTTGGAAAAATTTTCAATTTCCTAAGTGAAAATAGGATTTGTAGTATTAGGAGACTTGACAAGGGAAATAGACTCCCAATTGGCACCGGAGTAGTTTATGACAAAAACCTCGGCCCCGAGCACAAAAGTGTCATCAGCAAGGTATCCGTTGGAGGGATCCATAAAAGTTTCATGTTCAAGAAACTGCGGAAAACCCCATGCGGTCTTCATCTCATGAAACCGCTTCACACCGCCCTGTTCATCTGAAGAAAAAAAAATTTGTAAGGAAGAATATATATCTCAATATAAATTGTAAATATTTAACGTGAGCACAAATTAATTCATAAAAGAAATTAAATTTATACCTTGGAATTGGATGCTCAAATATTTATCCTCTAATTGGTCGAGCACAAAGAGTTTAAAATTGACATAAACCTCCCAACCAAGAGGGAAATCGTCTGTCTCGACTATTCCTAAGTAGAGAGAGATGTAATCCTCCACATTTTTCTTTTTGTCTCCATTTGGATAAAAGAACAACCTCCTGCAAAAAAATCATCAAACTACTTATATACATTAAATAAACACCTATAATACCATTAAAAAAAATTACAATTCCCTATAAGCTTTACATAGATACACACACACAAACAAATAAAATCGCAGTATCAAAAGCATATAAGATTTAAGTATTTATGTTTGGAAAATAAAAACCTCCATCTAAAATGAAATAAGAATTAAAATGACGAGAAAGCTGGTAATAACCATTTGTAGCCTCCAGCTTCGAAGACGCCACTTTCATATTTTTCTACTGTTTCTGACAACAAAGAGTATGTGTGAAATTTCAATGAGTAGTGAGCCGGTGGAATATGTCTCTTGGCTCTTGAAATTT
Source organism: Ficus hirta (assembly GCA_038430175.1). Taxonomy (NCBI): domain Eukaryota; kingdom Viridiplantae; phylum Streptophyta; class Magnoliopsida; order Rosales; family Moraceae; genus Ficus; species Ficus hirta. The sequence goes on along the minus strand of CM076588.1, from coordinate 18,999,195 downwards.
CTGCAAAAAAAAAAAAAAAAAAAAAAAATACTGGGATTTCGAAAGAAAATCTATCGTTCATAGTGATAATTGGTAAAGTAATATTTGTCGAATATGGTAAGAGCTGTACCTGTTTGCATAGTGACAATTGGTAAATTAATATTTGAAGAAGCAAATGAAAAAGTAAATGAAACCGATCAAAGACTGAAGAAATTTAGAGAAATATTGGTTCTATGTATACATATATGTTGGAAATCGGTAGGGCTAATTGACGGAAATAAATAGAGAAATTTGAAAGACCAAACAACGTTCTGGGTAGGTAAAAAGTTAACGTGGAAGTGTAATTCATGGACTAGGAACAACTATAACAATTAGGAACGAGCAATCTATATGTATACACATCACAGAATCTGTAACGCCCCGACTTCCCACGCCGGGTCGTCACCTTACTTACATACTGAACTTAAACTTGCGGAAAATTTGGGAGAAATTTTTTTTTTTTTTCTTTTAAACTTTATTTTAAAACTTTCAACTTGAACTTCATTCTCAAACTCATACTTACTGAGAGGTACTTATTCGAGTACCGAACTTTCAAATCCTCCTTGAAGACCATCGAAATCAAACTGTAGACCAAACCCGACTTAATGCGGATTGGTACCACAAGAGGCAACTTGCTTGCCATACATACATAAACTTTGTCATTCCTACTTGAAACATCATGAAAATATGAAAACCCTTTTTCATTACAACATATTTTATAGAGTATATTTTTTTTTTAAAATCCGTGGCAGTGTCCATCCCACATTTCACAGTCCGCAGCACCAGCCTTCCACAGTATTGCATCAGAGATTGCTGGCAGGTTGCTTACCTACAGCATAGACGTAAGACGTGAGCTTTCGCTCAGCAAGTACAACTGTTACATCCGCGACGCACAATACATATCATTATGCATGAACCAATTATAATCTCTTATGAATCAAATATGGATTCATAACTTAGCTTAGTTCTATTCCTTTACTTATCATGTGTGCTCGTACCGTGGTACATAGCCAAGGAATGGTTGAAGGCGGCAGTCCGTTTTAACTCAAACCATGAAACACAAAGTTTAACATGGAGTAGTTTAGCTAGCCATCCAATCCAACTCAAACCATGAACCATACCATTTAAACCCGCCTTTGTGGCAAGTCGGTACGACACAACATCTTACTTGTCTTGTTCTTACCAGGTGGTTTAACATTAGTGAACATGCTTCATGATGTCACAATATTACAACATATAACATAACATAACCTCATTCATAACATACCATGACATGCCATACATACCATAACATATCATACCATAATATCACATGACATAACATACCATAACATTACACGCCATAACATATCATCACATGCCATAACATACCATCACATTAGGCAAGTAACAACAAAGGACCTATGCTGTAGGCGGAGTTGTACTTACTTGGTTAGCTGTGTCCTATTTCGTGCGACTTCAAGCTGAGGCACAACAATAGGCTATCTCCTGTTATGTCAAAGGACATAGCATAAGGCTTCATAATTATAACCTTAAGATGCTGGTGACCTAACCAACACCCATTCATAATCTTAGTTATATGTCCCCCCTATACTCATGATAGCTTACTTGGTTACATAAGGTAACCTTGGGTATTAATCCCAATCATACATGAATAGGGTTAGGTTATCATCCTAACCTTGGCCTATGCCTGGTTATCTATCCATAATCTTTTGGGTTTAGATCCAAACCCAATCTTAACACCTTGTTGGGTTACCTTGAGTAACCCTTGAGGTAACCAAACTTAGTTCAATTATCCTAAGTCAACCTTGGGCTTTGGACCCCATCCAGTAACTCAGATATCCTTTTGGTTATTACCCATAATCATCTTGCTTACCCAATTTGGTTAAAAATCCATTTTCCATTTCTTTGGAAACTTGGGTAAATTAACCTCAAAAAAAATCTTTTACTTAACTCATAAAATTCATATTTTTGAAATAGGTTTTTGTAAAATTATTTAGGGCTGGAAACTGCCTTTGGAACAGTTTCCCTAGTCAAAACAGTGGTTTTGGGGAAAGATACAATTTTTCCGAACTGTTTTTAGAAAATCCTGTGCAGGAATTTCCTGTTCCCTGCACAGTCTTTATAAAACCGTGTCAGTTTAAAGATCCATTCCGATTTTGGAAAAGTTGTCTTCACGAAAGTTGTAGCTCTCGAAAAATCCTAAAACTTTCGTGTTTTGAGAAAAATCCAGTTCTGCTTGTATTCTTGTCAGTTTTAATTTGAACTTGCTGGACGTGTAGACTAGGTCTGGGCAGACTAGTCTCGGATTTTTATAGAAATGGAGGCCATTGGAGCCTTATTTTGGAAAACTGTCCGCGCTGCCTCCTAGGAAAAACCCTTCTGAACAACTTTCATGTTTTAAGTTTCCTCTAATTCGGCCTCTAAAAGCCTTAAATTTCCACTTTCCCGAAACTGGCCAGTTTGGAATCCGAATTGGCAGTTTCGGTTGTTAAGTCCGGTTTACGTCCTATTTCGCGCAAACTACCTCAACCGAACTAGCGGGAGCTCTAATACACACATGCAGCGGTTTTCTAGCGTAAATTTTCTTTAATCACAATTTCTAACATCACCATGCAAATCTAATTGATATTGGATCAACTAAGTTGCATGATTTCGGTTGTACAAAACCTATCAAGCATACTAATTAAATTCTAGCAACCTAGCACAAAATTATCATTCACCAATACTAGGGCAGATTGGGGACATTCATCATCATCACATATTAAGCACAAAAACCCTAGCAATTAATCAAACACCTAACATGCAAACATAAGCATATAACTATGCAAGCTCATAATCAAACCATCCACCCTTAATCACCTAATCAAGCACATACTAACTAAACTAGGGCAAGAAATTAGAATGGACTTATGTCCTTACAAAACCAACTTGAAACACAAATAAAATTCCAAATTGAACTCAATGGAAGGATTAGGGCTCAAGGAAGTTACCTTAGATCAAAGTTAGGGTTTGAAAATTGCAACTCCCCTTCCTCCCTTGCCTACGGCTTCCACCTAGTTAGGGACCCAAAAATTTTGGTTTGGCCTCAAGATTTGTCCTTCACCTAAGGCTCGGCCACACCACCCTTGTAACACCAAAAATTGCAGTTTTTCAACTACTTTCCCTTGCTCAAAACAGTGGCTGCCCTAGACCAAAAATGGTCTCAAAACTTGTTTTTGATCTTGTTTTCGGTTGATTGAATCAAACCCGAATTGACCCTAACTTTTCCCCTTAAAATTTTCGGTTTCTCTCTTGGTTTCCCTGCCCTCAATAATTCGGCAGCAAGCCTAGAAAAGGGCTGGAAAAATTTCTGAAACTCTCCCCTTAGCTTCCCCTTGCAAACCGAACACTAACCTAGGCTTGGCTTAGGAAAATTTTGATTTTTCTCACCTCTTTCTCTCTTCCTTGGCTGCTGATTTTCAAGAAGAAAATTGGCAAGAACCTCCCCAAATTTTTGAATAAAATGAATAAAGGTCACTCCTATTTATAGGCAAAAGGGAAACTTTTAAGAATTACATTTTGACCCCTAAATTTTTGAAAATTTGCCAAAAAGGCATGCTAGGTGGCCGGCCATATGCTTGGAGAACAAGAAAAATTTTTCTTCTAGAACAAGACACTTGTCATTCAAGGCTTGGTTCATGGAATTATGATGTCATAAATCAAAAATGGGATGATGTCATAAATCAAAAGGTAGGTGATGTCATCCTAAGGCCTCGTTTGGCTACCTTTTTGAAAAAGCAGTCCAATTTAAATCCAACACAGATATTTCTAATACTGTGTTCACTAATACATAGTACAATTCAGTACTGTTTTGCTTGACTGCAGTCCAAAATTTATCTGAGTAAAAATGGACTGTAAAAATTTTCTTCTTATTTCTGAAAGTCATTAGGACTTTGATATCCAACTTAGTGTGCTTGATTTTTCTAGGGTGGTTTCATAGCTTATTCTAGCTATCTTGTCCAAAAAGACAATTTCCGCAGTAGATTTCTCATGCCGCTTATCCTATTACTGTACAGTCATACCCTGACTGTTTTTGGTCAACTTTGACTTTCTTGGTCAAATTTTGACCAACATGAAATCATGAAATTTCATCACGCCATTTTCCTTAAAATGCCTTATACTTGGCTCAGTAATCCATCGTTGAGTCTCGTAGCTAATTAACCGAGAACTCAAACTTATACCGATATTCTATTCCAAACATGATCTAGACTTAAGTTTTCCTCATTTAAATGAAATCTAGAGTCATAAAAATTCGGGTTATTACAGAATCTAGTCACATTTACTTTACAATTTAAGTTTAAATCTTAACCTAACTTTACAGTTCAAACAAATTCAAAATCTAAACTAAATAACTAATTAGATAATTTCTAAAATACATTCAAATTTAATCTAATAATTACAAATAAATAAATATAACTATGTATTTTCTCCTATATATACAATGTACTTGGATAAACGAAACAAAAGTTCAAACGACGACATATTGGAACTCATAAAATTATAAGGAGCCTTTTAGGTTTTCAAACAAAAAAAAAGTCGACTCTAATTTCTGGATTTGAATCCTAATTTCTATATTAAACCAGTAATAAGAGTGTAGTTTTCAAAATTATAACTGCGTACGTAAATATGAATTGACGACAAAAATAATTTTCTTATTAAATGGATCTCATGCCTCCAAGGAATGCGAATGTCTTGAAACTCACAACTTGTAAGTGACGAGAGATTTTTTTTTTTTTTTTTTTTTTTTTGTGCACAGAAAATAGATTTGACTAGTACAACATTTTGGTAGGAAGGTACAACATTGCTTGTCTAAATTGTTGTTTTTATTTTTTTATTTTTTCCAGAAAATAAATTTTTCGGGTGCTCATCTTAGAAAAAAGCCAAGAAATTGCGAAAACCAAATCAAATAAATTGATTTTAACTTCTAATTGCTTTGATTGGTTTTTTTTTTTAAATGAAACTGGGCTAGGGATTCGAGTTTTGCACCTTATAATAGACTTATATATGGAATGACTATTAGGCTATACCTATAACCATCTTTGATTGAGTGAAAATTTTTTTTTTATTGGTTTGTCTAGTGATTTTAGATATTTCAAATCATGAAACCTACTAAACTGGTCAAAATTCTTCATAGTCGTTATTTAAATAAAAACAATTCCTCATACTTGTATTTCTCTCTATTTTTGGATATCGTTTCTTTCTCCTAGCTTCATATGATCTCTCTATTTTTGGATATCGTATCTTTCTCCTAGCTTAATATTATTTAATGTTTTTTGTGATTGTTAAAGTCAAATTTTGTTCCTCATTTTTGGTTATATACGTGTTAATACATAATTATTAAATAACAAAAAATGAGTATATGAATGGCTCACTCAGAAGTCTGATTTAGAGGCAGATAAAAAAAATTAGAAAAAAATTTATGCTGCTAGTTTAGTCCAAACTTTTGACTTAATACATGTTCTCTCAAAAATTAAAAAATAAAATCTGACTCCAATCACTGGTACGAATTAATGTTTCGTATTGACCATTTTTGCAGCTTTCTTGCTTTGCCCGAATTAGGCTAAGCAAACAACGTCAACAGGTCGCGCGGGTGAGAAGAACCAACAGAAACTTACCAAATGTAAATCAAAAATATCTAATTAACGACATGATGATTGTACGACAATAAACCGGTTAAACGACATAGATTAAATAAGCGGCTGCAGATAAACGACAAAATCAACAGGAGATATAACTACATCCCAAAACGACACAAACTGGTTTTACCAGTTTACACCTCCATCAAACAATTTAACTTAAGCAGATGTGGAGGTCATCAAACTATAAATTAAGACAATGCACTTTTGCTTCTCTTACTGACTTTGTCGTTTCTCAATACATATCTATACGTATATATATAGTATATAATATATATGTATATATATTGTAACAACAGGTAAAAAAGATTCAATTCAATAACTACTCAAATTAAGTATGAATTGTCTTAAATTACACCTCAAATTCTAGACATCTGAAATAACCAAGTTCAACCACAGACCAAAAGCTTATAAAAGAACGCAAATTAGCAAACATCTTAAGCTTTTCATGATAAGCCAAACAGGCGTCTGAGACCAGTAACATCATCACCATATTCCTCTCTCTCTTCAACCTTCTCCTCCTTTGACTCAGCTGCGGCAGCGACAGCCGCAGCCGCAGCAGAGGCAGCACCGGCACTGCTAGTATGAGCAGAGTCAGCAGCAGCCACACCGCCTCTGGATGAAACCGAGGCCAACTTCTCCCTAATTCCGCAAGCAATCAACTCGGTGAGAAAGTCTTTTCCCTCAACTTCGGTCAAGAGCAACTGAATCTTCTCGTCATCAGCCTCTGCCCCAACCGATGAGAGAATGCCCTTCAAATCAGTACAAGAAGGGCTGGTGTTGCCTCCCGACACAGCCAACAAGTATGCGGCGATGACCTTCATCTTTGAAGATTTTTTATCGGACGAGAAGGGAGGCGAAGAGTGTCGAGGCTGAGTGAAATACTTGGTATGGGAGACAGCAACAAATTCCACTTGGACGATTAGACTATCCTCGACGAGGAATCCGTTTGAGGATAAAATTGTTATAGCCGTATCCGTTACTCTTGGATGCAGAGAAACAATAGCAAATTTCTGCACCAGTCGTAGTTAAAATTTCACACTAAGGAAGGAAACCAACATTCATTTGACTACTAATAAAAATTTCATACGAGAATTTTGACAAAAAGGTCACCTGAATGCCCCTTATGAGAGCGTTTACGGTCGACTTGGTTTAGCAATCGGAGCTTGAATTTTGCATATACGGCGGCTTTATTTTGATCTCCACCTGATTTATTACTTGGTATTAAATATAAGGCGACTGATTTACACTTCAGACTATCTTCTCCATTTGGATAAATCTTCAAATACCTGGAAATCGGAGAAAAATGGCGTACACTACTCAAGCTGGGATGTTGCAGAGTATAAACCAAAAACTTGAAATATTGGAGAAGGAGAAGATACCAGTTTTGGTCATGGATAGTAAACTCATCAGACAGAAAGTATGCTTTGTCGCACTCGGAGAACTTTTCAATCCGCCAAGTGAAAATAGGATTGATAATGTCAGCAGACCTAATAAGGGAAATAGATTCCCGACATCCAGTGTACTTTGAGATGAAAACCTCGGCACCAAACACGCAAGAGTCGTTAATGAGGTATCCATTGGAAGGATCCTTAAAAGTTTCGAGTGCAAGTAACTGTGAAAAACCACATGTGGTTTTCATCTCATGTAAACGCTTCACACCGCCATTTGATCTCGATGTAACGTGCAAATGTTCGACGTGGACACAAATTAATTACAAAAAGATAAATTAAATTACCTTGAATAGCCAAGTATTTATCCTCTAATTGGTCATAAACAAACAGTATAAACTTGACATTAACCTCCCAACAAAGAGGAAAACTGTCTGTCTCGACTATTTCCAAGTAGAGAGAGATGTACTTTTCCCCATTATTTCTATGTTTGTCTCCATTTGGGTATAAGACCAATCTCCTATAACAAAATCAAAAATTTATCAACAGTACCAGTGATTCCTTATTTTACCACTCAGAAAAAAAAAATAATAATTCCCTATTATATGGGAGCATGTTTATATAAATCACATTTTACAGAAAGTAGGATGAAGATCAACATAATTTCATTGTTCTTTTTTCATGGCATTAAGATTTGTAGAGGAAAAAGAACAACCTATTCCACGGTATCAAAGCACATATTCCTTAATTATTTCTAGTTAATTTGGAAAATAGAGCCTCAATCTAGCTACCTTATTATTTTTTTTTTTCATAAATAAAAAATCATGATGAGACGAAGCAACTGGCATTAAAAGGTTCCAACATATCTAATAACTAACAAGGCTGGCACCCCCAAGAAGCATCATGGCACCATAAATCACCCACTCAATTTATTGAATAAAAATAAAAGTACAGAATAAAAAACCTCCAAATATACATATATTTAATATGTTACTAGAGTGGCCATTTTAAGTGGTTACAAGCATCACCTACGGTAATTCTACACCCTGACTCCATCATAAGGTGTAAAGTTCAAATTCGCCTACTATCAAATTCAAAAGAAAAAGGAAAAGCCGTCTTAAAATAATTAGAAATCTACAATACCATTTGTAGCCTCCAGCTTCGAAGACGCCACTTTCATAATTTTCTGCTTCCGATAACAAGGAGTAAGTCTGAAATTTCAACGAGTAGTGAGCTGGTGGATAATGTCTCTTGCTTCTTGAAATTTCTGCACACAAAAGTAATACATGGTATATAGTTTTTTCCCTTTTTTTTTTTTTTTTTTTTTAAATTGGGGGTTCGGGATCCAAAATGATATAGGAAGATTAGTGCAATTAGCGTCATTTAATCTTGTTGTCATTTTGGCTAGTGTTAGCAAGGCTATATATAAGCCCAAACAAGGAATTGTAATGCAGACTATTGAACATTGAATCAGAAATCAGATTTGAGTTGTTTTCTTCCCAATTTGGGGTTATCCCTGTTTGGCCATGGATTTAGCGTGAATTCCCAATTCTGCTGCATTATTAACTCTATGTCTAATGGTGAAGTCAAATATAAAGTTATTGTTAAACCAAGCCTACAATCACGGTACATAGTTAATCACGTGAAAGCATAAAATCATTTTATAGTAATATATGACATGAGATCAGTGACCGGTACACAAAATTAAGGCCTAAATAAGTTCAGATCAGTGCAATTTTAAAGAGACAGAAAAATATAAAAGGCCAGAACTAGAAATTCCAAAAGAAATATTGTAATCACAAAAGAAAAACTATTGTATCACTATCGAACCCCTCGAAAAACGAAACAAATTTTTTTAAAAAAAAATCAAAAGATTTATCCTGAAATTTTGCGGGGAAGATTAGGGCCATACCTGTTTGCATGGTAATTCGTCTCAGATCGAAGACTAAAGGAATATTGTGGAAGCAATTTTAATTTTCTATACTCAAGAAAATAAAGAGTGAATATTTCAGCCAGAAACGCTCAAGCGAAAAGACCAAAGGACGTTCTGAATATATATGTATAATTATGTTATATTTATTATTATATAAAAAAAATATTACATATGTATAATATATAAATTTGAAAAAAGTAAGGACAATAAAACGAGCTAGGATAATGAACCGACGACATAGAAATTACACAAAAACTTTTAAGAAGCCCTTCTAAGTTTTCCAAAAAAAAGAAAAAAAAAGTTGACTCTATTTTTTTTGGTTCGAAAAGTTGACTCAATTACTACCTATTATATACTTTTTAAAATGATACTTAAAACTAAATAAAAATAAACAAAATGAAAAAGAAAAATCGAACTAATAAATATTTATGGACCATTTGTCGCAGCTAAATGCAGTAGCCATTTACATGTACTATGCTAATTTAGGGTCTGTTTGTTAGAGTTTTTTATTAGTTGCTTTTGTGTGTTTGGATTAAAAAAAAAGGCTTCTAAGAGCATCTTTAATGCAATATTAAAGTTTGATCAATGGTAAATTTTAGCATTTGGATATATTAAAAAAATTGCTCTCTAATGAAGTGTTATATGTGATAAGTTAAATTTGTCATATGCTAAATTTTGTGACAAATTTACCATTAATATTAAATTTCACATTTGATACTAATTGATTGTTGGCTTAACTTTTATCTTGTAATTATTACAATATTTTCATTTATTTATTTAAATATTAAATGTTCATTTTTACAAATATCAAAGCACAATAATAATGAGGAAAAAGTATATATCAAAATATTAAAGTTAATAATTGAATGACCTCAATTGGCAATTTGAGAAACGACATTGACCTAAATGAACAAAGTCAACAGAGATGTACATCATTGAACTATCAACTGATATGAAATTGAACGATAATAATAGAGGTTGAATGACAATCTCCCTTCCAAAGAACATATTAGATTCACTACGTGATCGTATTCCCCAATAGTGTGGGGCATTCTATATTTCTTTTTTTTCTTCCTTTTGTTTAATATATACATTTGGGAAAGGGAACGTCTAGCGTACAATTTTCTTTTATTATCAAATGGGCTGAACATATGCTAATAGAAATGTTCACTGACAACTGCAAGGTCACGCAATGACGAACCCATAAATTTTTTTCAAGAAGCTTAAATTGAATCAAATTGAAAATTAATTTATGTGAAATAGAAAATAATTAAAAGTAAAAAATTATGAGTGTATATGAAACTTTTTAGAGCATTTAGAACCATTAAATTTTAGGGATTCAAGTAATAAATTTTAGATTGAAGTCTTTTAAAACATTCAGCATATTCTTGGGAGGCTAAACATGAAGAAATAGGGATACTTTACGATTTTAAAAAGAAAATTTATGAATAAGTAGGAGCTAGTTGGGCCGGAGGTTGCAATCCCCTTGGGCCTTAGCTGGCTCCAACCCAGCACCATCGATTGTTTAATGATAAGGATACATGAGAGTATGTTCTCAAGCATTCTAATCGAGATTGGTAGGGACCGATTTTCATATTTAAGATCCTCAGATATGTTCACCCAACACTTCAGGTTATGCCATTTTAGTAAAGAGAAGATAGTGTGTTTCCCCTTTATGTGGATCTTATGACAACACAAGCTCTATAACCTGTTAGTTGCACATTTGTGGAGATAATGAAATCTTGTGGTTTGAATGTGGTCACTTTGAAGGGTGAAAGATACATATAGTTATGTTTGTTATGACATGTTTTTGCTTAAAAATTATTGGTGCTAATTTCTTTGGTTGATAATGCATGTGAAGTTTAGCAAAGATGGGTTGTGCAAGAATGTTGTTTGATGAAATGCCAGAGAAAGAATACGATTATTATAAATAATCTTTTCGATGAGATGCCAGAGAAGACTCAGAAAGAACCTTAATCTCAATATATTAAAGATTAATAATAACTAACAGTTCTAATATACTTCAAGATTTCAAGTTTGTCAACAATCTCAGAATAATTAATCCGCAAAATAATAGTACTATTAACAGAACATTAATGAACATATAATTGTTTAGGAATTCCCAGTTCAAATTTTTGTTGTACACATATATAGACATAGTACAAAAAATAACCATCATGGAAACAGCACAAACACTTAAAAAAATTTGAACAAGTCCCATATGTGTCATTTGAGGGTTTACGTTGACTCTACAAAGAATTTAACCGGAATACTTGGTACAAGAGACAACAACAAATTCTACTTCTACTTTTAAACCATCATTCACAAGGAATCCATTTGACGGTTACATAGACTCTCCAGTCAGACAAATTCGTTATAACCGTAGCCAGCAAAGTCCGACGATCCACCAAAACAATGGCCAACTGCAGTAAAGGGAGAAAAGAGAGAAAAAAAAAATTGGCAAACAGTCTTACATAAGAACACAATGTATATAGCTACTTGATGATCCATGAAGAAGGTGAATCCGATTATCACTAATAAAATTGCCAATAGTATAACAGAACTCGGACAAAACAGACCGGTCACCTGATTGCGCATAGTGTTTGCCGTTGAGTTGGTCAAGTAGACGTAGCTTGTATTCTGCATATACTTCTGCTTTGCTTTTTTCTTTTCCCCAATCAATACTTGTCATCAAATATAACGACAGTGTTTTTCCGATAAAACCATCTTTTCCATCAGGATATATCCTTAAATACCTAAAAATAGGAGAAAAATGAGCGAGTGCACTACTCAAGATAGTGTATGTGTGTGTATATAGATGTGTGTGTGTAGAGATCAAGTGAGAACAAAAAAAAAAAAAAAAACAGGCTTTCCCTCCAACAGAGAACACTTTGGAATTATAGCATTCTTTGTTACACTGGGAGAACTTTTCAATCTCCCAAGTGAAAATGGGATTTGGTAATCTCAGGAGACCTGACAAGTGAAATAGATTCCCAGTTGGCACCGGCGCAGTTTATGACGAAAACCTCAGGCCCGAACACGCAAGTATCATCAACGAGGTATCCATTGGTGGGATTTTTAAAAGTTTCAAGTGCAAGTAACTGTGCAAAACCCCATGTAGTCTTCATCTCATGATGAAAACGCTTCACACCACCATTTGCATCTACACAATTCGTAGCAATTATACACATATACATATACACTGAATTTAACTGTAATTTGCAAATTTTATAATAGATCTAAAACTAATTGCCTTGGATTGTCAAGTATTTATCCTCTAGTAGATCATGGACAAATAGTTTAAAGTTGACATAAATCTCCCAACCACGAGGAAAACTGTGTGCTTGAACTATTGCCGAGTAGAGAGAGATGTAACTCCCCCTGTTGTTCTTTTTGTCTCCATTTGGGTAAAGGACCAATCTCCTACAACAAAAGTTTTAAATAAATAAATAAAAAATACATGGATTAACAATTCCATATATTAAAAGATTTTTAAAATATCCATATTTTACAATAGCTTTCTTTTTATATTCATATTTTGGATGGCACTTGACGTGGAATTCAAATATACTATTTTGTTAATTTTCTCATTTCGCTGGGTGTTCCTGCCATTAAACTTTCATACCTAAGTCAATCACACAAGTATTTTGAGTATTTAGCTCCGAATTATGTAGTAAGGTTGTTAAATACTCAGATTCATGATTTGGGGACAAAGCAGATTTGGACTCCATGTATTGTGATTGAAAAGCGAAAATGGGAAGGAGAGCAACCTAATAACTTATTAGTACTTAAAGCACAAAAAGGCCCTCAAATATTTCTAGTTCAAAATTATATATCTGGAATAAATAATAAGAATTGAAGTGAAATAGTTGGAAATTATATATCTAAAGTAAATAATAAGAATTGAAGTAATAAAATTAGAAAGGACGAACCATTTGTGGCCTCCAGCTTCAAAAACACCACTTTTATATTTTTCAATTTCCGATAACAAAGAGTATGTCTTAACTTTCAACGAGTGGTGAGCTGGTGGAAGATGCCCCTTGGTTCTTGAAATTTCTGTAAAACATCACCAAACACAAACCAAAAAAAAAAAAAAAAAGTTGTAAAAATTGATCATACACGTCTATGTTTACACACATATATCTAAGAGTGACCTGCAAATAATATAATTAGTAACTAAACAAGGTCAAAGCATCCTGTTGTTCAAAAACAAAGCTACAAATTAGTGCATTTCTATTTTTATTTTCTTTTTTTTTTAAAGACGAATAACCCTCGGAGGGGAGAGAGAGAATCAAAGATGGCCCTCAATTTTCGTCGGGAAGAATTTATACTTATATACTGTACCTGATTGCATGGTATTTGGTGAGTGATAATGATCATACACGTGCATAGATTTAGAGATATATGTATATATAAACACACACAACACACACACACACATATATAAAGGATGACCTGCAAATAAAATTAGCAACTAAATAGGGTCAAAATACCCTCATAAACAAAGCAACAAATTTGTGCATTTCATTTTTCAAAAAGATAGATGGAGGGGAGAGAGAGAGAGAGAGAGAAAGAGAGCCCTGAATTTTCGTGGGTGCTGTACCTGATTGCGTGGTAATTGTTTAGTGATCAAACAAAGAGTGAAGGAATAATATTGTGGAAGAAAAAATTGGTAAAGACTCTATTTTATATTTGCATCAGCATTGCAAACTGACAAGAGCAAGGCCAGCTCAATATGCCGAGGCCTTGGGTAAAGGGATCTTTTTTTTTTTCCTTCTCTTGACTTAGGCAAAGGAGATTTTTTTTTTTTTTTTAGGGGTTGGCAAAAAACATTTCCTTTAGTAAAAAGAATAGAAAAATATTAATTTACCTTTCTATTTTCCTCCTTTGGACTTTGGAGCAATATATATATATATATATATATATATATTTTTTTTTTTTTTGAAAGGGGATTTTTTTTTGTATGTACATTCATATATAGTGAAAAAATAGGTTCCACATTTATTTGTTTGTTTGTTTTGCTTAGTTTTTGAAAAGGTTCCATTGTCATTTAGGAACGGAAAAGATTTATAAAAAAAAAAAAAAAAGAAAAGAAAACCTTCATAAATTTACAAGTGTATAATAGGTGAACTCCAAGAATGAGAGAAAGTGAGAATTAGAAGAAAATAAGGAAACCGATTATTAATAAGGACAATAAACTCCTGTTAAAAAAAAGGGCAAGAAAGCAATCACAAAAGAGAGAGATACCTTAAACCCCACCACACACACCAACCCCACCAAAAAAAAAAAAAAAAAAACACCAGAGAGAGAGAGAGAGATCGGTTTCATATGGGACATGGAAACATATTTTTCACAAAAAAAAAAAGGGTCAAATTCGTGTGTCGTACTTTTTATTTTGTATATTTATGTTTTTTTATTTTTTTATTTTTTTGGTCAAAAGAAAAATGTACTACTTCCCTAAAACATTTAGCCTATTACTCTATAAGGTGGGTTGGAATAAATTAAGCTTTAATTATTATTATTGAGAGAAAGTGTAAATATTAAAACAGTAAGCCACAGATTAAGCTGGGGTCATAAGGAAGGTGAAACAATAAATAATACAAGTAATGCTTTCAAATTTATTTTAAAAAAAAAAAGGAGAAAGAAAAAACTTTTAAATGCTAGACACTTTTTTTTCAATTTTAGGGAAGCAAGTCTTTTATATCTAATTAAATATATTTGTAATCTAGAAAATCTCTTGATTTTAGAAATTTTGTTAGCTTCGTATTAGTTAACTTTTTTTTCTTTTTTCCCTTGTTCCTTTTTTTTTTTTTTATGAGAGATTTTTCGTTGTCATATTGGCAAAACAGGTTAAGATCCTTAAATTCTATTTTTCCTTTTAATTTTCTTCTTTATTATTTTCGATAATAAGTAGAGTAATTATTGTCAACCGTAAGAGAACATGCACATTTGCTCATGAGGATTTTTTTTTTGTTTTTGAAAATATTTTGTGTCTTCTTTCTTTCCTTCTTTCTTTATTTCTTTCTTTCTTTCTTTCTTTTTTTTTTTTTTTAAGGGACTCATGAGAGATACTGAGTAGACGACCAAATTAAGAAATATTTAAGAAAATTAAAATAATCTCTTTTTTTTTTAAACTTGTGAGTAGGGATTCAAACTCTACATCTTGTGGTAGAGTTCAAAATAATCTACAACAGCTAAATTCAAATACTAAACATAAATAAAAAAATTCAAAAAAATAAAGAAAACAAAAAATACTTACCAAATATTCAAAAAAAATATTTTAGCGAAAAAAATAATTTTATAAATTGAAATTCTGATTTTAATTTTTTTAAAAAGAAATTTAAATTCTGATTTGGTTCTTCATCAAAACCTTAAAAATAAAAAAACACTCACTCTCTCTCCCTCCTATTTTTCTCTCTTTTTTTAAGATAAAAATATAATTCGTTGCAACGTCTAGCCAAATTTACGTGTAGAAAATGACTCTCACACACCACACCCACACCCCCCCCCCCCCCCCCCCCCCCCCCCCCACAATTTTATTTTTTTCTTATAATAAATATATAATTCTTTGAAACGTCTAGCCAAATTTACTTGTTGAAAAGGATAAGTTCTAAAGGTCAATACTACATCTCATCTTAGGTGTACGTGTACTTTGACATACTGGATTATAGCTTGAAAAGTACAATAATAATTGTAAAACCAACCTTCATATTTAATAAAAAAAACATACATTTTTCCCAAATTCCTTATTTCAAAAGGGAAAAAAAAAAACTAAAATTGGCTTAAAAAAAAAACACTACTAGTACACTGCACGTTTTGCTTTCAATAACGGTTGTGATCTCTTTTGGATTGATGAGCCCTGAGTGTAGTAACTTCGTTGTAATCTCTAAATTTTCAACATGTAATGCTACCTCAGAAAGTTCTTTCTTTCCTTCCTTTTTTTATTTTTTATTTTTTTTCCATGGGAGAAATTTGTGTATCATTGGCCGGCCTGCAATGGCGTCAATTTGGAGTTAATTCCTTGATCAATTCAGAGAATTTAATTAGTTTGTGTATTTAAAACTGTGCAGCATAACATGCGGGCTTGATTATTTGTGTGCGCAGGAACTTTCTCATTATGTGTCAATTTCTTTTAGTTTTATCAAATCATTTGACTGAAGAATCTGGTGTCAATTGAGGATGTACGGACATATTATTTGTTAAAAGGACTGGGGGCGATGGCTAAATGTTCTTATATCTAGTCTTGCCAAGTAATTAAGTAATTTGTAAGACTAGAATTTTTCTTCAATATCTTAGTTTGGGAGTTTTGACATCCTGAGAATTTGGCCGAAGTTGCAACCAAGAGGCATAATATAGAAGTTTAAATACTAGTGACCATATTAAGTAGAGGTCAAGAGCCACTTGTATTTTGTAATGAGAGCGGAAAGTTCAAGCTGGGTGGTTGAAAGTGCTGTTCTAAAAATTAAACTATCAAACTTTTTCTACAAGACATTACATTTTAATTAAAAGAGGTACAATTAACACAAATTTCTTTATTTCACGCTTACTTGAAGAACAAGAAACGTGGTCTAGCGAGTGCCTTGGTGAACTATGAACTTGTGCTCGAAAGTTGGGTTGCGCTAATTCCTAATTCAGACTTACCCTTGCTGTAGCCAAATGTAGATGTAGTTCAGTTTGCAGTCCATGGATCTACAGGCATCCTCGACGGAAGAGAAGGTGACGGAACTTCATCGTTAAGAAAATAATTTACTTTCCTTATTGAAGGCCGGAGACTACAATCTGGATGAGCACACCAAAGCCCAACAAGCATCAACTTTTCCATTTGCCGCTCATCATAGTCTCTGATGTTAAATCTGGGATCTGCAGCTTCAAGAACGTTTCCCTCTTCGTATAGCTCCCACACCCAATCCACCATAACTACTTGACCTTTAGGCATTTCGTGGTCAACGGATTTTCTTCCGCAGGCTATTTCCAAAACAACAATTCCGAAACTGTACACATCAGATCCCTTGGTAGCCTTGCTTGTTATGACATATTCAGGAGCCATGTACCCCCTTGTGCCGGCCACATCCGTGGTTTTGGAACCTTTATCATGGTCGAAAAACCTAGCTAAACCAAAATCCCCAAGCCTAGCATTGAAATCGGAGTCCAACATAATGTTGCTCGGTTTTATATCCCGATGGACCACACACTGCTCCCATCCTTCATGCAAGTATAGCAATGCCGAGGCTAGGCCTTGAACAATTTTAAACCTGACTTCCCAAATCAACAAGTCGGTTGCTTTGAAAAGATGCCTGTCTAGGCTACCATTGGGCATGTACTCATATACAAGTAACAACTTGCTTTTCTTGTGACACCACCCAATGAATTTCACCAAATTCCTATGCCGCAGCTGACTAATAACTTTTACCTCCGACGCATACTCCTGTATTCCCTGCTTGGATTCCTCGGATAGTTTCTTAACCGCAACAGAGAAGTTGAATTCTCTTAGAAAGCCCTTGTAGACACTGCCGAATCCTCCATCTCCGAGCTTCGCCTCGTGGTTGAAATTATTAGTTGCTCTCTTGACTTCATGGTAGGAAAACTTCCTCGGTCCCGTTCCCTTTTTGAAGTCATTGTTCAAGTGCCTATCAGGGGCAACATCTTCTTTGCTCCTTTTGATCCACTTCCACAAACAGAGGCCAGCTAATGCAAACCCACCAATCAAAACAACTCCGCCACCGACACCCAATCCCACAACCAACTGGCTTGATCTCTTTGTATGATCGAGTCATTTTTCTTGTTTGATCATATGCGAAGTGGAATTAAAATCCCACGAGTAAATACTATGAAGGGCTGTCCAATTTCCAGTTGAAGCTGAGAAGCCAATAGTAACATTTGGGGGCAGAACAGTCTTTAGATCAACAAGGGAAGAAAGCTTGTAGTCGAGCAATACAGAATGATTCCAGCTAGTGAAAAAAACACTCAACTGCTTTGAACTCGAATTATAGGAAATCCAAGCTTCGTTTGGTTTCTCTTCGTGAAGAGTATACAACCATCCCAAGGTAGCTGCAGACTTCAGGGAATTAACATCGATTCCTATATGTTCCAATGGTGGATCATATAAGCTAGAGGAGATATCGAACTCCACCGCCACGAATGGATCCCCTGCAAGGCCCATGCTACCACCTTCTGTCGTGCTTTGATTGAGCGTTGAATCAGCCGGTGCAAGGAAGAAGGCAAGCCCGTCCCCATGCCATGGATTACCTTGCGAATCAATCGTAAAGGAGAAACGTGTGTTGAAGTCTGAGAGATTTCCAGACACCTCATCCCATAATTGGAAAGGTTCAAAATAGGCCGCCCGACCAACTGAACCGAAAGAATTGATGCTAGGAATGAGTTCGATTGTACGGTTTTTTGGATCCACACTTGCTCTTCCCTCATAAGATATGCGAGTGTCACCAGGAGTGAAGCTATTGAAGCTGAAGTCTAAAGCTTCTGTAAAGGAGAAGAAAGTGGAGAGAATTATGAAAAGTACACAAGAGAGAGACATGAGGAAGCTTGGACGGCGATGGGATTTTGTAGTGATCATGTAGATGATCATCACAACAGCCATGGTTGGAGATATATAAGAGAGAATGAATATTAATGTGTATATTTTTCTTTAAAATCTAAACTGAGATTTATTGAGCTTAACTAGTCCTCTATTATGAGTTCAGTCGGTCAACTTTATTGTTTTTTTTTTTTTTTTTTAGGGTAAAAATGATCGAATTTTTTTAACAAGACATATGGGTCCAATACTGCTTGCATAAAACAACTAGGAACTTATTCCAGCCAATAGTGCTCAACGTTTTGAGCTAAAGCAAAATGGGCTATTGTGTGGACAGCGACATTCGCTAAGCGTGGAATGGCATTACAAGTACCACCACCAAACCCTGTTGGTCAACTTTATTTTTAATCCTACAAAAATAATGTTATTAATACATATATAAAACTCGTACGGCAACTAAATTTTAGCATTTAAAATTTCCTGGAGATTTCATGGTAGAGGGTTGACTCCCATGCGTATTGTAACGCCCCGACTTCCCACGCCGGGTTGTCACCTTACTTACATACTGAACTTAAACTTGCGGAAAATTTGGGAGAAATTTTTTTTTTCTTTTAAACTTTATTTTAAAACTTTCAACTTGAACTTCATCCTCAAACTCATACTTACTGATAGGTACTTACTCGAGTACCGAACTTTCAAACCCTCCTTGAAGGCCATCGAAATCAAATTGTAGACCAAACCCGACTTAATGCGGATTGGTACCACAAGAGGCAACTTGCTTGCCATACATACATAAACTTTGTCATTCATACTTAAAACATCATGAAAATATGAAAACCCTTTTTCATTACAACATATTTTATAGAGTATATTTTTTTTTTTAAATCCGTGGCAGTGTCCATCCCACATTTCACAGTCCGCAGCACCAGCCTTCCACAGTATTGCATCAGAGATTGCTGGCAGGTTGCTTACCTACAGCATAGACGTAAGACGTGAGCTTTCGCTCAGCAAGTACAACTGTTACATCCGCGACGCAAAACACATATCATTATGCATGAACCAATTATGACCTCTTATAAATCAAATATGGATTCATAACTTAGCTTAGTTCTATTCCTTTACTTATCATGTGTGCTCGTACCGTGGTACATAGCCAAGGAATGGTTGAAGGCGGCAGTCCGTTTTAACTCAAACCATGAAACACAAAGTTTAACATGGAGTAGTTTAGGTAGCCATCCAATCCAACTCAAACCATGAACCATACCATTTAAACCCGCCTTTGTGGCAAGTCGGTACGACACATCATCTTATTTGTCTTGTTATTACCATGTGATTCAATATTAGTGAACATGCTTCATGATGTTACACTATTAAAACATATAACATAACATACTTCCTCATAACATAGCATACCACATCATACCTTAGCATATATAACACATTAAGCAGGTAGCACAACAAAGATCCTATGTTGTAGGCGGAGTTGTACTTACCTCTCTTGCTATGTCCTGTGTAGTGCTGCTCCTTCTCTGAGTAAAGCTGCAGGTTCCCTCCTGCTTGTTAAAGGACATAGGTGAGGTTCAAATTAGTATTGTGGAATGTTGGTGATCTAACCAACATGCCTACATTATCCTAGTTGTATGTTCCCGATACTAGATGTCTTACTGGGTTACAAATAGTAACCCTATTATTTTAAAAACAACCCAATATGGATTAATCTTTAAGAGGTTACGTTGGATACCCTCATGTGCTAAACCTTTATACATACCGTTAGGGTTAGGTTCCCTTCCTAACATTGTTACCTCAATTAACCCTATATCTTAGCCCAATTTATTAATCTTGGTATCCTTTAGGGTTATCTTGACTAACCCTTAAGGTTAATTGTAGTCAAACTCTTGGTCAACCAAAGTCAACTTTTGGTCAACTAAGGTCAACCCTATACGGGTCAAACTTGAGCTTTAGGCTTTGGCCCAGTAACTCGGATATCACTTCCGGTTATTACCCGTAATCATCTTGCTTACCCAATTTGGTTAAAAAATCTATTTTCCATTTCTTTGGAAACTTGGGTAAATTAACCTCAAAAAATCTTTTACTTAACTCATAAAATTCATATTTTTGAAATAGGTTTTTGTAAAATCATTTAGGACTGGAAACTGCCTTTGGAACAGTTTCCCTAGTCAAAACAGTGGTTTTTGGGGAAAGATACAATTTTTCCGAACTGTTTTTAGAAAATCCTGTGCGGGAATTTCCTGTTCCCTGCATAGTCTTTATAAAACCGTGTCAGTTTAAAGATCCATTCCTATTTTGAAAAAGTTGTCTTCATGAAAGTTGTAGCTCTCGAAAAATCCTAAAACTTTCGTGTTTTGATAAAAATCCATTTCTGCTTGTATTCTTGTCAGTTTTCATTTGAATCTGGCTGGTCGTGTAAACTAGGTCTGGGCAGACTAGTCTCGGATTTTTATAGAAACGGAGGCCATTGGAGCCTCATTTTGAGAAACCGTCCACGACATCCCCTAGGAAAAACCCTTCTGAACAACTTTCATGTTTTGAATTTCACCCAAATCGGCCTCTAAAGGCCTTAAATTTCCACTTTCCCGAAACTGGTCAGTTTTGAATCCGAACTGGCAGTTTCGGTTGTTAAGTCCGGTTTACGTCCTATTCCGCGAAGTCTAACTCGACCGAACATGCAGGAGCCTAAATAGCATACAAGCAGCATATTCTAACGTCCCACATGAACCATCATGTATCTCTAACGTCTCCATGCAAACCAAAACATTTCTGCCCTAACCTAGGGTTTGCATGATCTAGGTTTGCATCACATTCCATTCATCCATCTCATGCCATTCTTGGCTAGCACTAGCAACCTAGCATAATTGCCACAACCGGCTTGCACAAACAGGGCACATACCAACCATCTAATCATGCAAAAATCCTAGTATGCAAGCAAGCATAAACATATAGCAAGCAAAGCATAAATAAAGCCATAGCCAAACCACCCTTAAAATCCTAATCAAGCACAAACTAAACTTTTGCATGAAAATAAATGAGCTTAAGCTCTTACAATCCAAGCTTTAAATACACTTAAATTTCCAATTGCAACTTAAAAAGAAAGGCTTAGGGTACCAAAGAAATTACCTTAATCAACTCAAGAGTTGATGCTTGGTTTGGATATAAACTTTTTCCCCCTTGTTTTCTATACCACAACCGGCCTCTCATGGCTAGATGGAGTTCCAAATTTTCAGTCACCCTTAGCTTGGTAGGGTTCCAATATTTCGGCCATACCCATAAGAAAATACACAAAAACTTGAATCAAAACCTAATTGAAGAACTAAAGGGGTTTAGGAAGATTACAATTACCTTAACTCCTTGATTGGTGGGTTTCCAAAAATTTTCTTCTTCTTTCTTTCTTCTCAAGAAATCCGACCACCACATGGTGTTCTCTCTCACTTGGGGTTCGGTTTTAATGGAAGGGAGAGGAGAAAAGAAAGACTTGGAATGGAACTAAAGTTTGGAAAGTTCTCTAACTTTCCCTATTTATAGTGGAAATTTCCAATTTCCCATAATTATTTTTAGCTCCAAAATTCTTCTTGAATTTGTTTAAGAGTCCTTAATGAACCAAAAATATTTGCTCTTTGCTCCTTAAGGTGGCCGGCCATGCAAGGGAAGGTGAGCCAAAGATAGCTTGTCCAACAAGCTTGCTTGTTCACCAAGTTTACTTAGTCACCAAGTAACTCTTGCTTACCTCATCTTATGACATCACCATGATGACATCATCTTGCTTGCATCATCATTACATAATTTCCCTTCCTTATTCATGGAATGGCCGGCCAAGCCATTGGTTGTGAACCAAAAATTGGCTTGTTCAACAAGCTTTGTTTGCCTTGTTCACCAAGCAACCTATGCTTACATCATCTTGATGACATCACTTGCTTACATCACTTTGATGACATCATCATGCTTACCTCATATTTTTCAAAAATTACACTTTAGCCCCTAAGGACAAAATATTTACATTTTAGCCCCTGTTAGGTGGCGACTAAGGTGGAGCCACTTGGCTTCAATTCCATACATAATGGTCCACTTAATTCCCAAAAATCCCTAAATATAGAGATGCAGTCCACTTTTATGCTAACACAAATATTTCTAATACTGTGTTCACTTATATACAGTACTGTTATACTATACTGCAGTCCAAAATTTATCTGTGTAAAAATAGACAGTATAAACTTTTTCTTATTTTTCGAAGCCCTTTTGCCATTTATTTCTAACTTAGTGTGCTTGATTTTTCTAGAGTGGTCTCATAGCTTATTCTTGTTATTTTGTCCAAAAAGACAATTTTCGCAGTATATTTCTCATACTGCTTATCACATTACTGTATAGTCATACCTTTGACTTTTTGGTCAACTTTGACTTTCTTGGTCAAACTTTGACCAACATGGAATCATGAAATTTTATCACGCCATTTTCCTTAAAATGCCTTAGACTAGGCTCAGTAATCTATCGTTGAGTCTCGTAGCTAATTAACCGAGAACTCAAACTTATACCGATATTCTATTCCAAACATGAGCTACACTTAAGTTTTCCTCATTCAAAGGAAATCTAGAGTCATCAAAATTCGGGTTATTACACGTATGGTGTAACCATCTCTGTTGTACTAATGAAGCCAATCAGGGTTTAATGAAGTTATAGGTCTCCAAGTTTTTAAGCAAAATACAGTTTTGTGGTCTTTGGTTTATGTTTAATTTATTGATAAATTTTAAATTAAGTTTGTTAGTGACAAATCAACATCAACTACGTTAGGTGCATTAAAATTCAATAGTTGGCAAGATTGATCCAACTGCCCTCACATGAAAAGTATGCAGAGAAGAGTTGAATTTTGAGCTGGTTGAAATCCCTCTTTAGAGCTTTCTTGTCCGGCATCCCTCTCTGAATTCTACAGGGTTTTTTTTTTTTAATAACTATTCTAATTATAACTTAATGTTGATGAATCATCTTATCCTAATACCTCTAATCAAAATTATGTAGTTTTGCTTAGTGTTGTAAATTTTTAAAATAGACACACTCATATTAGGCTGTTAAAAAGTTATTCTAACCACCAAAACTATAAAACTACGGTAGGGTATATTCATACGAAAGGTTTTTACTTTTTTTTTTCCCTTTTTTTGTAGATCTCTTTAATCAACCTTTCTAAAAATCCTATTTCCATAAATTCTTTTTTCATCATGAAACATCATTTAGGTACTTAAATACCTTTAATTAGTATTCACGTTTGATTATATGGTCAAGTTATTTAAATTAGTTGTGGGGGTACGAGATAGAAAAATAATGACAACATATACACAACCATAAAATAAAGGTCAGAGCCATGTGTAATGAGAGAGAAAAGGACGGTTTGAAAATTAACCTACGTATTGCATCACATAGAAAGTTATATGTTAGTGTACGTTGCGTCGGTATTTAATTATTAATGACACACAAGTACTCGTTAAATTTTAGAAATGTGATAATTTAATGATCAAATTTATTTGTAGACAAATCTCTCGTTGAATTTAATGATCATTTAGGTACTTAAATACCTTTAATTAGTATTCACGTTTGATTATATGGTCAAGTTATTTAAATTAGTTGTGGGGGTACGAGATAGAAAAATAATGACAACATATACACAACCATAAAATAAAGGTCAGAGCCATGTGTAATGAGAGAGAAAAGGACGGTTTGAAAATTAACCTACATATTGCATCACATAGAAAGTTATATGTTAGTGTACGTTGCGTCGGTATTTAATTATTAATGACACACAAGTACTCGTTAAATTTTAGAAATGTGATAATTTAATGATCAAATTTATTTGTAATCAAATTTATTTGTAGACAAATCTCTCTTTGAATTAAATTGTAGTGCCAACCTATTATAAAATTCATTTTTCGTCACTGTCTATCCGAATCCCTCTTCTCTCACCAGTATGTTAGCTCAGTGGGGTCTAGGGGTTAGAAGACCATAAGACACGTTAAGGAGTTTATCCTACAAAAGTATTCTCCCCCATCGTAGGGGTTCGAAGACCATAAGACACGTTGAAGGAGTTTTCCTACAAAAGTTGTTCTCCCCATCAAAGGGGTTAGAAGACCAAAAGACACGTTAAGGAGTTTTTCGGACAAAAGTTGTTCTTCCCCACTATAGGGGTTAGAAGACCTTAAGGCACGTTACGGAGTCTTTTCTCAATTGACTAATGACTATCCTCAATTGTCAGTTACATTCGGTCTTGTCGCGAGTTTGACTCGCTTTTTTTTTTTTTTTTTTCTAGATAAAAAGGGACAATCGATGTTAATATACTCTCTAAACATTATCAAAGTGTATTTTCAGACGTTAATGTGAATATTTGTCTCTTTGACTGATGAGGAAGTTAATCGTCCCAACCACCAAATATGTTAACAAAAACGACTAGTCTAAATCAAATATTAGGCTAACGACTACAGGCCTTCACATCCAAATCGAGTGTGTGTGACTCGCTATTGTCTTAGAATTTTATTATATAAATCAAGGAATAGCGAAATCGAACTTCATGACGATTATACGAAAACCTAACTACATGCGGTGTTAAAAGGCGAATTTGTAATAAATATTAATCGGATTCTGTTGATCAACTAGCTAAAATAGGAATACGACACCATAGAATGTCACCATGATCCATGAACCAAAAACAAAACAAAAACAAAAAACAAAAAAGCAAAAGCATGAGAAGAACGTAAACGGTTATTACCACTTTGAGTAAACGATATAAACAGCATGGACTATATACTTGAAAATGATAACTCAGAACAATTCAATAAACGACATCTACTAGTCGAGCTAAATATATATATATATATATATATATATATATATATATATATACACACACATACACACACTCTTTGATATTTGAAAACGACGAGAATTTTGAAAATAATGTCAATCTCCTCACCAAGTTTATCGTCACCTACAATTCGCACCTTGCAAGATTTGCTTGGTTCGTCTCGCCACACTGGCCAAATGTTCGATGAAAGGCCTCACCGAGACGACTCGTTCTTTTGTAACTGGCTCAAACAAGGAGGTTGGTTGTGGCATCATTGAGATTGATAGTATGATCTAGAAATTTGTTTTCGGAAACGGGTTCCATCTATACCAGCCTATTGTTTCAATGGACCGGAACATGCAATAAAGAATAATAAAGTTTTTAGTAGACTTATAACGGGACAACTAATTTTTAGTGGGACAAAATGAGAAAAATGAAATGTTTTTTGTAAGTAAAGTTGAGAAGAAAAAAATTCATTGAGGGCCTCGGCCATGAATGACTCCACCCCTGTGTACTAGGACTCTATTGATTAATCATTGAGGGAGTTATTTAAGCACATGAAAGTAGAAAATAGAATGTGCTTGGAAAAAAAAAAGTATATATTTGTGCACGATGAGAATTCAGACAAAGCGGTTACCTGAACGATCAAGAGAGTGTTTGCCGTCGACTTGATAGAGCAGTCGCTGCTTGTACTTTGCAAAAACTGTTGCTTACTTAGATCGCTTTCCCAATTATCACTTGGCATCAAACATGCGGAGAGTCCTTAGCCCTAAGAACTACCATATCCGTTAGGATGAATTATTAAGTACCTAAAAATAGGAGAAAAATGATACAGTCCACTAATCAAGCCAGGTTAATTAGCATGTAAAAACAATCAAGTGAAGGAAAATCCAGAATTACCACTTCAGATTCGTAGCATTCTTTGTCGCACTTGGAGAACTTTTCAATCTCCCATGTGAAAATAGGATCGGTGATCTTAGGAGGTCTGACAAGAGTGAGAGTTTCTGATGTAGGAATGACGAAACTATTTCTCTCAAAAGTTGCAACTGATAGGAGAGGCGCAATCAACTCTTTAAATGCCACCCATTATCAAACTTGAGAATCCACCTCAAGCACTATCCGTTTGGGCCCTTACTTCGAGGAGTCCCTTACGAATCCATAGGCATCCCTAACGGACGGGTTCAGGCACTTCTTCGAGACCCAAGGCACATAGACTGCCTTCTAAGTTCAGGTATGCTCTTGCATCATATTTCTAACTGACTCTGGTGTAGTTTATGACGAAAACCACAGCCCCGAACACCCAAGTATTGTCAACGAGATATCCATTGGAAGGATCCTAAAAAGTTTCAAGCGCAAGAAGCTTTGCAAAACCCCACTTGGTCTTCATCTCTTGTAAACGTTTCACTCCACCATTACTTGAATCTGCACAGTTTATAAAATTCTTTAAAAAAATCTCCACAGTAAGGTGCAAATGTTGGAAATAATAAAATTAAATTATACCTTGGAATTGGATAGTCAAGTATTTATCCTCTAATTGGTCAAGCACAAACAGTTTAAAATTGACATTAACTTCCCAACCAAGAGGGAAAGAGTCTGTCTCAACTATTCCCAAGTAGAGAGAAATGTAATTCTCCACATTTTTCTTTTTGTCTAAAAGATAAAGAGCCTGTCTCAACTATTCCCAAGCAGAGAGAAATGTAATTCTTCACGTAAAAGACTAATCTCCTGCATCAAAATCAGATACTACTATACATAAGTAACATTCCTTGTTTTACCATTCAAAAGAAAATTAATAGCCTAATAACTTAACAATATGGGATAATTTCACAGTCTTACACCCTTTCTCACGCCTATCATATCACGTAAATGGATCAAGATCCAAACTTATTATCACCTGCTCCGATACATGCTAAATAGGCTTGGGTAGAACACATTCTTAAGAGCTAAATCAAGAGGAGACGGTATCAAATTCACATATAAATACCATAACAACCTAGTAACGTAGTGTTGTAGGAAAAATTCAACATCTTACCATATTAGAACCCGAATTCCCTAGTATTAAAGCATGTAGGGCCTTAGTTAATTATTTCTATTTGGAAAATAAAGCTTCAATCCAACTATGGGTTTCAATATACGAGATCTTGTAACACTTATCAATGAGTCCCTATATAGATTAGTATTACACAGAAGAATCAACTATATAGTCATTAATATAATTAGATCTACTCTTCTTAGACAAACTTGGGATTTGCGAAACTAAATGAATAATGATTTAAATTAGTTTTTTGGATAGGTGCGTATACTCTATTTTAACTATAAAAGAAAAAATCTGCCAAATCCATACAAATTGGATGGAAAAAAAAAAAAAAAGTAGGAACAATTTGTAGCCTCCAGCTTCAAAGACATCAGTTTTATATTTTTCAGATTCTGATAACAAAAGAGTAGGTCTTAAATTTCAAAGAGTAGTGAGCCAGTGGAAGATGTCTTTTGGTTCTTAAAATTTCTGTAAAATATCAACAAACAGAAGTGCACTTGTAAGCACCCGCAAATAAAATAGCACCATATAAGGTCAAATTATTCCATTATTCATAATTATCAAAGCTACAAACTTGCGCATTTATTTTTTTATTCAAGAAAATACCAGCAAAAATGCAATCAAAGAATTAAAAAAAAAAAAAACAAAGAACAAAACAAAACAAAAGGAACAAACAAACCAAAAATCAAAGTTTTTGTGCCTGTTTATTAAGCAACATATAAATAAATAAAAGTGATATACCTGTTTTCATGGGAATATGGCAGAAGAAGAGGAAGATATCTGTATCGGCCGTGATCAAATACTGAAGGAATTTGGAAGAAACGATGGAGAATTTTACAATGGTGGACAACTACTGTAACGCCCCAAAATCTACGTAGGGTCAACTACGTAAACGTGGGCCGTTACTTTACTTACTTATCTTACTTCTTAGTTCTAACACTTGAACTTTCAGAAAATTACAGAATAATTTTTTTTTTCTTCTTAACTTAATTAAACTTATCCATATGGGTAAACTTCACCATGCCTACCCATTACTTGTTAAGCCGATTAAAAGGTCACACATAACCTTTTAAACCAGACTTTTGAAACCTTACATACGTAACATGGTACATATTTTTTTTATCATATATCATACATGTACTAGTTCATAATTTAAAGAGTTTGCGGAAAAATCTGCGTAGTGGTATCCCACACCGCCCTTCACTTGCTGCATCGTCTCCATAGCCCACCAAGTAAAGCTGCAGGCATCTTACCTACAGTATGAAATATACTGATGAGCTTTCACCCAGCAAGTACAAACATAATCTCACAAAAATATGACAAATATCGTGCAACTTATGCATGAACCAATTATGATCAATTTTGAATCTTTTATGCTTCATTATGAAATGAACTTATTATCTTGCTTAACATGTGGGCCCCTTGTGTACGTACCAAATGTGCGCATTCCACAGAAAGTTAAGGTTTGCAAGGTCCCTAACAATTCCGGGAATCATATTCATAACCCTTCACGATCTGGTGGAAGGTCTTAATATCTTGAACTTAAACTTGAACTTGAAACATACATAATCCTCCACGATCTGGCGGGAGGTTGG
The DNA here is from genome assembly GCA_038430175.1 of Ficus hirta. NCBI lineage: Eukaryota > Viridiplantae > Streptophyta > Magnoliopsida > Rosales > Moraceae > Ficus > Ficus hirta. The sequence goes on along the minus strand of CM076588.1, from coordinate 18,970,181 downwards.
TACGACACTTACTTGTCTTGGTTTAGTCTTAGTCTTGTATTTTCCAAGACTAAGAATCTTTAAGTGTGATCTTATTAGTCATGATGCACATGAGACATAGACATAACATGACTTAAAGATGAATAGCATAAAATAACTTGTGGTATGTTTATTTATTACAACATGGCATAACCATACATCATGGCATAACTTGATATATCATGGCTTAACATGACATAACATGACTTGACATCATGACTTGACATAACATAACATAACATAACATGACATAACATGACTTGACATAACATAGCATACATGAAAACATGTCATATACTTGAAAATAGTTTACTATTTTTCATACTGTAGGTGAGGTTTGTACTTATCTGATGTCCTACGATCTTGGTTTAATGTTCCAACAAGGCACATCAACAGGTTTAATTCCTGTTTTCACAAAAGACGTAAGATAAGGATTATCTTATCTTACCATAAATTATTACATTTAATGCTAGTATCCTTAACCAGCATTCAATAATAATCCTAGTTATATGTCCCCTACACATACTCATGATAACTTATTTGGTTACTAAGTGTAACCCTAAACAGTATCTTATTTGATGTGTTAATGAACTTTGGGTTCAAGGTCCAATCATACGTGAATAGTAATTAGCATCTTATTAGGTTACTATAAGTAACCCTGGATATAAGCCCAATTATCTCTAGATCTTAGGCCCATAAAACTAAGGCCCAATTATCTCTTAAAATAATACCCTATTAGGTTACCATTGGTGACCATGGGTTTTAGGTCCAACCCAATAGCTTGGGTATCTCATGTGGTTACTATAAGTAACCTAAATTATTTGGCATATTAAAAGTTGGTAACCTTTTTGGTTACTATTTATCCCATAGTTGTTTACCATAGGACTTGGCTTATTTCATTAAATAACTCCTTGTGTGATAAAATTTTAATCCCCTTTTTGTGAACTGTTTTAAACAATCACATAAACTTTAGTTATTAGTGCATGTACAGGAATTCCCTGTTTATGCACTGTTTTTAGAAATCATGTGCAGGAATTTCCTGTTTCCTGCACAGTTTTGGAAAATTAGGTTTTACTTTAAAATCTGTTTAGAATTAGAAAAAGTTTTCTTCATGAAAGTTGTAGACCTCAAAAAGTCCTACAACTTTCTGTTTTACTCAAAACCTAATTCTGCCCTTAACCTACCTGTTTTGCTTGTTGAACCTGCCTGGTCGTGCTCACTGGGTCTGGCAGACCAGGCTCGGCTTTTTGTAAAATAGAGGCCTTCGGCGCCTTATTTTTAAAATCTGTCTACGTTACCCCCTAGGATTTTTCCTTTTCTACAACTTTGTAGTTTTAACTTTCCTCAAATTCGGCATCTAAAGGCCTCAAAATACTGTTTCCAAATTACTGCCCAGTCTTGATCCGAGACTGGCAGTTTTCATCTTAATTGTTTCTTACGTAAAATTACGCACACACTACCTCGAATGGTTAAAACCGTGAGCCTACATCAAGCACGCAGCGTGTTACATAATGTTTTCATTGCCATGCATTCACTTTCATTCATAAAATTATCCATGCAAACCTATATGGTGATCTTCACCAAACTAGGGTTTTTAGGGTTTTCTTTAACCCTCCTTGGATCATACATCAATATCACATAGTCATTCATTACATACATCTTTTTGAGTGTGTGGGGACATACTATAAACACATACTAGGCATTCATACATACCATACATACTCTAGCAATTTGAAATCATAACCATACACAAAACCATAAATCAAAACCACTAAACCCTAATCAAGCATATTCAAGCAATCTAAACTACTCCTATTGCATGAAAATAAAAGTGAGCTTATGCTCTTACAAACCCTATCTTGAAAATATACATAAATCTTGAATCAACACTTAATTGAGGAACTAGAGGGTGAAGAGGATTACCTTTAAACCTTGAAAATGGTTCTAGGTTTTTGGATCAAAGATTTCCTCCTTCCTTTTTCTTCCTCAAAAATCCGGCCACTCTACCTTTTTTTTTTTTTTTCTCTCTTTGGCTCGGCTTCTAGGGGAGGGAGAGAGTGAGATAAAATTTTGCCATAGTTTCGGTAGAGTCACATAAAAATGAGTCAAAAACCCACACCCCCCATCACCTATTTATAGGTGAAAAATATTTTCTTTTTGGATTTATTTTTATTTTCAAAATTACATATTAGTCCTCATGAGCAAAATATTTGCCCAAATACCCATGAGGTGGCCGGCCATTAGGGAGCCTTGAGGGCCAAGTTACTTGCCCACCAAGCAAGTGTTTGCTTACCTCACCATGCTTACATCATCAAGCTTACATCATCATGCTTACATCATCTTACTTACATCACCTTGCTTACATCACCAAAGTAATTACTTGCTCTCCAAGCTATAAGACAACCGGCCATGAGGTGTGAGAGCCAAGGAAAAATCTTTTCAAGCTTATCTCTAGCTTATTTCTTTGTTCCAATGTAACTAAGCATGTAACTAATCATTGGCCTAGTTGGAGGCTTGGTTAGGAATATCCATAAATTCCTTGAATCAAAAATTACATACTTATCCATCATTACTCACTTTTCTGAAAATTACACTTTAGCCCCTAAAGACAAAATATTTGCACTTTAGTCCCTGAAGGTGGCCGGCTAGGGTGGAGCCACTTGGCTTCCAATTCATGCATAATTATCCACTTAATTCCAAAAAATCTATTAATATAATTATGCAGTCCATTTCCTTACTAACTCAGATAATATCAATACTGTTTTTCACTAAAAATAGTACTGTCATACTGGACTACAGTCCAGAATTCATCTGTACTTAACTGGGCTATGTATAGATTTTTCTTAAGACTTGAAACTACTAAGTCCTCATTACTCCAAATATTATTCCTGATTATTCTAGAGCAATTCCATACCTTATTCTTATTTTTTCATCCGTAATGACGGGTTTTCACAGTATAATTCCTATACTGCTTAATACACTACAGTACCGTCTTAATCATATCTTAAATCATCCTGGTCAAACTTTGACCGGAATAAAATCATAAATCCTTATTCTACCTCTTTCATCAAAAGGCCTCATGCTTAACATAATAACTTATTATTGAGTCTCGTAGCTAATTAAACGAGAACTCAAACATATACTAGTATTCAACTCTGATCATGAGCTTCATATCTACATACATGATTCAGACTTAGATTCTTCTTATATCTAAGGAAATCTCAAGTCATCAAAATTTCGGGTTATTACAACTATTTTACTACATCCATGGGATAAGATCCAATGGCTTATATTGCATGGATTATCACTGGACCCCAGTGTTTTAATTTGAGTTGGTGGTTCTCGATGCAGTGGAAAGTTGAAATCCCCAAATTTAATAATTAATATTCATCTCAGCATCTTTATTGGGAAGAGAGAGTGTGTATCAGAAAGCAACAAAGAGTTTTGTTAAGAGCCTCCTAGAAATCCTTATGATTTTTGCCCAATTCTTCTATGAGAAGCCAACCAAATTAGCAAAGCCTAACAAATATGGTAGAAACACAGACAAGTCCATGAGCCTCTCTTGGACATGAGGCTTCTTCAGCTTTTTGTAAAAACTAATTTAACAGAAAATTAATGTATCGAGGTTACAATACTACAATTTAGTAAGTTGAGAGAGCAAATTATCAAAATTAGAAGTTTGTGGATAAATTATCAAAAGATGACAAGTTTAAAAGGCATCAGTGCTAAATACCTAAATTTGGAAATAGTAACTCTTCGGAAAATATAATATTTTCTTTTTAAAAAAATTGAGGTCTTGTAAGAAGAAAAATGTATTTAGTTTTCAATAGTATTTAAAAAAAAATCTTCATTCTCATAAATTTTCCAGCTTTTCAAAATTGAAGAAAATATCATTTTGTTTTGAAAAGAAGAAACAAAAATAATGAATAGATAACTTTCACAAGAGATAGTGAGGCGTAAAGTGTGACGAAAGGAAAAAACATCTTGACAAATGGAGAGACATGTCTATTGGGAAGTGAAGAAAGGAAGGAAATATATATATATATATATATATATATAAGGTAGAGAGAGAGATTGTTTCTCTCCTCTATATAGTTATAAGTTAAAGATTATAGATAAACTTGCAATTGTGAACCAAACACAATAAAAGAATAAAATTATTAATTTTTTTTGAACCTATATTATAAAATATTTATAAAATGTACCTGTTGTTTTTGAAAGAATTGAATATCAAGACATCCTGAGCCAAGCAAAAATTAAAACCAACATTGTGGTTAAAAAAAAAAAATAACAAATAACAAAAAAACAAAAATGTGGTTTAAAAAGAAAAGAAAAATATATGAATGGCAACTTATTAAGAAAAAATGGAGCTAGCATTCTGTTTACCTCAAATTCCATAAGTTGCATGAGGTGGGAATTTGGGCCGGGCCAAACGGGCCGGCCCGCGGCCCGTAATTTAGGCACGGCCCGCATTCTATCGGCCCGGTAAAAGCCCGGTCCGATAGTAAGAGGCGGACTGGGCTCTCCTTTTAGGTTCGACGGGCCGGCCCGGCCCAGCCCAGCCCGAATATTTAAGCACAATGGGCCGGCCCGGCCCGGCCCGGCCCGGCCCACCCATTATTTAAAATTTTATATATATTTATTTTTATTAAAATTTTTATTATTTTTAAAATTTTTATTAAAAAAATTATATATATTAAATATTAATATTATAATATTATATTATATATATATATATATAAAAAAACGTTGGACTTGGGACCAACGCTGTAATAGCCGTTGGTCCAACGGCTATATACTTACTAAGTATATAATTATACTTAATTATAATTAATATTAAGTTAACTAACTAATTAATATTATAATTATTAAGTACTAACTAAGTAATTATAATATAAATATAAATATAAAAATTAATAGAAATAGTATAATAAATTTTTTTAAACAAAGTATAAAATTTTTTATTTTTTATCTAAGATAAATTATTAAGATAAATTATTAAATTATAAAAAATATACAAATTTATTCAAAAATTACAAATAAAAAATAAAATTAAATAAAATTTTAAAAAATTAGGCCCGGCCCGCTCTAAGCCCGCGGGCCGGGCTGGGCTTATATTTCAAAAATTCGGGCCGGGCCGGCCCGGCCCGAATTTCCGCAATAGCCCATCGGGCTCGGGTCGGGTGGCCCGAATTCCCAGCAACTTGCATCACATAAAATTTAAAAAAAAAAAAAGAAGGAATAATCACAATTGATCCTCTGACGTTTAAATATTGCATGAGATATGATAAAATAAATTAATTAATTAAAAAAAAAAAAAAACGCAAACGAAACTACTTCTTCTCATCAACATGTGGCAATTTTTTTCCTCTTTCTTTTAAGAAACAAAAAGACAAAAAAAAAAAAAAAAAAGTAGGAAAACGTGACTAAGAAATAGTTAAAAAAACAAACTAACTTTTTATGAAGTGATGATATCAGTAAGAGAAAGGAGTTAAAAAAAATTTACTAGTTGGATTGTGCCTTTTATAGATGTATAGATGTATGGATGGGCAACGACTTCGATGGAGGATTGAAGGGAAGAAGGGTCTGAGGGTAGAAATTGGCTTTTTTTCTTTTTTCTTTATAATATAGATATTATCCCATCTCTTGTCTCTGTTCTTTCTCCTTTGAAGCTCTTTCTCATTACAAGCCAAACGGAGAAAGTCTTTTACATGCGAAGATTTTTGTAGTACTTCCTACTTTACAAATGGTTATGGTGTGTGCTCAACAAATTGAAGGAAAAAAAAAAAAAAAGAAGAAGAAGAAGAACAACAAACGAAATCCTCTCCACCAATTGAAATCCCCTAATTTTCTAGTGGAATAAATAAATAAAAACTACAAATCGTCTGAACTCTAAAGAGAAATGGAGGTCCAAAACCTCCACCAAGAATCATAAAATCCTTACTTCTCTCGTCATATATTGGAAGCCACCCTTGAGATTTCCCGATTCAGAGAAAGTTCAAAATTACGGAGAAGTTTTCCAAAATTATTGTCGTACTAAGTTAAATATTTGTTGTTCTTCTTTTTAACAAGTTTTTTCTAAAAGGGTTTTTTTTTCAGAAGTTTATTTGTACGAAGATGAATTTCCAATTTTCAAAAGAAGAAAGACGAAATTATCATGGGCACTTGAACCTAGGGGTGGCAATTCGTGTCACGTGTCGGATTCGTGTCGTGTTTGAGCCGTGTCGAATTTTTTCTTCTCCAACCCGAACACGACCCGTGACACGAAAACGATACGAAACCACGACACGAACACGACACGAACCCGTAACGGGTTGACACGACACGAACCGAATTTGACCCGCGACACGAAATTGACCCGCAACACGAAATTAACCCGCGACACGAAATTGGCCCGCGACACGAAATTGACACGAAATTCAGGTTGAACCCGAAATTGACACGAATTTAACACGAATTTGACACGAAATTTAGGTTGGACCCGAAATTGACCCGAAATTGACACGAAATTGACACGAATTTGACACGAAATTGACACGACATTTGACACGAAATTGACACGGAAAAATTCGTGTCAACCCGAACACGACACGAATTTTTCCGTGTCAATTTTGGGTGACCCGAACACGACACGACCAATATTTTTCCCAACCCAAACCCGCAAAATTCGTGTCGTTTTCGATTCGTGTCGTCGTGTCGCGACCCGTATTGCCACCCCTACTTGAACCTATTTCTTCCTCTCTATGAGCTTGACTTGGCTTTACCGTGTTGATCAGATCCAAACAAGTGTATTGTCAATTAGATTTAATAATAAGAGAAAATTCCAAACAAGTGTATTGTCAATTAGATTTAATAATAAGAGAAAATTCCAAACAAGTGCATTGTCAATAAATAACGCACTAAAGAGGCTTATAACATATGACTAAAAAAACAAGAAAATTACAAGGAAGCAAAGTGAACTTAAAATATGAAATCATAGGATGGATATGCCCACGATCCAATCCTCTTCGAAAAGGAGATCGAATCGATGCTTCATTGAGAAAGGGTAGTACTAAAATTAATTATTTACCTTTTTCAACAAGACAATGCATAATTAAAAGATCCACAACCTCACACAAATTTCTCTATTTCACGCTTACAGGAAAAATAAGAAACATGGTCGATCCGGCAGGTGCCTTGGTGAACTATGAACTTGTGCTGGAAAGTTGGTTTGTGGTAATTCCTAATTCAGACTTAGCTGAGTTGTAGCCAAGTGAAGATGCAGTTGGGCTGTACTACATGGATCTATTGGCGTCCTCGGCGGAAGAGAAGGCAACGGAACTTCATCATTAAGCACAAAATTTACTTGCCTTATTGAAGGCCGGAGACGACAATCTGGATGAGCACACCAGAGCCCAACGAGCATTAACTTTTCCATTTGCTGCTCATCATAGTCTCCGAGGTTAAATCTAGGATCTGCAGCTTCAAGAACCTTTCCCTCTTCGTATAGCTCCCACACCCAATCCTCCATCACGATTTGAGCTTCCGATGCTTCGGGATTCATGGATCTTCTTCCGCAGGCTATTTCCAGAACAACAATACCGAAACTGTACACATCGGATTCCTTGGTAGCCTTGCTTGTTTCGACATACTCAGGAGCCATGTATCCCCTAGTGCCGGCCACATCTGTGGTTTTGGAACCTTTAGCATGGTCCACTAACCTAGCTAAACCAAAATCCCCAAGCTTAGCATTGAAACCGGAGTCCAACATTATGTTGCTCGGTTTTATGTCCCTATGGACAACATACTGTTCCCACCCTTCATGCAAGTACAGCAATGCCGAGGCTAGGCCTTGAACAATTTTGTACCTGATTTGCCAAATCAACAACTCGGTTGCGTTTAAAAGATACCTGTCTAGGCTACCATTAGGCATGTACTCATATACAAGTAAAAAACATTTTTTATTGTGACACCACCCAATGAGTTTCACCAAATTCCTATGCCGCAGCTGACTAATAACTTTTACCTCCGACGCATATTCCTTTATTCCCTGGTTGGATTCCTTGGATAATTTCTTAACGGCAACAAAGGAGTTGAGTTCTTTTAGAAAGCCTTTGTAGACACCGCCGAATCCTCCCTCTCCGAGCTTCGCTTCATGGTTGAAATTATTAGTTGCTCTCTTGACTTCATGGTAGGAAAACTTTCTCGGTCCCGCTCCCCTCTCAAAGTCGTCGTTCAAGTGCGTATCAGGGGCAATATCTTCTTTGCTCCTTTTGATCCACCTCCACAAACAAATGCCAGCTAATACAAACCCACTAATAATTCCGCCACCGACATGCAATCCCACAACCAGCTGGCTTTTCTTTTTATGATCGAGACTTTTTCCCACGAGTAAAGTGGAATTAAAATCCCACGAGTAAATACTATGAAGGGCTGTCCAATTTCCAGTTGAAGCTGAGAAGCCAATAGTAACATTTGGGGGCAGCACAGTCTTTAGATCAACTTCGCAAGAAAGCCTGTACTCTAGCAACACAGAATCATTCCAGCTAGTGAAAAGAACACTCAACTGCTTTGAACTCGAATTATAGGAAATCCAAGCTTCATTTGGTTTCTCTTCATGAAGAGTATACCACCATCTCGTGGTAGCTACAGATAGCATGGAATTAACATTGATTCCTACATGTTCAAATGGTGGATCATAAGATACGGCAGCGGAGATATCAAACTCCACCGCCACAAATGGATCCCCGTTTGTGTTGTATTCATTTGCGTTGTCCCATCTAAGGCCCATGCCACCACCTTCTGTCGACTTTAGAAGGAGCTTTGAACCGGCTGGTGCAAGGAAGAAGGCAAGCCCGTCTCCGTGCAATGGATTACCTTGTGAATCAATCACAAACGAGAAACGTGTTGTGAAGTCTGATAGACTTCCAGACACCTCATCCCATAATTGTAAAGGTTCAAAATAGGTCGCCCGACCCACTGAATAGGCACAAATGATGTCGGGAATGAGTTTGATTGTGCGGTTTTGTGGATCCACACCTGCTCTTCCCTCACAAGATATGCGAGTGTCACCAGGAGTGAAGCTATTGAAGCTGAAGTTTAAGGCTTCCGTAAAGGAGAAGAAAATGGACAGAATTATGAAAAGTACATAAGAGAGAGACATGAGGAAGCTTGGACGGCATTGGGATTTTGTAGTGATCATCACAACAGCCATCGTTGGAGATAGGGGAGAGAGAGAGAGATTAATGGGAATATTTTTCTTCAAAATCTAACTGAGATTTATTGAGCTTAACTAGTCCTCTATTATGAGTTCAGTCGGTCAACTTTATTTTTTTATTTTTATTTTTATTTTTTAGGGTAAAAATGGTTGAATTTTATGAACTAGACATATCGTCGAGTAAAGCTTGAATGATACAACTAGGAACTTCTTCCAGCCAATAGTGCTTAATGTTTTGAGCTAAAGCAAAACGGGCTATTGCGTGGGCAACACCATTCGCTAAGGGTGGAATGGTCAACTTTATTGTTAATCCCCACAAAAATAATGTTATTAATACCTATATAAAACTCATGCAGCAACTAAATATTAGCATTCATAATTTCCTGGAGATTTCATGATAGAGAGTTGACTCCCTCGCCATTGGTGTGATCTGTTGTACTAATGAATTTAATTAGCTAATGAAGTTATAGGTCTTTAAGTTTTTAAGCAAATGACAGTTTGATCTTTGGATTATGTTTAATTTATCGGTAAATTTCAAATTAAATTTGTAAGTGACAAATCAACATCACCTAGGTAAGGAGCATTAAAATTCAATATTTGGCAAGATTGATCGAAGTTCCCTCACATGAAAAGTATACAGAGAAGAGTTGAATTTTGAGCTGGTTGAAATCCCTCTATAGAGCTTTACCTATAGTAGTTATTAGGTTCCTTATTATAAAATTTCAGTTTCGTCACTGTCTATTCAAATCCCGTATTTCTCACCCATTAAGTTAGTTATGCGGGATACAGGGGTTAGAAGACCTTAAGACACGTTAAGGAGTTTTTTTTTCTCCTTCTTCTTCTAGTACAAAAGTCATTGTCTCCCATCGTAGGGGTTTGAAGACCTTAAGAGAAGTTGGGGAGTTTTTTCTACAAAAGTTGTTCTCCCCCATTATAGACGTTAGAAGACCTTAAGACACTTGACGGAGTCTTTTCTACAAAAGTTGGTATGGGGAAAGGGAAACGTTGACTACGGACTGCCCTCAATTCTTAACTATATTTGGTCAATTGGTCTTGCCGCGTGTGTGACTCGCTCTTTTTTTTTTCTTTTTCTTGATAAGAATATATAAATATCTAAATTGGAGGATATAATTTAAAATATTTTTTTTCTTTTATTTAAATGAATGTCTAAATTGATATTTATAAAAAAACAAAAAAAAACACATTATTCTTTCATAACAATTTAAAAATAAATGAATCAAAAATTGATAAAAAAGGAAATAAAAAATCTCTAAAAAAATGTCAAACTTAGCAAATCTTTTTATAAAAGAAAACTAAGACCATTTTACTTGATTAATTATAAAGAAAAAATGATCATAATAGATATAAGTTGCATGATATGGAAAAATAATCATTGTAATAAATAATTAGTCATTAGAATAAAGTTAACTATATTTATAATTAAATAGTTATTGTACAGCAATAGAAAATACTTTAAAACCTAAAAACGATATCATAATGATATAGCAATCATCATAAAGGAAAAAACATATCACATATTGAAAGACATTATAATAGTATAATAATTATTATATAGAAATAAGAAATTTTATACCACATTTAAACTTTAGAAACTAACTATTAAAACAAGATCAATGATAATAGAAAAAATATATTATCATAATAATATTAAACAATTATAAAAAAAATAGGTTTCTAAGAAACCTAAATCATATTTAAGAAATATGTTTATATAAAACCTATATCATATTAACAAACAATCATTGTAATAAAGAATCGATCATTAAGAGTAAGATACAACAATGATAAATATATATATATATATATATTATGAATCAAGCACAACAGAATGAAGAGGAATTTGTATCATTTCAAATCCCTATTCTTATCGAAGAGAATGAGAGAAAATGATATTAAATATAGTAAAATGGTAAAATGAACACTACAAGAGGTTTTTTTTTTAATAGAATTTTATGTAATATTATTAAAAAATAGACATATTTTATTATATGGTCTTAAAAACAGATATTTTACGTAATTATTTCTAATATGAATGTTTGTTAAAGACTTTACTCTTTGATTGATGAAAAATGCATCATTCTAATCTCACCAAATACGTTAACAATAACGACTCTAAATCGAGTATCAGACTAACAACTACAGGCCTTTACATCCAAATCAAGTGTGTGTGACTCGCTATTGGCTTGGCTGTAACGACCCACCTTACATGGCCGTTACTCAACGTACTTAAACTACTTAATTTGCTTACTTATAGCATAAGACTTAAAATTTGCATAACTTTTTTTTTTCCTTGTAGAAATTTATATCTTTTTGTAATTAGCACAATAGTAATTACCGTAATAATTGTACAACTTATATATGTTGAAAAAAATCATCAAAACTAATTAATAGCTTTAGAACTTATTGTCCATACTTGATTAGTAATAATTACTTACTAATAGAAATTTAAATAGCATATTAAAAATACCTAAATGGTATAAACTATATAACACTTATATTAAAACATGTTGTTTAAAATGCGGAAATAACTATGCAGTGGTATCCATGACTGCCCTTTACATTCGCTCCGTAGCTTGCTTAGTCCATCTTTTTAAACTGTAGATTTCTTACCTACAGTATGAACATTTTATGATGAGATTTCGCTCAACAAGTACAAAGATATTCTCGCAAAATAATTAAAAATATATAACAAAACATGCACGATTCGTTTATACTTGATTGTGAATTATCCATTATTATTGATTATGGATTTTTTTATTTTGTCTTATCAGTGGGCCCTGGTGTACGTACCGGATGCATGTGATCATCGGGTTATGAAGGTTTGCAAGGTCCCCAACAGCACCGAGATCATAGATTGGACTTGTTCCAAATCAACTGAGATTAACTAAATTGATCATCCCTTGTGGAAGGTTTGTACGACACCCTTAACTTATCTTGTCTTAGTCATGTTAATTATTTTATGCTGAGTATGCAATATGTTATCCTTCAACATAAATTCTCAAAGCTATAAAACTGAGACATGTATCATGATAGCTTTAAAACATGTAAGTCATAGCGTCAAGCATGGAAGTACGCAATATGTCATACTTCAGCACAAATCTTAAACATAGAACTTGAACATATCATCATGGAGTATATCTTCATAAAACATGTGTTTTAAAAATATATCATAAAGCATGTATTTAAAACACAGTTTAAAGACTTGTATTTCTTAAAACATATCGTTCTTAAAACAATTCAAAACTTGCATTGAATAAAACCACTCAAATCTGGCAACTTATAAAACTATTTAAACGTACATCACATTAATCATGAAGTATATTTCATAAAATACATTTAAGATTGAAAACCGTAGTTTTCGTACTGTAGACGAGCTTTGTACTTACTTGTTTTCCCGCCATAGTATTTTTCCCGTCTTGATCTTTTGGTGAAATAACATGTCGACATCCTATTTTAAACACCCATAACGAGTGTAAATATTTAATTTAGCTAATTAAATTTCTACATTAGAATTTAATTAGCTATTTATTTATCTTAAATGATTGATCAAATCATCAGGTTGTCTAGTCTGAGAACATTGGTCCTACAAGCTCATTTGACTATGGAAATTTGTATATAAAAATCCTCTGTTAAGTGTTGACCAATATCTTTTGGGACTCTTGAGCTAAAACCGAACTCTTCGTCCTACTTCAACTGATAAAAAAAAATATCTAGCTAACTAACTATCTTGATTTCCATGATAAATTTTTCCAAAATTGTTTTCAACAATTCGATACCATTAAATGTGAAGATCAATTTATCCTACTGTCCCAGAGATAAGGACTTTTACCAATTTTCATGTCATAAAACTTCGTGACAAAATGCTATCTTTTACAGAAACGTATTTTGAGAAAATTTTCTTATGCAAACTTGTGCATTTTAAAGTATTATGTAAATACCGTACTTTGCTCAAAATCAAATGCACGTTATGAGAGCCATTTAAAATTCTGCTTAAAATTAATACATTTTATGTAAAAAGATTTTTTCACGAATCTTATAGATCTTAAATAGATCTTTAACTTTCGTGTTTTAATTAAAAACTTATTAAATATTTGACCCAATTATTTGCTTAAATTTTATAACTGTATAGTGTGAATTATGAAAAAGTCACTATTTTGAATTGATTCCATAGATCAAATAAAACTGTTTCATAGCATTGTTTCTAAAAACTTCTTCGTGCATAAAATTTGTAGGTCTCATTGAGATCTAAATCTTTTATGCTTGGCTTAAAGCCTAATTCAAAATCTAAAGTGCTTATTTTATGTGAAAACCAAAGCTTGGAAAATTTTATAATCAGGAATTTTCCTGTTTTCTAGCAATTTATAAATCACCATGAAACTATACTTTAGAGACATTTTCAGAAAATATCATCTTCATGAAACTCATTTAAAATTCATAGACCTTAAACTTTCCAGTTTTGGTCAAAACTTGGTTTGACTTGTATCTTACACTTTTCTTTGAAAAACTGAGACAAAACTATTTTCTTTTCAGTTTGGGACCAATTTTGTAAATCCATATAAAATAGTACACTAAATACATTTTTAATAAAAGTCATTATCAAAAAACTTTTAGATCTCATCAAGATCTAAAACTTTCATGTTTTGACCAAAAGCTAATTTGGTCTTGAACTTGTTCGTTTGTATAAAATACCGTGGCTAAATCCTTATTGAAGGAACCTTGTTCAAGTTTTGCCTGCTTTTCAAAATTGGTCGAAAACTCAATCTTAACATCATTTTTTGATAAAACAATCTTCATGAAACTTTTAGATCTCATCACGATCTAAAACTTTACTATTTTGATTTAAATCTATTTCAGCTTCTAAGATACTCTTTTTAGTCAAAACCCGTGAGTAAGAGATCATGTTATCAGGAGATCACATTTCTTATGGTAGTTTTTAAATCGGCCTAGAAGTCTACTCTAGAGACGTTTTTGGACGAAATAATCATAAAAATTTTAGATTTTTAAGAGATCTAAAACTTTCACGATTTGAGAAAAAGCTAAATCGGCCGCTAAGACCCTCGTTTGGACTACAATCCGTGGCTGGACAGGTTTACTCCAGTTTCTGTCCAGTTTTGGAAAATAGCTTGAAACATGATCTTAAAATCCGAATTTGATAATCTTTATTTGAGAAAGAATTGTTCTTAACTTCCAGATCTAAAACTTTTCAGTTGATGACAAAATCTAACAAAGTCGTTTATATGGTCGTTGGAGCATAAACCATGACTGCAAATTTGGACCGGTTTTGAAACGGTTGTTAGTTGGATTAGACACTTCCAAACGTGTCTCTAAGGCGTAAGCATAACCAAAAATCATCTTGAACATAATCACCCCTTAGCCCTAAAGCCATTCAACATAAAAACTTAAATAACAAAAATATAAAACTTATTACAACCCAATAACAAATTCCTATACATTGGTTCTAAACATAAATTAGTGCTTGAAACTAAGAGGATGAGTTTAGGAGATTTTACCTCGAATAATCCTCTAGCTTTTATTGTGTGGAAGGTGCTGGAGTTTTGAGAGTGTGAGGGGTGAGAGAGGGACGTTTTTTTGCTGAGAAAAGAGAGAGAAAGGGTTGCAAAATAAACACTAAATGACTTGGTTTGCTTATATGGACATAGGGCTAATTGCACTTACTTTTTCTCAACTCACTTAAGCCAAATTAAACATGATATAAAGTCCATATATTGAATATTGTAGACATGCCTATACTTATAGATTGAAATCATTGTGACTGAAGAGAGACGACACATGATATATAACTTTACAAACAGATCAATCAAAACACACATGTAGCATTAAAACAACAAATAGCTAGGCAACAAACACAAAACAGAATAATCCTGCATTGAGACAAATCGCTAGCGCAGTTATTGAAGAAGAGCATTCACGAACAAGAATTTATTATGAAGCACGACATTCTGAACCGATCATCAGTTGATTCAAATTTTTTATCCCCTAAATAATTTTCTGACTCCTCAATGATTGAAAACATTGACCACATGTTGCATCCATAGAAACAGAGATAAGGTCTCAAGTTGATCTGAAAAAAAAAATGATAATGGTGAGGTCAAGGTGAAATCAAAGAATGAAAAATTTTGTCCTGCAAATTTTCGTTGATATTTCCGTAAAATGACCAATGACCGACACACAGCTATCTTTGAAATACTAATCAGATATGTAAGACCATTAAAATTTATTGCAAGAACGCAAGAAAAAACAACTTTGAAGATAAAAGGAATGAAATATGCCATGGAATTTATGACAACTCATCACCTTTTCCAAGAATTTTTTTTTTTTTCCTCTTCCATTGTAGGGTAGGCGTTGGAAAATATTGGACAGCAAAACGTGAAAACAGCGACTCGTTGTCGTATTGCCGTGTGTGACTCGTTATATTTTCCACCACTAGTTTATAGTCGCACACAAAAAGACAAAAAGAGTTATAACTTTCTTCCAAACTTCACAAGGACGACACACGAAAATAAACTCGTCAAGATAAGCCAATGTGAGTAAATTAATCAGATCACTATTTAGTTAATTTTCCTTTTGTCTACCAATACCAACATCCAATACTTGGCTTTTCTCCAAACTGCATAATCAATAATTAAGGTCCATACACATATTACACACACAAATACATATATTTATATATATATATATATATATATGTATATGTATATTTGTACCTTATAACTTCTCTGCAATCTTATCTAAGTGTCTGTCTTATCCCATTAAGACCTCTCTTTTTTTTTTTTTTTTTTTTGAGATTAATCTTGTCATATTAAAAATTAAAATTTGATCATGATAGTCCTTAATTTTTTTTTATAGACCATGATAGTCCCTAATTACCTATTATAGTTATTAGGCTCTTTTATAAAATTCTAGTCTCGTCGCTGTCTATCCAAACCCCTCTTTTATCATCATTATGTTAGCTCAGCGTGGTCTACGAGTTAAAAGACCTTAAGACACGTTAAGGAGTTTTTTCTACAAAAGTTGTTCTCCCCCATTATAGGGGTTAAAGACCTTAAGGGACGTTACGGAGTCTTTACTCAATTGACTAATGACTATCCTCAATAGTCAATTACATTCAATCTTGTCATGTGTGTGACTCGCTTTTTTTTTTTTTTTTTCCCTCTCTCTCTCTTTCCTCCTAAATAAGAGGGACAATCCATCTCTAAACATGATCAAAGTGTATTTTCAGACATTAATATGAATATTTGTTAAAGGCCTACTCTTTGACTGATGAGGAAGTTCATCGTCCCAACCACCAAATATGTTAACAAAAACGACTCTAAATCAAGTATTGGACTAATAACTACAGGCCTTCACATCCAAATCGAGTGTGTGTGTGACTCGCTGATTATACGAAAACCTGACTATATGCGGTGTTACAAAGCGAATTTGTAACAAATAATAATTGGATTCTGTTGATCAACAAGCTAAAACCAGGAATACGACACCATAGAATGTCACCATGATCCATGAACGACAATAAACGTGAGAAGAACGTAAAACAGATATTACCACTTTGAGTAAATGATATACTTGAAAATAACAACTCATAATAATTGAATAAACAACATCTACTAGTCGGGCTAAAAAAGAACACACATACACACACATTCTCTGATATTTGAAAACGATGTGAATTTTGAAAACAATGTCAATCTCCTCACCAAGTTCATCGTCACCTGCAATTCGCACCTTGCAAGATTTGCCTGGTCCGTCTTGCCACACTCGCCAAATGTTTGATAAAAGGCCCCACTGAGACGACCCGTTCTTTTGTAACTGGGTCAAACAAGGAGGTTGGTTCTGGTGTCATTGAGATTGATAGTGCGATCTGGGAATTTGTTTTGGGAAACAGGTTCCATACATATTAACAGCAGTGGAGCCAGCCTATTGTTTCTATGGGTCGGGACATACAGTAAATGATAATAAAGTTTTTAGTGGACTTATAACGGGATAACTAATTTTTAATAGGATAAAATGAGAAAAATAAAAAGTTTTTTATAGATAAAGTTGAGAAGAAAAAAAGTCACTGAGGGCCTCGGTTATGAATGACTTTGTCCCTGAGTACTAGGACTCTATTGATTTAACCTTGGGGGAGTTATCTAGGTACATGAAAGTAGAAAACAAAATGTGCTAGAAAAAAAACAAAAAAAAAATTCGTACTTCATTTGTATATTATCCTAGAGTTAAGAAATTGGTTATCGGTTTCCACTGCTTCCTCAAGGGAACTTATGCAAGTGGTGACTATGGACCTGTGGTACTTGTTCCGGAAGTGATGTAAAGTGTTATATGTTAGGGAAAATCTGCATTGTAAAGTAAAAGTGTCTGAAATAATAAAACTAAATTATGTGTGCGTTTGGTAAAACGGTTTGAGTTGAAATTTTTAAGTTTGAGTTGGTTGACTTTTTAAAAATTAGTTATAAATTTTGTTGACTTTTCAGAAAAATAAAAAAATTGAGATAAAAAAGTACAGTTTAATTGGAGTCAAACTGGTGAGCCCAACAAGGGCTATACCTTGGAATTGGATATTCAAGTATTTATTCCCAAGTAGAGAGAGATGTAACTCTCCACATTTTTCTTTTTGTCCCCATTTGGATAAAAGAACAATCTCCTGCAACAATATCAAATACTAACATACATTAATAATATTCCTTATTTTACCATTCAAAAGAAAATTTGATTAATTATTTTAGGGGAAAAAAGATCTTTTAAATAATTTTTAAAAACTTCGATCATTTGTTGAAAAACTTCTCAAAAAAAATGCTATTTAGTTATAAATCCCAATTTTATATACGGTTATTTTATACATGTTTTTTTTTTTTTAATTCTATTATCTCCAACTTTAAGCATACCCATATTTCGTTAACTCTTTTTTCTTTTTCGAACTTGAGATCAGGGGACTATTTCCAATATATATATGTATTAAATATTTAGATTACACTGTAAATTTTGACCACCCCTTTTTTTGAACTTGAGGTAAGGAGATTCAAATTCTTAGGTGTGGAATTACAGCTAGATTTTGTCTGTAATCACTAAATTTTGACTTTTTTAAACTTAGAGATTGTGAGATTCGAACTCAGAACCTTTTTTTTACTCTTAATACTAATTGATAAAAAAATATATATTATGTTATACAAATAAAGAGGAGGAACTAAAACCTCCAATCAAATTTACTTTTAAAAAACAAGGAAAACAAAATAGAAAGAATCATAATTCAGCTTAATGGAAAACCAAATATTAAAAATAAAAATCAGATTTATGTATATAGATGATCTAAGGTTAATAAGCAGCGGGGGTATATACGAGAGAGAGAAAATAAGAAGAACATATACACAACCATAAAATAAAGGTCAGAGCCATTTGTAAAGAGAGAAAAAAGGACGGTTTGAAAATTAACCTTACGTATTTTGTGATGAAATGTCTCACTCAATTTGGGGCAATTCAAAGAATTAAAAACTCGTAATTTTCTCTTATCACCAACATGATGACTATTATCTATATATCCCAAATCGATTGAGGAATTCTTATAATCAGTGGGTGGGAATGAGAAGGGATTTGGCTAGGATCTCTCAAGTTTGAAATCTGAAAATATTTTCATTCCTCGTTAATAAGTGAATAACGTAATTTTTTTTTTTTTAAAAAAAATTATCAGTTATACTTCGTGTTTGTGAAACTATACAGCACCTCTTGTCACCTTCAGTACTTGTGTCTTTTGTTGCATGGTTAATGGTTGCGATTTCCACAGGAGTACTTTTACATTTAACAAATTAATTCAATTTTAATATAGGATTGAAAATTTCTAAAAATCTCTATATAAGTGGAGTTTTGGTACATTTATTGAATATTGTACACACGCCTATTCCCTATAGATTAAAATTATTGTATTTGTATTTATAGAGTGACAACGTTAGGAACCTTTATTACTATACTCAGAAGTTTGTAGTTAGGGGATTGATAGAGTGTGATGAGTAGTTTGTTAGAGGGAAATAGTTAGTATAAAAAGGGGGTTGAGTGGTTATCGGAAGTATGTGTATGTGTGTATTCTGTGATTATGAGTGTTGGTTGAGGCCATTGAGAGGCTCGAGGGTTCCTTGAAACCACCCTGTTATCATTTACATTTTCTACTCTTTTCTTTCCATGTGATTCAATAGAAAGTTCAGACTTTTGGGCTCCTAACAGACAACACACACACACATATATATCCCATCTAGAATAATATATAACTTTACAGACTGATCAATCAAAACACACATGTAGAATTAAACAACATAGACGACATAGTTAAAGGAAGAGAAAAAGAGAGAGAGAGAGAGAGAGACAAAGCATAATAATTATTTTTGCGCCAATTTAATCCTTTAATTAGTCATAGATTTCTTATTATTTAACACTTGTTATAAGTGGTTAAAGTTAATAGCTACGAACTCTTTTGGAAATCTATGCTCTAAATAACCAATAAAAGAAAATTCAAAGATAATCCACCAAATGTTGATGGGTACAACTACTAAAAACTCTTTAGTAATGCAACAACTTCAAAATTTACAATATTAATTCTCCTCCTAAATAGAGAAATAAATTATAAATTTCACCATTAATAACATTTTTAAATTGATGACAAGAAAATATAAATATGATATTACTCTCATTTTCTATTTTAATTGGGATTTTGTGAAAATATTATGTGTAAAAATTCATTATATATATAATGAATAAATAATCATAATTTTGTGAATTAAAAAAGTGAATTTTATATCATGCCAAGATTTACCTACTAAATAAAATTTAGCAATCTTAATACAATCTCAAAAAGGGGGGGGGGGGGATTCAGGGAAGTGCTCGTGCACCCCCCACCCAGTGGGTCATTACCCATTGGGCAAGGCAATGGGCTTAAAGCCCACTGCAAGAAAAAAAAAATTAAAAAAAAATTAAGGGCACCCCTTCCCCTTGTTCAGTAGGCCGCTGGCCCACTGAGCAAAGCAGGCAGGCAGTCAAAAAAAATTTCAGAAAATAGGTTGCACAAGAGGGGGGTTTTTGAAAATTCAAAATCCAACCCCTAAACAAGCAAAACAAAAATGAAAAGAATGAATGAATGAATGATTACAATGTAAGATAATAGACTACTTGAATGATTACTCACTAAAATCACTTAGAAATACATGAAAAACCACCAAAACAACCTTACAGCTTATCCTCTTCAGCTGAGCACATTTTTGGAGAGATTAAATCCAAAATTTCAATTTTTAAGCCACAATAAGGTTTAGTTATAAAATGGTTTTAAGATAAACCAAAAACCACTCTTTTCTCTTTCATAAATAATAATTTAAAAAAAAAAAAAAAACCATACAAGCAAAGAAAAGTTCTCTCTTCCTCCCTTCATTGTGGACGAAATTTGTAGCTAAGGGAAGCCAAAAATATTCTTCATCTCCTTCCATCCATTCCCAAGATCATTTTTTAGCAAGGAGGAAGAGGCATTCCAAGTGTCTTCCTAGGTAAAAACCTATATTTTTCCACTTGTTTCCTAGAAAGAAAAATGATGTTTTAAAAATGTTTTAAAGTGATGTTTTATCTCCATTCTAGCCCCCTACCTCAAGGATCCAAGAGTGGTTCAAAGCCTTCAAGAGAAGCTAAGAACCCACTACTTTTCTAAGAGGTAAAAGACTTGTAAACTAGTGGTTTACCAAATTCTTGATAACTTTTCTTTCAAAATGTGTTCTTACAAATATGAAAATCTTAGCATGGTAAATGAATAAAATATTGTTTTGCTACCTAATGAGATAATATATGTGCTTGCCATGATTTAAAATGGCTAGAAAACATGATTTGTGTATGAAATATGTTGAATAGTATGTTTATGTGATTTTTATGGTTATATGACATGAAATGAGTATTGATGTATGAGAATAGGAGATTATGGCATGATGATATGTTATGTCCTCTGTTTAATGGAAGCATGAATGATGAGGAAAATATTTTGACATCACAAATGGACTAGAATAAGAATTAATGATCATAAAGTACCAAAAATAACATTTTGACATAAATGTCAATAAATTGGAAAATGGTATTTTGAGTGGGATTTTCATACTCATGTAGAAGGACAGAATATTACTCTTGACATAAGCAATAAGAAGAGCTCAAGTTTGGTCAGAAAAAAAAATTTGTCAAAAATGATGATTTTGCCCTCAAGGGGTAAAATCGTAATTTCACCAACCTAGAGACATTATTTGAATCCAAAAATTTTCAGTCTTGATTAGAGACTTAAAATAGACTTTGTTGATAAATGGATAAGAAATGACCAAAACACCATTTTGGGGTCAAAACTTAAATATAGAAAAATTTAGGGTCAAAAACATAAATAAAAAACTTATTAAAAATGAATCATGATCCTATGAGAACACTTTATAAGGACATTAAGTATAAAAAACGTGAACCCAAGGGGTATTGGGAACTAATTGGGGCTAAATAAGGACTAAAATGTAAAAAATAAATAAATAATGGGTCAAATTATAAAATCTGCTTAGACTATAATTAGACAGCATCTTTGTCACCCTTAAAACAATATATTAAGCTAAATAAATATAAGAAATAATATGGTTTATGTTATAGTCAAATGTTCGACCTTAAAAAGATATAAAGGTGCTTAAATGTAATACTTTTATTTGATTGTGTTAAGAAATGTAATAAGTTATGAAAGTCATTTTGAGAGCTTAGAGGCACTGTATACATTATTCTAAGGCTCTAGGATAAATTTTTAAAAGCCATCCAATAAATCTAGATTAAAAAAGGTATGTCTAGTGGCAAAATTATAATTTTATCAAAATAATGGGTAAAATGGCAATTTGATGGGGAGAACGTTTTGGGCTGTAGGTAGAGGTTTTTGTGGACCTATAAAATTGCAAGAGAGATTAGTAAAAGCTAAGGTCAAAAGATTTAACAAGTTTAAGCTTAAAAATGCTTGAATCACCGAAATATGGGTAAATTGGTAAATTAGTACTCGAGGGCTCGGTGACGAGAAATGAACCAGCCACTAGACTTGCTGAGATGCCATGTAATTGTTGACTAAAACTTAATAAAGACAACAAAGTGTAATGGGCCTTAACGGGTCCAAAACAATAATAAGGTCAAAATACTATTTGGAAATGGTTTAAGCCAATTACAAGTAAATGAATCACAATAGACCCATAAGCCCACAACCCACAAAAATTGTCCAATATGATGTTGGAAGACCATGGTTATCTATGGTCACCTAATGGACCCAAATATGAATAAAGTGGAATTGAGTAAAATAATGGATAAGGAATTAAGTATTAAATAATTAACTCACTGATGAGTTAATAATTAATTAATTTATAATTTATAATTAATTAATTATTAATTAGTAAATTAATTTATGATAATTATCTAATTAATAATTAAGTAAAAAAAACTTAGAGATAAATTAATAATTAAATTGAAATTAATTATTAATTAAGAGAACACATGTCTATAATCGAAAACGATTCAAAAACTTTACTCTAACTGTTGGATGTCAATTTAAAAGTAGAACACTGCATCGACTTGAAGGTAAAGCCACAAACAATCTACACGGATACACAGTTACGCGATTTCTGTAAGTATAGACCCCACCTATAGTGTGGTTGTTTATATAATATGCACGATATGAGCTCGATATTTATTTTTGATAATATGATATGATGTCATGATAACGTGTTTATTTACACACTTTACGAAAGTATATTATGATGACGTGTTTATTTACACACTTTACGAAAGTATGTTATGATAACATGTTTATTTACATGCTTTACTATATGCCATGATAATGTGTTTACACACACGCTTTATTGAACATGTCATTCTTGCATGCTCGCCATATGGCTTAATATTTAAGAAAGTGAAACTAATGATGTATCGTATCAATCTCCGATCGAATGAGAAGATATTCGCCTCCGGCCAAATGGGAGAAAATAATGATCAATAAAGTTAAAGTTATGACCTTGGGTGCTGACGGATTGGGTCGATCTCTCGTCTTCCCCATTTAAGGTCGCGTGCATCCCGATACGAATACAAGGGCCCATAAGATGTTGAATGAATAAATGGATAATTACATAATCTGCCATGCATTTTCAATTGTATACATTTATGGGATTGCACGCTATACTTACTGAGTTTATCTCACTCTTTTATGTTTCCCACTATAGGTAATTTAGGCAATTTGCCTATGACATATTAAGCGTTGATGGAGGGGCAGTGAGGATGCGTGATGGGTGAAAATATGATGTGTTCTATGGATGTCACCCGCATTTTTATATTCCGCACATGTTTTTTTAGGATTTGTTAAATGTTGTTTTGATGTTCGTACATTTTAATACTTAGGTATGAAATACTTAATTAGACACCGGTATTACTAAGTCTGAAATGTTATATTAGTATGTTTTGTTTAAAACTAATTCTAATTATTATGATTTTTAAATAATCACTTCTTCCGTAAATAAAGTTTTCAAAAAAAAAATTCCCTGAAATTTTGAAAACCTAGAAATAAACTTGTAACGATTTAAATAAGATGAAAAATCAAGTAAGTAAGTTTTAAGTGACGGCCTGAGAGGTCAGGTCGTCACAAGTAAAAATAAAAAATAAAAGTAAAAAAGCACTAAAAACTCTTCTTCTATATGTATTCATCATTATTATAATAATCTGAGACGTCATAAATAAGTAGTTACATAAATATAAGACTCGAAACAGAGACGGAGGGAGGTGAGGACAAGGGGGGCATATGCCCCCCTAGATTTTTAAAAAATTAAATTAAATTCTTTGACAAACTTAGTTTAATTAGGGAAAAATACCAAAGATACAAATCGATAAATGATAGCAAAAGATCTTATCGTTGTACTTTTGATTCAAATTTTTTATTTAATTCACAACCCCCCAAATAATTTTCTGACTCCTCAAGGATTGAAAACGTTGACCACATGTTGCATCCACAGAAACAGAGATAAGGTCTCAAGTTGATCTGGAAAAAAAAAAATGATAATGGTGAGGTGTGAAATCAAGAATGAAAATTTTCTCCTGCATATTTTCGTTGATATTTCCAAAGAATGACCAATGACCGACACAACTATATTTGAAATACTAGTCAGATATGTAAAACCATTAAAATTTATTGCAATAACGCAAGAAAAAACAACTTTGAGGATTAAAGGAATGAATTATGCCATGGAATTTATGACAACTCAACACCTTTTCCAAGAATTTTTTTTTTTTCCTCTTCCATTGTAGGGTAGGCGTTGGAAAATATTGGACAGCAAAACGTGAAAACAGCGACTCGTTGTCGTATTGCCGCGCGTGACTCGTTATATTTTCCACCACTAGTTTATAGTCGCGCACAAAATGACAAAAAGAGTTATAACTTTCTTCCAAACTTCACAAGGACGACACACGAAAATAAACTCGTCAAGATAAGCCAATGTGAGTTAATTAATCAGATCACTATTTAGTTAATTTTCCTTTTGTCTACCAATACCAACATCCAATACTTGGCTTTTCTCCAAACTGCATAATCAATAATTAAGGTTCATACACATATCACACACACACACACACACACACACATATATATATATATATATGTATATGTACATATGTACCTTATAACTTCTCTGCAATCTTATCTTAGTGTCTGTCTTATCCCATTAAGACATCCTTTTTTTTTTTTTCGAGATTAATCTTGTCATATTAAAAATTAAAATTTGATCATGATAGTCCTTAATTTTTTTTTTTTAATACATCATGATAGTCCCTAGTTACTTATTATAGTTATTAGGCTCTTTTATAAAATTCTAGTTTCGTCACTGTCCATCCAAACCCCTCTTCTCTTACCATTTTTTTTGATACATCATGATAGTCCCTAATTACTTATTATAGTTATTAGGCTCCTTTATAAAATTCTAGTTTCGTCACTGTCTATCCAAACCCCTCTTCTCTCACTATTATGTTAGCTTAGCGGGGTCTAGGGGTGGTTAGAAGACCTTAAGACAAGTTAAGGAGTTTTTTCTACAAAAGTTGTTCTCTCCCATTCCAGGGGTTAGAAGACCTTAAGGCACGTTACGGAGTCTTTACTCAATTGACTAATGACTATCCTCATTAGTCAATTACATTCAGTCTTGTCATGTTTGTGACTCGTTTTTTTTTTTTTTCCCCTCGGGGGACAATCGATGTTAATATGCTCTCTAAATATGATCAAAGTGTATTTTCAGACGTTAATATGAATAATTGTTGAAGACCTGCTCTTTGACTGATGAGGAACTGCATTGTCCCAACCACCAAATATGTTAACAAAAACGACTCTAAATCAAGTATCGGACTAACAACTTCAGGCCTTCACATCCAAATCGAGTGTGAGTGTCATTGAGATTGATAGTACGATCTGGGAATTTGTTTTGGGAAACAGGTTCCATCCATATTAGCAGCAGTGAAGCCAGCCTATTGTTTTAATGGATCGGGACATACAGTAAATGATAATAAAGTTTTTAGTAGACTTATAACGGGATAACTAATTTTTAGTATGATAAAATGAGAAAAATGAAAAGTTTTTTATATATAAAGTTGAGAAGAAAAAAACTCACTGAGGGTCTCGGCCATGAATGACTTTGTCCATGAGTACTAGGACTCTATTGATTCAACCTTGGGGGAGTCATTTAGGCACATGAAAGTAGAAAACAGAATGTACGTGCTTGGAGAAAAAAAAATAAAAATAAAAATCCGTACTTCCTTTGTATATTATCCTAGAGTTAAGAAATTGGTTATCGGTTTCCACTGCTTCCTCAAGGGAACTCATGCAAGTGGTGACTATGGACCTGTGGTACTTGTTCCGCAAGTGATCTAAAGTGTTATATGTTAGGGAAAATCTGCATTGTAAAGTAAAAATGTTTGAAATAATAAAACTAAATTATACCTTGGAATTGGATAGTCAAGTATTTATTCCCAAGTAGAGAGAGATGTAATTCTCCACATTTTTCTTTTTGTCCCCATTTGGATAAAAGAACAATCTCCTGCAACAATATCAAATACTAACATACATTAGTAATTTTCCTTATTTTACCATTCAAAAGAAAATTTGATTAACAATTTTAGGGGAAAAAAAATCTTTTAACTAATTTTTAAAAATTTCGATTATTTATTAAAAAACTTCTTAAAAAAAGACTATTTAGTTATAAATCTTAATTTTATATACGGTTATTTTATACATGTTTTTTTATTTATTTCTGTTATCTCTTACTTTAAGCATACCCATATTTTGTAAACTTTTTTTTCTTTTTGAACTTGAGATCAGGGGACTATTTCCAATATATATATATATATATATATATATATATTAAATATTTAGATTACATAGTAAATTTTGACCGCTCTTTTTTTGAACTGGGGAGACTCAAACTCTTCACTTTATTGTAGAGTTAGGTATGGAATTACAGCTAGATTTTGACTGTAATCACTAAATTTTGACTTTTTTTAAACTTAGAAATTGTGGGATTCGAACTCAGAACCTTTTTTACTTTTAAGTATACTAATTGATAAAAATATATATATATATTATGTTATACAAATAAAGAGGAGGAACTAAAACCTCCACTCAAATTTACTTTTGAAAAACAAGGAAAACAAAATAGAAAGAATCATAATTCAGCTTAATGGAAAACCAAACACTAAAAAAAAAAAAAAAAAAAATCGGATTTATGTATATATCTTATAACCTTTTCCCATCTAAACACCTAATTTGTAGGTATTTTTCTTTTCTGAACCAACGAATATGTAATTAAGACAGTAAATTGGAGAGAACGGATTTGAAATGATTTTTCATACTTTTACTAATATTAAGAGAAACCTCAAAACAAGCTTATTGTCTATAAGAAAATAACACACCAAAAAGGCTTTACAACATGACTAAAAAACATATGAAAATTACAAGGAGGAAATCATAGGATGGATAAGCACAAGATTTAATCCTCTTAGAAAAGGAGATTGAATCGATGCTTGTAGAAGACAATACATAATTAAATGATCCACAACCTCACACAAATTTCTCTATTTCACGCTTACTTGAAGAACAAGAAACGTGGTCGATCTAGCAGGTGCCTTGTTGAACTATGAACTTGTGATAGAAAGTTGGTTTGTGGTAATTCCTAATTCAGACTTAGCTGAGTTGTAGCCAAGAGAAGATGCAGTTGGGCTGTGCTACATGGATCCATTGGCGTCCTCGGCGGAAGAGAAGGCAACGGAACTTCATCATTAAGCACACAAGTTACTTTTTTTATTGAAGGCCGGAGACTAGAATCTGGAAGAGCACACCAAAGCCCAACAAGCATCAACTTTTCCATTTGCTGCTCATCGTAGTCTCCGAGGTTAAATCTAGGATCTGCAGCCTCAAGAATCTTTCCCTTTTCGTATAGCTCCCATACCCAGTCCACCATCACTATTTGACCTTCCGGTGCTTTAGGGTCGATGGGTCTTCTTCCGCAGGCTAGTTCCAGAACAACAACTCCGAAACTGTACATATCGGATTCCTTGGTAGCCTTGCTTGTTATGACATAGTCAGGATCCATGTACCCCCTTGTGCCGGCCACATCCGTGGTTTTGGAACCTTTAGCATGGTCCACAAACCTGGCTAAACCAAAATCTCCTAGCTTAGCATTGAAACCGGAGTCCAACATTATGTTGCTCGGTTTTATGTCCCTATGGACAACACAATGTTCCCGCCCTTCATGCAAGTATAGCAATGCAGAGGCTAGGCCTTGAACAATTTTGTACCTGATTTCCCAAATCAGCAACTCGGTTGCGTTTAAAAGATGCCTGTCTAGGCTACCATTAGGCATGTACTCGTATACAAGTAACAACTTGCTTTTCTTGTGACACCACCCAATGAGTTTCACCAAATTCCTATGCCGCAGCTGGCTAATAACTTTTACCTCCGACGCAAACTCCTGTAATCCCTGCTTTGATTCCTCGGATAGTTTCTTAACAGCAACAGAGGAGTTGAGTTCTCTTAGAAAGCCTTTGTAGACACTGCCGAATCCTCCCTCTCCGAGCTTTGCTTCGTGGTCGAAATTATTAGTTGCTCTTTTGACATCATGGTAGGGAAACTTCCTCGGTCCCGTTCCCTTCTCAAAGTCAGTAACATATTCATTCCTCCTTTGGATCATCTTCCTCAAAAAGAGGAAAGACAATGCAAACCCGGCAATCAAAATTACAAACTCGCCACCAATACCCAATCCCACAATCAACAAGATGCTTCTCTTCGTTTGATCAAGACTATTTCTTTTTTTGATCATATGCGAAGTGGAATTAAATTCCCACGAGTAAATACTATGAAGGGCTGTGAAACTGCCAGTTGAAGCTGAGAAGCCAACTGTAACACATGGGGGCAGCACAGTCTTTAGATCAACTTCGCAAGAAAGCCTGTACTCTAGCAACACAGAATCATTCCAGCTAGTGAAAAGAACACTCAACTGCTTTGAACTCGAATTATAGGAAATCCAAGCTTCATTTGGTTTCTCTTCATGAAGAGTATACCACCATCTCGTGGTAGCTACAGATAGCATGGAATTAACATTGATTCCTACATGTTCAAATGGAACATCAAAAGGAAAGTTGGGGAAGATATCGAACTCCACCGCCACGAATGGATTCCCATGTGTGTTGTTTACATAATCGTTGTCCCATATAAGGCCCAAGCCAGCACCTCCTCTCGTGTTTGGATTGAGCTTTGAACCGGCTGGTGCAAGGAAGAAGGCAAGCCCGTCGGCGTGCAATGGATTACCTTGCGAATCAATCGTAAAGGAGAAACGTGTGTTGAAGTCTGAGAGACTTCCAGACACCTCATCCCATAATTGGAAAGGTTCAAAATAGGTCGCCCGACCAACTGATACAAGAGAAAGGATGTCGGGAATGAGTTCGATTGTGCGGTTTTTAGAATCCACACTTGCTCTTCGCTCACAAGATATGCGAGTGTCACCAGGAGTGAAGCTAGTGAAGCTGAAGTTTAACGATTCTGTAGAAGAGAAGAAAATGGAGAGAATTATGAAAACATAAAAGAGAGACATAAGGAAGGCTGGACGGCATTGGAATTTTGTAGTGATCGTGCAGATGATCATCACAACAGCCATTGTTGGAGATCGGAGAGAGAGAATATCAATGTGTATTATTTTTCTTCAAAATCTAACTGAGATTTATTGAGCAATTATTCCTCCATCATGAGTTCAGTCGGACAGTCGG
The DNA here is from genome assembly GCA_038430175.1 of Ficus hirta. Classification (NCBI taxonomy): domain Eukaryota; kingdom Viridiplantae; phylum Streptophyta; class Magnoliopsida; order Rosales; family Moraceae; genus Ficus; species Ficus hirta. The sequence continues at coordinate 18,940,633 of CM076588.1, read as the reverse complement.
TCAACTTTGTTGTTTTTTTTTTTTTGGGTAAAAATGGTTGAATTTTATTTGCTAACATATCGTCAAGTACAGCTTGCATAATACGACTAGGAACTTCTTCCAGCCAATAATGCTCAACATTTTGAGCTAAACCAAAACGGGTTAATGTATGGGCAATACCATTCGTTAAGGGAGAAATGGCACTACACCAACCCTGATACCATGTGAAGATAGGGAGAAGTAGAGAAATTTGAGACTTTTAAGGAATAGGACTTCTACCTTAAAAAGTCAACCTATTAAGTGGAGTAGCCCAATACTCATATGTGTCTATTATTTGTGTTCTGTGTTTACGATGTGGGACTTTGGTTTCTTTTTACCCTTAACAGTGTTTACTTTGGATTCTATTTCTTTGCTTCGGCAAAGGGTGATTTCATAATTAAATGATTTTTTTTTTGTGGGATTTACTGCCACTCATTTTATTATGGGCGCAAGTATGTGTGGCCTATAAGGTTCTGCTGATCCAATTAAACACCGTCGAAGCTTACCGTGAGTTCTTGATGGAGGCAGTTTTCGTGGAGACTAAGACTTGTTAAGCTAAGGAGAAGAAACGACGGTCGATTTTTCAGATACCAGGTTAAAGTGGAATCTCTTACAAAGAGTTAAAGGATTTGCGTCCTAATGCCAACTTGCAACGATAAAGGCGTTGTCGGCTCACTGAGATTGAGAGGACAAGAATGCATGGATTCTCCGACTCTGACTTAGTAAACAGAGCAAAATTCAAAGTTATGCTTCATCAAATGAAATCCGAGACTATTCATGACCTCTGCCTGGAGGTATGATGTCTTTTTAATTTTAAAAATTCCTTCATTTTAATGACTTTTTTTTTTTTCCTTTTTTCTAAATGTTTTATAACATTTTTTTAACCGATATCTTATTAATTGGTCAACTAGAAGAAAATCGGTTGCTTGATTCAGTCTTTTGTTTTTCTACTATTGCTCTATGATTGATTTTCCTCTTCTTTTTTTTTTTCCTATTTTGCAAGTTATATCAGCATCAGCGGCATCTAGTTATGCTGATAACCTTCAGCTTACAAGTTCGTGGTCGATTTGCTCTGTGGGAAGTTGTATATGTGTGTAAAACACTTGTCAATTGACTCGTTTGAGAGTGATGTTACTGTGGAGCCGATGTAGCTGAAAAAGATTGTAGACTTATTGATCTCCTACTTAGAGAGGGAAAGGTATGTTTCCTCCCTTTGAAAATAACAATTAGTAGTCACTAACGGACTGTGCAGGGTGAAGGCTCTAAAATGGAGGGTTCTTAAGCTCAGTAAAAGAAATGATGCTCCATTTTTCAGATGTCAGGCTTGTGTAGAATCTGTTGCAATGACTCTAAGGGCTTGCGTGATAACATCAGACTGCAATCATAATGGGGTATTCAAGGATCTTAAAGCCTTGCTTGCTGAGATAGCAAGAGCTAGAGTACACGTATTTTTTGAAGCAGAAATAAACATATTTATTATAAATTCATGGAAAATACATAAGAGCATTGGAAATTTTATGAATTCTTGAGTAATTTTTGGACTTGAAGTTGTAAGAACTTTTGTTTATATTCACCATATCACTTTTGAGTTAAGTTGAGTGGTTTAATATCTTATATATCTAATATTCTATTATTGTTGTTTATTTTCACAATGTGGGACTTTGATATCAGTGGTATTCTCAAGCTCCCATTCAAGGAACCTTACCCTGGGATTTCATGGCTAGCAGACCTCATATTTTAAGAGCAGACTGCACATGGCATTTCTTATCATATGCTAGACTCTGCATGTATCATAGCTTAAACATTAGACAAGGCCAACCGGTGGTCTGTTTTTGTTATTTGGGTTCAGAGTTTATTATCATTTTAGTTGCATTTGTTCTTTGTTACAAAGAGATGTGCATGTGCTTGATATCAGTATTTTTTTTGTTCCAAATCAAAGAAAACCACGCATTGTTTAGGTGGATATAACAATTATGAGGTTTGTGTTTTAAATCCAATATATTCTATTTATTTCATAAGAAATGGGTTTTCTTTTGTGGGCTTTCGACAGAATTGATTTTGTTACAGGCTTGAGTTCTTGTTGTGTTTAAGATCTCATTAGTGAAGCTTAATCCGTTAGGAGAAAGTTTTCTTGTTTTTGGAACTTAAGAGAAAGTTACAAGGGGTTAAAAAAAAAAAAGAAAAGTTGAACTCCTTGACAACTTTTGGAGTCGGGACAAGGTCAGATTTTGGTAATGGGGTTGGAACGGGTTTCAGAAAAAGGTGTCGGGTTTCAACATTTCCTTTTTTTTATTTTCCCTCTTTTTTTTTCTCATCTTTTTTTTGGTTCCAAACGAGTAAAATATAATCCCTCAAATTTTTTTTCTTTTCCCCTTTGAAAATCCGGGCTCCATATATACCCTTAGTGACTTTTGGATTTAAATTATATAGAGCATTATATGAATGCGCATTGTGATTAATTAATAGTTACAAAAGTCCAATTCAAACGTCTCTATGTATCAACTGAATCACTCGAAAATCTTAGTGGAATCAGTGAACCATGCAAGCTGGTAAGATGCACAGGATGTCTTGACGAAACCCGATTTATTGGGAGTAACTTAGCAAAGCAGCAATAAGAAAACATGAAATCCTCTCATGGTGGTCGGCTGCTAAATCCATGACCCACTCCACATGATTCTCAAACACCTTCATGTTCATCACAGCCTCCGCTGGCAATTCGACCGCTTTCGTATATGTTTACCCGTTCAATGAGGGTTCAAGCAACCGTTTTAAACCGGTTCCGGTTGATGCAACCCTTGTCAAATTTGTGAGCCATAAATCCCATATCGTCGTAGGAATTGACAAGCAACCACTAATAAAATTTCACAAATGTGTTTTGTCCCGGTGCACCTATTGACTTCTGTACCCAACAATCTTATTTAAAAAAAAAAAAAAAGGCACAATTGTGTCTCCTACCAATTCATATCATCCAGCACAGCTCTCAAAACATTAAGGCCTCATCTTAGCAGTACCATGTTTCAAATAGATCCAAATGCATAGGCAATAAAATTTTTTTTTATATTAATCTGAGAAATGGATCCCTACTCCTGGCTGTGATAAAATTGTTTCCATGCCTTGTCATGATTGTTGAGTATGAAAATCGCCTCCCCAAGCACATATGCCCGACCCCTGACACTGATCCCGGCCTACCGGCTCATCTAAGCCAAAACCAGGTTCGACAAGGTTTAAGAGAATAGAAACAAAAAGTTAACAATAATATATTTTCTCCACGTTATTAGAGTCATACATAACATACTGAAACAACTACACGAGTTCTTGATCACACCAACATCAAACTGAATATCAATAATTTGCAAGTTCTCACCTAGTTTTTGGGGGAAAAAGAATCAACACAAATTTCCTAATGAAAATGGTCAATGCTTGCCAGGAATTAATACAACAAAACAAATATATGCACAAAAAATACATCCAAGCCATTAACCATGCATGAGGAGCCTCAGCACTCCCAGATGCTGCATTAAGAACGCAAGCATCAACCCTTCTTAGCTAGCAAATGAATTCGATTTCAGCATAATTTACTGAGAACCGGAGAAGAAAACTAGTTTATAACCTCTATGAGACAAAATAGAAACCCCTTCAAATCTTTCACAAGGGTCTTCATGCTATGTACATTGATTTAAAAAAGGCAGAGCACGAATCGTCAGTGGCAATGATGCCTGTACCGTTGTAGCCTTCACCTATTCTCTTTAAGTCGAACAAAAGATACACAAGTAATTCGGGTTCTCTAGCTTGTAACGCAAAAATACCGGGAAATGGATCTCTTTCCCTAGCACAAAATGTTCGCTCTTTTGTTTTGGATCAAGTTCTTAGGCAAAGCTAGCTTCTCCATGATGTTTAGAACACACTGGTCTTAGGTTCAAGTCACAGACGTCTCCTCGCAATTATGTAGATATACTTTTCTATATGAGAAACGCTCTAAATACTGCTTCGGAGTAGCCGGGTGGATCTCAAAAAGGCGCTGTATAAACTGCTTTTCACTTGGATAAAGCATGCATGAAATGGCGTACTTCTTGGTATATAAGCCAGTCTTTCTAAGCCAAACATAAAAATAGTATCTGGGCTTAGTCCGGTTCTCCAAGTCGAAACTTAAAAATGCTGGGAATTTATATAGGTTCTGTAGAGAGGATCCAAGTTCCTCACGCCAAAAGTTCAGCTTCTGTTCCAATCTCTCCGGGTGTTGACTTAGTATCTTGGGCCTCGTTTTTATCATCAAACAGAGCTTTGAGTGCTCGATACCTTTGCTAAGAAGGAAATCAAATCTGCTTTGTAACTCACTACTACTGCCGCACAAGATATTTAGGGCCTTCATAGTTAACGCATTCTCTGCAAACCCGATTCGTTTCAAGAAATCCAGTTTATTCATCGTATGGTTGGGAAACCTTGAAGAGTCGATACTCTTCAAGCCATCCACAAACTCCTTATTTACGTCTTCATCCGGACAGCCAATGACATAAGTTGCCAATAACTGACCGTTTGAACGCCTTATCTTATTTAAGCACCATTCTTGCAGATCCAAAGCCTTCATCACACCTGGTAAATTTTCCATTCTATTTCTTCCCAATACATAAGGATACTTCCTACTAACACACCGCAACTCTTTCGTGTCCATTCCAAAATGCTTGAGCAATCCCAACACCGATATCACCCGCGTTTCAATATCAAGATTTAAAATTTCTGGATTAAGTAGAAGAAACAAACCCAAATCCTCCTTTCCAAAACCGAATTCACCAAAATAGCCCACTTTCCGGACTAAAACCTCTTTCGGACATTCAAGAAAAAGCTCTTTCCTCCTACACATTAGTTCCCCTACCTTCCCCTTCTCACAACCTAAATCATACAACACCCTAACTTTACAACAAACCTCATACCAAGCATCCACATTTCCCTCAACACAATTCCGCATATCGAAATCCACAAAGACCCTTTTCAAATTGCCAAAAACCGCATCGAGATCACTGCCCAATTCGCCTTCCCGACTCAACAAATAAGGAAAAGCCAAGCAAACACCAACCACACAGAGATTATTATCAAACCCAAACCATTCCTTAAACCCATTAAGCCTCTCAGTTAACTCATTAGCGGACAAGCTAAAAATCGAAACTTCCTCCTTGTACAACACGCCCAGCTTATTCCACGGAAACCCATATTGAATAAGCGCTAAAGAAGCATCTAGAACATTCGAGTCCTCGGAAAAGAAAAACTTGTTCTTGGGCAAAAAGAAAGGAACTTCATCATGATTTATACCGATGCTTTCGAGGAAAAACTCGAATTCGTTAATGGGGTGGTACCTGAGGAGGGTTTGGAAGGCGTCGGAGAAGGTGAAAGCCGAGAAGTGAATTTTTCGGATGAGATTGGAGAGAGAGAAGAGAGAGTTGGCGGCGATTTGGTCGGCAAAGATGAAGGGCAAGCCTCGGGTGGAGTGGAGGTAGTCAGTGAGGGCCTTCTGGGCTTGGACGAGGGCTCTGGTTTTGTAGATGGTGCCGGAGACGTAGTTGTTGCCTTTGATTACAGGGAGAGTTCTGGTCGGGGACGACGAGAAGCTGCGGCGGGAGAGGAAGGTCAGGAGGAGGAGAGATCTGGGGAGAGGCATGGTTGGGGGCATTTCAGAGAGAGAAAGTTGGAGAAGCTTTTCATGGAGGTTGCTGAAGAATTAATGGAGGCGCTGAACTGAACTGAATTAAAAAGCTTTTCATTGGAGTCGCTTGTTGTCGTTTTTAAGGTGATTTTGTTTTCCAAGCATATGTTGTCCTTTTTTTTTTTTTTTTTGCTAATGCGTTTTCTTGTCGTTTTTTCGTTGTGTTGGAACAACATCCCGTTTTTGGAATTTTTAAAAGAGAGAATATGTGGTAGAGACCTTTATATGGTCTCTACCGGTAAAGTCCTTTTTTAGACCATTGTGATTTAATCAGACGGTTGAAACGTTGATGGTGTATCATATTTATCGTGCACCTTACCTCACATAATCCTTTCCATCCAAAGTCTTCCCCGGGGCCGGCAATCTTCACGCCGCCGGCGACCGACGCCGGTGACCCACCCCGGACGCCGGCGACCACCTCCGACCCCCCAGCCCCGCCGCCGGCGACCCCATTTTCTCTCTCTTCCCCTTTCTCTCTCTTCTCTTCTCTCTCTCTTCCCCTTTCTCTCTCTTCCCCTCTCTCTCCCGCCGGCGATCCCCCTCTCTCTCTTCCCCTTTCTCTCTCTTCTCTTCTCTCTCTCTTCCCCTTTCTCTCTCTTCTCCTCTCTCCCGCCGCCCCCCACCCCCGGCACCCAGTCCGTCCCCCGGTGCGCCCCCACCCCAGGCAGCCCTACCTCGGCCTCCCCCCACCCCCCGGCCCCCCCGGCACCCACCCGCCCGACGACGGCAAAGAGAGAGAAGAGAGAGAAGAGGGAAGAGAGAGAGAGAAGAGAGGAAAAGAGAGAGAAGGGGGAAGAGAAAGGGGGGTCGTCAGGGGGGGGTGCCGGGGGGCCGGGGGGGTGGGGGGAGGCCGAGGGAGGGGGGCCTGGGGTGGGGGGCGCACCGGGGGACCGACTGGGGGCCGGGGGTGGGGGGCGGCGGGAGAGAGGAGAAGAGAGAGAAAGGGGAAGAGAGAGAGAAGAGAAGAGAGAGAAAGGGGAAGAGAGAGAGGGGGTCGCCGGCGGGAGAGAGGGGAAGAGAGAGAAAGGGGAAGAGAGAGAGAGAGAAGAGAGAGAGAGAGAAGAGAAGAGAGAAAATGTGGTCGCCGGCGGCCGGGGCTGGGGGGCCGGAGGTGGTCGCCGGCGTCCGGGGTGGGTCACCGGCGGCGAGAAGATCGCCGGCGCCAGGAAAGACTTTGGGTGGGAAGAATTATGTGAGGTAAGGTGCACGATAAGTATGATACACCATCAACATTTCAACCGTCCGATTAAATCTCAACGGTCTAAAAAAGGACTTTACCGGTAGAGACCATACAAAGGTCTCTACCACAGATTCTCCTTTTTTTAAAAATCCATTTTTTTGGTCTTGAGCATGTATTGTCGTTTGATTATTCCTTTTTTTTTTTTTTCTTTCCGTTTGTTGTAGTTGATTTTATTTTTCTTTTCTTGGGTTAGAGTTTATTGTTTTATTGTTGGACTACAGGTGATTTAGTTAGGGAGTCAACTCTTATATTATTATATTTATTGTATTTATATCTTTTTTTTAATGTTCATTCACTAATATAATTATTATTTTAAATAAAAAAATCATATCAAATCAATTAAAAGACCATATTACTTTATCAACATAATCATGTTATTATCTAAAAGACACAATAAGACAAGAAAAATGGATATATAAATCATAAGAAATATGGAAATTAAATAATCCAAAATATTTCTTTAGAATGTCTAGCAAAAAAAATTCTTAAATGACTGAAATCTCCATCAGAAATATTGAAATTAGTTTATTCCTCTAAAAAATGGAAAATGTGTAATTTAAATTCTACAAAACGAAATAACTAGAGGAACAAATAAATTGACATGGATTATTATTATTTTTTTTTTAAAGAGTGACATTAATTAATCCAAAAAAGGGGAAAATGCGTAATTTACTAAATTCTAGAAAAAGGGAATTTGCATAATTGGTCATAATTATGATCTTTTAAAGTTTGTGATTATCACTTACCGAAAAAAAAAAAAAAAGTTTGTGACTATCAAAAAATGATTTTTAAGTATGTGCAGTAAATACAAAAATCAAGAATTTGGGACTGATTTGATAGTATTTAAGCTCAAGAACCAATTCTCTAGAAACTTAAAACATTAGGGACCAATTTGCTAAAACTTTTTATCTGTGTACAATTACAAATTAGCAAAGCTTTCATTTCCAGAAAAGCTTTTTGCTCCAATGGCGCAACCAGACGAGAAAACTCCCTTAAACCCCATTGCACCGGTCTCATATTCCGCACCCGGATCCGCCGGGAAGCGCCACCGCGACGATGAGGTGGCGCCGCCGGGAGTCGGAGGAGAGGACGAGGACTTGTACTCGGCGCCGAAGAGGCGAGCGAAAGCGCAGGACGTGCTGTTCAGAATCGTGGTGCCGTCGAGGCAGATCGGCAAGGTCATCGGCAAAGAAGGCTGCAGAATTAGGAAGATTCGCGAGCAAACCAAAGCCACCGTCAAAATCGCCGACGCCATCGCCGTAAGTTCTCGCCCCCTTCGATCCTTTAGGGTTTCTTATTCCCTCTGTTTGGCTTGCGAGAATGCGAGAAAAAAAAGTTATTTTCCTTTTGCAGAGACATGAAGAGCGTGTGATTATTATAAGTTCCAGGGACGGTGACAACCAGGTTTCGGATGCTGAAAACGCTCTTCAGCAAATCGCTACTTTAATTCTGCAGGTTAATTCTTCAAACAACTTTGATTTTATTGGATTATTACTTTACATTGCAATTATATTAGAGATAATCTTTTAGTCTATAATGCAACCAAAAAGATTAAGAAATGGGGCTAAGCAAGACTAATTCAAAGTTTGTAGTAAAATGAGAATTGTTAAAGATCAGGCGGCCAAGTGGGAATGGATGTAAAGTTCGGGGCCATAAATTAAAACAATCCTACAGATTTGGGCCCACTGGACTATTACTTTATAGTGCAATTGTCTTATGGGTAATCTCTAGTGCATCAAAAAAGATTAAGAAATGTGCTAAAGGTCAATGCAACAAGGATAATATTTAAACAGGAAGATGATAGTAGTGCCGAGGCATCGAAAGTTGGCGCAGGACATGTGGCTGCCAATACCATAAGGCTTCTGATTGCCGGGTCGCAAGCGGGTTCGTTAATTGGGATGTCTGGTCAGAATATAGAGAAATTGAGGAATTCTTCTGGTGCTATGATCACCGTTCTAGCTCAGAATCAGTTGCCTTTGTGTGCATCCGCTCATGAATCTGATCGAGTTGTTCAGGTTAGAATTGGATTTTTTTTTTTTTTCTCAAACAATCATTGTCAGCAGTTTGATACAGGGTCTAAGATTTTTGAGTAATAGATTCTTATTAAAATTCAGATATCAGGTGATGTTCCTGCTGTTCTGAAAGCTTTGGAGGAGATTGGTTGTCAATTAAGGTATTTTTATTGAATTTTAATTTGTATTCCTTGGCATGTTAGATAAATATTTTAGCATGTATTTATGCAGGGTATCTCATTATGTTTTGTTTCCCTGTTGATTAGGGAAAACCCACCTAGACAAGTGATTTCTATCAGCCCGGCATATAATTATTCAACTGTCCGACCGCCTCAACCGTACATGGACCCGACTTCAGGTTATTCATTTTATGTAAAAGTTAGAGAATCCAACTGCCACATTTGCGGCAATGTCAAGCTTTAATATTTGGTCTTGTAACCACATCTTTAGGACAACCAATCTTGCAGCTGATTATGTAACCTTCGAGATGGTGATATCGGAATCCATGGTTGGTGGTTTGATCGGCAAGTCCGGCTCCAACATTTCAAGGATTAGGAATGAATCTGGAGCAGTTATCAAGGTAAGCGGATTTTTATCTGATTTTCCTTGACTATATTAAAAGCTTTTTGCTAGTAAACTGCAGTCGTTGTCAAGAACTGGTTATTGTTCACTGCAGCTTTTCTTGGGTCAGTGATTTTTACATCAAAGAGGTCTTTGTTTATTATAAAAAGGGCTCGGGGGGCGAAATGACTGGGCATTTCTACCAGAAGACTGATGTTAAGTATAATATAAGTTTTGAGATTTAAGCAATGCTCTATTGATAATCGATTAAGGCTTTAGTTGCTTATTCTTATTGCGTGTACAAGTTTTTCTTATATTTAGCACCGTCTCCTCTATCCTTGCTTAGAACTTGTAAGTGATCTTTGGTTCTATATCAGCTTCAATGTGTTTGTATCTTTGCAGGTTTATGGAGGGAAAGGTGAACAAAAACATAGGCAAATTCACTTTGCCGGTAGTGCCCAACAGGTTACTCTTATATCTACTTCCTTGTTCTTATTATTTTTCATCTTGCTTTTTAAATGCTGCCCACCTATCTTCTGAGCGCATCAAATGGTATTAAGGATCAGGTTGTAAAATGCACTCTATTGAGAGCCCACCAAAGTCTCTTCAACAAAACAGAAAAACGGCTAAACTAAAATGAGCGGCGCTAGCCAAAAATAAAGTAGATAAAAGTATTACCTCTTTGGCTGCTATTTGAAGAATTTTTAAACCACAGATAGCTTAAGCAGTCGACTTTAGTAGAGCCGGCAACGGGTTTCTGAACTCGATTTTAAAAGTAAATGGAAAGATTGTCCATTTTTATAGACAGAAAATTAGTTTCAAGTATTGCATAGAGGAGAACCTATTTGTCTTGTTTTTTCAAAAAAAAAAAAAAAAAGTTTTAATTAATTGGTAACATAACCATTCACTTAAATCACATGTTTTATTTTCTTCCCATTATACCAAACAAGGTAAAAGCGAAAACATCTTCATTTTTTCCTTTTTTTTTTCCTATTTTCTATCGCTCTTTTTTGTGTTCCTTTTTACCAAACGGACTCTTAGTTTTCTTTATTTTTTATGCTTAACAGGTAGCGTTGGCAAAGCAGAGAGTTGATGAATACATATACTCTCAGTTGATACAACAAGATGGTGCTCAAGACGGGCGTAACTATCCTCCCCTTTAAAATCTCTTAAATTTCACCTTCCAAGTTATAACATGATTTAAGGAGAGAATAATATTTTGAGTTTCATCCTAGAGCTGAATAGAAAATTGTTTTGAGACTGCAGACCTATACAGCTGAGACGAGCGATCCTCGTTCACACCCCGCAAACCTAACTCCTAGGCATTCTCGTCAATTGGAAGAGATGATGAAGCTAACATCAACAACTCGCACTCCGATCTTGACAATTGGGAATCAACAGCAAGAAATTCAGTTTCATCGACACTGGAGCAATGCAATTGCAAGAAACAATGGTGTACCGGATTTGGTAAATGTGTTACAGGGTGATATTGTGTTGTTTAGTTGGATTTTAAGAGTAGATGAAAATTACAAGTACTTTTGTCTGTAAATTCAGAAAGTATTAAATCAAAAGACAACTCAGTCTTATGTGAACAGAAATTCCCCAATCGTGCATTAATAGAGACTCATTACAGTGCTGTTTTGATCAGATTGTTTTGTCGGACAACAACCAGACAAGTTATTAATAATCTTACTAAAGTTTGATTTTGGTATGAAAAATAATTATTATTACAGGTGGTAATCAATAAAGCCAGTTTTTTTTTTTTTTTTTCATCAGTTATTAATACGTCAAATTATGTGTTCTTTTAATCACTAACAGCAATGAGTAACAGAGCAAAACGACAGTGTAGGGAGTGTGATTTAGAGGAACATCATTTTTGCAAATTAATAATTCTAATATATCACTTAAGTAGAAAATTTAAGCCTAAATATATGTTTGGATCACATATTCCCTATTGTATTCTTAAATAATGGATGTGTTCTAGTATAAGTTTGGATGTCTTCTTTTAACATTTTATTCTAATGAAATGTGTGTTTGGATTATTTACATTTGAGTAGTCATTCATAAAGGGCTTGTAATGTGATTGGTAAAAATAAATAGAAAGATAGAATAGATAGAAAGATAGAATAGATAAATAATAGAATCGGTAGGTTTATTGTTCAAATGAAGGTATATTTAACTATAATATATGTGAAAAAATCAATTGAGTATTACATTGTATTAGAGTTGAATGTCTAATCCAAACAAAACATAATTTTTATCTCAAATAGCCACATATGAATTAGTGTTACAACGCTTCAAAAGTAAAAAAATGTCATTCGTTGATCCACATGAGTCGTACTGTAGGACCTACAACCTACAAAGATCTTGCACCAATGAATGGCCTAGATCTTAGGGGGTGTTTGGAAGGATTTTTTCAAACACATCTCCAATTGTTTTTTTTTTTTTTTAATCTTTTTCTTTAATTTTAAACTAACTTTCACTATTTATATTTTCAAATATTTACATTAACTAAGCCTTTGTCATTCCAAGTCCAAAATAGATTATTTTTGTTTTAAATTCCATAAAATTTCAAAGGGAACCAAAATAATGTCTATCTTAATTTTTTTTTTCTAAACACATTTCAAGTTTTTTATACTTTTTTATTCTAAACTGTTTTTTTTTTTTTTTAAACCAAACTCATATTTTCAAATATTTTCTCAACTTCAATCCAAAACTCTGTCTGCAATACCTCTCCAAACGGGTCCTTAAACTCTAAAACTCATATTCACATTTAGCTTTTTTTTTTCTTTTTTTGGTATAATGTACAACTTGGCCTAATATTTTACTAATAACATATACCTCAAGGAGAGAGAGAGAGAGAAACAACTCGAACATGGTAGTGCAAATGTTCATGGAAGCACATGGGTCCTACTATAACGAAGTGCAGATTCTTTTCTTCTTTTTTTTTTTTTTTTTTTGGATTTTTCTTCTCTTCTCTTTCAGCCACACGTGCATTCACCATCTTTGTCTTTTCATCTCATTCCTCCACCTGCTTATCAACGACAATGATTGGGGGCCTCGTGTTAGAAGATAATAATAATTCACCCCAATCGGACGGCTTTCCTTGATTCTTGTGTTTTCATCCTACGGTGCATAGAGCATCACGCATTTCTTTTTAATAGTTGTTGGTGATCGGCGTTTGACTAACAAACAGATGCATAGTTTGACCGCATGTGATCACACGTGTGCTTTGCTGTATTTTTTGTGTAACTGTGTTCCTTTTTTAACTTATGTTCCTGTTTTATATCATTTATTAGGAAGGGATACATTTTAAAAAATAATAAAATAGTTTTAGGAAAAATACAAGTAAGTGACATGTCCCTGTTTTATAATACTGAAATCCAAGGATTCTACCAAAAAATAATATTGAAAGCAAAGGAAATTAAAGGGTGGATGAGAACAGGTTCGTGTTGTAACACTTTGATTTCACGTTTCATAAATCCCCTTCTTAATATTTTTTTTATATATCACTATTCAAAGTCAGTCTAATAATATTCAAAACCAACCGAGAAGGAAAAAAAAAAAAAAAAAAAAGAAAGAATAATGACACTGGCTAACTCAAAAGCAAGAGCTCTCATTATTAAGAATGTAGAGATTTCTAATTAATTCAATACCACTCATTTGATAGCATAGTAAATGTCTGTTTGATGTAACTTTTTAAAAGTTGTTTTTAACTATTTGAGTCCAAACGATACTTTTAAAAATGTTTGGATGATCCATCAAAACTCAAAATTGTTTTTGGTTTTCAAAATATGACTTTAATTAAAAGCTCTTCTGAATATATTTTAAAATTTGTATCAGAATTTAAGTTAGACGATATTATAAATTTTATTTTAACATTTTAATTACTTATTAAAAAACTTTAAAGTCTTTTTGACTTCAAAAGCTATTTTAAAAAATTCCCAAACACTTATTGAAAAGTTATAGGTTTTTTTTTTTCCTCTTCTTCTACTGATTAAAATCAAAAGTAAAAATTTTTGCCAACAGGTCCAAGATTTTTTGTTCTGCTTAAGGTCTTAAATTTGAGTCGGTCACTCTACAGATATAGATGAAATATAGATGTCAGTGATTTACTTTTTTAAAAGAGTTACCTATCATATATTTAGATTTTATCTTTCCCTATTTATCTAGGTAAATCAATTCTATTCTCATAAATGTGTTCTTTAGAAGAAGAAAAAAGAAACTTCTAATACACTAAGAAGTAAGAACATCTGGTTAGGAGTTGGAGAATTTTTAAGGGGGGGAGTGATTACCTGTCTATTTTGAACTAAATGAATAGAACAACTCGGTTTATGACGCATGTTTTACTAGCATATATAAAGGGCATATCTAAAATCCAAATACAATAAAAAGAAAAAAAATGAAATGAAATAAAAAAGGACAAATAAGATTCATAATCCCAATCGCATTCATATCAAGTAATTCAAAGATACCAACCTCAACTTGGTGAGTAAGTGTCAAATAGAACTTGTAACTTGTACCTGATACTCTACTTTATAGAATTGACTTCATGGCAAAAATAAAGTAACCAATCTTATCCTTTAAAAAATCGTCTCCAAAAAAAAAAACAAAACAAAACAAAACAAAACAAAAAGAAAGAAAGTTCCCTCTTCTTTTTATTTTTGACAAAAATCTTAGAGGACCATAATTTGGATGAGAACAATTTATGAATCTTAGAGGACCATAATTTGGATGAGAACAATTTATTGGTTGGTAGTGCTAATATTGAGATTTGTTATTCTAGATTTCATGTCTCATTTATTGGTCTTCCAATAGGATTATGTTATATCATCTGAATTTAAAAATTTAATCACATAAAAAATGCTAAATAGTAAAAATTATTGAACAAATTAATGAGTTGTCAAAATATTATTGAGGAGATAGTTTTTTATACAAAACAATGTGACAACATATCTATACTCATAACACAAAGAAGTGCAAGTCTTGGTAATTTTTTTTGCTAAGATAAAAGGATATAGTGGTTGCCCCGTCATTTTCAGTTTTATAATACTACGCAGGCAGAGTTTACACTCCCATGAGATGATAGGGGATTCAAACCTCCGACCTTCTGGTTAGTGAGATCCTTAAGATTACTTCCCGTGCTAACTTATTAGCATTGATTCATATTGGTTACTGACTTTGACTAAGTGGATTCATTAGGTTTTTTAATTACCAAAAAAAAAAACAGAAACAATGTCATAAAAAAATTGTTTTATGGACTTGATAACTCTCATCACACAAATAACTTGATATTTTCCAAAAGGAGAGAAAAAAGAAAGGGACGGGAATTTTCTGAGGAAGGAAAAGTCTTATCCCAATCGTGTGGCCAATTAAAGAAAGAAAAAAAAAATATATATATATATATATATATAACCAAATTTAAGACAAGATTGTGTGGAAACTAAAAAGAAAAAAAAAGAGAGAGAGAAAAAGAAGGGGGGGTTGGACCACAGTCAGGCGACAATCACATGGAGTTAGGCCTCGTACGGACATGGATGATGGAGATGGTGGAGAGTGGTGGTGGGTTCAATGATTGGGAGGATAACACGTGGGACAACTATCTCTCACTTTGGTTCCCGAACCAAACAAGATCTCATTCATTGCCGACCATTTATCCCTTATTTGTTTTCCCATATATATACACATATATACATATACATATCATATGATTCTAGTTTCATTCATGATTCATCATCAAAGGCCTTAAACTATATATATATGCAATATTGTATTATTATTGGACTTTATATATATTTTTTCAAATGTAGGCCGGGTGCCTCTTGGATCCTACTTGCAGGCACCTCGTAGGACATCACATGCTTCTTTTTTAAATGATTAGTTCACATGTTATATCAACTTCGATAAGTACTTCCTAACTCTCTCTCTCTCTCTATATATATATATATATATGTATATATGTGTGGTTCAAATATCTCCACACAGCCCTTAAACTCCATTATTTTTCACTTTGATGTTAATGAGTTATTATGTCTTCTATTCAACGTATGAGAATTTTAATATGGGATATGAAATATATATTATTGATAAGATTTGATTATTATTTAATTGTCAGATTTAGATCGAATTCTGATAATATTATGCATTTTTTTTTTCGTAAATTTGACTAGATTTTATAGTTATAAACATGCATTATTAATAAAGATATTTTATCATAAAAAACTTTTAAATAATATGAATAATCATACATAATGTTATTTTTACCTAATATATAATGTTTGAGCTGAAATTATTGTTAATTTTATATAATGTCATGTATACTCAACATTAAATATTAATTTTTTATAAATCATATTGTTATATAAAAATCGAGCTTGAAATTGATGTTAATTGACATAACAATGTCATGTATATTCAACTTAAAGTATTCTACTTCTTTTGAAGAAGAAAACATATATAATTCGTTATACTTGGAAAGATATTTGGCTTGGAAGTGTGTGCCGGTGTCTCCAATGAGTGGGAATTTTAAATCAAACATTACCAAGCAATCTTATTGCATATATATATATATATATATATATATATATTTTCCTAAACATGTAGTTTATAGTTTTAAAAAAGCATAAAAATCTTGACTTCGAACTTGAAAAAGACTTGATTGGAGTGAGAAAATTTTCAAGGGAAGTCACGTTCAAGGAACCATGTTTTTGTGGAAGGCTAATATCCTTACTTAATTCGATTTTCTTCTAAACCAAACCAACAATTAATAGTAATGCTAACAACATTGACAAATTGGCAAGCGCGTGGTGCTTACAACAGGAGGTGGCGCGTGAGAGAGAAACATGGAATCCAAGGAGATAGAGAGAGTGAGAGAGAGAGAGAGAGAGAGAGTATCCAATGATTGAAGAGAAAGAAGTGTCCGGTGAGCGAGGGACAAAGGAACCGCACGAGTGGAAATGATGGGACCACGTGTTGCCACGTGGCCAGGCAAACGCATGATGGTGCACGTGAAGTCATGCATGTTCACCACGTGATTGCCTTAACTCTTTACGTGTCCCACTCTTCTTTTCCCTTTCCTATATATATATTTTTTAATTTTTGCTTTGATTCCTAGCCCCCTTGCAACTCTCTTTTCACCATGGACCACTGTATATATATATATATATACACACACACACACATACATATACAGATATATAAACCTATAAATATTTGTGACCTTGTGAATCAAAGGGAGGAGAAAAAAACTAGACAAAATAAGATAGATTTTATTCTTGCAACAACAAAACAAGAATGTGATAGGTTTCAAGTTGAAAATTAAAATTCTTTGTTTGCTTGTTTGTTTTCAAGACAGGTGAACAAAATGGACGTTTAAACGAGGATCAAAGATTGGAAGTGTGAGAGATAGACAAATAAAAATAATTTATGTGGTGCAAAATACCTTAAGATTTATCCAAAAAAAAAAAAAGAAGAAGAAGAGGAGGAATATATTAGATTTATATATAGTATGTGTTGTTTCTAAACGTCATAATATAAGAATAAAATAAATAATGGTTAATATTTTTTTAATTAGTTATTAACATTCACTACGTATGTTTCATACCACAAAATTTATTTTATAAGTAAATTGTCGGATAGAAATTTCAACGATAATATTTAAATAAAAGGACAACATTTAGATTATATTTAGATCAATAATCTAAATGTTTATTTAACTATGAATGTTTGTATTTAAATATAGAATTATTATATATTCAAATGAAATGTGTGTTCAAATAATTTTTATTATCCTTAAAAAAAACAAATTTTATTAAAAACAACATTTAAATAGTGTAAAAGTATTAAAAAAAAGTGTAGTAAGGATTTTTAAAAAAAATAATAAAAACTTCTATTTAGATTTAAATTAAATTGTTGTAAAGTAGTGAAAATTTAAATAATTTTGTTTAAGTAGCTATTCCAATAATTCATACAAATAGGTAAGAAATTAGTTTTATGTTCCCCTTAATCTCAATGGAAGAGATTTTTTATTTTTTATTTTTTATTTTTAAAGAGAGAGAAAGAGAAAATCTCAATGGAAAAGTTAACATATCTTATCAAGGGGAAAAAAGGACTTCTTAGAACGGCTTATCATTAATGCTTATTATAATTCAGTTAGGCTTGGTGCACGGAATAATAATTTAAGATGCAATATGAAGCTATTTTCCTACCAAAAATATGAAGCTATTTATGTCTCTGTAACTCATTAGCTAGGCAGCCATTATAGCCAACATTTACGTTAATAATGACAAAATAAAAATTTTGTCTAATTTCACAAAACACCAGATGCCTTCAATGCTTCAATTCTGCCCTTCAAACTTTTACAATAAATACTCTTGTTGGAAAGAAACGAAAGTAATAATAATATTTCTCATAATCAAAGCTAATTAAAATCATAATTCTTGAACAGAAAGAAAAGAGAATAAGCTAAAATCATAATTATAATCTACTTCCACAGCAATTAATGAAGGGAGATATAGACATCAATTTTCTCTTGTCACCTTTTTGAACGTTTTTATATTGATTGAATTCTTGAACAAAGTAATTAATCACCTTATTCAAATCTTTAACTAAAAGTCAAAAAGAAACTACTCAATTTTGTATTCGGTTATTAAAAATTCCTTCTTTATGGTTACTTTTTTCCGTTGAAAGGTAAATTTAGAATTTGCTTGTTATGCAAGCTGTTTCTTCACTAAAACCAAAATGCTCCTCAAATATGCTAGCTAGTTGCCCTTTATTATAGGCTTTTAATTAACACAAGATCAACATAAACGCCATCAGGTGTTAATAACATTCTCTAATAAGTGTGATTTTTTTTATTTGTCAAACATTGCATACGGGTGCTTTTGTCGATAATCAATGTGCATTGGCTTTTCGTTTAACAATATTTAGAAGTTACGATATTTTTCAATTTAAAATTCTAAACAGCTCAACTCGGAGAATTGATTTTAAGAACACGATACATGTAAATGTAACATATATAATCTCATAATCCGACTTACTCGAATTGGATTATTTTAGAGTAATCTTTTTAATTGCAAGTGGGGGCACATTTTTAGATATAAACAAAATTCTTTATATGTTTCTTATATAAACATGTTGAGTTTTAATTTCAAAAAAAAAAAAAAAAAAAAAGACATGTTGAGTTTTCAGTAGCTTAAATTTAAAATTTGTCTTATTTAAGTAGCTTTATAGATTATAGTACAAAAGTAATTCATTAAGTATGTTGTTTTTTACCTTTGCTAAGAACATCAGTGGTATTAGTATTTGAAGGGGCAATATAAATATCCACTTTAAAATATTATTTGGTATTATTGATGTTGAAATTACCTTAAATTACGGAAGCATATAAGAGCTTCTCATATATAATACATCCTGTTAAATAATAAACACATGTGATAATACATATTAACCCATTAAAATATTCTACCTATTTGTATGTCCCTAAGGCCTAACCCATAATGCAAATTTCTCAGAGGAAATGTTATTCTCATTTTCCTATTATCTTAGATGTACTTTCATTTTCTTTATCAAATCATCTAAATTTAACAATATAACTATACAAATAAAAACTAATTTTTGAAAATATTTAAATTAATCAAATTAAATATCAAAATTTAATAAAAACAAACAGACATCAACTTCAACCATAAAACTCCTTAAAGTGTGCAAATTAAATCACTTTATTACAATCTTAAACATAAGAGATCGACATGAACATATGTAAGAAACACGAAGGGAAAAAACTTTCCCTCTGACCGAACAAGTCGCTGACTGAGGGAACGGCAGTAATAATAACAAAGTCCGACTCTGACTAGCGCCCTGGCTCGAGACTCACGCGCTGTCATGCTTTTCCTTTAACTGCATTGGGACTCGTGTGGGTCCCACCTGATCGATCGGTTAAAAAATAAAATTATAAATTAAAAAAAAAATCAATCAAACTCATTTGCCTCGTGATTTGTCACTGGGCGTGCCTCGTGGGTCCCACCACACCACTCAGAACAACAAGTGTGGGTCCCACGGGAGATAAAAGTTTTTGATACAATTTGTTTGGTAAATCGAACGGCCAACATCATGATGATCCAATTATTTCAGGAGCGTGGACTTCACCCTCCCCCCGTGGACGTTCCTCTATTATAATAATCACCCTCGTCGTCAACGTTCAAAGAGCGAGAAAGCCGCTTTTAAACACGAGATCGCAACTTCGCAAGGTAATAATTAATTAATTTTTTAATTATAATTACAATCATAATTAAGCCACGGACAAGACAACTTTTAACCATGGTTAAAATAGTTCTAAACCAAACTAGCAAAAGAAAGAAAGAAAAAAAAAAAAAAAAATTCCAAACCAACTTGGTCACGGTAACAAGCATTTAAAAACCACTCCTCCTTCATTTATTATAAGGAGTATTTTTTTCTTTTAATAATAAAGTTACTCTACTAGGAGATCGTTTGAGTTTGAATTTACGTCTCTAACCTCTACTTTTTAGTTTGGTTTTCATAAGTTTTTACTCCAATTAGTTATAGAATTAATTCATATTTATCATTTTATCGATACTTTAAAATTTTCCTATTTTAAATTGAGATGTGAAATTTTTTTTATTAAACTCTTAAAATGACGAGAATAACAAAATAAAATATTTATTATCCATCACAATCTAAACACATTTTAGATTTTTACATTATTCAAAAATTATTATTTATTTTTAATTTACACTTTAATTAAATACATTGTTTTTATAACAAAATTCTAAAAGCCTACATTCAATTAATTGTCGACATAAGCCCTTAGTAATTTTAGATATAATTTAATGATAATCTTAGAAATGATTCTAATTTTAGATATAACTTAACTCCAACCTACATTTTAAGTTGAATAAATTGAAAACCTCTAATCCTAAATAGTTAGGTGACTTTTATAAAAAAAAAAATTCCCTTAAAAAAGATATTAACATTCTAGTTGGTGTATGCCAAATTGAATTTAAATTAAATTGGAAAGAAAAACATGCACAAGTTAGGCAAAAATGTGATTAATAATATCTAGTAATACATCTTCTAGAACCTATCATGGCACTACTACTACATACATTTGTTAAGACTTAAAGAGGAGAAACATGAAAAACATTTCTCTTGTTTTTTTAACCACAGTTAAAGTGGGAACCTAACCAGGATTAGCGATATCAATTTAACCAGAGTTAAGTCCAAAGGCCTAGGAATGAAAGAGGGAAAGAGAAGAGAGAGAGAGAGAGAGAGTGTGTCCAGGCTAAAGGCTAAAAGGCTAAGGGGGAGGGGTGTGTGGGGAGAGGCTGGCTAAGTAGGAAAACGCCATCAAATCATATCATATCAATTATCATAATTGAGCCAATAGCTTCCCTCTCTGACACAAAGGTCATGATTAAATCTACCTTCCCTCTGCGTTTTTTCCTCTCTCTCTCTCTCTCCTCTTTCCTCTTCTCTCTCTCTATAAATCTTCTATATATAGTCCCATCATCCTTTTACTGTACTGCAAAAAGCAAAAAAACTCTCTCTCTCTCTCTCTCTCTCTACCTCTCTCCCTCCCTCCCTCATCAGTTCTTCCTCTCTCTCTCTCTGTGCCAAACCTGAAGCTCTCTCCTCCTTTCTCTGATCCAAAACACCCCCATAAAAGGTTAAAAAGGAGAGAAGTTTTTCTGCCTTTAGCCTGTTGTTTGTTTGGCTT
Source organism: Ficus hirta (assembly GCA_038430175.1). NCBI lineage: Eukaryota > Viridiplantae > Streptophyta > Magnoliopsida > Rosales > Moraceae > Ficus > Ficus hirta. The sequence continues at coordinate 18,919,373 of CM076588.1, read as the reverse complement.
TAGAGAAAAAAGAAAAGAAAGAAAGAAAGAAAGGAAAGAGAAAATGGGCGAGAAAGATGATGGGTTGGGTTTGAGTTTGGGCTTGGGATATGGAGGACCAACAACAACAACAACAACTCAAACTCAAACTCAAACTCAGCCTGGAAGTTGTTCTTTTCTCAAGTTGAATAATAATCTCATGCAAAAGCCTCCTCCTCCTCCTCCTCCTCCTCCTCCTTCCATGCAATTTCACTATCTTCATCCTCATCACCAAAAGCCCACCACCACTCCTTGGAATGATCTCTTTCAACTTTCTGGTAATTCTTTTTTTTTTTCCCCCCCTTAGCATTTAGATCTGTGTTTTGTTATTTATTTTTTGGAAAAAAAAAAGATTGTTTTTTTGTTTAATATAATAATATGCACACGTAAAAAAGGTTTTGTTTTGTAACGCCAAACAAGAAAGTAAGCGTGGGAACTCCAACTCCAACTCCAAGCTCATGATCATCATGTCCACTTTCCGGATATGGACAAACCTTACTCCTTTATTTACAATACTACCATTCCAAATTCAAACGTTTGTCCTTTTTTTTTTTTTTGGTTCTTTCTCAGACCGGAACTCGGACGCGAGGTCGTTTCTCAGGGGGCTCGACGTGAACCGGACGCCGCCGTCTGCTGCGGCGGCGGCGGCGACGGCGGATTGTTACGAGGAGGAAAACGGGGTGTCGTCGCCGAACAGCACGGTGTCGAGCATAAGCGGGAAGAGGAGCGAGAGAGAGGCGGCGCTTGGAGGAGAGGAGGCGGATGAGGGCGACAGAGACTCCTGCTCCCGTGGCGGCGGAAGTGACGACGACGACGGCGGAAATGGCAGCGGCGACGCCTCTAGGAAGAAGCTCCGTCTCACCAAGGACCAGTCTCTCGTCCTCGAAGAGACCTTCAAGGAGCACAACACTCTCAACCCGGTTAGTTCTTGTCTTCGTTATTATTGCCCTTTCACAAGGGTATTTCGGTCTTTTCAAACGTTATTCGTCATAATAGTACTGAAATGATGGAAACTCATTGACATTAACAACCTGGAATTATTTTGAAATCATTTTTTTTATGGCAGTTTCGTAAATCTATTGTGGGTCGAGGGGTATTTTGGTCATTATAATTTTGAAGTGTATTTTTATGGGGTTTTGTGTAAGCAGAAGCAAAAGCTGGCGTTGGCAAAGCAACTCAATCTGCGGCCAAGACAAGTGGAGGTCTGGTTTCAGAACAGGAGGGCAAGGTTAGATATTCCTAAGCATAGTCAAGGGCAGAATTGTCAAATCAGATTAAATGCGTTATTTATTTATTTACCTTTTTTTACTGTCACATTTTTCATGGGTTGGCATTGAATGAGCAAGAAAAAATCTGGTTGTAGTGTCATAAATGATATTCTTCTTTTCAACTGTTGTTGTAATTATGTGGGAGCAATAAATATGACATGGATAGTGAATTTAGTAACTCACCAAACATATTTTTTTAAACACAATTTCCATGTTAAATATTGTTTTGTCACTTTTCATAGGTTTAACTTTCGGGGGACTAAAATGTAAACATCTTTGAAAATTGATGAAAATTTTTTGACGTGTGTAGGACCAAGTTGAAGCAAACAGAAGTGGACTGTGAGTATCTCAAGAGGTGTTGTGAGAATTTGACTGAGGAGAACAGGAGGCTCCAAAAGGAAGTGCAAGAGCTTAGGGCACTAAAACTGTCCCCACAGCTCTACATGCACATGAGCCCTCCCACAACCCTCACGATGTGCCCTTCGTGCGAGCGTGTCGCGGTCTCGTCCTCGTCGTCCTCTACCACTGCTGCCCCAAATGGCCCTAACCGACAGCCTGCCGCCCCTAGCATCCCGCGGCCCGTCCCTATTAATCCGTGGGCTGCATTGCCGATCCAGCACCGGCCTCTGGATACACCCGCTTCGCGGTCCTAAATTGTGGTGGTAGATTAAGCTTAAGCAGAAGTTTTAATAGAAGAGAATTACTGGGAATGTGTAGGGTAAGGAAGAGGTTAATTCCTTTTTTTTAGGGGATGTGATTTTGTTAATATTAATTAAAGCCTTAGTTTAATTTTGGGTTTTTTCTAATGTTAGTGGAGGGTTTGTACTTACAATGGCAAGTAGGACAATTACAAGTGTAACGAAGAGAAACTGAGGGGGTGTTTGGTTCTCCCTTTCATTTTAAATTAAACTGTACTTTTTTCATCATGTTTTTTGTCTTTTCTGAAAAAAATTTTTGTCTTTTCTGAAAAAGTCAACAAAAATTATTATTCAAACTTAAAAATCTCAACTCAACTCAAACTCAACTTATACACCAAACACCCCCTCGAATCATATCTCTTTCTTTTTTTTTTTTTTTTTTTTTTTTTTTTTCATGTTTGGGTGTTACTACTCGTGATTCAGTTTGAAAAAATAGCATTGACAATTAAATTAATACATTATTGTAATTAAGGAAGCAGTGGTTGTGGTCCGCCTACTCCTTATTTTGTGGACTTTGATTGGGAAAATGTTGTCATTGGTTCTTCACCATCTTCTCTCACTCTCACTATCAAGTGGTTCTTAATTTAGTTTACTTTAATTTAATTTTTACACTAATGGCTCTTTACATCCATATATTGAGTTACTTCCACCAAAAATAGATTTCGCCACATGGATCGGATAATACTCCCCTAATCCCGACATCCGAGCACGACACTAATCCCTCAGTGCTTTGGCGGGGTATCTGTAAGCAGTCGATTCTTACTTTGTTTCTGAATTTTGTAATGAGTTCAACCGCCACCATAATCAACCATTTTCAGCCCCTCCCCTACGCCACCAAACACCATTAAAAACGCAGGTAAATATCATCGAAGATAAAATGCATTATTAGGGTTTCCAGTTAAGGAAGCAATAATTGTGGTCCCCCCAATTAGTACTCTCAATCTTTGGCCTACCATATGGAGGGCTTATCACTTATGCCATGGCCTTTGTCTCGCAAAGCATGAAACAAGTAGGTCTGCATGGCATGCTTAGAGGGAAACAAATTGGAAACAATGCTTGTGAGAAACCATAGCTGTCTTAATAAATAAATATTTTTTTTTTCAAGCAAAAATAAATAAATAACTAAATAATTTTTGTATTAAATGCTCTCAAAATCTTATGGGGGAACGTGTAGAGGACATAATGGAACTATAAGGAGGTTTGGTCCCATGTCAATGATGTTCTTTTGCTTGCTTCACATTTTTGATATTCCCCTGCAACAATTCATAACTTTTATCAGATGATTAAAAAAGGGATTTTGTAAAAAGTTCAAAAGATAAGGTTAAAGAGTAAAAAGATAATGCTGAGTCTTTTTTCTGTCAAAATTGGAATTTTGTTTGTTTGTTTTTTTTCTTCTTCTTCTTCTCTGGCTTCTGCAAGCTGTAATATAATAGCAGCCTCGAGAGTACTGAGAGAATCAAGACAAACAAACTATTTTCATTTCTCCACGAAAAAACTATCAGCAATTTGTTCTCGTCTCTATGTGGTTCTTTGATAACTGATCCAGTTTCTGAGCACAGTTTTGAAGACTTGGGACCATGTTAAAACTTGTCAACAAATCTCCCTAAATCTCAAAGGTAAAAAGCAACCCATAATCTGTCTATCACAGAACAACTCTGACGGAAGTGACTCAACGGGTGAGAGGGAAGGGGTTTAAAACTTTTGAGAGAAATTCTAATGTAAAACTTGGTAGGAAAAAACAAAGGTAAGAAAAATTCCTTGCTTTGGCATTTGATTGAGCAAAGTAGTGAAAAATAAAAGATAAGAGCCTCGAAAAATGTGTGGCAAATGTCTCTTTCGGCACCATTAAAGCTCTGGTAAATCACTCTTTGTCCACTGTCCTTGCAATGAACAAACAGCAGAAAATAAAAATAGGTCCCCTTTCTTTTTCTGCAAGACTTTGTTTCACCCTACTCTAGAATTTAGACAATAAAGTAATATATAGAATATAGTTTGAATTTGGTACTATATCTTTTTGTGTAAATAAATCTTTTACAAACAATCTTGAGAAATTCAGGGGAAAGAAGAAAAGCCAAGACATTTTCTTAGAGGAGTTCTAAATCAGAGTCTAGTCTAGAAGAAAGATACAAAATTCTGGACACACCTCCGAGAGATTCATTAAGAGGTCATTATCTTTCTAAGGCCACTTCTTTTAATGGAGTGGTGAAAATCAAACTGTATTAACAGTGTCTGCAAGGGAGCGGAGTATGCATCCCAGACCGGCTCTCTCTGTCAATTTTTCATGAATCCGCAGGCACTGGTCGCATGTGGGGCGATCCCCGGTCGATAATCCTCTGTACAAGTACCTTGAATGACGGTAATAACAAATTGTTAGAATTATGAAACATCATCATGTTCACAAGATAATTAAATCCCAAAAAGTTAAAGGCCATTTCTTGGTGAGGCGGGGTAAAGTATCTACAAAATGAAATAAGAAATCTAAGCTCGCGTTTGAATCATAGATTTGAACCCACGATGGACTTTTTTCTATAGTGTTTTCCCTCACAAAAATTTGAATTTTCTGTTTAGACTTACTATTCAAATCTATGATCAAAACGGGCATAAGTTAACATATTCATTCAACAAGTTCATAAATAAAAGGCCTAAAGTCGTCAAAGTCCCATCTACCTCAATGACAAACCATAACAAGTTTTTTCACCATTTTCACTTGTTATTACGGGCTACTAATATTTTCCATAGTGAAATCTATACTTTAGATGTTCTGTTTTGCAATTTCTTCCCTTGTTTTGTTTTCAATCATACATTTATCAAGCCAATTTTTCATTTTCCAAGAATTCAACCATTTGTTTCACAATTATACCAGCTTAAACCTGATCAAAATGTTTAAATCAAAATACAACCTGTTTAGAACAAAATGAATCTAACTCATATGCATGCATATATATCACTATACAGTATTGAAATGAATAATAAGTTTTCTTAGCTTGTACATTAGATTTTAGCTATCGGATTTATTAATAGGAACATTTTCATATCATATGGTGCATTTTCTTCAACATGGATTTTTATAGAGTCGACCGTAAATATTTTAACCAAATAGCTTTAAAGAAAAAACAAAACAAAACAAAACTTGCCTATGGTAGAAGTACCCTAAAACTAATTTTCAGCTTAAAAAAAAAAAAGGGCTGAAATGAGACTTCCAAAAGGGTACACGCATTTTATCACTGGATTTTGAGCAAAAAAAATTCGAAGTAATATTAAAAAAAATGCAGAACAAGACGATGAATTAATATTTATAGATATGGTAGAGCATAATTAAGAAGAAAAAATAATTAAAACAAATTAGAGACTTTACTTCATAAGAATGTCATAGTACTCTGGATCCAGAGAAGAAAACATTCCTTCCACATCCTTTATCGCCATTAGAGCTCTATGCACCACAATCCAATTCGCAGACTACGATTTAAGAAAAAAAAAATCCAAAATTGAACTTCAATTTTCTTTCTTTCTTGTTTGGGAGATTTTCGCGGGAAAGTTAACAGAAAAGGCAAGAAGAACAGTCACAGACCTTGCAGCGCTCGTCACGAGTGTTGGGAGGCGATCCTTCAAGAGCAGTTTTCAGAGCTTCGACTGGCTTAGACCTGTTACGGACAAGAAATTCACAAGTTTTTGATATTTTCTTCGGAGAATTTAATAAAAAAGACTGAGAATTTGGATGATTACTGTTTAAGAAGGCTCTCGATTTTCCTAGATTTGTGCTCGATTCTCGTGATTATGGCCTCGGCATTGTCTGCTTCCACAAACGTCTCCGCTCCAGCCATTTTTCCCTCACTTTTCTTTTTGGGATTTTCTTATGTGCGAAAGCATTTTCTCGAGAAAGTGATGGAATTTAGTGAGCAAACGGTGCCGTCTAAGCTTCATTGCGCTATAGACTTAATGGGCTGGCTTAATCGGGCCAATGGGCCCAAAATAGTCCACAATCAAGGACTGAAATTTTTTCACTGTACACCATGAATTTTTAACAAATGAGATCCTAAATTTTCATTTATTGCGGTAATAGCACAATAACCAACTTATAACAATTACATAATTTCACACGATGTAAGCTTAAAAGCACTGAAAATTGTCATTGGTTGGAAGATTAAAACATAAACTTTTAGGGTCCGTTTGGTGAATGAGTTGAGTTTGAATTGAGACAAAATTTTTAAGTTTGAGTTGAGTTGATTTTTTAAAAAGTAATTATAAATTTTGTTGACCGTTCAGAAAAAGATAAAAATTAAGATAAAAAAGTACAGTTTAGATTGAGTTAAACTTTGTTATCAAACAAAGCCTTAGTTTTTAGTATTTTAAAATCTTATTAATTGTTTTTTGGTAAGGGAAAAAAAATCTTAATTGTTGTTCATTAGTTGATTTTTTTTTTTTTTTTTAATAATATGAACTGCATTGCCTAAGTCAAAATTTGATCTTAAAAGACCAAAACTAAAAATTGGAGCTCAACTTAGAATAACAAAAAGTTCAAGATGAATTAATACTATTGAAATGTTTATTTATCTTTATCTTAGATCAACATGATTATCACCAAATAATCAGATAAGATAGTAAAATATTTACTTTCTCCATTAGAGAATTTGATTTTAAATCATCACCGTTGTAATAGACGGGATATATAAATAATCCATTATAAAAAAAAAAAAAAAAATCATACATGATGACGTGAGGGACTCTCCTCGCCTAAGATTATGTGACTTTACCGCACCATGACAGATCGAGATCAGTCTTGAGACGTGATAAATACCCGAACAAAGTGTAATTTCCAATATATATATATATATATATATATATATATATATATGGGAGAGGCTGTGGTAGAGCCTCTTCTAATGACTCTATCGGTAGAGTCACTTTTTTAACCGTTGAGATTTAATCGAATGGTTGAAATGTTGTTGGTGTACCATATTTATTATACACCTTACCTCATATAATCTTTTTCACCCAAGTGTTTTTCGTCGCCGGCGACCTTTTCGCCGCCGGTGACGGACGCCGGCGTCCCACCTCCGGCGTTTCACTCCGGCCGGCCGACCACCGGCGACCCCCTTTCTCTCTCTTCCCCTTTCTCTCTCCTCTTCTCTCTCTCTTCCCCTTTCTCTCTCTTCCCCTTTCTCTCTCTCTCTCTTCCCCTTTCTCTCTCCTCTTCTCTCTCTCTTCCCCTCTCTCTTCCCCTTTCTCTCTCTTCCCCTCTCCTCCCCCCCCACCACCGGCCCCGCCGGCCCCCAGCCCCCAGCCCGCCCCCCGGCCCCACCACCCTGCCCGGCGGCCCCCCTCCCCCGGCCTCCCCACCCCCTGCCTCCCCCTCTCTCTCTCTCTTCCTCTCTCTCTCTTCCCCTTTCTCTCTCCTCTTCCCCTCTCTCTTCCCCTTTCTCTCTCTTCTCCTCTCCTCTCCGGCACCCCCCCACCACCGGCCCCTAGCCCGGCCCCCCCACCCTGCCCGGCGGCCCCCCTCCCCCGGCCTCCCCACCCCCTCGCCTCCCCCTCTCTCTCTTCCCCTCTCTCTCTCTTCCCCTCTCTCTTTCTTCCCAACCCTCGGCCCCCCCCACCCCCGGCGGCCCGGCGCCCCCCATCCCACCCCCACCCGCGACTCCGCCTCTCTTTCTCTCTCTCTTTTCACGTCGGGGGTGGTGTGGGGGGGACGGGGCTGGGGTGGGGTAGAGAGAGAGAGAGAGGGGAAGAGAGGGGGAGGCGGGGGGGGGGGGGGGTGGGGAGGCCGGGGGAGGGGGGCGGCCAGGCAGGGTGGGGGGGTCAGGGGCCGGGCTGGGGGCTGGGGGCCGGTGGGGCCGGTGGTGGGGGGGTGCTGGAGAGGAGAGGAGAAGAGAGAGAAAGGGGAAGAGAGAGAAAGGGGAAGAGAGAGAGGAAGAGGAGAGAGAAAGGGGAAGAGAGAGAGAGGAAGAGAGAGAGAGAGGGGGAGGCGGGGGGGTGGGGAGGCCGGGGGAGGGGGGCCGCCGGGCAGGGTGGGGGACCGGGGGGCGGGCTGGGGGTTGGGGGCCGGTGGGGCCGGTGGTGGGGGGGTGCCGGAGAGGAGAGGGGAAGAGAGAGAAAGGGGAAGAGAGAGAGAAAGGGGTCGCCGGCGGCCGGCCGGCCGGGGTGGGACGCCGACGTCGGGGGTGAGTCACCGGCGTCCCTCGTCGGTGGCTAGAAGGTCGTCGGCGACGGAAAATACTTGGGTGAGAAAGATTATATGAGGTAAGGTGTATACTAAATATGATACACCAATAACATTTCAACCGTTCAATTAAATCTTAACGGTTAAAAAAGTGACTCTACCGATAGAGTCATTGGGAGAGGCTCTACCACAGCCTCTCCCTATATATATATATATATATATATATATTTTTTTTTTGAAAGCGTAATTTCCAATAAAATTGGGAACACATTTATCCGAAAATAAAGAAAAAGACAGGGTTATTATCGTCATTTGAGTAAAACGGTCACGATGAATGATTGACACTTTTGAAATTTTACGTGCACTTTTTCCACTCTCTTTTGTCTCTCTCTCGCTCTCTCTCTCTCTCTTCATTTTTCCTTCGCTCCAAAGTCTTCCTTTCTTCACCCACACCATTTTCTGCTTTCACACAAATCTCACCCAAACAAAGCTTCTTCATTCATAAATGGAGGAACCAACCCCTTACAGAAAACCACCACCCCATTTCCCAAACCCACCTCTTCCCCAACACACCATGAAGATCCAACGACAACCTCGTAACTCCTCCAAGTCCTGTTCCTACTTCCTCTTCAAAGCTCTCTTCTTCACCCTGTTCCTCGTCCTGGTCCCACTTTTCCCTTCCCAAGCTCCCGAATTCATCACCCAATCCTTAATCACCAAGTTTTGGGAGCTTATTCACCTCCTCTTCATCGGCATTGCCGTCTCCTACGGCTTGTTCTGCCGCAGGAATGTCGACGAGGTAAGCTTTGACACTTCCACTACAACCTCGAAAATTGATAATTTGCAGTATGATATGTCTAGAATGTTCCATGTTTCCTCAGTTTTTGAAGATGGGTATGAAGGAAATCCATGTTTTGATGCTCAGTTTCGTTTAGTTGAGCCTAGATTTGACCTTAATTCTTCTGCTGTCGGTGAAAATGGTGTTGGAAATCCATCCGGGTTTGGTGAAAGTTTTGGTTTTCAAGATGGGAAAGTTAACCCCAAGTTTTCAGTTGGTGAAAATGGTGTTGAAAATCCATGTGGGTTTGGTGAAAATTTTGTTTTTCAAGATGGGAAATTTAACACCAAATTTCCAGTTGGTGAGAATGGTGTTGAAAATCCATGTGGATATGGTGAAAAAGGTGATGTTCAAGATGGGAAATTTGACCCCGCTTTTTCTATTCGGGGAAATGGGCTTGGAATTGCATCTGGGTTTGGTGAAAAAAGTGATTTTCAAGGTGGAAAATTCAACCCCGGATTTTCAGTTAGTGGATATGATCGTGGAAATCCATGTGGGTATAGTGAAAAAAGTGTTGTTCAAGCTTGGAATGCTCAGTACTTTCAGGGCGAGTCAATGGTGGTGGTGGCTGAGCCAAATTGTGGTGTTGGGGAGTGGGGTGAACCCGGATCGGTGGTTGATTATAAGCCGCTAGGATTGCCGGTCAGGAGTTTGCGATCGAGGATAAGGAAAGGAGAAAGTGGGGAAGTTTTTAGTGGGATTGATGAGTCTAGTTATGGTTCCGGGGATACGTCTAAGAGTTGTGATGTTGAGAGTAGGAGTGAGCAGTTTGGTGATTTGGGTCCTCGGAATTTGGAGGAAACGTTTGATGAAGCTGTTGTTGCATCACCTTCTCCGATTCCATGGCGTTCAAAATCTGGAAGGAGGAGGGAAATGAGAGAAAGTCTTGGTGCTGTTAGTCGCCCTTCTTCGCATTTTAGGCCACTTTCTGTTGACGAAACGCAGTTCGAGTCGCTGAGAACGCAGTCATGGCGGTCCACTGCATCTTTCTCCTCTCATGCCAGTTCCATGTCTTATTCACAAGGAGATGATTCGCCCGCGCGCTCTGTTGCCTCTGAGATAGTGAGCTCAAAAATGGAAGATGATGTCAAAGCAACGAGTTTTCGAGGATCATCTTCTGCTTCTTCAGGCTCAACATCACCACCAAAAAGAATGAAACCCGATGAGAGGAAAGGCAAGAGTTTCCAAGAAGGATCTTCCGCTTCAAGTTCCTCGTCCCCGCCAAAACCAATGGATGACAAAGTATCAACCGGCGCATTGCACACAAGGGGATATAGTTTTGGTTCTTTACACGAAAATGATCTAAGGGCCGCAAAAGATTACTTGAAGGAAGTGAGAGAGAGCAGACCAGAGGATCTCTTGGATAGGAAAGAGCCCGGTCCAAGTACTTTAAATTTGGAAAAGAAACCAAAGCCAGCCGTGCATAGAAAAGCCTCATTACGGGGAAAATCAGTCAGGACTATAAGAGCTAGCGGACTAACAACCATGGAGACTAAAAATTGTGAAGAGAAGCAGGGAAACCGAATTGATGAAGATGTTAAAACAACATTTCCAAGGAAGGAAGAGGTTGATGGTCCGGTAAACGGGAGCAGTAAGCAAAACTTTGACACACCTCCCGAGTATCAAAAGAGAGAGACGCAAGAGCTTTCTGAGAAGGTTTCCGCAAAGTGTGAAGAACACGTGGAGTCTGAGGGCAAAAAGATTCGGTTAAGCTCAGGTGAAGATACTGACGCTGAATATGTTGGCAGTGCAACACCAGAGTACACTAGTGAGGTTGATAAGAAGGCTGGTGAGTTTATAGCCAAATTCAGAGAACAGATCAGGCTACAAAAAGTGGCTTCAATCGAAAGATCAAGAGGTCTGCGACTCGGCGGCAACGTTATTAGGTGACATGCATGTACAACAAGCTTACTATCGATTATGTTCTCTGTTTTAAGATTCGGATTATGTTGCTGTATTTAGCTTATTTATTTATCCATGTAATTTACTTTCTAGCATGGCAACTCTTTTCGGAAAGCATTGTCAAGTCTTCAAATTTTTTTTTGGGGTGTAAAATGCTCCCCCACTATTGTTGCCTCATTGTTTTTTCAGAGGGAAATATGTTTGTCTCAGATAGCCAAGTACAACAAATATTTAGCAGCTTTTTTTTTTTAGATCTCTGCAACTTCTAGCAATCTCTTTATTTCCTGTCAAAGTTACGCTTGTAAAGACATTTGTGTTACTTGTCACAGAGTTCAATACGACGAAGGAAACCCAAAAGGAAGAATAAACAAACAAACAAACATATAAATGAATGAATAAAGCAAAAATAAGAGATATAACTTTGAGTGTTGGGTTTGCAATGCCCAATGGTAAAGCTATAAATTATAAATATTTGTGTTGGAAAAGTGAAATCCACATGGATAAGTTCCAAGTGTAGTTTTTTGGTTCACTACCTAAAAAAGGGTTTGAATCTGAGAATTGCACAAATAAGAACTGCTTTTGTGGAAAACTTGAGATGTTGGAGTGGGACAAAATATCAATTATGGGCATAAGCATTACTTTTGTCTGTCGAGCCGAACTCAATGCACTTGTCTTAGGAAATAAGAATGTGTTTGGTCCATTGAAGGTGTAAATTCCTTGGAACTTTTCTTTAGAATTTTTGACGTTTCAATTAGCTTTATTGAATTGCTTTCATCAGTATCCAGAAGAACTATTGGGAGGACAAATCACCACCTTGACATTTTGAAGGGGGTTTTTTTTTTTTTTTTTTTTCTCCTCTCTCTCTCTTAAAGTTAAAAGAAAAGAATTATTTTTTTTGGTCCCCCAAACAGTCTCAATGTTAGGAAAGTGATTAGCAAGAGTAACTATAGGGTATCAAAATATCACTGGATTTTTTTACCAACAACCAGGAGAGAGATGAAGTAGTTTTTTTTTTGGGTAGTAAAAGAAAGGGATTAGTGGTATCTTCATTTTCCTAATCCTATGCATTAAAGAATAAGTAGCTTATGGGGTGGCAAAAGATCCTGCTTTGGGTCTTTAACAGATCAAGGACTCCAAATAGAATTTCTTTGCGACCATGCCACCACCACTGACAGTGGAGTAGATTTAAACTTTATGAATTTTCAAAATTTTTAGTTTCTTAAAGAGAAAAAAATCTGCTAGAAACTTATTAATATTTACAAAAAAAAAAAAAAAACGATGGAAATAGTCTTATCCTGTATTGCCAAAGTATTATGGATGCTTTTCTAATGTCTCATCCAGCCTCAGCACCATAATTTGAATTATCATATCCTCGCGTTGAAATCTAGTCCTTTGACTTTTTTTTTTGTATAAAAACTATACCTTATACCTTATGGTAAACTTGATAACTATTGATTGAACCAATATAATAATATGTAATGTCCTAGCACTATTCCACATGTGGTTCAACTAGATTATTGGATGGACAATGAATCGGGACGTGACGATATCCCAATCTTGTATTTTCTGAAAAAAAAAAAAAAAAAAGACTTTTATGGTCATAACTGCTATTTACAACAAACTATATGGAGGAGTTTGATATTTCAATATTTCTAGAGAATTGAAGATAAGCTCGCTGGCCAACTGGAAACGGCTAAAGTTTCGGGTCCGGTCTCTCTCTGGAATTTCTCTCTCTAGAATATCTCTCTCTGTCTGATTTGTCGGATTAACAGCGTCACTCACAACGTCGTCAATGGTGTAAGCTGAGCTACTAGTAGCAGAGAAGCCATGCTGATGCTTCCCTCAACTTTCTCTTTTTCCGCACCCATCACTTCTTTTCCCGGTAAGTCCTCTTCGGAATTGCCATTACTGGACCAAAACTCAAACCCAGATGTTTTCTTTGCCTTCTTTTTTTTTTTGCCAATGGATTTTCGCAGCTTTTACTGTATCAGGAGATAAAGATCCTTCCTTGAATTTGTTGAAAATGACTTTTAGATGTGATTGTTAAAGACGATTTCCATTAATTTCCAAGCTTATTAAGAGTAAAACTGGCAAAATGAAGAAAGTTTAGAAATTTAGTGGATTCTTAAAACTCATGGGTGTAAATTGTTATTTACGTACTTTAAAGATTTAAGCTTTCTTGTTCTTCTTGTTCTTCTTATTCTTTTTTTTTTTTTTTTGGGTGTGTGCGTGTGTGCTTTTAGAGATTACTATAAAGAGAATCTAACCGTGTTGATTACTCAATGCTGGTGGGACATTTATATATAATACATGTATACATACACATATATATATGTACTTTAAGCTTTTATCAATAGTTTTCTATCTTCAGTGGCAGGCCCAACTAATTCAGCTTCTACAAGGCTAAGAAATCACTTCACTCTGGGCAGGCAAATAAAGTGTTGCTGCTCAAGTCACAACTTGAAAGATCATAGGTTCTACTTTCATAATTGGCTGATATATTTGCTAGAACTGAATTAATATAGAATAAGTAGACCTATATATATGTATTTTTGGCTGAGTTGCTTACAAAGGACTTTGTTTTACATATCAGAACACAGCATGACCAAATGTTACATTGTGATGACAACCTGAGGAGGCGGCTTCTCCTTTTCGTTTCGCTTTCGGCGAGCTTGTTTCCGTGTTTGTCTTCGTCTGCTAAGACAAAGGTTAAAAATCCATACGATGAGAGACGCTTGTTAGAACAAAACAAGAGGAGACAGAGAGAAAACAATGCACCTGAAGACTTTCCCAATTTTATTAGAGAAGGTTTGTTCATTGCACTACTCTAAAACAGAACCTTGTCAAGTTAAAATCTCCCAAGTCCCGACCCAAAAAAAAAAAAGCCTTGATCGTAGTCGTGCCTATTTTCGTTCGAAGCTCCAATTTTTAGTCTTTTAGTTCTATGGAATCTGTATTGATGCTGAGCATATGTGTTAGGTTTTGAGGTTAAGGTAGTAACAACAGAGAAATACATCAAATGTGACTCGGGACTTGTATACCGGGATTTTGAAGTTGGTAAAGGTGATTGCCCGAAGGCTGGTCAGCAGGTTTTTCTTTCATTATCTTCACAAGCTCTTTTTTTTTTTTTTTTCAATGTGGTGAACATTACTGTGAACGTCGTATTCTATTTCGGCTAATAAGAAATGGACTTGCTTATGCAAAGAAGGAATTTTGAATTAAGATGGAAATGTTAAGAGTGTACATGTCTCTGAAAGACTTTCCTTAGGATTTTTCAGCTACTCATGATTTGAGGTCCTCTCTAGGTGACCTTCAATTATGTTGGGTACAATGAGTCAGGGCGTCGGATTGACAGCACATACTTGCAAGGCGCTCCTGCCAGAATTCGCATGGGCACTAATGCATTGGTTCCAGGTGAAGCGTCATTAACTCGAGATGTTCTAATGTTGTGTGCTTTTCTCTGTATATTGTATGATGCATCTCGTTAGGCTTTCCAAGGAACTAAAGTTGAAAAGCAAATGGAAAATAAGGACAGATTCTTTTTTTTTTTTTTTTTTTTTTTTTAAATAGTGGAAATAATTATAATGGAGAATTCATATGCAGGATTTGAGGAAGGAATAAAAGACATGAAAGCAGGGGGCAAGAGAAGAATAATCATTCCGCCGGAACTTGGACCGCCGGTTAGTGTTGCATCTCTTGTTTCTTTTCTGTGCTTTGGCTTTACGTTCTGTGATTTTCTCTGTAATGATTTTTGGCCTTCTCTTCATATTCTAAGTCTGAAATTATACCTCGACTTTCGATTATAACTTTTGAGTTTTTATCAAGTGTTATTCCTTGAATTAGCTTGTTTTGATAGGAAACTCTTTTTCCCAAACAGGTAGGACCTTCCACCTTTTTCAGTTCAAAACAATTTGAAGTTTTTGATGTGGAACTGGTCAGCATTCAGGACTGTAAAAGGAGGACAGTCGGGTTCTACTCTGATTTTGTATGCGAATAATAACGCAACGCTCACCGTTTGCCTAACTTGTTCTCAAGGGAAATCCCAAGTCTGAATGAAAATGAAGAATTCACATTGGTAACAGAAAAGGGGGGCTAGTTCCATCTAGCACCATTTTGGAAGTTCATTGCAGAGACGATGATTGTTTTGAACCATGTTAGTTACTGGCGTACTTTAAACACGATGATATTGTATAATTTTGCAATTCTCTAACTTAACCACAAAAATAGAGACCGTTTTGGATGACGAATTATCATGCACAGATATCTCAAAAAGAAATGCATTGCAGCCACTAGGAAGCACTCTTTTTATTGGATTTTTCAAAGGTACACATTTCTCTTATTGTACATAGCCAAATGAATGACTTAATATACAGTCTCATTACGTGATATTTATTATGCCATTACACTAAAATACTGATACAGGTGAATGCTAAGACTATTAATGCTACAACAGCGCAGGGGCAATCCTAATAAAAAATAAAAATAAAAAACTACCGCACTTCTTCTCCAGCTGCCCTGTAGTAAATTACCGTCTCCTGTGAATTTGGATCGGCATGATATTGCCCATAAAATGCGTAAACTGCTATCGAAATAAGGCTGAGGACGACAAATCTGATCCATGCTTCATAATGTAACTGCAAAAAACATAGTAGATTATTAGTTACTGGCTTTACATTCCTTTTATATATATATATATATATAATATACTGGTTTTTAGGCAAATTCTAAAACTACGCAACCTGAGCGAATAAGAACATGTTGAAGAAGATGCAAACGGCTGGCACAAGAGGAACACCAGGACAAGCGAACCCTGGTGTATCTGCATACGCCTGAAAAAAAGAATGGCATGACATCAAAGGCAAGAATGCAAATTGCAAGCATTAAAAGGAACATCTGGTGAAGTAGAGCACAACACTTACTTGGCGGAAATACAAAGCAATGCAAGCAAGTACAGCCACAAACAAGGCTAACATGAGGAAAATGACCGAAATGTTCACACGATAGTAGAGCCCAGAAACGAAACCACCAAGGGCAACCGTAAAGAGGCAGATGAGACCTTCCCTCCAGGATGAGGAAGATATTTGACTTGATGTCTTGTCCTTCCAGCGTAGAGCTAGAACACATGCTGCGACAACAGAGTAGCCTGTCTGAAACAAACCCGCATATAAGGTGAGGTCATCGTGCAATTTTGTTTTCTCTATGCTTAAAAATCATCATTCAACAGGGTCATCATCCAATTACAAATGAGGCAAATTACTGAGCAAATTAGCCCGCATGGCAAGAACAAAACACCTGAAATGCCCCACCGCAAACAAGGGAACAAAATAGAACTTACATTTGTCGTCTATCTTCGCTTTACTACTAAATTTGATTCATCTGACTTACAGGTTAGATATTGATGCAATTGGTGACTTCACAAAATGCATGCGAATTACTTGAGCCATGAACAATTTATAACTTACAGCATATTGATTCAACACCCTCAAAATGGAAGAAAAATTGCTCAACACTTACCAATGACCCCACCGAAAGAATATGTGATAGCATAGTCACATTCAAGAGCCCGCCTAATACTCCAGCAACAATTCCAACCCAGATCTGAGAATGAATCGGAGTGTGTCTTTTCGGGTGTACTCTAGCAAATATCGAAGGTAGCAAGCCGTCTCTTCCAAGGCCAAGGTATAACCGAGACTGACAATTAGAAACATCAAGTCATTCGTACTCATGGATGCTATGCCATTAAGAGATGACAATCATGTTGTAAATCTGAGATAATTCACCTGAACATAGAGACCGACTAGGAGAGTTGTCGTAAGCCCGGCAACAGCACCTATGCTGATTAAGACAGAAACAAATTTTAAACCCTTGGATATAAAAGCTTCACTTAGTGGAGCATCTTCCCCAAGCAACTTGTAAGGCACCATTCCCGTAATCACCAAGCAGACACCGATATACAATGCTACACATACTAGAAGGCTAACAATTATGCCTATTGGTAGATCACGCTGAAACATTGAAAGTTCGAAAAAAAGAAACAAGAACGAAAAGGTTAGAAAATGACTTAAAATGATATAATGGCCGGAAATCACACAAGAATGGTACTCTTGTCTTACAAAAAAGACCGAAATTGCCTTAGTTTGTGTACCTGTGGTCTCTTTGACTCCTCAGCTGAGTTTGCAACTGCATCGAATCCAACATATGCAAAGAATACTACAGTGGCTCCCGTTAGTATTTCTTTAAAACCATTTGGGGCAAAGGGAGACCAATTGGAAGTATCGACCTCAAAAGCCCCAACAAGGATGATGATGATGACAATAATGATCTGCAACAGAAATTTCTCTTCTGATTTAGCAATTATTCTAATTCATGCCAACATATGTTCAGCTTCAATAACAAAAGATGTAAGGAGCACCTTTAACGCAGTCATAAACGCATTTACAGCAGATGACTCGCCGACGCCCCAACAAAGAATTACAGTCAAAAGTACAAGGAGAATCGGAGCTAATATGTTGATGGATAAAACCCCACCAAAGAACTCTTCACCCCCATGGCCAATCCAGTTCGGAATGTTGTCTTTGAAAAATGGAAAGAGTTCAAACATGGTAACCACGTAACTTGCTAGGCTACGGGCTATGCTAGCTGCTCCAATATGGTAGTCTAGCATTATTTGAGTGAAGACAAGAAAAGCAGTGAGCTCATTGAAAGATGAATAAGCATACAAATATGCTCCACCAACAACGGCGGGAAAACGAGAAGCCAACTCAGCAAAACACAGTGCATTTAGCACACACGATATTCCAGCTAGTACAAAGCTAATAGTGACTCCTGCACATCAATATCAATTTGGGATTAAACCACTGAAATAGAACTGATCATGCAGGCATAACAACAAATGTTCTCATCTTTTCTTTTTTCAGTACGGAATGTATGGCTCCCATTTATTGAAGAAAAATGAAAACACTCTCATGTTTCGAACTTATGAGCTCCTAGCCAAACCCCTCACCTCCCACCCATTGAGCTAGCCCCAGCAGGGTCAACAAATGTTCTAATCTACCAAGATGATTCTTTTAATCAACTTCATCAACAAAGACACAAGTTTGCTAAATAAACCTAGACATTGTAATCCAATTTCGGTAAGTTCAGCTATAATTTCCGCAATAATTATAAACCGATAAGAGCATTCCAGTCTAATAGCAATAATTGGGGATTTGACTGGTGATTACACAACTAATTCTTGAAGCTAGTATGAAGCTTTAGGTGCAGAATAAATGCCCTAATGATCTAATCTACCAAGATCATTCCTTTAATTAACTTCAACAGCAAAGGAACGAGTTTTTCGGCGATAACTAAGAACTGGTTGGATAATTAAAGCTCAATAACAATATTTAGGGATCTAATTAGTGACTAGACAACTAATTCTACCTTAAGATTATTCATTTTCAACCTCAAAAGAACGAAAAAAGTCAGCTCATAACTAATGATTTACAATAATTAACAAGATTTATGAGCTTAAAGAAGCTCAAGATTCATCATTTTGCATCCTTATACAAATGATTTGCACCAGTTAACAAAATTTTATCAAATTTTACATTCAAATTATTTAGCAAAGGTAGAAAACACCAACCGAAGAAATAAAAACAAAAAGAACCAAGTTTTTGAGCTGGAGAGAAGAAGAGACGAACCGGGACCGGCGTCACGAGCGACGGTGCCGGTGACGACGAAGATGCCGGCGCCGATGGAGGCGCCGATGCCGATGAGGATGAGGTCAAACATGCCGAGGCGGCGGACGAGGCCATCACCGGAGTTGGTACGGACGGAGACCTCCGAGGGAGAGTGCAGGGGCTTGACTCTCAGAGCCGACGACCAAAAATGAGAGAGAAACGACCACGACGAGGACGACGACGACGTTGTCGGCGAAGAATACGGCGAGTTGTTGCTCCGAGATTTCTGGAGGTGGTGGTCAGCTCCTCCTCCCCCGCCTCCTCCCATTCCCATGCTGTTTGGTTACGAGGATTCGGTTTGTTTGGGTGTCAAATCGGTTTGTTTGGATTATTTGTGTTCTAAGGTTTTTTTTTTTTTTTTTTTTTGTGTGGAAATTTTGTCCTTTGAGTTTTGAGGTAGAATGGTCAGTTGCTTGCTGAGATCTAACTCGTAATTTTTTAAAGATTTTTTTATTAATCACATAATCAACTCAAAAAAAAACATAATTAATTCAAAAAATCACAAAATTAAAAATTTTTTTATTTTTATTTTCAATAATTTGCATCATGAATTTGTAAATATGTAGTAATCCTTAATACTAAATGTGTCACAGCAAAGTAATTTTATGTTCCGAATTCAAAAGAAATGTTGTCATGGCCAACTACTTCAAGAAATGGATATTAGGTGTCTTAATGAACCTTTCCATGATGTATTTTTATTTGCATGAACTAAAACGTTTGTAGACTCTTAAGACGCGTTTACCAAATCGTGAAGAAATATAATAAAAAAGGTAATGAGATTATAAATTAAAGTAATAGAAAAAAAAAATTATTGATTCAATTTTTAGTGTTTAGTTACTTATTACATGTTGCAAATGAAAATAATTTTATTCCCTTTTTAATATTGACTAAACTTAATAATGTTAATTCTATCAAGTTAATTACTAAAATTTTATTTTACACAATCAAACAATTATTAGCACGTAAAAACTGATTTAAGAGTATATAAGTAGATTTGGTGTTTTTTTATCATAATTACTCAAAGTTTATTTTTTAATACTATTTTTAATGACTTTGCTTTTTAACATTTTTAATTAGGGTCTATATGTGAAATTTTGAACTAACTCAAGGAATAGGTGGGGGAAAAAAAAGTAGGAAAAAAATGGAGGAAGCTACAGAAAGGAAACTAATTATTACTTCACTACCGCAAAAATGTCTTAATCCTGAGATCTTGTTGAAACGAGTGACGAAGGAACATGTGTTGCTATCAGACGACTTCGTATTAAGGAGGATGATCGGAAGGAAGGGGTCGTGGAAATGAGAATCTTCATATTTAGATCGCTCCTACACAAAGAGATCTCATGATGACGAGGAAGAAGGATGTGCAATGGCGAGGAAGGAGACGACACGCCGATGAGAAGGAGCGAAAGTGATGGGGTTGTACGGTGGCAACAAAGCAATCTGAGAAAGAGATTAAAAGGAAAAAAGATTTTTGGGAGGTATTTTAGTCTTGAGTCCTTACAATCTTGTTTTTCTTAACCATGTTACAGAAAAACCTTGAAGTTTTCTACTTTAGGGTACAAATCGATACACACTTAGATAGTAAGACGTATCCATTTATTGTTTCAATCCATATATTATAACTCAAGGCCTATTGGCCTACAACACCATAGGGATAAATTGAAATCATGTTCCTCTATTTTTTTTTTCAAACAAAATGGTATAACTCAGAGCCTATTGACCCACAACAGCATCAACATATAGACAGATGTCAAAGGTCATTCACGACATCCCCTGCATGGGATGGGCACTTGAACAAGAGTTGTTGGAAGTATAAAAAGACTTATGTGAACTTTTGATAATCACTATGCCATCACCACATGTGGATTGAAAAATACTTATAATACCACCAAATGCCTTATTATAATTCATAAAAAGTTATATTCTAATTTCTAAACTGAATAAAAAAAAATACACTATAACAATAATATGACTATTTTAATCAAAATTTGATAAATTTTTGGACTTTTCTTATTGTAATACAATTCAAGTATAGTTTAACGATTAAAATAAGATAATGTAGGGTTCTTTTTGCTCTAGCATAAAATTCTATTGGATACACAATTTAGCTAACCTAAGGCTTAGTTTTCGTTTGTTTCACCGGTTGTAAATGAAAATTTTAAATTAGATGTAATTGATTTTTAAAAAATTAGTTATAAATTTTGTTGATTTTAGAAAAAGATAAAAATTAAGATAAAAAAATATAATTTAATTAAAATTAAACTTAAATATCAAATAAAGTCTAAAAAAAAGAGGTAATATTGCCACAATTTCTTTTTTTTTTTTTTGACCGAAACAAAATCTAGATTTTATTCACAAAGCAAGCGTGGTTTAATGAGAATAAGAATTCTAAAAAACAATAATAATAAAAAATAAATAAGTAAGAAGAAATTCAAGAAGAGGTTTATAATACCTATATATATATATATATAAATATGTAAGTATATATGTAGATACAAATTGGTGGAGAATGGTGGTTTCTTCTTCTTTTCTTTCGCGTCTCTCATGAGCTGTAGTTTCAAATGTCATTCTTCTCCAACTCATCCCACCCCAAAATGCTGTAATTCCATTCCCTAATATTTTTTTTTAATTTTGAAAATTTCTTTAATATCCAAAAAAAAAAAAAAACACAAACTTTCTCTCTTTATAGCAAAATCGCAGAGGCAAATAGGGGAGAGAGGCAGACAACTTGCTTTGAGGGTTTGGCTCTGCTCTCTTTCACAATCCAAAAAACACAAACCTGAATTTCTCCACCGACCCTTCTTCAGCTTTTGTCTCCTCTCTCCCTCTCTTCCTTTCTCTGGCTAACTCTCTCTCTCTCTCTCTCTCTCTCTGTGTAAATCAATTTAGAATGCAAATCCCATCATAGGCATGTGGTTGGATTTTTTTTTTATTCCAAATAGCTTCCACTTGATGTCCTAATATATATCCCCACATACCCTCTTCAGCTTATCAGGTTTGAGATTAAGAAAAAAGAAAAAAAAAAAAAAATCGACTTTGTTCTGCACTTTAATGCATTTATTTATACCAGATTTTCTTTTCCATAGATTCTTCAATTATAGATGATATATATACATATATGTATATATACATATAGGGAGAGAGATGCAAGTTTCGCTAGAAAATTTTATTGCTTGTTTGAGTATTGTTAGGGTTTTTGGGGTGCGAAAAAGATATCGTCCTTTGGGTTCTGTTGTGTTCCAATTGTGATTTTAGGATTTGGGTGTTTGAGATTAGAGGTTATAGGCTTCTGGGTCTTTGTGGTTTTTGTGAAAACTGGTCGTATGACTTGGGTCTTTTAGAGGGTGAATGGTATTGGTTTCTGGGGCTGTGTAGATTGGTTGAGATATGAGTCGAAGGGTTCGGAGGAAGGTGGCTAGGAAAGGGAAGGAAAAGGTAATCTTGCCGAGCTATCCTGAAATCGAGTACGAGGTGTCGGGTTTGGACCGAAGTGGGTTTGTGGATTGGACTAGTCTTCCTGATGATACTGTGATTCAGCTATTTTCATGTCTGAATTATCGTGACAGAGCAAGCTTATCATCAACTTGCAAAACGTGGAGGGTTCTCGGGGTTTCGCCATGCCTGTGGACTTCTTTGGATCTTCGCGCCCACAAATGCGATGTTTCAATGGCCACTTTGCTTGCTCCGAGGTGTGTGAATCTTAGGAAGCTTAGGTTCCGTGGGGCTGAGTCTGCCGATGCGATAATTCATCTCCAAGCTAGGAATTTGCACGAAATAAGCGGCGATTATTGCAGGAAAATAACTGATGCTACACTCTCCATGATCGTGGCCCGGCACGAGGCACTCGAAAGCCTTCAGCTTGGTCCTGATTTCTGTGAAAGGATCAGTAGTGATGCTATAAAGGCAATAGCTCTTTGCTGTCCGAAATTGAAAAGGCTTCGGCTTTCTGGAGTTAGGGATGTTAATGGTGATGCTATTAATGCTTTGGCCAAGCATTGTCTGAAATTGACTGATATTGGGTTTATAGACTGTCTGAACATAGATGAGTTGGCATTGGGGAATGTAGTATCAGTCCGTTATCTCTCAGTTGCAGGGACTTCAAATATGAAGTGGGGTGTGGCTTCGAACCAATGGCCTAAGCTCCCGTACTTGATTGGTTTAGATATTTCAAGAACTGATATTGGTTCGACTGCTGTTGCCAGATTGTTATCATCATCGCCAAGCTTGAAAATATTGTGTGCCTTGAATTGTCCGTTTCTTGAAGAAGACATCAACTTTGCCGGTAGTAAAAATAAAGGCAAAATGTTACTAGCTCTTTTTACTGATATTTTGAAAGATATAGGTTCTTTATTTGTCGATATCTCAAAGAAGGGGAAGAATGTGTTTTTGGACTGGAGGAATTCAAAAAAGAATGATAGGATCTTGGATGAAATCATGACTTGGCTTGAGTGGATCCTATCCCATACTCTTTTACGCATTGCTGAGACCAATCAACATGGTTTGGATGAGTTTTGGCTCAAGCAAGGGGCAACGCTTTTGCTCAATTTAATGCAGAGTTCACAAGAGGATGTCCAGGAAAGGGCAGCCACAGGACTTGCAACTTTTGTTGTCATTGATGATGAAAATGCTAGTATAGACTGTGGAAGGGCTGAAGCAGTTATGAGAGACGGTGGCATACGCCTCCTTCTGAACCTAGCAAAATCTTGGCGGGAAGGACTCCAGTCTGAGGCTGCAAAGGTAAACTCTTTCTTGTGAAATATAGGCATGCCATTGGCTAACATGATTATTGCTGTTCTATAACTTGGCTGTTTAATAGTGAAATAATCTTCATTTGAGCCTGATTGCTATGTGCAAAATGCCGAATTAAGTAACACTTTTCTTGTCTTGCTGCTTGTTCTGTATGAGAAGGCTATAGCAAACTTGTCTGTTAATGCCAATGTTGCGAAAGCTGTTGCCGAGGAAGGAGGAATCACTATTCTTGCTGGTTTAGCGAGGTCTATGAACAGACTAGTTGCTGAAGAAGCCGCTGGAGGCCTATGGAATCTTTCTGTTGGGGAAGAGCATAAGGTTTGATATTATGCGATTCTTGTGTTTTTCCATAAATATACTCAAATATTTACTGAGATAACAAATGACATTTACCAATCAGGGTGCCATTGCGGAGGCAGGCGGAGTAAAGGCTTTAGTTGATCTCATATTCAAGTGGTCCTCTGGTGGTGACGGAGTACTGGTTTGTACCTCTCATGCCTTGCATATTTTATGTGTACAATATTACAGTGCTTAAATATTATGCATTACTTGTGCTCACACACAATTGGTTTAAACTTTATTGTTTTCTTCCTATTTTTCGGGTTTCAGGAACGTGCAGCAGGTGCACTGGCAAATTTGGCAGCTGATGATAAGTGTAGCACGGAGGTTGCGGTGGCCGGTGGAGTGCATGCTTTGGTGATGCTTGCTCGTAACTGCAAATTTGAGGGAGTGCAAGAGCAGGTAACAATACTTCCTATTACGGAAGGAGTGCATATATTGCATGAAGTGAAAATGGAACAGAACAGCATCTTGATATCGTGTTTCATAGTCATTTTCATGATTGATATTTGTTTTTCGTTTAAATGTTTGTCTAGATGCTGTACATTTAACATCAAACTTGCAAATTACGAATTAGTTATCACTACTTGTGAATAACAGGCTGCCCGTGCATTGGCAAATTTGGCTGCTCATGGAGATAGTAACAGCAACAATGCCGCAGTTGGACAAGAGGCAGGTGCTCTTGAAGCACTAGTGCAGCTTACACAATCTCCCCATGAAGGAGTAAGGTAGATAAATATAACCTGTATCTGCATTCTTATTTAGCAAGTTAACGTTAAATCTCTTGCACAAGTAAAAAATGGGTGATATACTCCTCTAACAGGCAAGAAGCAGCTGGTGCATTATGGAATCTTTCTTTCGATGACAGAAATCGAGAAGCAATCGCAGCAGCCGGAGGTGTTGAAGCATTGGTATAAATTTCTTTGGTGATTGTAATGAAATATAGCTTTTATGACTACTCTCCATGGTAGAGAGTCCTTTGTGGAGGAAAAATTATAGGGTTTTAGTTCAGAAAATCTTTTGCAATCAATGGTATCTCGCTAAGGTTGATGTTACCAAGGAAGATATGGACTAACAGAATTAGCTAATTCTTGGATGGCATGGAAGCGTAATTTTTATGTCCATCGAGCATAAATTTGGAAGTATGAAAGCTACATAGTGTTTTGTTTGTAACTCGTTTCATGTTGCTTATTTAGGTGGCTCTTGCACAATCCTGTTCAAATGCCTCCCCAGGTCTACAGGAAAGGGCTGCTGGTGCTCTCTGGGGATTGTCAGTCTCCGAAGTCAATAGGTATGTGTTTGATTTTTTTCTTTTTTCCTCCTCTGGCCACAACACGCCAAAAGTAAGAAGGTAGTTGATTCTATTGTTTACGAGTTTCATTTATTGGAATCTCTAAGGCAACTTCTTTGCTGTCGAATCTGCCCATAACTTCTTGTGATTGAATGCACATGAATTGTTTAAGAACGTAAACATCAGTATTATCCTCTATTATTGACTATGTGGGAATGGATTATTCTTTTTGAGATGAACATCACTTTTTGTATGACAGTGTTAACATATTTATTTTTAATGTTTTTTTCTTTTTGGTTTGTATTTGTTAGCATTGCTATTGGACGAGAAGGAGGTGTTGCCCCTCTGATTGCATTAGCACGCTCTGATGCCGAAGTAAGTGTTCTTTCAATAGATATTTTGATGAAAAGTTCAAAAGTTAGATGCTTCTTTTCAAGTCTTCTAGGTTTGACCATAGTTAGTGGGGCTGTATTTCTTCACACAACATGACATCAGATTCTACTTTTCAGGATGTCCATGAAACAGCAGCAGGAGCTCTTTGGAACTTGGCATTTAACCCTGGTAACGCTCTGCGTATTGTGGAGGAAGGAGGAGTTCCCGCACTTGTTCATCTATGCTCTTCCTCGGTTTCAAAGATGGCACGTTTCATGGCTGCATTAGCATTGGCGTACATGTTTGATGGAAGGTATTTTATGACTGTGGCTTAGCTGTAGCGTGTACCAGATGAACCTGTTACTCATCTTTTGGTTTTCTCCTGTTTTGAAGTCTATTTCTTATTGTATGGGCTCCAATGTTCTGTTCTCTATCCGCCTCAAATGGAAATTTTGATTGGCAGGGGCCTAGGACTAAATCCTTCGAGTCACTAAACAATTTTAGAGATCCATCCGAATCTGTCCTAAGTTCTCTTGCAGTTGTCCACGTGTTGGCTAGACTTTTTTGAAGATTGATTCCTTCGAATAGTTAGACACATGTTTGTTATGTAAAAATTTCATAGAGCGGGATCCAACAAAAAAATATTATTCTCGTCATATTATTTGCATGAATATTTGCTAAAGTTTCCTACTACTTTATGCAGAATGGATGAATATGCTCTTGTTGGGACTTCATCGGAAAGTATCTCCAAGAGTGTGAGCTTAGACGGCGCTAGAAGGATGGCTCTGAAGCACATTGAAGCCTTTGTCCTCACATTCTCTGATCCACACTCATTCGCTGCGGCTGCTGCTTCATCAGCCCCTGCAGCGTTGGCACAAGTAACGGAAGGGGCCCGTATTCAGGAAGCTGGACATCTGAGATGCAGGTTAGCTCTCTCTCTCTCTCACTCTATATATATAAATATATGTATGTATGTATCTGAAAGGCCAACTAAGGTCTTGTGTTCTGCTAGTACTTGCAATTGGTGATTAGATAGCTCAAATAACCGGTTTTTGGTGTTGGCTAAATGGACCTCTTTTACCAACTTTCAGTTCATTTCCTTTCCGCCTGTATTGGCTTGTTAGGTTTTTGCAATGCCCAAAATCTCAATCATTTTAAGTCTTCCTTTCTGGTCAAGTTTGTAGGCCAGATATCAGTTTTTAGCCGTCCTCTTTCCATTATCCCCTCCAAACACTTTTAATTTGGCAGTTTTACGTTTTATTTATTAATCTGAATCTTCCCTAATGTTGGTATTTGCCCTCCTTAGTGGAGCCGAGATTGGAAGGTTTGTTGCCATGCTACGGAATTCATCATCTGTACTCAAGGCATGTGCGGCATTTGCTCTTTTACAGGTATTTTTGCGTGTTGGATTCTTCATTGGGTGTGTGGTCCCCCAATTTACTTTTAGTAGAGCACTTAAAACTAACTCTTGGAGATATCTCCGTGTTTTATCCTTTCCGTTTGCAGTTTACTATCCCTGGTGGCAGGCATGCAATGCATCACGCGAGTCTAATGCAGAATGCAGGAGCAGCAAGAGTTCTGCGGGCTGCTGCAGCAGCAGCAACTGCTCCGCTCGAAGCCAAGATCTTTGCCCGAATTGTACTTCGCAATCTCGAGCATCATCACATAGAATCCTCACTTTGAGGACTTCTTATTATTAGGCCATCTTCAAGACAATACATTCACAGCTATTAAGACCGATGATGTTGAAACTGATATCGTGAACAGGCTCTTGCACAGCAGTATAAGGCACGATAAGAACGCACTCGACACTCCTGGCTTCTCTTGAAAACCTTCATATAGTAGAATCTTTCCGAGCGCCGTAGCAGTGATTGTGTCCAATCTCATTAATCTCATTTTCCGTTCTTTTGAAGTCTCTCCTTATTTCGTAGGCATAAAGGTGGTTGATTTAGGTTCGAGTAGCTTCCCCATTGTATCAAAGAGTACTGTTAGGTGGGGGATCAGTCTTGTAATCTTGTCACAAATTTTTTTTTTCCCTTTTTTTTTTTTTTTGGTTTCTTTCTTTATTCATTGTGGCAAATATTGTCTAGATAATAATACATATATGTTAGCTGTTTGAGACTTGTCAAGGCACTTGTGTTGTGAGGGAAAATGTGTCCTTTGTCTCTCTGATTTTTGATTTGATCAGTGGGCGATTTTGACCAAGAAGGAAACGATGATCAGAAAAATTTTACTCGCCGTTGGCGAATTCTTCGGGTGATGCATATATATATATATATATATATGTATATATTTTTGGTTACTTTGCTATGCTAGCTGTTTTAAAGATTTGAGTTGGGATCTCTTTTAATTCATCACATCCTTACCGACCGAGCTTGTATCAGTTGACCAATCTATGAGAAAATGTCTAAATTTAATACCTGCTCAGGGTACCATCGTGAGAAACGTGCCAATTTATTTTATTCATTTTTTATACCAGCTCATTTTTCCTCTTAGGAGATGTATTTTATGAAAGAATAAACAGAAGTGTTGGAGACAAGCTTTGCTTGCTTCCTAGTCAATTATGCCCTCTCTTCCTCTAATACGAAAGGTAAAAGAATCCTTAAAAAAAAAAAAAAAAAAAAAAAAAAAAAAAAAACCAAAGAGGGACTTGCCGATGTTTCTATGAATACTTAGTTTACGTGTTATAAAGGGAAAGTCATAAGATATAGATTTTGATATATATCCAATCTGTCCTGCTCTGTAGTTTTGAATTTAATCAAGAAAAGAAACAAAGAACGATTCAGAAGAAAAAGGACAGGTGAAAAAGAAATAGAAGAACGAAAGTGGTACGGGTTCACAAAATTACGTGGATAAGAACTAAAAAAAAAAAAAAAAGATATCGAAGTAGTTTTGATAAATCACGAATATTATTATTTTCAATTCCATGTTTGTGTTTAAAAGTTAAGATCTAGCATGATTCTCATTTAAAAAATTAAAAAAAAAAAAAAGTTTGGTGCAGATTGGTTGTTAACAAGCAAACCAGTGGACCATAAATACACTCATCATACTCGCATTAAAATTGACAAATATAACAACAGTCTCATTGGATTTATAAATCTTATGTTGGTACAAATGTCTGTCCCAAGTGGAAGTATTAACCTTTTGTTTTTCACTCTTCATTTTCCCTCACTAAATTCCCCGTCATCAACCTAGATGGCGTTGAATCAATCCATCGACTGCAGCAAAAGCCGGTTTTCAGTAATTCCAGCCAGTTCCAAGAAGTTGTTCCAGATTGATGAAAACCAACTAACATGAGATAAAGAGCCTGCCGTCACCAGCTGTGTTGATGTGTTGTCGATCAAGTACGGCACTATGTACTTTTTCATATCACTTCTAGAGATTGCTAGATGATTTCCTGACACGCTTACGAATTTAACTTTCCCGGCTTCATCCAAAGTTCTCAAACCAATCCAGTCTTCAGTGTAGAGCTTTGTCTGTAGGCAGTAAACCACATTAAATTGACAAAAGAAAGATTTAAATAAAACTTCCGTTGTTCTCAAGTTGAAAAGAATGTTCACTACCATACTTGAACAACGTGCTATTTCTTACAGGAATAACTGAAATCTTTCTATCGAATTTGGTCATGCTAATGACAAAGAGACCAGGTTACGGCGTTGTAAAGTTACCTCTTGAGGGGGGAGAACAGAATCGAAGGTCCCATCAGGATAATATCCAAACCAGGCGGTTTCTTTCGGTATCAAAATGGTATCCTCCTTAAACTGCTCAATTTTGCAGAAAAAGGGAAAGCAATCACCATACTTCACATCGTAACGACAATCAAATTTATACACCATGAGCCAAGAGAAAAATATGTAACTAGTTGACTCACCATTATGAGTACCAAATTCTGAAGACTAGAAAATCTTTCCTTGTAGGTTGAATTTCTCTCACTAACGATTTCGTTATTAAGCTTTGGGAGAAATCTACAACCACTCAAGTAGTCATCAATGTCCTGGAGAACGGAGAGGTCAATTGTTAGCTTCAAGGTCGGAAAAATGGGGCTTAAGTGATACTCGGATAGTAATGGTACAGTCAAAAAATAAAAAATAAAAACACGCTTTAAAATATTTAAGTACTACTTTTATTCATATTCCATGGCAGTACTAGGAAGGAATAATGTTCCATTTCTACCCCCGACATGAAAAATAAGCACCGCATTTCAATAACTAGAACTATCAAACTTACGGTTGGGATTTTAAGATAACCACTGGGAGCTAAGTGTTCCTGCAAAATTATCAAAACACAGGCAACTTAAATTTAAGGGAACTGCCATTCGGGACAAATCTCAGTACTAAAGCAAAAGCGAGTACAAACAAATTAAGTGCAAAAGGTGTGAAGAAATTGAAAGCTTAGAAGTGAAATTTGAACCTGGACATAGTTGCTGTAGATCTCTGACTTGATTAAAGTGTCAATAAGAATGCAAATCCACCCGGACTGTAAAAAAAATAGAGCAGGTCAAACCAGCTGCGGTAACTTTACTCTCTCGCTCTTGATGCACGGACATGTAATAGAAGCATGTTTACTGTTTAGTAGCGTTTATATATTTCTTCAACATTCTTTTGAAGTTGGGCATGATAGGAACCCTTCTGAAATCACAAAAAAGAGGAAAAAAGAAAAACGAAAACGCAAGAAATGGAAGCACATACTCCACAAAGTGGAATGGAAGCAGTACCGGCATGGGGACCTCCAAGAGATACGAAGTTTTTAACCTATTTCATGTATAAAGAAGAATATATCAAGATTTGAAACATGTTATGAACGTTTATCAGCAGGAAAATAAGTTTAAAAATTTTAAAGGAAGGGGTACAAGCGAAAAGTAATAGCATTTTGAACAGCAAGAATAGAAAGATTTGATCATATTTATCATTCTTTGTTCATAGCATATAGAATAACGAACATAACAAGTGCCAACGGGATCAAAATTCTGTTTGCCTAGGAAGTACAAGAATATGAAGCAAACTGTTAAACGAATTCTTACAGGAGGTCCCCCATCACAAAACTCGATAACACCTCGACCGATCACATTACCCTGCAAAACAAATGGAATCCACATGTATTAGCATTTAGAAGTAGCTTCCCCAACATTCAGTTAAACTTTTCATGAATTTCTATAAATTAATATATATGCAAATATATATATATATATGTATATATATATTCATCATAGTGCATGGAAAGAGAGAGAGAGAGAGAGAAAAAAAAAAAAAAAGCTTACAACACTTATCAATCACCTGAGACAGTCCAACGATGTTGTAACCCTCACTCAGTTCACTTAATTGCTTCACCTGGTAAATTAAAATAAATTCTTTATTAAGAGAGAAACTATACTTTAATATCCAGGCTGAGAGAATAAAAAACTGCGTTACCAAACGAATTCACCACCTTCTCACACACAATAGAACTCTGCAAGTAGAAGTATGATAACCAATTGTTAGTGTATAAAAATGGTAGGTTATGAATGAGCACATCTTCTTATATATTAATCCAAAAATCACCTGTTCCATCAAGGGCATTGTCCATGAATCCCACAACCCATTTCCGATTTCTCTACCAAAAAAGGAAAAAAAAAATATTCAGAATTCATATGGATTACAACAGAGTCATTGTAAACACAACTTTGCATCTAGAGAAACCTACATGCAATATCCTTGAGAATTCGACCAGTTGCTTAGGAGCTCCGTGAATTGCGTGATCCCTCGATTGGTGCATTTATCTCCAATGCCTGTCATGAAATCCAAAAAGAGATTTCAATCATAACGAAACTCTCGTAAATGTCCCAAAACCATCACTGCTATTCATTATGATCAGCGATGCATCACAACAACACGTGTGTAAAAGAACTATCATATGACCCGAAGAAAAAAAGGACTACTCCCCTATGTCAGACTTAGGATGATGAGTAATATATATTCGATGCTATATAACATGTGTAACCTTTTATAAATTTGAAGTGCAATAGAGGAATAAGTGAAGAACCAAATCAATTGGCACATAGTTTCTAAATATTTTGTTTGGTATTGCCTTGTCAAAATCTCAGAATTATGTCACACCAAAACAATTTTCACTACTTCGTTCCAACTACTAAAATAGTGATAACGGCATTTTCTTTCATGATACTAGGAAAAAAAAAACCCCGAAAGAAACCGACGAATAACTGTATATCTGATAAAGGCACTTAACTACATGTGATTAATTCCCATACAAAAAGACAGAAAAAAAAAAATATAGTGAAAAATCTAATAATAGGTCAAATAACGTAAAGGGTATCGAGAAAGCAGAGAGAAAGTGTTAAAACCTAGAGAATCCATGAAGTTAGAGAGAGAGAGAGAGTGAAGAAATTACCATGCAAGACGATGAAAGGAACAGAGCGAGAGAAGGGGATGACAGTGGCAGAGACGATGAAGAAGAAGAATAGAAGTGGTGGAGAAGCCATTGATGAGAACTGAGAAGAGGGTTGTGGTGGGGTTTTCGAGAAATTTAAGGTTTTAGATTCCTAGATCTTTGGTAAACTCTTTTGGGGGGTGGGGGGTTTGGGGTTGGGGATGACATTTCCAATATCCAACTACCTTTCAACACTAGTTTTGTCTGTTTTTCATGTCCCTGAATTGGCAGTCAATCCAGAGAAGGTTGCATTGTATTTTCGCTTATTTTCATAATGATCCTTTTTTTTCGAGATATTTTCATAATGTCCCTTGAAGATATCAATTCTCTCATTTTTCATTTTCCATATTTACTTTTAAAGGTCCAGCTTTTACAATAGACTTATTTGTACATATACCCGCTGAATTTTTTAAATTTGATAATTTAGTTCCTAAACTTTTTTCTTGACAATCAGTTCCTCAATTTAAAATTTTTGGCGATTCAGTCCTTTTTAATCAAATTCGTTAAAATTTAAATAGGTTTTTAACACATAGCTTGCACATTATAGTCCAAGAAGAGCATTGTTGATCATTTTTACTTAACTTCAATATAATTTTCTTTAAAAATTTGAACCTAATTCAACTATACTCAAATTTAAACCTAAATTTTTAAAATAAATTTGAATTGGACTTATGTAAAAATGACTAGCATTGTCCCTTTTGAACTATAATGTGTAAGTATTGTGCGAAAATTTGTCTTAGTTGTAATAAATTTAAGTAAAAATGATTGAATTACCAAAAATTAGAAATTCTGGAGGTTAATTGTCAGGAAAAATAGTTTAGGGACTAAAATTATAAATTTGAAAAGTTCAAGGAGCATATCTAAATTGCTAAACTGTTTATTTGTTCGTTTGTTTCTTATTTTAAAAGATGATTTAGTATGAGAATGGCAGGTGAGAGTTAAAAAATGGTTACATGACTTAAAAAAAATATTTGAAAAAAATACTAGGGAAAAAAAGATTGGTTTAGCCATTTTTTTAGTTCAATTTTTTAAAAAAATTATTTTTAGGATTTTTGTTTTCAAATTTTTTCTTTACTATTTTATATTTTTTAAGACCATATCTTTTAAGTCTCTCATGTGCCATCCTTGTGGAAGATTTTGTTGATAATGGATAATAAATTCTTCACCTAACTCTATTATAAGGTGTAAAGTTTGAAATGCTAAATTTTAAATTCACAAGGAAAAAAAAAAGAATAAAAACATTGTGTATTTGAGAAATGACCATCTTGAAAATAGTCTTGTATTTTTTTGGATTACATTTTCTACCTCTCGAGACTTCAAAATTACTCAGATAATTATCCTTCCACAAAAGATGACAAAAACATTAAAAAAAAAAAAAAAAAAAAAAGACAATGACTTTACTTATTATGACGATTAAAGATTATTATTGCTTTTTTCTTTTCTAATAAAGAATAAATATTAACGATGTTAATTCCCTAGAATAGATTATTTTTGCTTTTTATTTCCCAATATTGTAAGTAATAACTACTTCAAATTGCCGTTTACTGTGATTGCCTTTTTCGTTGAGTGCGTTTCAACGAGTGCAGTTTCCATGTTTTCTACGTCGGTTTTTCTGTTCTTATTTGTTTTACATGTCGTTTTTTGAGTGGTGCGTCCTCGGTATGAAACGAGCTGTAGTTTGCCATAGCTGTCGTTTATGATGACTGTCGTTTTTTTTTTTTTTTCTGTTTTCTTTTTTTAATTATTATCGTCTTGAGTGAGGTTTAAAATCGTTGTGGTGTTCTTCAATAAAGCGGCATGTTGTTGTAGGTCTTGTTTTATTATCGCTTCTTGGTGTGATTTACAATCAGTGTTGTTTTCCTCATTTAAGCTAAAGTTTCTTTTATCTGTTGTCGTTTATCTTGAATGTTGTTAGCTACTATGAATGTCGTTTGCAATCGTTGTCGTTTTTTCCGAAAAGACATGTCGTTTTTTGTTCAATTCTCGTTTCCCAATGAGAGTGGCCTAGGTTGATTTAAACAATAATAATAATAATAATAATAATAATAATTAACTAGTCATTTTTCTTTTTCTTTAGTATATTTAACGTTATTTTGTCTACGTGTCGTTCTCCATCTTTGTCGTCTTTTCGTTCATATGAAATGTGATATTGTTTTACATGAATCCTTGTTGTTTTCTCCTTGGATGCTGCATGTTTTTTTAACAGCTACAGTAATTTTAAATTACTGTTATTTTTTTGATTTTGTTGCTGTATTATTTCTATAGTTGTTCTCGCTATATGAAACAACATGTCGTATTTTGGGTTCAAATTCAATCGATGTCGTTTTCTTCAAAATAGACTTTGTTTTTCTTCGTTCTTATCATTTCTTCTGATTGTCGTTTGCGTTAAACGACATTTTTAGTAATTGTCTTTTTGTAAGGAAAACACATGTCTTAATGGGTGTTTTTTTAGTTGTCGTTTTGTCGTTTTTAATCGAACTTCATATTAAAGGAAATGTTGTTTTTTCTTCTGTTGCGATATCTGTTTAATGTAGTAAACGTTGTGTCGTTTTCTTCAAATCAAGCTACTTCTGCGTGTTTTTCCCCCTATGGTCATCGTCATTTGTCTGCTTTTAACTTCTAAGTATGCCCAATCAATATACTATTTCTCCTCCAACAACTTTACAAATGTAATGGAAAAGAAAATCCTATTTATATCTTCTCAATCAATACAAGATTTTTCCATAAACAACTTGACGGATTTAATGGAATTAAAAATCCATCCATACATCTTTTATTTATTTATTTATTTTTGAAAGTGATCGATTCGAAGTTTACATATGTAATAACAACTATATATATATAACTTGTTTGATAATTAAGTTTTACTCTGACTAAACTGTACTTTTTTATCTTAATTTTTGTCTTTTTTTGAAATGTCAATAAAATTTATAACTACTTTTTAAAAAGTTAACTCAACTCAAACTTAAAATTTTCAACTCAACTCAAACTCAATTCATTCACCAAACACCCTCATAATATTAATACGCGACCAAAGATTACTTAAAAAAAAAAAAAAGATGATATAAAAGGAATATTTGCAAAAGACCCCCAATAAATGCACAAATTGTAGGAAACACCTCCTCCTACAAAGGAAACTGTAGAGACTACATCCAAACAGACCCTTTTCACCAGAGATGACACGCCGCATGCACTCCTATTGGACCACCCCTTTAACATCACTCGTCCGATATGACGACCCGAATCTCAATGAGATGTGACGGTCGATCTTGGGCTTTTCCAAGTATGGTAAGGTGGTCACACTCATACCATAAAACTCTCTCTCTCTCTCTCTCTCAGCTCAAACCAAAGACCAGAGCTTTCTCTCTCCTCCCGAAAACCGGTCAGAGCTCGACACGCTTCCGACTGTCTGTCTGTCACCGCCGGTGGTGCGTACCATGCTCCAGCCTTAGGCTTCTCCAAAGACTCCCCTAAAACCCCAGGTCTCTCTCTCTCTCTCTCTCTAGCTTCTGATTTTTGTTCTAGGGTTTTTCAAGTTTTGCTGTTTATGTTTCGTTTTCTGCTTTCATATCTCGATTGAAGATAAGAATTTCGTTTTTTCTGGTATGGAAATGTTTAATTTTTGTTGTTCTGAATTTTTTGTGGGTTTTTCTTAATTATTTGAGGGTAATTTTGATTTTACATATGAACAATGAAAAATCGAGTATTGTTTGGAAAAAAAAAAAAAAAAAGAAGAAAAGGAGTGATCTTTATGTTCTTAAGGATTTGTTTGATTTTTCTGATCTTGGAATTTTCTAAAGAGTGTTTTTCCATGCCTTTTGATTTTACATATGAACAATGAAAAATCGAGTATTGTTTGGAAAAAAAGAAGAAAAGGAGCGATCTTTATATTCTCTAGGTTTTGTTTGATTTTTCTGATCTTGGAATTTTCTAAAGAGTGTTTTTCTGCTGGCATGGAAATATCCAATTTTGTTCTATGAATTTTTATGGGTTTTTTCTATTTATTTATTTTGCATGAGAAATTTTCTGAGATTCTACATATATAGGCACTGAGCTGTGAAATAGGGAATATCTGGGAAAAGAGTAATCTTTCCGTTCTCTGCTTTTTCTTTAATTTATCTGATTTTGGAAATATCCAATTATGTTTTCTGAAACTTTTATGTCTTCTCTCTTTTAATTTTCATTATGAAATTTTTCTGGTTTTCTATTATATGGGCACCATACCGTAGAATTCGGCGACATATAAAAAGAGAAATCTTGCTATTTTATGGGTTTTCGTTGATTTTTCTAACCTAGAAACTCGAAATTATTTATTCATTTTTGTGTGTGAAACTATAGGATGGGCCCTGAGTTGGATCTGAAGCCAAAGTCAGAAGCTTCAATGAAAGCTTCGGTTCACAAGGAGAACCCGAGTCTCCATAAGGACCCAAGAGATGAGCTTTTGCCTTGTGTGAGTAATTGCAAGGATGAGACCTTTGACGTGGAAGTATCACCGGTGCTTAAAGAGACCACCCCACCTGATGTAACTGAGAATGAGGAGCTCAACGTAACCGACACTGCTCAATCTCCGAATGTTGGGGCGGTTCAAACTGATCACATTGATGAAATTGAGTATTCAAGCTCTTTTGGCGATACAGTATCTGGGGCAGAGAATGATTCGAAGTTGAATGACGATGAAGTTCAGTCACGGGTGCAGTGTGACCATGCTTCGGTGTCAATGTATGACATGCGTTTGGGTGGATTTTTAATGAGGTGAGTGCAGATACAAAATCTGTCTCTTTGGTATGTAAGTTAATCGTAAATGTAACGGATAGAACCGAACCATTTGCTTTCCCAATGTAGGCAATTTGTGTGTAAAATTATTTTATAGTTTTATTTATAACTTAACAAATGCATCGTCGATTTTATGCTTAGGAAAGAAAATACCAAAAAGGGGACTAATTTGCATAAAAAATATAATGGTAATAGTGCAGGGATAATATTACCAAAAACCCTTGTTTTAGTTTGAGGGCCCACCCAATGTTTAACGTAAAGATAATCTGGCTTTGCTTGATCGAATAATGTTTCTGTTTCACTCGTGTATCTAATTTTCTAGGAAGAAGAAGTTGACAGCTCATTGGAGAAAGTTTATACATCCGCTAATGTGGCGGTGTAAATGGATGGAGCTGCAAATTAAGGAGCTTCAGTCCCAAGCGTTGAAATATGATAAAGAGCTTGCAGAATATAAGGAAAGAAATCAGTTTGAGTGTGGAACGTCCGCTTCAGAAGGTCTTGATGTGAAATCACGTCCGTTATTGAGTCAAATTGGAAGAAATAAAGTCATGAGGAGGAAGAAAAGGAAGAGGGTTGAAGAGGCAGTTGATATAGGGTCATACATGTTGCAGCATAACTTGTTCTCCTATTTTGGTATGTTGTTTGCTATTATGTTTATGTGGTATATTTGTCGAGTTAATTTCTGATTTATCTTTATATGTGTTTTGTTCTCTTTTCTTTCCAGAAAATAAGAGGTCCGTTCCTAACATCGCTTCCATGGAAGATGATTTTGGCAATCTGGGTATGGGCTATGTTTGTTTCTTACTTCTTATTCCTATGCATTAATGCAAAACAGTGACAGTTAAGCAAGCCTGTTACCTAGTTTACCTGTTAATCAAACGACCTTTTATCATTGGAGTAAATCATCTTTATGGACCTTGTAGGTAAGACTACTGATCACAACGATGAATTCCGGACAAATGATGGATTCTCTCTCCGGTTCGAAGATGGCGATAGTTCTGTTGATGCTCTTTTTCGGGATATTGATGCGATACGGTTACGAGTCCAGAAGTTGATTTCCCGAGTGGAAAAGGTGGTTTCTGGAAACTTGGGTAATGTTTCGTCCATTAATAGGTTTATCCGCACTGTACCAATTAATGCACGTGGCAGCACTGCTGAAAATCCTGCTCCTCCTGAAGGCGGAAAAGGATTGCAAGTTGACTCTCTGTGTATTGCAACTCAGCACACACAATCCGAGCGCAATATGGGCGATCTACTTATGCCTGAGAGTGCAGTTTCAAGTCACGGAGAGGTGACCCCTTGTTCTGATACGATTGGAAGCACAGATCGGCTTCAGGTTGGAAACTTACTTGGAAATGTAGGTCGTTCTTCAATGAAACGGCCCTTGTTTTGGCATATTGTTTAATGGTGATTAATTGTTTCACAGTGGATAATGATATTATAAAAGAAAATTGTCTAAATATCGTTCACTTTAAATTTGCGCTAGCTATTTGTCTCAGTTGGGCTTATCATCTTTTTCACATGCGCAGACCGAAGATGAAGTGCTGATAGATAACGAGCATGCGAAGGAAGAGTTGCATGATTTTGAGAAGTTGAGAGATCAACTCGCGGAGAAGCCAAAGGTTTCGGAAGAAAAGCAACTAGAAACCCCTTCTGTTCCTGTGTCGGAAGCTGACTCGGCTTCAAAGGTGGTTGTGAGATCTACTATGAAGACAAGATATGGTGGCAAGCGACGGCCTTGCTTAAAAAGATGAAGTTGGTAATCCTCAGGTTAGCTTTAAGAGGTAATTCGGAAGATTACTTTGGACTCAGAGTTTTGTGCATGAAGAGAATTCAGCGGCTAGATCTTTTCAATTTCTGTATTGTATATTCTATATATATATATATATATTTATAAATATATTTTTTTCTGCTGTAAATTGTGTCTCTTACCAGTTTCTCATGATGTAAAAAGGATTTGAACTGTACATGCTGCGGATGCTGAAAAATACACTGTAAAATCCTTTTGGATGTCCTTAATTTTTTGGGTTTCTCCCTTATGTTTACAAATATATAATCTTATTTGGGTTTTTAATCCGTTCTGTGTTTCCTCACCTAAATATAATGAACAATATAAATTGTATTAATGGGTATTCTTTTTATTCTTTCTTGGAGTGTTTACACCACCTTGATTTATTAAGATAGACAATACTTTGACAACGAAATCTCACATGTACAAGATGTTGAAATTTCTCTTTTAATCTTCTGGGCTTATATATATATA
Source organism: Ficus hirta (assembly GCA_038430175.1). Taxonomy (NCBI): domain Eukaryota; kingdom Viridiplantae; phylum Streptophyta; class Magnoliopsida; order Rosales; family Moraceae; genus Ficus; species Ficus hirta. The sequence goes on along the minus strand of CM076588.1, from coordinate 18,880,561 downwards.
TATATTTTAGAACACACACTACACAGAAGATATAATCAAGATACCATTTTTCCCATAAGAATCTTTCTGGAGATCTGAACAGAAAAGAGACCCAACACCGTTGCCGTCGGCACAAAGACGGCATCAGGGAATGCTTTCATTAACTTAAGCTGTGGCACGTTCTCGATGTATCTTTTTGCCGCCATGGCAGCCGGCGGCGTCATTACTCCTGTGATCATGGTCGCATTGTCGGTCTTGCTCAGTTTCACACTTCTTTTCAGGAACTCGACGAAATTTTCCTTCTTTTTTATCGGATCGGCCTCTTCTTGCCATTGTTTGAAAGCCTCCTGCTTATTGTTAATTACGAAATAGCGTTGATAAGAGAAACAAAATTATTGCAGTAAAGTTGAAGTTGCATTTGAGAAGTTGGTTTGGTTACCTCTATTTCTTCGCGCGGTGGTGCATCGAAGTGTTTACCGGGCAATGCAGAGTTGAAATTGCTGGATAAGATTGTTTTAATTTGGTAAGAAGAAAGTAGACACATTTTCGTCATTGTTTTGTTTTCTTTTCTAATCTAGGAACATGATAAATCTTGAAAGTACAACGTGCTTGTCTAAGCCCTTACTTGAAAATATCAAGAATGGAGACGTGGAAATCATCAAAATTTTTTATTTCGCTCGCTCTAAACCGGTCGTACACGGCTGTTGATACTAAACTCACCATCTGCGAGTACATTGCCCCTATCATTCAAATGCACAACTCAAGAACATTATTAATCAGTTTCATGGTAATGCACGTTTCTAACCACAATGTTTGGTCAAAATATGCAAAACTGACATAATTTGAAACAAATACGATGGTTTCAAACAATGCTCAACCATTAGGGCTATACCAAATTCTCATTATAAGCATAAACATTATTGTAAAAGAATGATATAGAAAACGAGGAAGAATTGTGCATGTTAAACATGCAGATTTCAGAAATAAATTAAAATGAAAAAGAAAAAAGAAAAAAGAAAAAGAAAAAGAAAGCAACCAACCTCCTCCCACTAAACTCATAATCATCCCCATTTTGCCAAAACCTGGATTTTTTTATTTTTCTTTGTGGTGTACAAAAAAATGTGTAAGTCGGTACACATATAAAAGGACGACAAGTATGATCAGGGTAAGCAAGGTATCTGCCGTTTCCTCAGTTTCTCTGCAATGAAATCTGATTCCTCGCTTGAAACCAACTTTTAACTTCGAAGATGAGCCTGAAGAGCAAGCATATGGTAGGGAATCAACTAGGAAAAAGATTGCAACAACTCATGCTTCATGACAAGCATTAAACCTTTAAGAAGCTGGTTGATTGAAAGCGATTTTACTCCTCCTTTACATTTGATCTGTCTATAAATAGCTGAAGTATTTGGGTTTCGATTGGTTGAAAAATATACCTCATTACATGGCTTGATGAATAGCCGGGTCCATAATATAACCCTTCAGCACGATTGCCTTTTGAGGAAGTAGCCCAATATGGTAATCAATTTGTCAATTCTAGGATAATTTACAGAGCAGAGACTTAATTATTAACAAAATGTAATTAGAATGCTCTTTTAACGATCTCGCTCGTTTCTCTGCTTTTATCAAGTGATGTCTCCTTTCATGTGCTTCCGTAACCGTTGCAAGGTTGATTCTACTGAGTCCCAGTTCGGATACAACCCGTCTCCAGAAACAAATTCCCGGATTGTACCATCAATCTCAATGACACTACAACCAACCTCCTTGCTTACTCCACTCTTTCTCATCAACCTCTTAATTTCCTCTGCGTCACTCCACCTCCTCTCCGCGGCATACAAGTTTCTCACCGACATATAGTTCCCATCATTTCCTGGCTCCAATTTGGCTGCACTTTTCAATGTTTTCTTAGCCCTCGCAACATCCTTGAAATAACTGCACGCAGAAAGAAAAGAACTCAAAATTGTCCCATTAGCCTTGCACGGCATGTTCTCTATCAATTTTTCGGCTTCCTCCAAGCATCCTGCTCTCCCCAAAAGATCTACCATACAACCGTAGTGTTCAATCTGTGGGATAAGCCCGAAACCTTCGATAGCTTTATACCATCTTTTCCCTTCCTCTACTAAGCCACTGTGGTTACATGCAGATAAAACACCAAGCATTGTTATCTCATTTGGCTTAATATTTTGGCTTTGCATCTCTAAGAATAGCTTCAAAGCTTCCTCGCCATGGCCATTTACTGCAAAACCATTTATCAAAGCATTCCAAGTAGATATTTCTTTTTCGGGCGTCTCATCGAAAACTCTTTTGGCTTTTTTAACTTCACCACATTTTGCATACATATCTATAAGCGCAGTGCGTATCTTGACTAATCCATCAAACCTTTTCCTTTGAGCAAATTGGTGAACCCAACAACCTAAATCCAGGGTGCCCAAATCTGCAATAGCTGGAAGAATGCTTACTATAGTTACCTCATTTGGTTCCAACAATGTGGTGGCCTGCATTTCGTGAAATAATTTCAAGGCTTCATGGGGTTGTTTGTTTTGACAATATCCACATATCATTGTATTCCAAGAAATAACGTTCTTCTCAGGCATGGCATCAAATAGAGATCTCGCAGACAGTACATTACCACTATGACAACATGCGAAGATCATACTCGTCCAGGAAACCACATTCTTGTCTGTCATCTCCTCAAACAAATCTCGAGCAGGGCCGATATCCCCCAACTTGGCATAACCATTGATCATTGCATTATATATAGCTGAGTCTTTCTCGGGCATCTCGTCAAAAAGCTTCCTCGCATTAATCATATCTCCTGACCTAGCATATCCACAAACGAGTGCTGTCCATGACACTTTGCTTCTTTCACTCATCTCATCAAACAACGTTCTCGCAGAACCTGTCTTCCCAAACTTGGAATGCATATCAAGTAACGCAGTTAGAACATATAAATTTGAGCAGAACCCTGTCTTGACAACATGACTATGTATCTCTTGCCCCTCCCAGATGGCCATATTTGAACCACAAGACTTCGCCAACACCACAAACGTGTAACTATTAGGAACAAAGCATGTATTCCTCCTAAGATCTCTATAAAGAGTGAAAGATTCATCGAACTGCCGCATACCCACATGGGCTTTGATCATGCAGTTACAAAGGAAGGAGTCGTCTCTCTGAGGCCTTTTGTCAAACATTTGGCGAGCGTGTCTAAGCAAAGCAAGCGATTCACGTGAGGCTGAAAGGGGAATCGAAGTGCAAGTGGAGATGAACTTGGTGAGGAGATTTACATTCGTTTCGAGGGCGTTTCGGAGGATGAAAGCGTGGATTTGGAGGAGAGTGGCTCTGGTTTTTGTTTGTTGGAGAAGGTGAAAGCATTTTCTTTCTATTAAGCTCCAAAGTTGCTCGGTCATTGCACTCAGTTTGCTTATTTGAATCTCTAAATTGGCGGGTTTGTTAGTTATTGTGTCTTGAACTCTGGTGTGTCATACAATGCTCCATACTAGACCCTGAATCATAATTATAAACCAAACGGGGTTAGGTATTGGTTAATAAAAAGGAAAATATCTAATTTAATTCTATCTAAAAATGAGTTTATTTTCGCTCTTTGTCATTTACGGCGAAGACAATCTATTATTTCAGTGGTGGTGTACATTTAATGATAAAGTTTTTTTGGAATACTTGTATAGCGATATTCAATTTTTAGTGGGCAAAATGAGAAAAATGTAAAGTTATAAATAAAATTGAAGGAAAAAAAAAATCTAGGGGCGGAAGCCCTTATTCAACTGTAGATGACTCTACCCCTATTTGCCATCACATTCTGAACAATCCCACAATCTATTGCTATGTACATTCTTACCGCTGTATCAATCTATTAGTGGTCAACCTATTAACAATTAACCTATTAGTAAACTAATTCTCTTTTGTGGCATTCAAAATCCGATTAATTGTCAACTTTGTATTAAATTTTATTTTGAACCTTTAATTTTAAGTGAATAATGTAAGCATTAACGTTAGTGATAAATGAAACACTATCACATCCAATATGTAGAACTTAATTTTTATGATATGATGCACCTATATATACTTCTCAAAAGTAATTTTTTATCCTAAAGTTCGTATTTCATGATCAAATTATTGTTACATAACTTTCACATTCAAAATCAGAAAGAAAGATGATGAGAGGGAAAAAAAAAAAAAAAAGTGATGTAACTTGTGTGGCCCTGCCTACACATTGTTGAATATATTTTTTGCCTACTCAAGTAGCTTGTCTTTAACGAAATGAAAGGAATTAATGGGAAAACAGTATGAACAGGAAACTATAAACAGCATATGACAGCACAGAAAATAAGGTCTCACTAATGATTTTCATGTTTGAAAGCATTTTGTATACCAATTTAGCCGGCGTCGAATAAGGAGAGGGAGAGAAGATGTGAACGAAATTCAAATTGTTCTTTTCTGTTTTCTAGATTCTTTGGAATTCTCTATATAAGAACACTCCATAGTAGTTGCAGTTAACTTCCAAGCTTTATCTCAAATAATAAGATAATTAGAGTTCAATGGCGGGGTGGTTATTATCGTTGCGCTCATTCTTGATTTTATTATGCTTGTCAAAGTTTTTGGTGTTTCTAGAACTTGTGGTTGCCAATGCTATGAAGCTTTCGTGCCACGACGATGAGAGATCCGCCTTGTTGCAGTTCAAGCAAAGCTTTATCATCGATGAATTGGCATCGGATCCTCATGCTGCTTATCCCAAGGTTTTGCACTGGAGAAGCCAGGAAGGAGATCAAGGCAGCAACTGCTGCTTGTGGGATGGCGTCGAATGCGATGAGAAGACGGGTCGTGTGATCGGTCTTGACCTGAGTAGTAGTTGTCTCCACGGCCCAATCAGCTCCAGTAGCAGCCTCTTCCGACTGGTTCATCTTCAGAGGCTGAACCTTGCTGATAATCACTTCAATTTCTCTCGGATTCCTGCTGCTATAGGGCGATTCTCAGCGATTACGCATCTCAACCTCTCTCTTTCGGTATTTTCTGGACAAATCCCACTTGAGATTTCGTATTTGTCTAAGTTGTCTTCGCTTGACCTGTCTCTGAATGTCAATAAACCAATAAAAAAGTCACTAGTAACCCAAAAGTTGTTGCAACTTCAACCTTCCAATTTTAAAAGCCTTGTTCAAAACTTAACTCACCTAGAGGAATTAGGCCTTGGTGCTGTAGACATCTTGTCCACGGTGCCCGATTTGTCAAATTTATCCTCTTTGACTGGCCTCTTTCTAAGAGATTGTGGACTTTATGGCCCTATACCATCTTCGCTCGGTTTTCTTTCTAAACTTGAATTTCTAGACCTCGGGTTAAACCATCTAGATGGCTATATCCCGTCGTCCCTTCAAAACCTCACGCGACTTGATACGTTAAGACTTGATAGCAATCAAGTAACCGGTCCAATCCCATCATGGTTGGGAAACCATACTCATCTACTTGAACTAGAGCTTAAGAATAATGGCCTGATTGGTTCGGTTCCACAATCGTTATCGAGCCTCATGAATCTTAGAGCTCTTTCTTTAGCTGCCAACAATTTAGGGGGTACTTTGGAATTTGACATGTTCTTTTCCATGAAAAATCTCCTTTACCTCTACCTAAGTGGCAACAAATTGTCATTGCTCTTCGGAAAAAGAAATGTCAATGCAACACTTTCCAAATTTAAGGGTCTACGGTTATCTACGTGCAACTTGAGAGAATTCCCAGATTTCCTGAGGTATCAGAATGAACTAGAGTTGTTAGATCTTTCTAACAATGAAATCCATGATGGGATACCGGAATGGATGTCGAATACAAGCCTAAAAACTTTGCTGTTCATAAGGCTCTCTGGTAATTTTCTAACAAGCTTTCACCAGTCTTCCTCAATGCTACCTTGGGTCAATCTGCGGGTATTAGACCTTAATTCTAACATGCTGCAGGGGCAAGTACCGCTTCCTCCATCGTCAATCACATATTACGATGTTTCGCACAACAATTTGACTGGAGAAATACCACTACTGATGTGCAACTCGAGTTCGCTTCAAGTCCTTGATTTGTCCTCAAACAACCTCGATGGCACAGTGCCACAATGTTTAGGGGGCTTCAGTGATTCTGTATCCGTGTTGAACTTGAGAAGAAACTCTTTTCATGGCATAATTCCCGAAACATGTTCACCGACGAGCAATTTGAGGATGGCTGATTTTGGTCACAATCAGTTTCATGGGCAGTTGCCACGATCTTTGGCGACTTGTGTGATGCTTGAGTATCTTGACCTCTCGAACAACAAACTCATCGATGTCTTCCCTACTTGGTTGGCTACTCTTCATATGCTAAAACTTTTTAGCATCCGAAAGAACGGATTTTATGGTGTGATAGGGAAACCTGAAGAGCAGTTTGAGCTCCCAAATCTTCGTGTTATCGATCTGTCATACAACAATTTCACAGGTCAGTTTCCAGTTGATTACAATTTATTATTATTATTATTATTTTATTATCATGAAAATTCATCATACGTGAAATAATTCTCTCACGCATATGTGTTACAGGTGAGTTGCCTTTTGCTTACGTACTCGCCATGAATGCTGTGAAACTTACAGACAATAAGCATTTATCGTATGAAAACACAACTGAAATAATTGATATGAAGGGAAAGTATTCAGACATTCCTTACGAGTACGATTACTCGATCACAATTGTGGCCAAAGGCGTGGAAAGGAACTACGAGAAAATTCTAGAGGTGTTTGCATTCATCGACTTCTCGAGCAACAAATTCAGTGGAGAGATTACTGAACTTATAGGAATCCTAAAAGGTCTTAATTCTCTCAACTTTTCAAACAACATGCTTACGGGTCATATCCCGCCGTCCTTGTGTAACTTATTAGTGCTTGAATCATTGGACCTTTCTCATAACAAGCTCTCCGGAGGCATTCCTCAACAGATAACGCAACTCACATTCCTTGAAAGTCTCGATGTCTCTCACAATGAGCTCATCGGGCCAATACCTCAAGGACAGCAACTAAGCACATTCGACAGCAGTTCGTTTGTTGACAATCCAGGATTGTGTGGAAAACCATTAGCCAACGAGTGCAAGAATCCCAACGCTTTTCTGCCTCCATCTTCAGCAGTTGATGATGATGACTCGGAGTCTCAAGTTGAATTTTTATGGTTTTTTGTTGTGATGGGATACGCGAGCGGGCTAGTTGTTGGAGTGGTTCTTGGTAGTAGTGTGATCACGAAAAGACATCTCGGATGCTACTTTAACTGAGAAGGACGAGTTAGAGAATGCAAGAAATTTAGTTCTTTATAAGGTTGTTAAATTTTCTGCGGTCCATGCTGTTATGTACTTTGGTTTTGGATCATGGTGTGTTTTCTTTTATATATATTATATACAGGTATACATTATATATATACATATCAATATCGAACTTGCTATGTATGTATGTTTTTGTAATGAATAATGGGAAACTCATGTTTTTTGTTTTTGTTTTTTATTCTTGAAGTTGAGGTGGGGTATTTGGACTCTAAATCTTATAATAAAGTAAGTGTGAAATTATCGTTGGGTTATGCCTAATGAGAAACTCTTGTGGCGCTCTTATTCTTATGTAGCAGCATGAATGTAGTGCATGTATTGTTCTGGTACATTCCTCAAGCCAAACAAGGATGGACATTGAGAAAGTCATCTTTTTAATTAAAAAAGAGAATATTGTCAAACTTGCAACACTTGGTGTCTACGTCGAAGAATCAATTATAAGACAAACAATCGAAAATCTAGGATTATATTTCACTAACACCACACAACCTCAGGAAAGAGGTAGGTGACAATGGACTTGGTTAAGGGCTATGAAAATGAAATCTTTTTCTTTTTCACTAAATGAAAAATCCAGGATTCAAACTTTGAATTATACACTTACGCACCCAACCACTTGATCTAGTCCCAAATGACGATATAAAAATGAAATCTTGTTGATAGAAAATTTGCAAGAATCCATTGTAACTTGAACATCGGGACATACCACATTCGTTTGAAACGGGTGCGAGATTTAATCGACCTTAAATTACTCATGTAACGACTGAAGAATTCACGGCATTAATTTCTGAATTGAACAGAAATTAAACTGTGATTTTTCTGTATTAAAGATGTAAATTTTTGTAATTTTATGATACAATATGTCTCTATGTCACTAGTTATATTTTTCAGTATGCAAGGAATTTAGGAATTTACGAAATTTCCATAAAGATCATAAATAGATAAAAGTGATCATGAAAATCCCAATAAAGAATGTCAAGTCCATTTTACAACTTTATCATGTAAAGAAGTGGAATTTACAATTATTTCTGAATCAAATTACAATAGTTAGAATTTAATTCTGAACTGTAAACTGATTAAAAAAAAAAAGAAAGTAAAATTGATAAGAATTAAAGTAAAAATATCTTCAAGGATCTACGGCTAAGATTGTATGGATTTTAATCTAATGGTCCATATCTTGATAAGCATGTCTTAGTGGATAAGGAATAAAAAAAAATCCCTGAATTTTGAAAAAAGTAAAATAATACAAGTTAAGTTTATATATGTATTTGACGGCTCCTTTATAAGGAGGGGTTGTTACAACTCACGAGCTACATTGAGATAATTTTTAATCAAGCTTAACAAAGTCTTGTTCCTAAACACAAAATTACACAGAAACCAGTGTTTTGAATTACTCTATAAATAAACCAGCTAGCACTTGTGATTTTGCCATTGTTGTTGAAAACTATTTAAAATCAGTAGCAGTACTTGTTGACTTTGTGTGCACAAACTATGACAGTGTTTAGTCAGTGTTTCACTTTCCCCAGTCAACTTTTGTAGACAAAAACTCTTCAATGTACCCAAGGTTTTCTGACCCCTACAATGGGGTAGAAAAAAATTGGTGAGAGAAAACGTGTTGAATTAATGGTGTCTTACTTTTTTCGAAGTTTTTTTTTTTAATAAATTTTTGGACACCCGCTTCATTAAATAAAAAAAAAAATTCTTAAATTTCGAACCTGAAATTTAAAATCGTGAACCCCTTCCCACCTGTGAGCTAGTCTTAACACGGTTTTACTTTTCTTTCTTTCTTTTTTTTTTTTACAAGCTATAAATTTCATGCAATAATGCATTCTTTTCCTCTTCATAGCCGGTAATCTCATTCATCATCAAAGCCACCATCATTATTATTTTGAACTTTATTGAATGCAATATTGCTGCATGTATATTCTTAAATTTTAGCTAACTTTTTTTTTTCCTTATCTAGAAAAACCAACCACTTGAAACAAGATTATACAGTTCCTGAAAACTACATATCTATACATATAATAGTTTAATTTCTCGTAACTAATATTAGGAAATTTACATATAAATATATATAAAAAATTTGATATATTGAAAAGGAGACAAAACAACGAAACTCTGGCCGACATTTGAGAGGCTTTGACTTTCAAGTATTCATATAGAAAGTAATCAAACAATAATAACGTTTGTGTTCACAAAAGTTCTCTTTACATGTTCTTTTCGGCAAACATTATCCACAAGAATCTGAAATTCACATCTATAAGAATCTCCAAGTTTGCAGTGTTTTTCACAGTGATAACACAAAATTTACCCCAAAAAAAAAAAAATAAGTTTTCAAATCACTTCAATATGTGGTTGTTTCAGCAATTATTTCCATTGGTGTGCAAAAAAAAAAAAAAAAAGAAAAAAGTATTCAAATCACTTCAATATGTGGTTGTTTCAGCAATTATTTCCATTGGTGTGCTATTCACTTTTGAACTTCTTTTTGCTTGATTCTGTGGTTTCTAACTCTTTCGATACTTCTTTTCAGTTGTCTAATTGCCATGATGATGAGAGGGCTGCATTGTCGCTGTTCAAGCAAAGTTTCGTCATTGATAGATCCGTCTCTGTTTACGAAGGTGCTTATCCCAAGGTTTCATCATGGAAACTTGATCAAGGAGGACATAGCAACTGCTGCGCTTGGGACGGCGTCGAGTGTGACGAGAAGACGGGTCATGTTATTGGTCTCAATCTCAATATATAGTAGTTGTCTCTTTGGTTCTATGAACTCCAATAGTAGCCTTCTTATCCTTTTCTATCTCCGGAAGTTGAATCTTGCTGACAATCACTTCAACTTCTCTCCCATTCCTTCCGCCATTGGGCGATTTTCGAGCTTGACGCGTCTAGACCTCTCGGATTTGAGATTTTTTGGGCAAGTACCATTACAAATTTCCCATTTGTCTAAATTGACTTTCCTCGACCTATCTTCCCGCTATGATGACCCTTCAAAGAAATGGTTGTTGGAACTTCAAAATCCCAATCTAAGAAGCCTAATCCAAAACTTAACTAGCTTGGAGTGGCTTCATCGCGAGTCTGTTTACGTGCCATCCACGGTTCCTGAATTCCTTGCTAATTTCTCTTCTTTGAAATGGCTTCTTTTGGCAAATTGTGGGCTTTATGGTGAGTTTCCCGTAAACATTTTTCAAATATCACCTAGCCTCGAATATCTTGAACTAGGATGGAACAAGAATCTCACTGGCTATTTGCCTCAATTTCACCAGCCAAGTCCTCTTACATGGTTGTCACTTTGGGATACAAGTTTCTCTGGAAATATACCTCCTTCGATCGGAAAACTGGACTCATTTCAAATGTTATATCTTCACGGGTGCAATTTTTCAAGGCAGTTACCTTCTTCACTAAGTAATCTTACCCAACTTATTTGGCTAGACCTTGGTTAGAACCATTTGGGTGGCTATATCCCACTCTATCTTCAAAACTGTTGAAATATAAAACTATTGTTGGCTCACCTCCTAATAGCTTAAGCTTTTGGGAGAATTGGTAAACTAACATGGTATCAGAGCGGGAGGTCCTGAGTTCGAACCCCCGTAATTGCACTATTTAACCCCATTTATTATCATTGCGTGTTGGGCCTTTAATATATTTCGGCTTCTTATAATTTGTGTTGGACTTTCAAATTAATATTTGTCCGCACGTTTGCCCATTGTCTGGCCTGTACGTGAGGGGGAGTGTTGAAATATAAAACTATTGTTGGCCCACCTCCTAATAGCTTAAGCTTTTGGGAGAATTGATAAACTAACAAAAACCTTACCCGACTCACGTCTCTTGAACTTGATGGCAATCAAATGACCGGCCCAATCCCATCTTGGTTGGGAAATCTCAATCAACTTGAGACCTTGGGCCTTCAAGACAACAATCTAAATGGTTATATCCCTTCTTCTTTCCAAAACCTAGCCAACTCAGTTATTTAAGCCTTTGCGCCAACCGCTTGATTGGTCCGATCCCATCTTGGCTTGGAAACCTCTCCCGTCTTGTTCACGTTTATCTTTACAGCAATGATCTGCATGGTTCAATCCCGCACTGGTTGTCTAAACTGATGAATCTTGAACAACTTCATGTACAAGATAATAATCTCAGCGGTGTTGTTGAATTCGACATGTTCTTCAACATGAGAAGCCTCGTTGACTTCTTGTTGAGCAATAACAATTTATCCGTGCTTTTCGAGCATAGAAGCATGAATGCAACGACTTCAAAGTTCACACATCTAGGTTTGGGTTCTTGCAACTTAAGCGAGTTCCCGGATTTTCTTAGGCATCAAAACAAGCTGATTTGGTTGGATCTTTCCGCTAACAAAATTCAGGGCCAAATTCCAAACTGGATGTGGAATACAAGTGCGGAAACTTTGAGATTTCTTAACCTTCAGAAGAACTCGCTAGTAGGATTTCACGAGCCGTCAACAATATTCTTTCCCGAGATCAGTCTGTGGGAGTTGGACCTTAGTTTTAATATGTTGCAAGGACAATTGCCAATTCCTCTACCATCCATCACAAATTATGACATCTCCAACAATCGGCTACATGGCGAAATCTCCCCGTTGATATGCAACTTGAGTTCTCTCCGTGTGCTTGACTTGTCTTCTAACAATTTTAGCGGTATGGCTCCACAATGTCTGGGAAAATTCAATGATCTTTTGTCAGTGCTCGATTTGAGAAACAACTCTTTGCATGGTGCCGTTCCTCAGGTATGCGCGCATTCGAGTAGCTTGAGGATGATGGATTTCAGTCACAATAAACTCCAAGGGAAATTACCACGATCATTGGCGGCTTGTAGGATGCTCGAGTATCTTGATTTAGCGAACAATCAACTCGTTGACGTCTTTCCTTCTTGGCTAGGGACTCTTCCCGAGTTGAAGCTTCTCAGTCTCCGACACAACCGGTTTTGTGGTGTTATCAAAAAACCAAAGCAAGATTCTGAGTTCCCACGGTTACGTGTTATTGACATCTCCAACAATAACTTTACAGGTAACTTGCCGTCCGACTACATACTTATCTGGAATGCCATGAAAACTATTGACGCCAATGACTCAAGATACATGGAGGCAAGCGAACTAATTACCAATTTTGGATGGGACCGTATCGGTCTCTGGTGATTATGCTTATTCGACCACAATTGTCAACAAAGGCGTCGAAAGATACTACGAGGTGATCCAAGAAAATTTTTGTGGAGATCGACTTCTGCTGCAACAAGTTCGCCGGAGAGATTCCTCGGTTTATTGGAGATCTCAAAGCTCTTCGTTTTCTCAACTTTTCGTTCAACATTCTCACGGGTTGTATTCCTTCATCCTTAAGTAATCTAACGGAGCTTGAATCATTAGACCTTTCTAATAATAAGCTCTCAGGAGAGATCCCTCAGGGGCTAACAAGACTCACGTTCCTCCAAAGTTTTGATGTCTCTCACAACAATTTCACGGGGCCGATACCACAAGCGAACCAATTCGGTACTTTTGAGAACACTTCTTTTGAGGGTAATCCAGGACTTTGTGGGATTCCATTATCCAAGAAATGTGATGATTTCAAGGCCTTGCCACGACCACCTTCGGCTGTCGAAGAAGACGGTGGCTCTGGGTCTCCGGTTGGATTGGATTGGATATTTGTTTTGGCGGGAGGTATAAGCGGGTTTGTCGTCGGAGTTGCTCTCGGCGACATGGTGATCATAAAATGGCCGGGATGGTTTGTCAAGGCTTTTAGAAGAACTCCGCCAAGAAGGAACATTAGGCAACACATGAACTGAGATTATGAGGCTGTTTGTCCCCTGTTTCTCTGCTCAGTTTCTTTCAATTCCTCTGTTTTGTCAAGTTTAGTACATTTGTTTTTTGTTTTTTGTTTTTTAAAATAAATGTCATCTTTTATTGTCTACGGTTTGTCTGTATGTTTGTTTATTGTAATGCGTTTTCCAATGTTGAAATAACATGTTTTATCAAGTGTATTCCAACTTCCCGGTGAATTTAAAGTTCTTGTGAAAATTTGCTCAGATTAAAGTTCTTTTGACCAACTTTACTGTCAAAAACGACAGCTTTGTGTCAATAGAAAACGACATCATGTTTCAAGGAAGAGCACCATGCTATTTTCAGGAAGACGACAAGTACACATCAATCAGAATCACTCTAAAACGACAACATAATCAAACCACAATATATTTTTGCACACACAGGGCCACAACAGTCCAATCACCAAAGTTTAGCTGAGACAATAATCCGTGTCTAATATATTTTTTTGCTAATAAAAAAAAAACTAATTGGATACTGATCTTTTTACAAAGTTGCAATGTGATCCCTATCATTTTAATCTTTTTAAAAGAGTGTAAACTAATCTTTTTTTACTAAAAAATATTAACATTTAAAGGAACATATCATATATATGACATACATAAATTTGAATCATTTAAATATTTTTTCTTTAATTATTTCTTAAATAGTAAATTATTTGTAATTCATGTGATATTTTACGCTAAGTATTTAATGTTTATGAATACAAAAAGATCATCTTGTATCTTTTTAAAGAGTTTAGGGAGTGATTCCTAAGAAATTAAATTAAAAAAAAATTTTGGGGGTATTTGATCACAAAAATAATTAGGGATTAAATTATAACTTCATGAAATAATAATAATAATAATAATAATAATCAGGTACCAACCTTTATTTTTATTAGGAGGGAATTAAAGAGGGAAGAGCGGACAAGGAGAACTGGAGAAGTACTTCTACGGCGCCTCCTCCAATGTCTTTCAAATTCAAACACCTCAACTTCTCTTCTGCAACCTCAAGCTTCTTCATTTTCTCTCTCTAAAACTCTCTTTCTCTCTCCTCCACAAAAACCCCTCCACCAACCACCATGCCCCTTCCGAAACCTCTCTTCCCAACCTTCTTGTCCCGCACCTTCTTTTCCTCCTCCTCCTCCGCCGCCGCGAAGAAGCTTCCAGTAATCCGAGGAATCAACAACATTCACCCCATTCACAAGCCCAGAGCCCTCACCCAAGCCCAGAAGGCCCTCACCGACTACCTCCACTCAACCCGCGGCTTGCCCTTCATCTTCGCCGACCAAATCGCCTCCAACTCTCTCTTCTTTCTCTCCAACCTCATCCGCAAAATCCACTTCTCGGCTCTCACCTTCTCCGACGCCTTCCAAACCCTCCTCAGGTACCACCCCATTAACGAATTCGAGTTTTTCCTCGAAAGCATCGGTATAAATCATGATGAAGTTCCTTTCTTTTTGCCCAAGAACAAGTTTTTCTTTTCCGAGGATTCGAATGTTCTAGATGCTTCTTTAGCGCTTATTCAATATGGGTTTCCGTGGAATAGGCTCGGGGTGTTGTATAAGGAGGAAGTTTCGATTTTTAGCTTGTCTGCGAACGAGTTAACTGAGAGGTTTCGTGTTTTTAAGCAGTACTTTGGGATTGATAATCTTCGTGTTGTTGGTATATGCTTGGCTTTCCCTTACTTGTTGAGTGCGGGAAGCGAATTGAGCGGCTGTATCGAGGGGATTTTCGAGGATTTGGAAAGGGTTTTTGAGAATTTTGAAATGGGAAGTAGTTGTGTGGAGGGAAATGTGGATGCTTGGTATGAGCTTTGTAGTAAAGTTCGGGTGTTTTATGAGTTGGGTTGCGAGAAGGGGATGGTAGGGGAACTAATGTGTAGGAGGAAAGAACTTCTTTTTCCATGTCCGAAAGAGGTTTTGGTTCGAAAATCGGAGTACTTTTGTAAATTCGGAGTTGGAAAGGATGCTGTGGGGCTGTTGCTTCTTGAGAGTCCGGAAATTTTGAATCTCAACTTAGAGACGCCGGTGATATCGGTGTTAGGATTGTTGGAACACTTTGGATTGGACAAGAAAGAATTGCAGTCTGTTGGTGAAAAGTACCCTCATGTGTTGGGAAGAAATGAAATGGCTAATTTACCTCATGTGATGAAGGCTTTGAGTCTACATGAATGGTGCTTCGGCAAGATTCGGAGTTCTAACGGTCAGTTATTGGCAACGTATGCCATTGGTTGCTCTGATGAAGACGTTGCTAAGGAATTCATCGATGTCTTGAAAAGGATCGAATGTTCTAGGTGGGCAACTCATGCAATGGGTAAAGTGGATTTCTTGAAAGGAATCGGGTTTGGAGAGAACGCTTCAACTGTAAAGGTTCTAAAGTACTTGCACGGGACTGGTAGTGAGTTGCATGAACGGTTTGACTGTTTTCTTCGTCTTGGTTTTGAACACTCAAAGGTTTGTTTGATGATAAAAATGGAGCCTCATATCCTTGGTATAAGCCCAGAACTACTAGAACAGAAGGTGAAATTTTTGTGCCAGGAAATAGGATCTTCTATACAATACCTCGAAGGTTTCCCGGGATATTTGTCGTTTGACTTGGATACCCGGATTAAACGCAGATACAGATTTTATGTTTGGCTTAGAGAGACAGGCTTAACTACCAAGAAATACTCCATTGCAAGCATGCTTTCCGCCACTGAAAAGAATTTCTTAGCACGACTTCTTAAAATTCACCCGGCTGCTGCAAAACTATATCTTGAGTGTTTCTGATGTGAAAAAATGCTGCAAAACTATAACTCGTCCCAGCGAATATACTGACACGGAATTCTTTTCACCATCTAAGAATGGTGAATGCTAGCAATCTTGTGCAGCAACTGGAGTGACTGAGGATCCTATGTTGAGATCATTATTCATACATAAGAACATTGATATTCTGTTCTATGTTTTCTGGCACCAAGCAGATCTCATGTCACTATTTCACTTCATCATAAAAGCGGGAACGCAATTCTCTGGAAAGCCAGGAAAAGACGCATCAGCATGACTGTTTTCAGTTGAGCAAGGAATTGTTGGCACTTGGGAAGCTTCAGCCAAACAGTAATATTCTTCATCACGACTCACAATTTGTTTGCAATACTAGCAGTGGGAATCTTTACAATGCAGTTCATTTCTGTACCTTTAAAACGATCATTATACACATTTATTGCGCATATTTGGGTTTGAATGATCATTTAACTTGATTGTGCATCTTCGAAATTGTTCTTTTTCCAGAATCACTTGCATGACAAAAGAGGAACTCTTTTGGCACGAGGCAGATTTTTACGTTTTTTATGTTGTAAACTGAAGCGAGAGTTTTGGAGCGGTGGGGAGTAGTTGCAAAAAATGCAAGCTTTGGTTGAGATCAACTCTAGTAATGTGTGCTTTGGAGGTGAACAAGCTCAATGTGGCTTTGCACCTTAAAAATCTTAGAAAGAAAAGCTGTTCATCATATTAGCTTTCCATTATCTTTTAGTTAAACACGAACGATTTTAATCGTTTTATTTCGTATGAATCAAAGTTCATTCTCTTATCATGGCCAATGGTGAAGCAAAATTGTATGCCTCATAAAATTCTCCACGTGTCAGAATTTCAGTTTCTGCCAGAAAATGGTGACTTGTAATGTAATCTTACTTGAAAAACCGAGAAACATGAACAGACACACACACATATATATGGTACGACCTATAAACCAAAGTGCTCGTTTGATGTAAGATTTTAGGATATTGGATTGTCACTCTGCTTTGTTGAAAATGAATAGAAAAAGGAAAGTATGTGAGCTTTTACAACGAAAAGATATATATATTTAACAAAATAAGCCATAGATGACTATTTCAAGATCTAATTAACCAAAAAAAAAAAAAAAGAATCGAAATAACTTTAGGTAGTGACCTTCTGATTTGTATATCCACGTGTGTGTGTGTCTATATGTATATATAAACCCGTTTGCATCTCTGTTTTCCTGTAGTATATGTAAAAAGAAAATAAAAAGTCCAATTGAATAAACAATAAAAAGAAAAGAGAGAGAGAGAGAGAGACATTGACTGAAATTGAAGTCTTCATACCTCTTTAAAGACCAAGGGCTTTATTGGCTTTGGTGGTCAATGTTTCTATCTAGTCAGATGATCATGAAGGACTTTTCATCATAAGCTTATTCATAGATCCAAAAACTCATTTTCAAATTCCCAGTTTCCTTTCCCCTCCGATCATCATTCACCACCGCGAGTCCCTATGAGCAGATTAGGGACGTCGATCCATATATAACTCGATCAACGATTATGCTACAACGTTTTACTATGGAAGGAATAACCGAATGGCTTGGACAGAAGGTGAAAAGAACAGAAGAAAGTTGCTCTTCTCCAACTCCCTCAGGTATGGCTTTGTTTAAGCAAATTGATTCCTTTTCAACCGTGAGCTAAAGTTGATATTTTTGGTTATGAACTCAATTTTCTCTAACACATAATGTTTACTGTTCTCTTTTCTTTTGGAATTCAAATTTTTAATATTGACTTTTCCCCTTAATGATCAAATCAATTTCAATGAGTGGCTCTTTGCTTCTGGAAATTTCATGGTTGCACGCATAGCATAATTTAACAGTAAATTCACACCCGACTCCAATAGAATATGTAAGGTTCAAATCCCCCCACCCTCAAGTTCGAAAAAGAAAAGAAAAATAAATTTCAGTTTGTAAAGTGCATATTTCAGCCTTGTTTATAATTAATTTTTTCTTTTTCCCTCTTAAACTTAACCATGTTATCTTCTAAAGCTCAATACATTTGTTGAACTGATCTTTTTATCTTTAGCCAAATCAAGGTCGTCTATTAAATATATTTCTCGAGATTAGGTTGGAAATTAAGGCCACCGGATTAAAAGTGGATAAAATTTATTTGAAGCAGCTATTTTTTTTTTTTTTTTTTTGGAAATTATTGCCTCTTGCAGTTCCTAAATTCCAATAATTCAGTAAGTCTTTTACAGTTTGAAATATGCACAATGGATAACTATCTGTGGTTTTTTTTTTTTTTTTTTCAAAGTGATATTACAGTGTACTTGTTTTTGATCTTCCTTGATATGGCCACTGATATTTGATTTCTTTGACTTGTTTTAAAACTGTTTGGTTGAGGTTAGAAAATTTCGAGTCAGATCAGCTAATTAATCCAAAATTTTGTTGTCGTTGAATCGTGTTTTGTTTTTTTGTTTTCAATTTTGTAACTTTTAAACTCAAATCATGAGATTCGATGAACAGAGAATGGACAGGAGAGATCATTTTTGGAAGATGGAAACAAATTGCTAGAGGAGCTGATAATTTCTTGCAATGGTAGATGTAATCCTATTCGTAGCTTCTTCGCCTACAAACTTTGGGAGCCAACGAATGATTTTCAACAACTTTATTTTGCTAATGATCTTGATTAATACAAGGGTGTTATCAATGGTCGTACAATTTTAATCAAGAGATGTAGCAGTAGCAAGCAATCAAATGCCCAAACCCACCAAAAATCATACATGTCGCTGTACCGCAACTTCGCCATAAGTTCACTGATGAGCAGCCACAACAATGTTCTCAAGCTACTAGGTGGTTGTCTGGAGCTACCAAATCCAATGCTAGTGTATGAATATGTAGAAAATATGGGACCTCTCAATGCCTGGGAATGGTACTTTGGATCTGACGGCTCATCGCTTTCGTGGAAGACGACGTTGAAAGTTGCAAAGGACATTGCAAATGCGGTAAACTACCTCCACACTGCATTTCCCAGGCCAATTATTCATCTGAATATAAAGCTTGAAAATGTCTTTTTGGATAAGAATCCTGTCGCCAAGTTGTCTGATTTCTCTTGCTCAATGACAATTCCCGAAGGTGAAAGTGTAGTCAAAGTTGAGGGAATGGATGAATTGGTGCTAGTGTTTATTGACCACGTTTATGTGCCTGAAGGAGATGTCTCGGAGCAGAGTGGTGTTTATAGTTTCGGAATATTTTGCTTGTCCTTCTAACCAGAAGGGCCTACGAACACGATCAGCCTAAGCACAAAATGCATATTTGCGATTATGTGATTAGACTATGTAAGAAACCAAGGGCTCGGTGAGACTGTCGACCCTAAGATTCTGAATGAAGGAACAAGGATAATTCAAGAACAGCAAGAGCAATTGGGAGCTTTTCTAAATCTGGCATTGAGATGCGTCGAACGCAATAGAGAATATAGGCCGCTAATGATTGACGTTGCAAAAGAACTTTGCAGGATTACGAGGAACATGCAGGTTAGCCTATCCTTTTATTTCCATGTTCTTTTCACAGTAAAACATTCCATAAAAAACTGAAATAACTACATGAAGACTATACTCTCCTCCTTCGATTTGGTTGTAGCGTTTTATTTGCATTTTGCCCTATTGTCTATTTTTCTGCTACAAGTGTTTCATGTTTGAGGTAACCCCGTGGGGGTTAGCTCGGTGGGTGGGGAGATCTTAGGTTCAAAATTTGAAAGTGTTTTTATTTCTCTTTATTAGATTGTAGCCATAGGCATTATACGAGCCTCATACAGAACCGCACCCCTTTAATATGATGAGAAGAAGAGGGGCCGCCCTCTTTTCTTTTCCGCACCAATCCTTATTTACTACTATATCTTTTTTGGGGTGTATAGCTCAGTTGGTAGAGCAATATTGAGCTTGGTAAAAAAATAATAATTTAATAATAAAACAAAATATTAAGCGAGGCAAAGGGGCTATGTGACTTGGCAGTTAAGAGTTTGCCTTAGATTGTCACTCTGCTTGAGTCAAGTGAAAAGCAAAGTAACGTGGAAATCCAATACTCGAGAAAGGAAAAAAAAAAAAGGAAGTGATGTTTGGAAGTAAAAGAATTTAATTAAGCACTAAATTCCAAAGTTAGAACAAAACATGAAACATCTTGAAAAGTTGCTAGACAGACTTGAAAACCAAAAGTTTTATTAGATAGATGAGCCTACTACTCAATGCAATAGGGGATTAACGACTGCTCCGGTGAACAGAACAAGCTTAGAAGAGTCTTCGATGATCGTGAACACGAAGGGATGGTCAGCCACAAAACTCTCTGTTGGAGGCTTGTACTTGCGCGGTGCAGCTGCAGTCGCAAGCTGGACACTGGTGGCTGCAGCAGCTATGGTCCCTTTTTCATCGACTTCAATACAAGCCGTTTGAAGAATGGTCCTACTATAAACATTGTAAGGATTAGCATCAACCATGTTGGCTAAATCAGCCTTCCTTCTATCGAAAGGTGATGCTAATCCTTTTTCTTCCATGATAGCATGTGCTTCGAAATCATACGAGAATTCCATCCTTGAGATCCATAGATTGGAAAGTTTCTCCTGTTTGAGAGAAAATAGCTTAGGTTGTAGTGATAATGCTGGATCGTAATAGAACTTGTCGATAAGACCTTGCATTCCATCATTTGCATGAGGGAGAAAGATGTGCATAGAGAATTGCTTGCTTGTGGATTGGCCAATCTCATATGGGAGTTTCGGAAGCTTGAAATCATCGTATTTTCTATACCAGTGGTACCCACCTTGTCCTCGATCATGAAAGGAGCTTTGGAAGTTTGTCCATCGTGAGTCCTATGATACCAATTTTCGTTTGTTTGAGAAATAAAAAAAGAGTTCCTATAAATATATATATATATATATATATCGGTAAAAGCATAGAAGGTATGACTTCAAAAGAAATTGCAAAAAAATTATAATAATAATAATAATAACAATAACAATCTGCCACATCAAAATTATCTCATATGTACCTTAATCTCCTCTATTGAATTAAATGATTAGTTGCCCAAAAGTGAAAAATATATTTGCTTGCAATAAAATAATAGAGCAAAATTTAAATTAAAAAAAAAAAGAAAAAAAAAAAAAAAAAAGAAAGTGTACATCATTAAGAAAGTCGACGTTCTTGACTTGTGCTTTGTAGATTGTGTTAGCAATCTCTTGGTACGAAGGAATCAAAGGGTATAGATGATCAACGCAAAGGGCATTCGCGAAACTGAAAATTAGTGCTTTTCCCCGTTGTTTCTTGATGCTTTTCCAACTAGGCAACAAAGGAAAGTGACTACGATGAGGCTCCGCCATTGGAGGCACTACGGTGTCGTCCTTTTGGGAATTTTGGGTCGTATCAAGGAGAAAGGACACCATAGTCGAAGACTTGGAATTAAGTTACTAACGAAGTCATTGAAAGGACGAGAATCAACCATGTTTGCAAAATCAGCCTCGTCTTCCGATCGAAAGGCAAATGTCAATCCTTTTGCTTTCATGAGATCTTGTGGTTGGAAATCATACGAGAATTTCATCTTCGGAATCCATAGCTTGCAAAGTCTCTCGTACTTGAGAGAAAATTGAGTATAGGTTGTAGCTTCAGCGTTGGATCGTAAATTGAACTTTTCGATAACATCTGGTAGTCCATCTCTTGCATGTGGGAGAAAGATGTGCATAGAGAACTTCTTGTTCGTGCATTGGCCAATTTCATATGGGAGTTTCACAAGCTTGAAATCCTCAAATTTTCCATACCAATAGTGCATATTGTTCTCCATCATGAAAGGAACTTTGGTAGTTTCTCCATTGAGAAGGTGAAAATCTTCATGCTTAGTCGCGGAAATATCAAATGACGTTACCCAGTCTCCTAACCTTTAAAATACAAGGCATTTGCAAGACAGAGCGGGTGCGTCATTCGCATTGTACGTGGCACGATCTCTTTGATGAGCCCTTTCGTCTCCTTCTCTGCCCATGCTTTCACCTTCTCTTTTTAACTTTCTCAGCCTGTCGTATATAAATGATCAGTAATTTGTGATATATAAACCTGGGTTGTTCAACTCGGCCAGTTTATTTTTTTATTTTTATTTTTTTTTTCTGGGATCTGACCAACCATGCAAACAGGTTTGCAGTTTAATTGTTGTTTCTCGACTTGAAATCTTGTTAGTTAGTCCTCAATGTTCAACATTTTCTTTCTCTCTCTCTCTCTCTCTCTCTCTCTGAACAAACAGAAAAAAAGGAAAACAGAAAGTAAGAAAACAATAGTAAATCTAACAAGAAAGATCCCAGCTTTAGTGATCGTATACAACATATATATATATAGTAATATGTATAGTCTAATTGATGGAACAATAATCTTATAAACTTTAACTCTTGCAGAGAATATTTTAAGATCCAAAAGACACTTTCCGCCAGCTCACCACTTGGTGAAAGTTCAGTCCTACAGTTTGTTGTCAAAATTCGAAAAATATGAAAGCAACGTCTTCGAAGTTGGGGGATACAAATGGTAATTGTTTTTCCCTAATTATGGTCTTTCTTTTTTTTTTTTCTTTTCTTTTCTTTTTTTTTAATGGACTGGTTATTCCAGGCAGCTGTGGATTTATCTTAAAGGAGAGCGTTTTCAGAAGGGAAAATCGTTGTCGCTCTTTCTTGTTTCTAGCAGATCATGTGGGTCATCCGACTTACACTGGAGTTTTTGCAGAATTTAAGCTCCAATTATTTCATGTTGTTTCTTTTCAGATGCTTATTTTTGTTGAATGGATGATGGATTAGAACTGTTGTTCTCCTTTGGGCAGTGTTAATGTCTGATCAAAAACTGTATATACATATATATATATATATATATGGATATACGGTATCTGGATTTGTTGTGTTTAGTTCTTGTTAAGTTAAAAGAAGTACTACCTCATTGTAGCTAACATTAATAATTGGACTAGATGCTCTAACTTGATGACTTTAAAATGAAAAATATCAAGATACCAATTATAACCTAAATGAGTAACAATCTATGTGATAGGTGAGTCTGAAAAATTAAGTTTAGAGTTGGTACTCATAGCACTACTCTTTCAAAATGATCATGTTTTGATAAATACTCACTTGACAATGCTGAGAACTTTCATAGCAATATGCTCGTGTATGTAAGACGATCTTGACACTATTTACCCAAAAAAAAAAAGACGATCTTGACTCTTATAAAAAGACAGTCTTGAGGGTGTGCTGAGACGGGTCTTTTTTTTTTTTTTTTTTTTTCCTTTTTGGTAAACAAGTGCATGTGTTTGATGTCTATCCCATGACTTGGCTGCCACAAGGCAAAAATGGTTCCTCACCTACCCAATAAAGAAAAAAGAAAATGCGCCAACGGCTTTCCATTTATGCAATTTCCATGGAAAAACAAACTCCAAGGAAATTTCCGAAACTGCATGTCGACATGCCAATATCACGTGCTGTGACTAAATACCTAAATCATATGCGTCACATAGTTGACGACATCATTTCCCCCTCACATTTGGTCATTTAATAGAATATGAATTTGGTCTACCATGCAATGCACTAAGCGCAACTTTTAGTAAAAAATTTCTCGAACAGAATTGATAGACTCGAGAAAAATTAGGTAGCATGTCGTAACCTCTCTATATCTTTAGATTCATGTCTATCTTTGTGTTGGTAGAAATCTCAACTTACATAATTCATAAGTCAGAGATCTTAAAAATGAAGTCTTTTCTCACATTCCTCGTAATTTCTCTTAAACATTTGCTGGCTCCAACGGCATCCTTATCTACCTTTAAAGAGACCCCTCTTTCCAATCCACCATCTCACTTGAGCTCATCTTTACTCTCTACTCATATGTTCTTGCATATATATATATATATAATATAAATATACAACGGTAATGGATTCTGTATATCTTAATAATATCTGCTTTCTCTTTTTTGTTTTAAGGAATAAAAAAAACGAAAGCTCCAATTTTGGCCGTACCTTTTGGAGTAGATGCTTGTTGTAAGACTCACACATGTATCTTGTTCTTGTGTTCTGTTTTTTTTTGTAACAATGTTTGCTCTGCCACTTGCAACCAGATTCTCAAAACTCCTCTTCTTCAACAAGAAAAGAGTTTCTCTCTCCTATCATCCTATTTTCTCTCTCTCTCCTCCAATGGAAAACCACTCCCAACCCACGCCAAGCCGTAACCAGAACGTCGTCGTCTTGAGGCACGGCGACCGCCTCGACAACGTGGACGACAAATGGCTGGGCCAAGCCGCGAGGCCCTGGGACCCACCTCTGCACGAGACGGGCGTGGCCCGGGCAATCCGCACTGGTCGGACGCTCCGAACCGACGCCGGATTCCCTATCCACCGGATCCTCGTCTCCCCCTTCCTCCGCTGCGTCCAGACCGCCGTCGGCGCCATCTCCGGCCTCTCCGCCGATGCCGAAACCGATCCGGAAACCGAACCTTTTAGAATCAAGGTCTCGATTGAGTTCGGACTCTGCGAGATGCTCAACAACATTGCCATTCGTCCGAAGGTAGCTCCGAATAATTGGGAACTCGGATTCAATGTCGCCGAGCTCGAGGCTCTGTTCCCTTTTGGAACTGTCGATTACTTGGCTGAACCGGTTTACAAAGAGGTAAATATTGATTGTAAAGATCTCATCTTTTTTTTTTTAAAAAAAATCAATTTTGCCCTAATTTTTGGGAATTTGAAGTTGCCGAAGAGGCCAGAGGAAGTTGGAGAAGCGAGGAGTAGATACGCTAACATATTCAAGGCTCTCGCGGACAAGTACCCCAATGAAAATCTTCTTCTTGTCACTCATGGTAATACAAAAGCTTCCATTTATTATTATTATTATTATTTATTTTATTTTATTTTAAATTTTTGTGGGAAGTTTTTGGTGATTTGTGGGAATGGTGATTAGGGGAAGGAGTTGGGGTTGCAGTGACGGAGTTCATGAAGGAGAAGCCGGTTGAAGCGTACGACAGTGAGTATTGTGCATATGTAGTGTTGGAAAGGCCAGTGTTTGATGGAGAAGAGTCTTGTCCTTGTTCTGGAGAGTTTAAGGTTCAAACACATAAAGGCGTTATGTTGATCAACCTCTCCGACTGACTGATGACTGTTTCCAACTTCCAACGTTGTTTGCTCTCTCTCTCTCTCTCTCTCTCTCTCTCTCTCTTTCAATTTAAAAAAACAAAAAACAAAATAGTTCCGGTTATTTTTTTTTTATCCCTCTTTCAATTTACAACGTTATTTCACACGTTTCCAAATTGTTGTAATTGTACTCTGTATCTTCATAGCAAGTCGTCTTGGAACTTTTCAGAGGGAAAAAAATAGTCAATTTTTTAGTGTCTCTGATTTATCCAAAATTTCCGGAGTTCCTTGACAAAAAGTATAGTTTTGGCTTCTGGCGGTGACTCATTATAGCTAGTTGTACGGACGAATTAAACAGAAGACAAACATAAGTCGTCGCATAATAGAGTTTGAAAAGACAGCATTGCAACGGTTAGTTAGTCACGTGACTTCTGGGATAAGGAACCGGCTCAATCTGATTGAACTTGTCTACCGGGAAGTCAACGAAGAAGTGGCCGGGGGTAGTAGAGTCGTCAATCTTTTTCTTTGCATCAGTTCTGCAACTTCCCACTGGTTCGAGAAATGGTGGTAGCACAGAGGGAAGTTTTGCTCCATTTCCAAGTTTTGTAGACTCGAGTAGGCCACCGAGCTTGGTGAAAAAGTTTGCCTTTTTTTTTTTTTTTTTTTGTAATGGAAATGTGAAGTCTAGTTTGGATCGTAATGTCTTGGAATGACAAGATTTGGCAGTGGCACCATTTTAATTTCAGTTCTCGTTGAAAGATGATACGGCGATTCTCCTTCACCTAAAGAAGAGAAAACTTGACCCAAAAAATAGAAAAACAGAGATTACCATAATAATAAACGAACATTTCATTTTCAATTTTGACAGAACCAAAAAAAAAAAAAAAAAGAAACAATAAACATCCACAAATGCATATGCATGATAATTTTGGCAGTCCCCATTTCCAATTTTTCATGTTACTAGTGATTTTGCTGTCTTTTGGAACTTTTCTTTCCATAATCATTTGCAAGAGAGTTTTTAACATTTCAGCATTCATAGGATACACACACACACATATGTGGATATATATTCGTTTATTTGTATATTGCCTTTCTGGGCAAGAGAAGTAACAGGTTACAAACATCCTTCTTTTGCCAGTCCATGGACTCTAACGGAAAAGGCTTAAAGCTTTCAATCATTCACTCCTCAGCCCCAGCTCCATTTAACATAAATGATCTCCTATATCTCTGCAACAATAACATTATCAAGATTTGAATTCTGAGGCAATCATAATGTGGACGACGACAGTTTCGTAATGGAAATCCCACAAGACAGGGTAACCATTTTCTCACCTGAATTTCCAAAAATATCTATAGTACTGTTACAAAGATCTTCAGATAAATGTTAAAAAAAAAAAAAAATGAAGATGCTTTATTCGTCTCGTGCTCTTGGACGAATACCCAAACTAGTCCTTATGTTTGCACCAACTTCCATCATGTCCTCCACCTATTAGAGATGTGCACATTGAGATTGAGAACTCTATAATAAGTAATGAAAAAAATACTCTATCACTAGGACTCTGTTTCAAACTGATTTCTTATTTTTAACGCGATTTTGACAGGATATAGCGTTGAAAATCGAAATCTCCAATTAAGAATATGAAAATGCAATTCCAAAATAAACCATCTTCATCAGTTAACACACATAGTTAATAACAAAGAATTGATTAAATGGACATTGCTTTTATTCAACGATACAGAAGCTTCTAAGCTGACCAAAGTACCTGTGAAACTAATATCCAAACTCAACAAATCAAAACCCTCACAAAGAAAAAAGAGTGACATAAAAAGCTATGGAATTGGGAGTCAAGGACTCAAGAACAAAACTTTCAAATTCAAGTGCCCCAGAAATTTTCAATTATAGGAGTGAATATGAACGAAATCTATTAAATACCCAGTATCTACCATCACTTTTTCTCCATTCTAATGCAGAAAGGTCTAGTTCGTTTTCCTAATTTTCTAGAGAGAGAAAACGAAAAAGAAACGAAATTTGGGAAGCATGCGATCTAGAGAGAGAGAGACCCTGTGGATGCCGGAGGCATGGAGGGCGGCGAGGGAGGCGGAGGCGGCGGCGCCGACGAAGAGGGAGGCGACGGCGAAGGCTTTGAGGGGCATGAGGTTGGAGTGTCCGGCGTAGCCTTTTCTGAAGGAGGCTATGCCCCACCCCAACTGGGCGGCGCTGGCGGCTGCCCACGTCCTCCAGTGGGTCCCACTTTCGGCGGCGCCAGCTTCTGCTCGGAAGTCCTCCTCCGCCATCTCCGCCGCCGTCTCAGATTCATTCACTTTCCGACTCACCCCTCTGCTCTGCTTTCCTCTACACTCTCCGCTATGCTTGGCTGTGCTTCCAACCTCCTAGACGTGCCCATGGTGCTTGGGTTAAGGTGGGGCTTTGAATGTTTTGGGCATCTCTTCATTTTGGGCTTTAAGTGAGGGCCCAAAATGAGATTGGTACGAGAAAGCCCATGAATAACACAAATTTAATCACCATTATATATATGATATAAAAATTTGATACTAAATTAATATAACACAAATAACACAGATATAAAATTAAATTTAGTAAAGGGATTCTGAATTTTTGTTATATTATTCAATGAATAAATTTAAAAAAAAGGTTATTTAAGTAACTTTTTCTGATAATGTAAAGTAAATTACAATTTGTGAAACTAGATAAAGTAAATAAAAATATTTTTAATATTTAAAGTAAATAGCAGTAAATAAACAATTATCAAAGAAAAATAATGTATCTATCTCATAATTTTTCATTTAATACTGTTTACTTTTAAATATTTTTAAAATCTGTTACTTATTTCCATTATTTATTGTTAATCTCTACTTCTTTCTCCCTAACTCTTTTTTTTTTTTTTTAATCTTTTCTCTTTCAATAGTATACTAGAAAGCATGCTTATAAATATGGAAATTTTCTAAATATTCTTACAATAGAATACTTTTTGGATGTTTTTGTTGTTTTAAATAAGATTTGTTCCTCAATGTTGTTGTCGTTTCAAAGTCTGTTCCTATAGTTATCCCTGCAGCCGACATTGAGATTTTTGACGTTTTAAAGTCATTGTCGTTCTTATATTATTGTGGTTTTCCAGATGAGGTGTTTTGGATTTTTTGTCGTTTTTATGATATGTCGTTTATTGATTTTGTTGTCGTTTCAGAGTTACTGTCGTTCTTCTGTTCCTAGAGTCATCTCTATAGTCTTCTTGTTCTTCTTTCTGGTTCAGTTTGGTGTTTGCAGTTCACTGTCATTCGAGTGCTCAAGTTGTTGTTTTATGTTGTCGTTTTCATCTGTTGTTCTGTGATGTTAATGTTTTTCATCCTTCCTATTTTTCTAAATGATGTCGTTCGTTTCGTTTTTTTATTTTAAAAGCAATGTCGTTTGGATGTAGTTTTCTAATTTTTTTTCCCCTCTTTTTTCTTTTTTTTTTTGTTTAAAAAAAAAAAAGAACATGGGGTGACCTTCATTTCTAGGTTTTTAGTTTCATAAGCAGGAACTCATTTTTCTCGGTTTGGCAGGAAGACAGATTTTTTATACTAAGTTTTCTCAGTTATCTATCCGGAATCTACCTAGTCATTACGAAACCATACTTCAACGGCTGAAATTTGAGTGAGATCTAAGGAAAGGCCACAGGAATCAAACCCATGTGGACGAAGGAAAGAAGCTAGTGAAGACACTTACATTTGTCAACTCATCCACCACTGTGGATGGGCATTTAAGATGTATTTCTATTTATGTTCTATGATGTCAGTTTTTTGCTCCCGCCGTTTGCAGAATTAAGTCGTTTCTTCAGTTTGTCGTCGCTTCCCAAGCTATTGTCGTTTTCTGTTAATTCTGTTTTACTATTTTCCGTCCTTCATACCTCATCATCTGCTTTTTATTTTTTTTATTTTTCAACTACTTACTTAGAGGATGTTCAAAAGATAATAATTTTTTTCTTCATGATCAAAAACGTATATTTGTATCTCATCTTTCTAAAATAAAGTGTAAACAGGAGAGAATAACTTCAGGTTCTGTTAAAAAAGTACTTAAAATAATCAAAATTATTCGTTACCAAGAGAGCTAGAACTATAGTTAGATAATAGTAAAGGAGAAAAATTACAATTAGCTAGCATGGAAAAAAAAAAAAAAAAAGGAAACAGAAACCAATAATCTATTTTACATGAGAACTTATTTGAAGAAAAGCGCCTTTATGGTGGCGGAGACGGAGAAAACGAGCACAAAAAATCCAACTATAGCGGAACTTGCTGTCCAACAATCCTTGAAGTAGACCCTTTTGATCATGGCCTTTGTACTAATACAACAATTCTCAGTGAGAGCATTCAGCTCCTCAGACACCTCATAATAGCACGAGTTAGTCACCACGATTTGGTCACACAGTTTGTTAATCAATTTCGCAACAAATTCATTGCTTCCCAGCAAATTCCTCACAATCTTCTTCTCAACCAACAAATCCACATCTTTCGTATCGTCTATCAGTTGATCCAGAAGAAGAATGTAGTTGCAAATATAAGCCTCGTACGGATATTGACACTGCTCTAGCGCCATAACGTTTCTTAGAAGACATTCGGTGTCATCTTGTACCTCAAATTCTGGAAGCTTTAGTTGTGTAGATTTCAAACCTGGTATGCATGGTATGCAGCAGAAGCTGAATCTCCCCGAAACCATCTCTAATTCCGTTAAGCGAGGATTTTGATGTGGAATTAGTCTCACTCCTGCCAAATCTAGTTTCGTCGCGCTATAGAGATTGCTTATGTTGTTCTCCGATGGCAAAGTTTTCTTTGGACAAAGAGCTTGCCTGACCAAATCTGTGAAATGCTTTATTGCATCCACTTCCGCTGCCTCGGCATGTCTAGCATAAGAAAAGAAGTCACGGGTGTGCTTCGAAAATGGATGAAAGCTTTCGTTTTTGTTGGGGTGTTGTGTTGACAAGAGAGGGACTAGTTCCGGGTTCTTATCATTTTCTGTCCCGGAGTCCCCGGTGGCCTCAGATTGAGGTTCCGGGGTGGCAACAAAGTCGTATAGTTGCTTCAGAAAGGCGTACGGAAGCTGGTTTTCGAGCAAGATTAAGTCCTGCTCTATGTCTTTCCTCAGCCAGGGTGTTTTGAGTATGTAATCGTCTTCGCGATTCTCGGAGTTCCTTAGGAAGAGTTCGAGGATGAAGCAGGCATCTATCAGAACAATGTCGAGGAAGACCTCCTTCCTAAACCCGACGGTACCTGCATAACTTTGCAGTATTTCTTCATAGCGACCGCGGATGAAGTGTTTGAGATCAGCCTGCTTTTTCCCGGTACGTCTACAGAACTCGTCGAAATATCTCCTCTTGTGGTGCTCCACGCCGAGCAATTCTGTCTTACCATGGTGAAAGGGGCCAACTGAAAGAAGTTGAGGAGTGTATGCGGCTTCCTTCACCTTTCGGAGCTTCCTAGGAACCCTCTGGATGCAAGACTTCGACCACAGCTCAAATTCCAGGTGTACTGGAATGTCGATTATGACAGAATCATTGGATTTGTCTTGTTCGATTTCTGTTGGAGCACTTGCAGCCGAGCCAGCTTCCTCGCCCGCCATTTTCGTCAAAGTTTTGATGATCTTATCCTAGTGACCAACAAGCAATAATAAGTAGCAATAGAGCAAAAAAATGTATGTAGCACCTTTTGAAACAAAAATATATGTTGAAAAATTGGATTTTTTATTGTTCAATTTTTGTTTAACCCATGCATTATCGGCTAAAGACATTGGCAATCATAGCAAAAACAAACATGGAGTGAATATGAAAGAACCTGGAAGTTTCTAGTGGAGAAAAAAGATCATAAATGGTTGAAAACCAGAAGCAAAATGAAACTTCTGCTCTTTTTCTCCGTTTTTGTCTTCCCTCTCTACGTACACGGTTTCTATATACACGGCAACTAATTAGGCGTGCTCTCTCCCTCTAAGATAAGCTTAATTTGTTAGAAGTTGAATTTGCCGTTATAGCTTTTATATATGTGGATTCAAGGGCGGAACCATGAATTTTTTTCAGTGGAGGCATATACTATTTTCTTTTTTTTAATATAAAACAAATTTTAGTGGAAACTATGTGAGAATTTTTTTATTTTAGTGAGTTTATGTGATGATTTTTAATTTTAGTGGGGACAAAATAATAAAAGTATGAACTTTTTTTTTATTGGAATTAAGATTAGTGAGGGGTTATGTAAAAAAAAATTTATTTTTAATTGGGAGAAAAAATGGACTATATGAGAATATTTTACTCTCAGTGGGAGTAAATTGTAAAAATTAGAAAATTTTTGGGATAAAATTAGAAGAATAAAAAATTTGAACCCCCACTCGTACCCCCTCCCTCCACCTCTGTGTGGATTGGACACTCTCTTTCTTTAAGCTAGTTTTTGCGGATGAGTTCTTTCCAAGCCTGTTATTTTACACAATAAACTTCATATAAGAGATACGTGTTAGAAGTTAAATTTATCTCATATTGCTGAATTACTGGGCTTATAGTATCAAATTTTGCCTTATCTTGTAAACTACGGCGGCTTGTGACTCTCTCTCTCTCTTCAAGTGGCATCCAAAGTTAGAAACCTAGAATCATTTAGTTGAAAATTTCTCTTCTTCTGAAACTCAAATAAATCAGTAGTTCTCATTCTCTTGTCTGTATTAATGTTGATCACTAAAATACATGCGACAAGTAAAAGGAGAACAAAGCCGTCAAAAAAGACCAAACAAATTAAATTAAGCCCCTTTCCAACTTTAATTCCATTGCTTGCTTCTTTGATACATTTGATATTATATGAATTAGTCTGCAATATAATTAGCTCTCTTTTTTCTTAAACCAACAATTTGGTTTAGCATTGATGTTAAAAACTTTACAAAACACACTAATAATTAGTCTGAAAATTAAATGGACAAATCAAGATTATTAATTAGAATCATCGGTTGGAGTTAGTCGAAAAGTCTCGTTTTTATCATTGTAACTAGTGCCCGGGACGTGGTGGATTAACATAGAAATTCTGGACTTTAATCTTGAAAACAATTAGCAATGTATTCAAAGTCTGAAAGAGAGAGAGAGATAAGAGAAGAAAAGTCTATCATTTGGTCGTAGATAAATGAGGATTTTAACCAAACCCAACGTGTGGAGGGAAATTATCCAAAGACTCTTTGGCAAATATGCGTATTGATCGGTATACGCTTAGTCATAAAACGACAATAGTACTATATAAGAAATCAACAGGTAACTGCCTATCACTTTCCAGCAGGCGCTAGTATGCCATTCAGCTTTAATATGAAGGAGGAAAACCCAAAAAAAAAAAAAAAACCTCTTATGGTAAGCTACCATTTTAGTATTTTGAAAAAATCGAGGACAAATGTATCGAAGGATAAAAAAAAAAAAAGAAACCAAAATGTCCGCAATTCTAATAGTCTGAAACGAATAGCGACATTTTTCTGGGTTTTTTTTTTTCATAATTTTGTATCTTGTATTTTCAGGTTATTTATAAAATATAAAAAAAAAAAAAAAAAAAAAAACCTTGAACTTTACATTGTATCATAGTTATGCATTTGAATTTGAATTAATACTCTATTCTTAAATTTTCTCAATTAACGCTAAATGTTGACCACGAAATGAAAAAACCTAAACGCTCATATGAAAAAAGAAAAGAAAAGGAAAAAAAAAAAAAGAATAAGGAAAAATAATATACATTCCAAAACGGGAAGGATATTCGAGTCTTTTTCGTAGTCAAAATTTACTTTGTGATTTAAAAAAGTAAGAATTTAACATGAGTTTAAAGTGTAAAGGTATAAATGTGATACAAAACCTAAAATATAAGGTATGATTTTTTTTTTTTACGATAAAAATACAAGGTATTAAAATGAAAAAAAAAAAACTTTTCTTTTTTCAAACTAGTTATAATTTTTAAGTTGGAGTTAGTTGATTTTTCAAAAACTAGTTATAATTTTTGTTGACTTTTTAGAAAAAAGAACAAAAAATTGAGATGAAAAAAAATAATTTAGTTAAAATTGAGTTGAAAAGCCAAATGAAAGTTTCATCGTAGCCATGGATTTGTGCATGGGCATGTCTTCGCAAGGGATGCTGAGCAAGATTAGCAAGAAAGCCGGTTCTTCAAAGAACTTGGTGTGAGTCTCAACTATCAAATATAAGCTTATAGTCCTCAACATATGCTTGCTTCTGGCGCTTCAGGCCAAACTCTAAAAAGCAGTTCTTGGACATTCTTGGCTCACAAGTCATCACCACTCTCAATTCCAAGTCTTCAACGATGATGTCCCTTCCCGCTCCCTACAATGAACTGCGGCATCAGCGGAAAGCGCCACTCTCGAATTTTTTAAACGCCCTTTTAATTGGTTTGATCATCGCTTTCCTTTGGTAATTCCTTCTTACCAAGAGATTACCAATCCATCTACAAAGCATAAGTCAAGAATGTTGACATTGCTCTTGCGGTACACATTATTTTACTTTCTCCTTTTTCTTTTTTATCTTTTTTGGCTCCTTTTACTGTCGGAACTCTTATTTAATACTATAAGTATGAACAATTTTTTAACTTAAGAGTGTTCACTTTGAAAATTTAAATTGAATTTGATTTGGAATCCAATCCAAACTTTTGATCTAAACAAGTTATACTATTTCTTAAATTTGTTTTTCATTTATTTATTTATTATTTTTATTATTTACGCCAATGCCAATTTGAGTCCCTCTAGGAATCAATTATAAGGCGAAGCCGTGCATGGTCTACATATATAAAAGGCTAATTCTAGGCAGGCAGTAGGGCTGGTAAGCTTCTTCTTCTTCTTCTTTATTAATATTTTTTTTTTTTTGTCCAGTTTTTTTTTTTAACTTGCATGCCTCCCACGGTCTTTCTTAATCCTCTCGGATCCTCTCTTCATATTCATATATATATATATATATATATATATTATATATACACACACAATATATATTATGGCCATTTATATTGTGCTTGACGTGCGGTCAAACGATGTTTCACGTTTCTGGAGTCTTTCAAAAAAAAAAAAAAAATTCAGTTAACGTTTTTTTTTTTTTTTTAATAATTGCAGAGGCAACTAGATAGTTTGAAGTAAGAGGATATTACTACTTCATAAACCATCATAGAAGCAAATATCCATGCTGTAATAGTCATGCATGATTAAACATGATCATAAAATTATATATATAATAACGAGTATCCACAATAACTAGGTATTGGGGTTGGCTGTTATATATCATAACTCATGAATAAATTATATTTTTATGCTTTTCTTTCTTTTTTCTTTTTATCATTTTGTTCATTTATTATTGATTAAAGGTCTTACATGAAAAATATTTTATTGCTCATTCCAACATTATTTACACTAGAATTAACATATAGTAACACTTTCTATGTATAATTTTGGGTGGTTTTTTTTTTTTTTTTTAAATCGTAGTTTAAAGGATTGTAAAAATTTTCTATGGATACTGATGGAGATCATATCTAGTAATTCTACTAGACGTAATCGAGGAACTTGAGTTTTTTTATTTTTTTTTAATTTATTTTGTGCTATGTATATTAATATTTATTAGGATCTGTATAAGTATGATTAGTATTATAAGTAGTTTAGTTATTATTAAAAATTGTGTCTATTAACTCCCCTAAAAAGAAGATAATAGTAAACGCTCATAAAATTACACAAATTAGTCAAATTTTTTATTATCAGATTATAACTAGTTATGAATTAAATTAATATCTCTTTATAACACGTGATCTTGGGAAGAAAAAGAAGTGACGAATATATAGCATGGATATGAGCTTCTATGTTGGTTTTTATGAAGTACATATTGATGACGTGTACCCTATATATCTCTTCCGATTTGAAGAATTAGCGTGACGCTGCAAAGTATGTTGGCTTCCATGAAGTACAAATGAATGTATTATATCTCTCCCAGGTTGAAGAATAATCATAGAGAAGTTTTTGTGGAGTTCGAATCCCCCAACTTTAAGTTAGGGAAAAAAAAAAAAAAAAAAAGTGGTGAGAAATTTTGCTTGCCAAACTTGATGTTTGCAAAGTATGGTCAGCTTATATTATTACTTGTTCCCACATTTAACGACCTCAAAATTTGAAATGCTCATAAGTTCAATAATATGACGAGTTTTAATTGTTTTTGTTTTAAGTCCTTTTGGAGTTTGCTTCTATAAGGACTTATGATGTGTATTAATATTGTTCTAATATTGTATTGGCACTTAGATTTCCTTTTCTATATTTTCCTCTAGTAGCTTTCCTCTAGGAATAAGAATACTTTTAACTTTCGATACTATAATCCAAAGCCCTAAAATTTGTGATTAGTAAACATGCCCTTTTCTCGTCTACATTTTATAACTGATTCCACCATATTTAAGTACGCATACAATTAATCTTTTCAAACATTTTGGAGAAGAATAACAATTTAACTTCCAATTGAGTTTCTTCAAAGCACATCCCCTTTCCATAAAAATGTGTATAGAACAAAAGAACAGAAAACAAAACAAATCAAAACATGAGTTTACATAGCATTTTATAGATAGAATGTAAATGAAATTTTGCAATTTTTGTATAATATTTTAATGATTGTTTAATTATGTAGTAATTATTTAGATTATTCTCATCCATATACCCCTAAACTTTAGGGTTATTCCCTTTTTGCCTCTTCAACTTTTAAAACTCTTACTTTGTCCCTTGAAATTTAAAGTAGTCTCACTTAATGTCTTTTTTTAAAATTCTTACTAAAAACAGATGGAGAAAATGGAAGTTAGGTGCCGTCAAGTGGTATTTTTTTTAACAAAAAGGATTTAGTGAGAATGCTTTTCCATTTTAATGTCTTTTCCATTTTTTAATTATTATAACTTATATTTAGTTTGAGTCTAATTAGGATTTTATTATTTAGTATTAGGTTTAGTATTTAGTATTTTATTAATATTAGGATTCTTAATTTTTTTTATTGAAATGTTAGGATTTATTAAATTTTTATATTAGGATTCTTAAATAGGTTAGGATTTATTAGCCTATAAATAAGTCTTTATTTTTTCCTAAAAGAAAAAGTCTTTATTTTGTCAATTTAATTAACCGTTGAAAAACATTACAAAACTTCAAAAATATTCTAGTATCTTTTATATTCCGTTGTGTCAAGAATGATGCCGTTATGCCCATTGTCAAATAGATCTATGGTGTTATATTTTTCTTTTTTCCCATAAAGAGATTTGGGTTTGTTTTAGAATTCTCTCAACTTATCGTGTATATTTTCAACTTATCGTGTATATTTTAGAATTCTCTCAACTTATCGTGTATATTTTCAGAGGACCCCACCGATGATGGGGCACACTCATGCCAGTACTCCTTGGACCTCAGAAAATTCTCCATCAGCATGCTCCAATAATCGTAGTGACCCTCAAAGCGTGATATATATGTTCGGATCTGGTGTGAGATAATAGTGTGAGATAGTGTATAGAGTAGATATGAAAAACAAGGAATATTTCGGGGGCAAAAAAATAAAAAAACATGTGAGACTTAAGAAATAAGGAAAAGAAAACGAAACTGACCAAAAAAAAAAAAAAAAAAAAGGATTACTCCTTAATTGGTTGGTGAATAAAGCATTAAAAACTACAACCCAACTAGAGGGACTTTTTTTGGAAAAATAAGAGGGTGAAACAAGTAACGGACTTTTCTCCCTTTTTTTTTTTTTTTTTTTTTTTTTGTATGTGTGTATACATACAACCACCGCTTTCCATCACTATCGATTTAATTACCCTTTCGAGAATTGTCTACTTTGATGTTATCTTATCTTATTAAGAAAATAAGTTTCTTTTCCATTCATATGTTGTTAGACCAAACTAGAGGATGTTAATATCAACCTGGTGGAGGGATGGACTACAAAAAAGATCATAGCCCATCGCAGAGGTAAGCATATGACAATATAGGTCTCTTTGCATCTTAGCATATCCGAGCACATTATTACTGTGTTGATTTAGTGGGAATTCACTATTAAGATAAATATTTTATGTTTCTTGCTTCTTCTTCTTTTTTTTTTTTTTTTAATTTCTAAGTTGCCTTAATCAATAGAAAATTTGAGTGAGTTGGAGCACGGACATGAAAAAGTTGTAATTCCATCTTTATCCGACATTAATAAATAAACGCTGTTCAGATTATGTATCTTTTACTAGATGGATGGTCAAACTCATATTTATTAAGGTGAAGCTATATATCCGACTATGAAATGCATTTGTTACTTTTGACTCACAAAACTGATTTTATTTTTTTTCTTTTTATTTTATTTCTAATTTAATCACATGGGACATGTGATGAAAGACATTGGGATATTAGGAATTTGAGGTCATATACTTATCTCCTGAGATTATTTAAAACTAAGTAGTTCCTTTTTTCTCTTTTATAAATTGTTAGTGAAAATAAATGTTTCTTGTGTATTATGAATATGAAAATAATGTCTACAAATTTTGTTTATACATAAGATCAGATATTTCTCTCTCTAAACTCTTTTGTTCTCTCCGTTGAATTTTATACATAAGATCAGATATTTCTCTCTCTAAACTCTTTTGTTCTCTCCGTTGAATTATATTTCTCTCTAGTAGTTTTATTTATCTTAATTATTTTCTTATTTTTAGATTCTTCTTTTGAGCATATAGATAAACTATTTTTAGATTTTCTCTTTCAAAGTAGACAATTTTTGAAAGGCTAATTAAACCGCAAGTGAGGAGAATCGGTGGTTGTACACACACATAGAATGATAAAAAAACAAAAAAAAACAAAAACTAGAATATAATAAGGACACGTTTGGTTGCAGTGAAGGAATACTAATGGTAGCCGTAATTGAATAGAATGAAAAGGAGAGCTGAAGTCTTTAGTTTGGCTGGAATTTCCCATGTAAAATATGGAACGAAAGAAGATAATTTGATTTTGATAAAGTTACCCATACTCCGTTTTAAAATATGTCTATTTTTTAATAATTTTACGTATCTCTATTTTTTAAGAAAAAGATGTCTGTAGTACATTTTTTGTCCTTTTACTAAATTGACATCATTTCATTTCTATATATATTCTTTTACTTTTCTTTTTTGTTTTTTTGACTTTAATGATTAATATTTATTCAGATAATTATGAATTACCTTTAACAAACCCAAATTAGTTATAAATATCAAAATAACTATAATAAAATATAAAATATTTACTGCAAATATGATGTTTTAGACCAAATAATAAACACAACAAAATATTAACAATAAATATTGACGAAATTAAAATATTCATTTATAATTAATCTTTGATGCGTTTATGTATTTAAAAAGAACAATAGACATAATTATCAAATTCAATTCATTCAATTTGAACGTTTATATAAACAACCCAAATTTAGTTTTAGTTATGCTCTTGCTAAACTAAAAGACTAGCTTCACCGCTGCTCGTACAAGCATCTCGCATAAACTGCGATTCAAGTCCCCTTAGATCACATTTGTAACATAAGGTACAGTTTGAACCGGATCAACAAGAATCTTAAGTTTGGTCTTCACTTGGAGAATAAAAAAGCTCAGATCCCATAACTCCTAATTGCTTTAGAACAAAAACTTCTGCCCCAAATATGCAGAGTCGTCGACGAGGTATCCATTGGAAGGATCCTTAAAACTTTCGAGCGTAAGTAGTAATGCAAACCCCCGTTTAGTCTTCTTCTCAAGAAAACGCTTCGCAGCCCCATCAGTATCTTCACAAAATATGGTTTCGAAGTACTGTCAAACTTATTTTGGCAATATGCATCACAAGCAATGTACTACAATTTTTATTACCACGGACTCTAACTGAGTCGAGATCTATTGTTTCGATTTTCCAATCTTATTGACCGTCCCTATAATAATATAAAAATACTAATTAGAAGTTGTCAAAACACTATTAAGATTTGAGGGGATAGCTATTAAGAAAGGAAAACATGACATCTAGACTCTCGAAGTAATAGAACTATTTGAACGACCGAAGTACAATGACTAAAGTCGATCGGTTAAGAACGGGACCTAAAAACCGAATGTCGACTACAGAGAATTTTAGTCACAGAAGAACAACATTTACTTTGAAACGACAATATCAAGGGACGACATCTCTTATTTAAAATGACAAAACGCCCAACCAAACCAATATAAGAGCGCAATGACTTGACAAACGACAATTACCTCCATTAACGACGTTGTTTCAAGAAAACGACATACTTTATAAAGAGAACTACAGGAAGTTCACCGGAAGACGATAATTTTAATTAGGATCATGTTCTTGTCCACTTGTTTATTAATCTTTTCAGAAAACATCAATCCAAATACCATCTAATTGGATTATAAATTATGTAATAAGGTTAATTCGTCCTTAAATCAAGGGCATGTTCAGTTTAAAGGGTTCTAAAGCTTAAGTTCTCGTATCTACAAAGGGTTCTAAAAGCGAAAATGCATAAAATATCCTGCCAAGTAAAAAGAGCGACCAAATATATAGTTCTCTAGTTCAAGACTATATTCTGCAATGGTATCAAAAGCTTTAAATCATGGTTACTTGCCACATCTAAGCATAAAACATTCCCAATTTATAATCGAATCCATTTCCATTCGTTTCGACCTAGTAGCTGGCCTGATCTACTTTTGCGCGGGAAGGAACACTACCAAAAAGATAAGATTCCGAGTAAGACAGCCAAGGGTAGTAGCTCACTTCTCAGATTCACTCCCAGTCTTGTTCCCGGATGAGAGACTTGAGTCCGATTCCTCTTTTCCATCTTCGATTTCAGGAAACAACTTAGTCTCGCTCGGAGACGGCGACGAACTCAACTTCGACGATTACAGTATCATTCTTAAGATATCCGTTCCATTCTTGATAAAGATACTTGAGCCTAAAAAAATCTGAAATGCCCCAACGATTGTCCAAGCACTCCGAGGGAAAGAACCAATGCTTCACTGTAAAAGCAATAGATAAAGAGAAATCACAAGAATGATACAGTGTTTACGCCATTCCAAATCAAGTTTTGCTTGGTTTTCTTATCTGCAAGTTATAAAGATCTCATCAGTGCTCATTATATGGTGTGATTATCAGAAAACTAACCTGTATTGTCGTAGTGCAAACCGTCGACTTGATCGATTAGGCGTAGCTTAAATCTGGCAGAAACTGCTGCGTCAGCTACATGGAAATCCACCGCACACACGAAGATCGCTAATGATTCGCGATGTCACGTGTTCTTCACCTCAACTTCCATGCATGTCACGTGCAATTGCAACATAGCATTCACACGAATGAGCCTACTCCATGCATATCTCCATGCTCCGACACCACAAAATAATATGAAGAAGTCGTACTTTGATAATATTTTTTTAGTTCTGTTTCTTTTATTTTTACAATGCTCTTTGATAGGTTGCATATATATATATATATATATATATATTTGTGTCTGTGTGTGTGGAATTGCTGAAAATCAGATAAGACGTGCCTTTTGATTCTTTCTTCTTTCTTTAACCTTTCCTTTTTATTTGGTAAGGGGACACATTATATGATGAAGAGTGCTATACTATAAAACTAATATTTCATCCAGCAAAAACAAAACAAAACGAAAAACACAAAAAACAAAAAAACATAAAATTACCGAAAACTAGATGGAGGAGGGAAAGGGTCGTCGATTTGATGGCACTTTCAGGCTGTCTTTGTCTTTTGTTCTTCCACTTACCGAAACTAGATGGAGTAGTAGCTTCTTATGATTAAATCGGGGACTTATCGGAGCTGCTGAAATTACTGGGATGCCCTCCTTTTTCACGGCGGAGATCTATTTGTCTTTGATCAGATAAACAACGTATACAAAAAATTTTTAGAGGTATCGCTTCGAGAAAATAATTACTTTTCTCTCTCTCTCTCTCTTTTTTTTTTTAGCTAGTACTTATTCCGTTATTCCTTAATTGCTCCTATGTTATCTTTTCAATTCTACTTCACTTGTTTTTTTAAGCCGAATTATTTAGCATGACAGTGGAAATAAAAAAACGCATGATCTACATGGATTAAAATGATCCACACTTAATTCCACTTAAACATGCAAAATTCGAATCTCCTCATCTTTAACTTCGAAAAAAAAAAAAACTAAAACTAAAACTAAAATGATACATGTTATATCTCCAATGGTACCACATTACTTAGATTTCTACATTTTTTTGTTTTTTTGAAACAAAGATCGAATTTACCTAATTCAGCTCTTTCATTTTTCCTAATTACAGTCTTGACTATTCTATTTCCATTTTAGATTAACTATTAAAATACAAGTAATTATAATGACAGAGCGGCAGTAAGTACATACCTCACCAGACAACAAAAGCCGCCTCCGCAACCGCAAGGTATGATTGGTTCTGATTTGGGATTCTTGACATTAATGGAGGACAAAAGTCCATACTCAAATAAGTGAAACAGAAGCATGAGATAACTAATATATGTTTAATCTGATATCCGAAAACCCATTTCATGCATGAAAGATTAGTAGAATGACATTGCAGAGTTATGTCTTTTTTTTTTTTTTTTCTTTGCTAATAGCAGAATATATATAAATGATTAGAGAGTTGTTTCTTGCTCTGTGTGATTGAAATTTTAACAAAAAAGGAGTTTGATTTGATGAATAGAAGTTTTATGGCGTACGAGAAAGACAGAACGGTACGGTCCAAGAAAATTTAATTAAAAAAAAAAAAAAAAACGCCGTAGGCCCAGACAGCTGGAAATGTAAAAGCCTAAAAAT
Organism: Ficus hirta; assembly: GCA_038430175.1. Classification (NCBI taxonomy): domain Eukaryota; kingdom Viridiplantae; phylum Streptophyta; class Magnoliopsida; order Rosales; family Moraceae; genus Ficus; species Ficus hirta. The sequence goes on along the minus strand of CM076588.1, from coordinate 18,838,795 downwards.
TTTCCAAAAATAAGAGGCAAAAGATGAAAGAGAAATTAGGCCAATTGGACACATTTATTATTATTATTATTAGTTCATTTTTTAATAAAGTCAAAACATTTGTTTTCTTTTTTAAAGAAAAATGACTGATTACATAAATAAACATCTGCTACGTTTGGTGTTTTATCTCAAACTCAAATTTTTTTACGATTATGAAATCCAATCCTGGAAATATAGCATTCCACTTTTTTTTACTACCCAAGGTTTCGATGCATTTCGAAAATATCAGTTTTTATCTTTTTTTAAAAAATTAATAAAAAATTATAACTAATTTTTAAAAAGTCAATCAACTCCAACTTAAAAATTTCATCTCCAACTAACTTACCAAACGGATTAATCATATCGACAAACCAAGGTTTTATCATTAATTGATTGACTTTCAAATTATCAATTATTAATCAACCATTTCTAAAAATTTTAACAAAATCTACGATATTTAAAGACCATTTTTCCACTTATCATAAAAAAAATGAGGAAAAAAAAAGAAAAAAAAAAAAAAGAAGAAGAAGCAGAGTTTTGGCCCTTGTGGACGTAGCTTCGTAGCCGTCGAGAATGACCAAAAGCTAGGACCGTTAACCATCTCACACCCAGCTCACCAGCCGCCCTTGTCACTCACGCTAAGGAACCGACCTGGAAATCTCATGAGACCAGTACTACCGTAGGTTTTTTCCCAATGTCTTACCCCCAAATTATTATAAAAAAAAGGGAAAATATAGCATTGATATTTATTTCAGCGGATTTATAACCTCATTTTATGATGTCAATTTTTTATATAATAAAAGCCACTGCTTTCTTAACTTTTTTATAAGAAAAACAGGGACTCACCCCGACATAATTATCAACTCAAAAAACTTTTGAATAATAACATCCGGTCCAAAATGAATTACGTTTGACCTTACGTCACAATATTCCAATATCTAATATCTTTGATTAGTCAAGCCAGTCAAACATTATTAATATTCTAAATTAATCCCAAGCTATACACAAGAATAATCATTGATAGTGACGCTCCGTCAAGGGAGTTTAAGTGTGTGTATTATGAATGTATATACATATATATATATATATATATATGAGACACACCTAATTAATCAAATCGAAGCCACATATTATCCATTTATCTACATAAACAGATCGATATATATCAACTGCTCCAATGAAGCAAGCACCACCTCACATAGCCATAATCCCAAGTCCGGGCGTGAGTCACCAAATCCCGTTCGCAGAGTTAGCCAGACGTCTCGTTCTTCATCACGACGTCCACGTCACCATCATCATTTGCAGTTCAACTGATCACCCTCCACCAGACGCCACAAAGGCCGTCGTCGAATCCCTTCCCATGCCCCACACCCGCACCCGCACCGTATTCCTCCCTCCCGTCAGCTTCGACGACCTCCTCCCAACAGACTCCAGCCCCCGCGCCAAAGTCGCCCTCACCATGTCTCGCTCTCTTCCCTCTATTCACCACGTGCTCAAATCGCTTGCTTCGACTCCTGCTCTAACTTCCACTTCTACTAATTCTACTCCGCCGCCGTTGGTGGCTGTCTTTGCCGATCCGTTCGCGCCGGATGTTTTGGATATTGCCCAGGGACTTGATCTTTCCACGTACGTTTTCTTCCCCTCAAATGCTATGGCTTTGTCTCTTTTCTTACACCTTCCGAAGCTTGATGAGATTGCAGCTCCTTATGATTTACTCAAAGACCTGCCGGAGCCGGTGAAATTACAGGGATGCCCTCCCTTTCGCGGTGGAGATCTCTTTGGCTCGATCCAGGACCGGAGGAGCAACGCGTACAAAAGGAACGTGCAGATCTCCAAACGGTTCGTTTCGGATGAGGGAATTAAGGGGTTTGTAATTAATAGCTTCATGGACGTTGAATCCGAGGTGATTAAAGCTTTGCAAGAGAAAAGGGCCGGTAAATCGGTGATTTATCCGGTGGGACCCCTCGTACAAACCGGTCAAAACCACGAGGTCTCGGAGTGTTTGACTTGGTTGGACAATCAGCCACGTGGCTCTGTCCTATACGTTTCTTTCGGGAGTGGTGGGACCCTCTCGTCTGATCAGATAACTGAGCTGGCATTTGGGCTGGAGATGAGCGGGCAAAGGTTCATATGGGTCGTTAGGAGGCCCAACAATGAAGCCGCCAACGCAGAGTATCTCAACCCTGGGCCCAAAGGCCCATTGGAGGCTTGTAATTTCTTGCCAAATGGGTTTTTGGAGAGGACCAAGGGGCGAGGCCTAGTCGTGCCTTTTTGGGCCCCACAGGCTCAGGTACTGGGCCATGGCTCGACCGGTGGGTTCTTGAGCCACTGCGGTTGGAACTCGACTTTGGAGAGCATTGTTTGCGGTGTGCCTCTTATTGCTTGGCCACTCTTCGCCGAGCAGAAGATGAATGCGGTGGTGCTTGTTGAGAGTCTCAAGGTGGCGTTGAGACCAAAAGCCGGTGAAGATGGCCTCATTCGACGAGAGGAAATCGCGGAAGTCATTAAGGCTCTAATGGAGGATACGAGTGAAGAGGGTGGGATTGTGAGAAATCATATGAAGGACCTCAAGGACTCGGCTACCAAGGCACTAGGCGCAAATGGATCCTCCACAAGAGCACTCTTTGAGTTAGCATCCACGTTGAAAAGTATGACAGCCAATTAGAACATAATATTTTTGTATCACCTTTTTTTTTTTTTTTTTTGGCTTATTTAATTAGTATGTCGACAGAAAATGATAAGTTGACAACCCCAATTAGCCATCTCATAGGCAATGACCTTCTAGATTTCAGGTGAGGCATAATAATGGGAAAAAATCATACTATTTTTTCTAAGCACTGAAATTTATGTAAGTAGAAACATATTATGATTGTCATTGATGACTGTTGTTCGTGCCTATGAAAACTTTGTATGACAATTATATCATGATATCTGCAGTCTGCACAACAATTAGATTCACTCCCCTACAATAATCTAAATTTCATGTTTTTAAATTTCTCTTTCACATGTGGCTTGGTTAATTTACCAAAATGATATTAGTTTACCTAGCTTTAAGTAGCCGGTTGTCACTCATTTGGCGCTTTCCAAAGAGTCAAATAAATAGGTAAAGTGACCTTTCCAGCCTTTGTCACGTATTTATCAATTAGCTAAGTTATTTATTTACTCATTTTAATTTGTTGCGTGTGGAGACTTTATTATACTCAACGATGAAAGTGTCCAAAATGATATATGATGGAGAATTTGTAATTAAATTAATTGACTATTTTTTCTAGAATTGTGATATATAGTAACAGTGCTATTTTTTTTTTTTCTTTTCTGAGGAAAAACATCTTGTATGGACGACTGAAATATATATTAGTCCAAATGGATATCAACAACCACAAATCGGATGCCTCCCCTAGCAAAATATCGCCAAACATCAATGAGAATCTAGCCCATTAACTGAAAAAGAAGTCAACCGCAGAAATATTAACAAGCAGACCGAAAAGTAAACATATAGTTTAAGTATGGTGTACCATTCTAAATCTAAAATTTTCCTTTTAGATTTTATCTTTTTCTAAAAATTCAAAAAAAATTATAATTAATTTTTAAAAAATTAATTAATTTTAACTTAAAAATTTAATTCTTAATCGGTGCAATTTATTCAATTTGGAAAGCATAGTATAGTACATTAATATTGCTTTCTCAATACAAACAAAAAAAGGGGTACCTAACCCCATAATTCGACAAATTTGCCAAATCTCGTGTGCTTCACCTCAACTTCCATTCATGTCTCGTGCAATTGCAACATATCATTCACACGAATGAGCCTACTCCATGCATATCTCCATATCTCCATGCTCCGACACCACAAAATAATATGAAGAAGTCGTAATTTGATAATGGTTTTTTAGTTCTTTTTCTTTTATTTTTACAATGCTCTTTGATAGGTTGCGTGTGTGTGTGTGTGTGTGTCTATATATATATATATATATATATTTGTGTCTGTGTGTGTGTGGAATTGCTGAAAATCAGATAAGACGTGCCTTTTGATTCTTTCTTCTTTCTTTAACCTTTCCTTTTTATTTGGTAAGGGGACACATTATATGATGAAGAGTGCTATACTATAAAACTAATATTTCATCCAGCAAAAACAAAACAAAACAAAACAAAACGAAACGAAAAACACAAAAAACAAAAAAACAAAAAACTTACAAAAATAGATTAAAAAAATTACATGAATATTAATTAGTTTCCTCCAACGAGATATCACGCGATTAAATATTATCAAGGGAAAAATGTCGGGACCGGCAAGAATTACGTTTGAAATTGCATCACAAGATTACAATATCTAATTCACATTTTTGAGTAATCAAACCAATCTAATATTCTAATAAGCAAAAATAATCGGACAATCAGAAGCCCAACTTCCCAAGCGGACAAGAAAATCGTTAATATTAATGCTTCCAAGCGAGTACATACATTACAAAATTAAATATATATTAGCCAGCTATACTCTTTATATATATATATATATATATATGCATATTTATATATATGTTAGCTGTTTCTACATAAACAGATCGATTAACTCCAAGTCATCCACACCAACATCCAATCCATTGCCAACCATGAAGCAAACAACCCACATAGCCATTCTACCAGGAGCGGCGATTAGTCATCTAATCCCGTTCGTAGAGTTAGCCAGACGTCTCGTTCTTCATCACGACCTCCACGTCACCTTCCTCATTCCATCTTCAAATGATCATCCTCCATCAGACGCCGCAAAATCCCTCCTAGAGTCCCTTCCCAAGCCCAACACCCGCACCATATTCCTCCCTCCCGTCAGCTTCGACGACCTTCAGACCGCCACCGCCTCAACCGCCAAGATCGCCCTCACCGTCTCTCGCTCTCTTCCCTCTATTCACCACGTGCTTAAATTAATGCTCGATTCGAATACCACTGCTCCTCCGTTAGTTGCTTTCTTTGCCGATACCTTTGCGATCGATGCGTTGGACGTTGCGAAAGGACTAGGTATTTCCTCGTACTTGTTCTTCACCATAAATGCTATATCTTTGTCCATGTTCTTCCACTTGCCCAAGATCGATGAGATTGCCGCTTCTTATGATTTCCTCAAAGACTTGCCGGATCCCGTAAAATTACCCGGTTGCCCTCCTTTCCACGGTGGAGATCTCTTCAGCGGGGTTCAAGATCGAAGAGGCGTCATCTATAAAAAGTTCTTGCAGTTCTCGAAACGGCTCGTTTCGGGTGAGGGTATTAGTGGGATTGTCGTTAATAGCTTCGTGGACATTGAGTCCGAGGCGATAAAAGCTTTGCAAGAGGAAAAGACAGGTAAGTTGACCATTTATCCTGTGGGACCCATCGTACAAACGGGCGGTCAACACGATGAGGCGTGGGAGTGTTTGACTTGGTTGGACAAGCAACCACGTGGCTCCGTCCTATACGTGGCATTCGGGAGCGGTGGGACCCTTTCGTACGATCAGATGACTGAGCTGGCATTTGGGCTGGAGACGAGTGGGCAAAGGTTCATATGGGTCGTGCGGAAACCCAACACCCAACTACCTAACGCCGCGTGTCTCAGTCCATTAGAGCCTCTTGGTTTCTTGCCCAATGGGTTTTTGGAGAGGACCAAGGGGCGAGGCCTGGTCGTGCCCGATTGGGCCCCACAGGCACGGGTGCTGGGCCATGGCTCGACTGGTGGGTTCCTGAGCCACTGCGGTTGGAGCTCGACCCTTGAGAGTTTTGTTAATGGTGTGCCGCTCATTGCTTGGCCACTCTTTGCGGAGCAGAAGATGAATGCGGTGTTGCTGGTTGAGAGTCTCGGGGTGGCTTTGAGACCGAAAGCTGATGATGATGGTCTCATTCGACGAGAGGAAATCGCCAAAGTTGTTAAGGCTTTGATGGATGGTTCCAGTGAAGAGGGTAGAATTGTGAGAGACCGAATGAAGGACCTTAAGGACTCAGCTGTCAAGGCACTAGGTGAAGATGGGTCCTCCACAAGGACACTCTTTGACTTGGCATCGACATTGAAAACTACGGCCGCCAATTAGAACATAAATATCTTCTTTTTTTTTTTTTTTTAAGATTAAACCCACATGATGAGTGTTCATGACTATGAAATGTATCATTAAAACTGTATCTTTTTTTTATGTGCGCAATTAAATTGTCCTTTATCTACTAATCTATCATTCAATTGATTTAATTATTTCCTCCTAGTATTACTTTAAATAATTCAAAAATTGGATTAATTCATAAATATTTTTCATGCATATTTCAATTTTATAAGATGAATTTAAGCTATAAAAAGCAAATAATATAGTCAACACAATAGGAAAAAAACGGATAGGAAGAGGGGAAAAGGGCAAAGAGTAATGGAGAAAATTGTGTGATAGGGTAAGGAAAAAAAAAATCTTATATATAGGGTCATTTATATATATATATATATGAGAATCAAGATCATTTAATATTCAAGGGGGGGGGGGGGGGTGGGTTTTCATGCCTTGTTTTTAATTTATCTTCCATGTGTGGCCTACTTAATTTACCCAAATGATTAGTGTACAGCTTCAATTAGTCAGTTCAGTCATTTGGAGCTTTCTACGAAGTCAACATATTACTAAAGTCACCTCTCCAGCATTTGTCACTTATTTATGTATTTATTGTTTTCAGTGGAAAGGACTGAAAGATGCACATGCAATGTGTTCAGAATTAGTTATGTTGTACGATGGACAATTTATAATTTAATTAAGAACTCCTTTCATTTGTATCCTTAAAATTAAGATTATTTTCATTTTTGTATTTAATTTTAAAAATTCCCATTCTACTGAAAGATTCGTGATGATTAAAATTTAAATACTATCATGTAGTATTTTTTTTTGTTTGTTTTTAATAAATATCTTAACATATATAAGTGGTTTAATGAGACTATTTCATCTCTTTTTCAGTTCATTTTTTATCCAAAATTATAACATAATGGATTAAGTTAGATAACTTAAAATTTGTAAAGTAAAATGAAAAATTTTTAAATTTAGTAGGTAAAATAAAAATTATTTGAAGCATACGGGTATAGACGAGATTGATCCCAATTGACTAATTCGTTTTGGTTTTGCTAACATATTAACTCTTGGCAAAGAGTTAAAGACGTTATACAATGGTAATATTGCTGTTTAACCTGAAAAGTTTTACAACTTGTTAAAAAAATAAAAAATTAAAAGTTGTAAAAAAAATAAAAATAAAAAAAGTAAAAAGAAGAAGAAGAAGAAGATTTGACCTGAAAACTTTTACAACCAAAAAAAAAAAAATCAAGTTGATAGTAAATAAATCTGATTAAATTCCCCAAAAAAATCAAGTTGATAGTAGATAAATCTGATTAAATTCCCAAATGTCCTCGAAAAGAAGTAAACTAACAAAATCAAAGAATATATATAAACTAATTAACACAATTAAGTAGCCAAACCTCGTTCTTCACGCAACTTCCATCCAAACGCAATGTGTTACGGACCGGTAACTAACAAAATCAAAGAATATATATAAAATTAAATCGAAAGAGTCCTAATCTTCGTTCATAATTCATTCAAAAGAATTTAAAGCTATTCAAAAACAAAAAGATGCCAAATTAGTTCATCCACACCGTTTTCTGAAACAAATTCCAAATAAAGATAAAATGACTAAAAACTAATGATGAATATCTTATAACTTCTACAACTAAACAATATTGACTATTTCAAACTTTTAATAAAATATTAAAGAATAAATAAAAAAATTTATTTAAAATAAGATAAATTACTCGTTTAGTCTCTTCACGTACAACTTTTGTCCTCTTCCTTTTTTTTGTACATTGAATGACCCTCAACTAGGATATATAGTCATTTTTGTTAATGTTTAGATGAAATCCGTAAGAAAAATGATAATAACTGCGGATTAAAGAAGAATCACACATGAACTTGTTAGGGATACATTCCAATTTCTAGTTTTCATTGGTGTTTGACGAATCAAACCAGACTGGCAGCCTATAATATTCTTAGAAAAAATAATCGGACATGAAGTTCACTAAAACAGTAAACTAGAGCCTACGCACAGAAGAATCTTTCCAAGTCAACGCTTACATAAAACGATAACTATTAGCGGCCGGCCAGCTATATAAAAATATATGTAATTGCATAATTAATATACAGCTACATAACATGTGTGTGTGTGTATATATGAATAGCATATCAGTCGTTTCTACATAAATAAAGAGATCGATTAAAACCATAATTGCCACCAATGAAGCAAACACCACCCCACATAGCCATTCTCCCAAGTCCGGCGATTAGTCACCTAATCCCGCTCGTAGAGTTAACCAGACGTCTCCTTCTTCATGACGACCTCCACGTCACCATCATCGTTCCATGTTCAGATGATCTTCCTCCATCAGAGGCCACAAAATCCGTCCTCGAATCCCTTCCCAAGCCCAACACCCGCACCATATTCCTCCCTCCCGATAGATTCGACGACCTTCCAAGTGACAGCCGGCCAACTGCCGAATTGGCCTTCACCGTTTCTCATCATCTGCCCTCTATTCACCACGTGCTGAAATCGCTGGCTTCGAGTGATACTTCTACCCCTCCGTTAGTTGCTGTCTTTGTCTCTCTCTTTGCGATTGACGCGTTGGACATTGCGAAAGGACTTGGTATTTCCTCGTACGTTTTCTACCCCATGAACGCTATTTCATTGTCTGTGTTTTTTCACTTGTCGAAACTAGATGAGATTGCGGCTTCCTATGATTTCCTCAAAGACTTGCCGGAGCCGGTGAAATTACCGGGTTGCCCTTCTTTCCACGGTAGAGATCTCTTCAGCGGGGTTCAAGATCGGAGAACCGACATGTATAAAAAGTTTTTGCAGTTCTCAAAACGGCTCGTTTCAGGTGAGGATTTTAATGGGATTGTCGTTAATAGCGTAAGGGATATTGAATCTGAGGCGGTAAAAGCTTTGCAAGAGGAAAATAGTGGTAAATTGACTATTTATCCAGTGGGACCCATCGTAAATATTGATTCTAGTGGTCAAAACAATCAGGACTCAGAGTGTTTGACTTGGTTGGGCAATCAACCACGTGGCTCCGTCCTATACGTTTCTTTTGGGAGTGATGGGACCCTCTCGTTTGACCAGACTACTGAGTTGGCATTCGGACTGGAGAGGAGTGGGCAAAGGTTCATATGGGTCGTGAGGAAACCTAACACCCAACCACCTAATGCCACGTGTCTCTGCCCTTTGGAGCCTCTTGGTTTCTTGCCGAATGGATTTTTGGAGAGGACCAAAGGACGAGGCCTGGTCGTGCCCGATTGGGCCCCACAGGTTAGAGTGCTGGGCCATGGCGCGACTGGTGGGTTCTTGAGCCACTGCGGTTGGAGCTCGACCCTTGAGAGTGTTGTCAATGGTGTGCCGCTCATAGTTTGGCCACTCGCTGCGGAGCAGAAAATGAATGCGGTACTGCTGGTTGAGAGGCTCAAAGTGGCTTTGAGACCAAAAGCTGACGACGAAGATGGCCTCGTTCGACGAGAGGAAATCGCCAATCTTGTCAAGGCTCTGATGGAAGGTACCAGTGAAGAGTGTAGGGCTGTGAGAAACCGTATGAAGGACCTTAAGGACTTAGCTGTCAAGGCACTAGGCGAAGATGGATCTTCCACTAGGGCACTCTCCCAGTTAGTATCCATGTTGAAAAAAACATGACTGCCAATTAGAACATATATAACCTCTGCTGTTTCTTTTTTCTCCTTTTCTCTTTTCCTGTTAGTTGTCAGTTTTTGCTAAACATGTTCTGTTTATTTTTGTTCACTTACCTTTATTATTTTGATACTTTGATATTGGTTTAAAAGTTGATTACTTTCATGAAGTTTGAACTGCTAATGCTTTTTTTGTGGTTTGAAATGTTTTCCGTGATATATTTTCTACTCTAATATTTATCGTTACCACGAGAAAGAAACAACATAGAGACCACGTGCACAAAGCATATGACCCACATGAAAGCAGCAAACGCTACTTGGTTAATTAGAATAATTAAACAAACGAAGTACAGATATGGGGCCAAACAAACAAGTTTGAGTTTGCATCTGGACTTGGGTTTGCTTGTCCATGTGTTGAAGAGCTGATTGAACCAAACGCGGTTCGCTGATACTAATGACGGTTGACTCATGATTGACTGAGTAATATTGTAGCAATTAGTTTTTTTTTTTTTTTTTGTTAATTTAAGTAAAGGGCAAAAAGAAAAAAAAAAAAAAGGAGAGGAAAATTGGACATCTAAGTGTTCTTGTTACTTTATTCTTCCTCTTTTTCTTTTAAAAAACACAAAATACAAAATGACTTCACAACTTTTGTTGTTTTGTGCATTTTATGTTTTACATAAGTAAATACAAATTATGACCGAAGAATTGAAAAACAATACGTGTTATCATTTATTTTAATAAAATTAAAATTTTCCAATCTTGTCAGTTTATCAAACACTATTAGCTAGACTGCTTTTGAAACCAACAACACTTTTACAATTACAGTTTATCCAACACTCAGTTAGTTTATCTCCGAGTTGTTTTTCCTTTCAGCACAGCAAGAAGTAATTCTTTCAAAATTCACAGAAATACTAAACTGGCCTTTGGTTTGGTTGCATTTACTTGTAAAGACTCTAGATCGTCCATTCATTATTTCATTTATCAAAAAAAAAAAAAAAAAAAAAAAGTTATTCCATTCTCTCTCTTATTGTGTTTTTCTTTTCCCCACTTAAATAGTAGAAGGACCGTGAAGAGTGAGGGTCCATCAATTACGTTCGAAACTTGCATCACATTCCAACATCTAATTGACCTCGTTTCTCTCTCCCAAAAAAAAAAAAAAAAACATATATATAATTGATCACCTTTTTGTTATTATAATGGCTAATAATGTAAGCAATAATAAGTAACAGATCCAAAAATTTCTCTTAGTATGGACACACATAAAAAGAAAATTTTTAAAATTAATAACTTTATAAAATAAAAAGTTTAATATAAGAATAAGTTGAGTGTTATATGGCACATTTGAGGGGGAAAAAAAACTTTTGAGTAAGGCACATTTGAAAAAAAAACTTTAGAATGGTGGCAAATTATAATTTCTTTTTTGACAATAGTATAATGTCTTTTACTATCTTAAAACTTTTACACATCAATAATTTCTTTTTTGACAATAATGTAATGTCTGATTATTATTATTATTATTATTATTATTATTATTATTATTATTATTTCTTGAAATGTAAGCACCACTTGTGTACCCTATGATATCCGATCATTGTTGCCAGGCATTTACATTAGGGTTAAGGGGGGTCACATGACCGCCTTTAATTTTTTAAAATTTAAATTATACCTATATTTTTTCTTAAAAATTAAGATAGTAAAAACTCTATATATATATATATATATATATATATATATATGTTCTAAACAACAATCAGTGATGAATTCAAAAATTTCTCAAAGTAGGGACACACATAAGGAGAAAAATTTTAAAATTAATAACTTTATAGGATAAAAAATTTAATATAAGAATAAGTTAAATGTTATAAGATACATTTGAGAGGGGGAGGGGTGGGGGGGAACTTTTAAGCGAGGGCACATTTGAGGGGGAAAAAAAAACTTTTGAATGTGGCAAATAACAAAATTTTAAGAAAAAATAGGAGTATAATTTAAATTTTAAAAAATTGAGAGGGCTATATGTAAATCCTTATTTGACAACATTAATCAGACAACATAAGGTACACAAGGGGTACTTACATTCCAAAAAGTAATAATAATAATAATCAGAAATTATACTATTGTCAAAAAATAAATTATTGATATGTAAAAGTTTTAATATAGTAAAAATTCTCTCTCTTTCTCTCTCTTTTCATGTGGTGTTTTTAGAGGGTGTGCCTCTTGAAGGGCCAGGAACAGGTGGTGGTGCCTTACTTGCCATTGATTTTCCGACTCTAAAGATGAAGAACTAACCATCGTTGGGAGGTTACTAAGTGTGAAGGTGACTGCGGGGTTGGGAGGCATGCGTTTTGATGAAATGGAGGAGGGGAATGGTCGTGGATTTGATGACAATTTCAGGCTGTCTTTGTCTTTTGTTCTTCCACTTGCCGAAACTAGAAGGAGTAGAGGCTTCTTATGATTCTCTCGGGGACTTATCGGAGCCGCTGAAATTACCGGGATGCCCTCCTTTTCTCAGGGACTTAGATATCTACATTTTTTTTTTTTGAAACAAAGATCAAATTTTCCTAATTCAGTTCTTGCATTTTTCCTAATTACAGTCTTGACCATTCTATTTCCATTTTAGATTAACTATTAAAAAAAAGTAATAATAATGACAGATCGGCAGTAAGTACATACCTCACCAGACAACAAAAGCCGCCTCCGCAACCGCAAGGAATGATTGGTTCTGATTTGGGATTCTTGACATTAATGGAGGACAAAAGTCCATACTCAAATAAGTGAAACAGAAGCATGAGATAACTAACACTAATACATGTTTAATCTGATATCCGAAAACCCATTTCATGAAAGATTAGTAGAATGACATTGCAGAGTTATGTCTTTTTTTTTTTTCTTTGCTAATAAATAAATGATTAGACAGTGTTTCTTGCTCTGTGTGATTGAAATTTTAACAAAAAAGGAGTTTGATTTGATGAATAGCGTAAATATGTCATGCTGAAGTTTTATGGCGTAAGAGAAAGGCAAAACGGTACGGTCCAAGAAAAGGAAAAAAAAAAAAAAAAAAACGCCGTAGGCCCAGACAGCTGGAAATGTGAAAGCATAAAAATTTTCCAAAAAGAAGAGGCAAAAGATGAAAGAGATATTAGGCCAATTGGACACATTTATTATTATTATTATTATTATTTAATTTTTGAATAAAGTCAAAACATTTGTTTTCTTTTTTAAAGAAAAATGACTGATTACGTTAATAAACATCATATCGATAAACCAAGGTTTTATCATTAATTGATTGACCTTCAAATTATCACTTATTAATAAACTATTTTTTAAAAATTTTAACAAAATCTAAGATATTTAAAGACCATTTTTCCACTTATCAAAAAAAGAGAAAAAAAAAAAAAAAAAAAAGAAGAAGCAGAGTTTTGGCCCATGTGGACGTAGCTTCGTAGCCGTCGAGAATGACCAAAAGCTAGGACCGTTAACCATCTCACACCCAGCCCACCAGCCGCCCATGTCACACACGCTAAGGAACCGACTTGGAAATATCATGAGACCAGTACCACCGTAGGTTTTTTTTTTCCAATGAACCGCGCTTACATGTCTAACAAACCTCCTCCCCCCAAATTATACTCCACGTGCACATGCACCTTCTTTTTTTTTTTTTTTTTTTTTTTTTTTTTTTTTTTTTCATTTGATGTGCAGTAGTAACTGCGTTGTTTCTCTAATTAATTTGATTGAATGAAAATTGTGCATCAATCTTCTCAAAAAAACAAAAACAAAAAAACAATTGTACGTCAATAAGTTAGATCCTTTTCATTTAAATAAATGAATGAATGAATAAGTTGGATACTTTTGTGTTGGGATACTCTATTATTAATAATGTATGTATGTTTTAAAATATATATTTATATATGTATACAATGAACTATTTTTTGTTAAGGATGATTTATAAGGTTGTCTTTCAAAAAGACTCTTTGAATTATTATCTTGATTATAATAGTTTTAGATTGTTCCCAAATTATATATACTAATAAAGTTAAAAAAAATTCAGTGCAGAGTTCGATTCTCCTCTTTCAAGTTCAAAAAAAATTTCAAGATGACAAAAAACATTGACAAGTTTTTTTAAGTGTTGTTTTCACAATTTTCTCTTTTAATAATCCAAAAGAAGATATTAATTCCACACTTAACTCTATCATAAAGTATATAGTTCAAACCTTTATCTCTATATTTTTTAAAAGGGACTTTTTTTTTAACCACTTACTAGAAAATGTAGGCCAATTAGCTTCATTTTATTAAGAACTAAGTATGTGTTTGGTTGGTAGGTTTGAGTTGTAATATTTGGATTGAAGTTATTGACTTTTTAGAAATTGATTTAAATACTTGTTAATTTTTCAAAAAAAGATAAAAATGAGTTGAGTTTTTTTTTTTTTGGAAATAATTTACCAAACACATGCTAAGATCAAGATTTTTTTTTTCTCTTTAAGGAGAAAATCAATTATATTCTTGATTTGTGATTATAGGTATAAATTAACAATAAATTTTACTTAATTTTATCAAAAAATATAAACTTCCCCTTTAAATTATACTGCATTTTCATCCAAGAGAATACCATAAGGTGACAAAATTCAATGTAAAATTCCAAATTTTCTAACCTAAGAAAATCTCATCTTTAAGAAGTCCCAAAAAAAAAATATCATCATAAGACGATATTACCGAGTGATACTGAGTGGACCAATCGGAGGCGAGGGTCCACCAGGTCCGTCACCTACCTCCTACAGGTGATCGAGGCTCCTTTTTCTTATTCCCAAGGAAAACGCAGTACGGCCAAGACCCAAATTGGCTACGAGCACGAAACAAAGGAAAAAGTTTTTTTTTTGTTTTTTTTTTCCTTCCTTTATAGTTATTATAATTATAAAATAATTTATTTATTTTGAGATGAAACCAACGAAAGTTAAAGCAGCCGAGGAAAAGAAAAGGCCTCCGTGGAGTGGAGGCATCAAATCTTGTATTGGCAATAGTAATTCCTTTTGCTATACAATTCAATACCGTCCACGATAGGGTAAACTCTCAGAGCGTTACAGAGGAGAGAACCTGAGAGAAGTGAGAAAGACACCATTCCATTCTCTCTCTCTCTCTCTCTCTCTCCCTCTCTCTCCCTCTCTCTCTAAAGTTCTCTCATCCTCGCGTCGCGAAGCTTTCTCTCTCTAGAAAACCTCGGAAGGTAATCTCTTTCAAGATCCTCGTTTGATCTTGTTCTCTTTTCTTTTGATCGATCTTTCAAAATCTTTAATTTAACTGACGAACTGCCCGATTAGATTCCGATTAGTTGATTTTAGGGTTCTTTTGTTTTTTCGCATCCATTTTGGTAATTTCGAATTTAGCTTCTTGATTAATAAGATAAAATTTGTATATGTAGTTTCTGATTAGGTTTTCAGTGGGTTTTGTTGATGTCAAACTTTATGTTAGATTCTGTGTTTGAGAAGTTTAAGATATTTTTGGATATTTTATTGTCAAATTTTTTTTATTCTGTGTTCCAAGGGAATATTTTCTGTCAAGCTTGTTCCTTTTTTATTTTTTATTTTGGGGGAAATTATACGGTGTGCTGCCCTTACCGTAGAGGTCTCAGATGACCACTTGTTTGTTGTCCGATCAAAATTTGTTCGATGCGATCATTGTTGAATTTTGCTTTAATTTCATTTCTATGTTCGTGCATGTTTTCTTATTTGTTCAATTTTTATTTTATTTTTCTTTCCCTTTAATCGAGATATGAACAATTAGAAATTTAAATTAGGATTTAGACAGATTTTAGGATTTCAGTTATTTAAATTTATTTGAGTTCATGTTTATTTTTGGGATTACTTATGATTTATTCAAGTTTGATTATTAGGAGTTCTGCTTATTAAGAGGATTTATGTCTATAACTAGAGCGAGCTTTTTTATTTTCACTCAAGACTTGTTGGTTATTTAATTGATTATAAATATTTCTTCTCTGTTATTCCCTCTTCTTTCTAAATTCTTCTTTCTCTCTCTTCCTTTAATCTATCTTGGTCTGGCATCATTTGGGTATATATATTTTTCCTGGTATCTCTTGTGTCTATTTATGGAATTTGCCATTCGAATAACGTCGAATTTACATTTCAGTTTGTTTTGACGTTGTAGGATTTTTTTTTACACCCTTAAACTTAATTTGTTTGGTTCCTCTATACTGATTGAGTATAGTTTGTGTGGTATTTGTCCCCTACTGCAGTAGCAACTTTATCTAAGGGCTGGAATCATGTTCGGCCGTGCGCCTAGGAGGAGTAGCAATAACACCAAGTATTATGAAGTTCTTGGTGTTTCCAGGACTGCAAGTCAAGAAGAGCTAAAGAAAGCATACAAGAAAGCCGCCATCAAAAATCATCCTGATAAGGGAGGGGACCCTGAAAAGGTTTGTAGATGACGAGATCTCTATGTTAATGACATTCTCTGCTGTTCAAAGATACTGTTGGAACGGTCTGTCTGCATCTAGAATGGTTCAGTGTGAAATACATTGAAAACCCAGATGGCCAATTGATGTCAGTAACACAGATCTAAGATGGCCAAGTCCAACATTTGTACCTTTCATTAGATGCATTATATGATTTGAACCTCGCTAGTCTTATGAAAATTTAGGATAAGGGGAAAAGAAGATTTTGTTGTAATGTACACAATTTATTAAGCAGTGCATGACTCAAAATTATATTAAAAATTTTCAGAAGAGGGGTCCGAGTTTCTTTATACCTGTACTTTTCTTGGTCTGAAGGTTCTCTGTCTGATTGCTCTTACCATATTCTCGTGTCTTGCATCAGTTCAAGGAGCTTGCTCATGCTTATGAAGTTCTCAATGATCCAGAGAAAAGAGAAATCTACGACCAGTATGGTGAAGATGCTCTTAAAGAAGGAATGGGAGGAGGTGGCCCCTCACACAGTCCCTTCGACATTTTTGAGTCATTTTTTGGAGGTGGCGGCTTTGGTGGTGAGTTGTTTTGTGATGTTTTTGTATCCTTTTGACTTTTTTTATTTGTCTACATCTCTTTTTCTCATATTCTCAACTCAAACATTCCATTGTAATACAATTTTATTTCTATAGGTGGTCCTAGCTCACGAGGAAGAAGACAGAAACAAGGTGAAGATGTGGTTCATACTTTAAAGGTTTCTTTGGAGGACTTGTACAATGGTACAACTAAGAAGCTCTCTTTGTCTAGGAACATTTTGTGCACAAAATGTAAAGGGTATGTCGTATATCTCGTTCTATCAAGCAAGTTATGAGATTTTTAGGAAGAGAAAGGAAGGCCTAAGTGTAGAGGCCATGATTGGTTATCATTGTTGCACACTCTGGATCTTCCAACGTCCTTGCTCACTATAATTCTAAATAGTTATATTCACTCTATCTAAATTCCTAAAAAGTGGCATTCTCCAAGAATCCTCCGTGGTTACTGCCAATATATTGGTGCTTTTATGGGAACCACTTGCATATCAGATTAACAATCAAGTTGCCTTATTAATAGCATAAAGAATATATGCTGCACTTTGCAAGGAAAGAAAATGTGAATGTAGATTTGATTGTGAAATCAAATGCTATTTCAGGAAAGGTTGTAAGAGTGGAACAGCTGGAAAATGTTACGGGTGTCACGGTACTGGTTTGAAAGTTACGACACGTCAGATTGGTCTGGGCATGATTCAACAGATGCAACATGTCTGTCCGGAATGTGCAGGCTCTGGTAATTCACGAAAAGAGGCTCTTATACTACGTTTCTGTTTTTTCTTAGTGCCTTGTCTTGAAGCTCGTCTCTTATTGTCACAGGTGAAACCATCAGCGAAAGAGATAAATGCACACAGTGCAAAGGAAACAAGGTTACTCAGGAAAAGAAGGTACTGGAGGTACACGTGGAGAAAGGGATGCAGCACGGCCAGAAGATTGTGTTTGAGGGGCAAGCAGATGAAGCGGTAAGTGAATTTGAGCTTCTGTATTTGAGATGATTCTGTGGTTTGGAGTCTATCTTCCTGTAGTAAAATTCATGTATTCCTTTAAATACGAGGCTTGACCGGCATTGTTGTTTATGTCATTCCTTGGTTTTGCAGCCTGATACTATTACAGGAGATATCGTCTTGGTGTTGCAACTGAAGGAGCATCCCAGGTTTAAGCGCAAGTATGATGATCTTTACGTAGAACACACCCTCAGCTTAACAGAAGCTCTTTGCGGTTTTCAGTTTGCCCTAAACCATCTCGATGGAAGGCAGCTCCTCATCAAATCAAATCCTGGCGAAATCATCAAGCCTGGTATGTTAATGATATTATAGATTCATATACCTTGCACAAAGTTCTTGCATAAAGTTTCCTAATTTTCTGTCCCAATGCATCGCAGAGCAATACAAAGCAATCAACGATGAGGGGATGCCTCATCATCAGAGGCCTTTCATGAAGGGCCGGCTTTTCATCCATTTTAATGTGGAGTTCCCGGACACCGGTGTTCTATCTCCAGACCAATGCCGGACTTTGGAGACGATTCTTCCTCACGGGCCAAGTAAGCGCTTAACAGACATGGAGGTGGACGAGTGCGAGGAGACCACCTTGCACGACGTCAACATTGAGGAGGAGATGAGGAGGAAGCAGCAACAGCAGTACCAGGAGGTATACGACGAAGATGATGAGGAGCCATCTATGCCGCGCGTTCAGTGTGCTCAACAGTAGTATAAATAGCCTGTTCCTGTGGCTATTATTGTTATTACTAGTATTCCATCCTTGCATTTATTTTTGGTTTGCGATCGCCGTTTTTACGGCTTGATATTTAGATAATTTTCTTAGCTCTCTTCCTTTTTGGCCTTGTTTAATGTTATTCATTTTTACTAATTATTAGTCAATACAAACTTTATGGCCTTAATGAAGATGATATATTTATAAGTCCCAGTGTCTTTCTGTCCCCTTTTGGCCTTAGTCAATACGACATTCCATGTTTTAAACGACTAAACCAGGAACCAAATACGAAAACGACATTGTAGGTCTTGGCAAAAAACATATCCAAATTTATTTCGATTTTTGAAGTTAAGCCGTTGAACTTGGTTCACTGGGTCTAAGAGTTAACCAACCAGAACGCTGTTTCTTTTTATTTACTGTTGAATTGGTTTGTGGGTGAATAATGGTAAAACCCCGTTCTCATGTAAGTCTCGATTATTGTAATAAAATTAGTGTCGTTGGATATCAGTGGTATCTAGTATCATAATTTACGTGAGTCTCACATACATATGCATCAACACCCTTTTAAACGTTGTTGTTTGAAACTTGAGAGAAGGATAGGCCTTTGGTGTAGACAAGGCCCCGGAGTGGGGTGTGTACTGAATCCGCGAATACAATCAATGAGTCTAATATAAATCAATTTTCTGGGTTGGGTTGGGTTGGGTTGTGAAACTTTTGAATTCATAACGGCACTGAGAAAATCTTAATACAATGGTTTTGGATTAGCTTGCAAATTGAACATTTTTCCAATTTGCAAAATCCCTTTGTTTCTTAGGGTTAACTTTGGAGTTTAAAAGTTGAAGTTGGTTTGTTGGATTATAATGCTATAAATTTAGTTTATTGGGGAATATATGTATCTTTTGAATTTATTATGTTATGTTATGATATGTTCATTTTAGTTTCTAATTTTGTAATTAATTAATGGAAATAGTGTAAAAATGAACCTTTATGAGTCTTAATTTAAAGTCCTAAATCTCAAGCCTAATCTTTTGAAATTCGTGAAAAGAAATATGCAAAATCTAATATTAGGAACTCTGATATTGATAACAGATTGAGATTTTTCTAAATTTCAATGAGCAAATTAATTGATTCCTCATTCTCAAACACCTCTATATAGGAGACATTGACCTTTTAAAGATAGTATGTAAATTTAAATTTGAAGGAAACTAGTTTCATTCTTGTTTGGCTAAAAACCCAACTAATTCGACAGCTTATATAATTGATAATGTCATACATGTAGTATTACCATAAAATGTATTTTTGCATAGTGACATGACAAGTTCATGTAAACTATCAGAAATTTTTTTGCTCAAAATTTTCATCTCTCTTCCTTCGTATGACATATCAAATATATATATATCATATATATTATATATGACATATCAAATGATCTATCATAGCACTGCAAGCCGATATAACGAAAAATATATGTATATATATATATATATATATGTTTGATATCACCGGTCACTGCATTGCCAGATATTTTATCAATCAGCATATATATATATAGACTTGACATCTCCATGCTACCTATCACATTATTCTGCTCAACGTTGTGTTTATATCTATTTTCTTATGTTAGACCATATTCAATCCAAATAGTAGTACCAACGTGAATGTTATATTCGACACTAAAAAGTATAAAAATTACTCTTTTGATAAGTTATTCTATTTTCTTATATTCCAATGTTTATATCAAACACTATATATTTAGGTTTTGTCATATTGAATTTTTTAAAAATCAACCTTTATTCTATTTTATGTTCTATTATTATTATTTTTTTATTTTTTTAGTGGCAAGTACTAATGGTTATATCAAACATAATATTTAGTTTTTTCTAATTAAACTTTTGTTTTTATTTTGGAAAGTAAATAAACTTTTAATATCAAAATAATATGAAAACCCATTTCAAAAAATAATAATAATAATATTGTTAATAACATGAGCATAATAGTGTTCTGATGGTTAGATAGAACAGTCAATCGATTAATAGCAGTTAAGTAACAAATTTTGATATGTATATTTTTTTTAACGTCATAAATTAGTTGGTCCCAAAAACGTCAAACTTAACATAAAAGGTATTACTCTGTTAAAAAGTGACATTCTTCAGTATTTAATAATTTCTGTCATGAAAAAAAAAAAAATTCTGTTTCAAGTCAAAAAAAAAAAAAAAAAACACGCAAAAGTTGTTATTTTCTGATTATGAATGCACTGGATATGAAAAAGATTCTTTGCATGAATGAATTTTCAGTGACGTACGTACTAATTAAAAAGCGTGTGTCGACTATAAAATCACCATCAGATTTTAAGGAATAGCGTTTTAATTCTGGATTTTTTAAAGCTTTATGACAGATATGATACAGGGTTAGAGCTCTTTTTTGACTCTTATTACGAGCATCTTTTATTCTTTATCATTTGAAAAGTAGCATGTTAATCATGTCCCATCTTTTACGCCCCTATTTCACCAACCAAAATTCTACAATTTTCTTCTTCTTCTTCTTCTTCTTCTTCTTTTTTCTTCCCCCGCTAAAGAACCAAAATTTCTACGTGAACATGCACTGAAATGAGTGCTAAATTCCAATTTGAATTTTGATATAATAATCGATAAAACCGTTGGCTATATGGAGGGCTTTATAAAAATAACCTTATTAGATAGGTATATTAATAAAATAAATTTCTAAAAGTTTTTAATTAATAAAATAAATTCTGTATAGTCATGAGTAGTGGTGGAGCCACTTTTTACTTTAAAGAGGACGCATATTAATTTCTATTTCCAAAAATTAAATAACAATATTTTTTTAAAAAAAGTGTGACATTAATTTTCAAAAACTACTAAATGCATATATAATGGTAATATTATGATTAGACATGAAAAAATAAAAATAAAAAAAATCATCACTGATAGTTTCTTTCTTGAACTGTCATAGTATAAAAATATTTATTTTGTATTCTTTTATTATTATTATTTTGATTAAATTACGTTAATAAACATGCAATACCAGTCAAAATACCTTACATTGAAATCTCTCGTATGTAAACATATAATATACATAATTATAAAACACATTACAATAGTTGATAGTTCATCAATAAAATGAATAAAATTGTTTATGAAAGATTCTAGCCAGAAAAAAAAAGTTGTTTATGAAAGAATTTTGTAATTAAATTTAAAAAGTAAAGTTCAGTGGGGGCATAAATGATATATATATATATATATATATTTTAACTTTAGGGTAGGGAAGATTCGATCTCGATATTTTTTTATGGACTAATGTATTATTACTACTAAGTTATGGCCACAAGTATATTATGTCCCAACTCGGCCCTTGATAGCTATGCTTCTAACCATGAGTAACTTTCTTTTGATTCTATATTACCAAGAGTTAAAAATCACCAAAGAAGATGAACAAGCATGAACATGTAAGATATATGTATGTTCGCCTTAATGTGAGATAACATCTAATTTCAACCACTACAATAGTTATTTTGATGATTAAGAAATTTACAAGAGAAATTTGTACGCTCTCAAATTTGTATGTTGTCTCTGCATAGTCATTAATTAGAGTTCACAACTTAACAATAAATTGCTCAGTATGCCATTGAAAGAAAGTTATTGTTAATTTTCATTGTATGAGATTGTCATTTTGACAAACTCCATTCTGCAGTTTAAATATGTTCTGCAGTTTAAATATGTATACCTCATGACATTCAAAATTATATTTTGTCTAAAAATCGACATTTAGCAGGCTTTGAATCCTCCCTTTTCATCAAACCATTGTCTGCAAATCGTTAACAAATACCAGTATACATGTATCAACAAATTAAAGAGCCTTTATTATTACAATTAATTCTCACCGGTGGATATAGAGACTTCTAAAAATTAAATGGTTTGAAAGGAAATAAGTGCATGTATAGACGTTTGTTGAAATGAAGAAGGAATGAATTATAAGTTGGACAGTTGTTCTCATGTTTGAATTATTAATCATTAATAAAAGCTAGTTGAGGTTGGAAAGTTAGGCAAGAAAAATAGTACGTACGTTGAGAAGCTGATTTATTACCGTATTATTATGGATCATCCCTAAGAAAAAAAATTACTTTTACTCACAACATCTTCGTATAATATTTTTAGTAACAATATATTTACGTAATTGGATGCCAATTTTAGTCAATAACTTTGCAATTGATATATTTTTAGTCACAAATTTATATTGTGATTGAAACTTTAATCACAAGATTGTTAGTCATATAAACTTTTTAGTGTGAGTGAAACTATTTTATGTGACGAAAAATCTCGTGGCTAAACTTTTGAGTCACATCAAAAATTGTGACTAAATGCATATTAATCACAAATTTATTACTAAAATTTACATGTAAACACATAATTAAAATTGTAAAAGTGTTACAAGATTACGTTTTTACTTTCTTTTTTTTTTTTCCCTCTGGTTGAATGTTGTATCTGTACTTGATCAGAAACTCAAATTACAAAATTTTCCTTCTTCCAAAACAAGAAAGTTCATTGAATATAAGAGCGGTAAATTTTTTTTTTTTTTTTTTTTTTTTTGTGTTTGGATTGAGTTTCATACTTGCGTGCATGATTTGCCAAGTTAGTTGCCAAGTCTTTAGTAAAATAGTGACATCCCATTAATTGTGATTGTCGTTAGATGATCACCCCCACAAACATAAAAACCGAAGTGTCGCTGCTCGTACTCCCACACAGTACATATAGATAATTTGCCATGTGCAAGTAAAGATCTTTTTGATCCAATTAATGCCCATATGTACTTATCAAAAAAAAAAAAAAATTTAATGCCCATATATATACATATAATAGTGTTATCTTTCTTTAAAAAAAATTATTTTGTCTTTTTAACATTAATTAACATGTGACATGAATTATAATTTTTTTATTGATATATGTACTATTTAAGAAATTGCTATACTGAATTACGTATTAGGAACACCAACTCCAATGTAAGTTTTTGAGTACCAAATTTTATAATGATGAGTTTTTATCTTTTTATTAATAAATGCAATCATTTAGTGTGAATATACTTTAAACACTTAATTATCAATAAATAAAATAAAATTTCACATATCACTTAGATTTATATTTAAAGTTACGATTAGAATTGATATTTCTAATATTTTTTTTAAATTAATAATAATATGCTATATTTATTAGTAAAAAGACGCCAACTTGTCATCACGACGTTAAAAGGTTCTGCACTACCACTCGATGTTTATAATGTATAAATATGTAAAATGATTTTAATGCGCGCGTATGTATATATTATTCACAAAGACAACGGCATTGGATTTTGTTAGATGCAAACGGCAGTGAAATACTGGCCTTTGAATGGAGAACCAACGGCCGTGATCGGATATTGACCAAGAGGGGCATCCTAAACAATAGCCTGACGTATTGGCAGGATACAGAAGTCCAACTTAATAGCATTTGTATGAGAAAAAAAAAAAATTTAAATGGAAAATAAAAGTTATTGGCTTGGTAGAAATGCTGAGTAAGGGAAGCAAACTTTGACCTCATGTTGTGTTAAATAATAAGCTATGCTGTGCACTATTTTTTACTTTCCTTTTTCTTTTTCACTACATTATCACGTTAATTTGATTTATCCAATCCTTATTGCATTTATTCTATCATTAATTTATCCAATCCTTATTGCATTTATCCTTATCATTATCATTAATTTATTTCTTAATTCAACCGCCTCAAATCTAAACACACCAGCTACCATGCAAACAAATTTCTACGTCTTATCGAAACACTTACAAAACACCAAAAACGATTTGAATTTCTAGAACCATGCGTCCTATGTCTATCAACCAGTTCTAAGGATCCACTAGCTTTAAAAGTTCTCCAATTCCTCCCTTTTCATGCTTATACATAGATATCAGTTCTAAGTTTAAACTTGCTTAATTATTAGACTTGCTATCTCTATATATATCATTTGATTGCTTATAAATTATTGACTTAAAAACGTCACTATCCGATGTCATTACTCAAATAATTGTGTTAATATCATACACTCTTCAAGCAAACGTCTTCTTTTTCATGCCCTAAATTTTTCTTATTTTTTAACTCCCCACAATCCAAATCCATGAGTGGCTTTTCTTAATTAATGACCCATTTGGTACAATGTTAGTATGGCAATGGTACGTACAGTTACTCCACATCCAATTACAATACTTCTTAATTTGATGCTGTCACACTGTACGTTTTTTCTTTCTTTTAATTTTTAATTTTTAATTTTTGATGGGTTGTCACAATGTTAGTTTATCCACCTAATAAATGTTGCCAAATTACATTTCACACCCTGAAACAATTATTAACACTTTTTTTCACTTGACCATTTATTTACTTTCCCTCTAATTAATTCCACTATACACTACCAGTACTCTCCATTCTTCTTTGCAAGCCACCTCTCCTCATCCTGGATTTCTTTCTGACCAGCCTACTGTTGAAGTAGGTGGCGAACGAGCGGCAATGCCGGACATTTGAGCGCTCCTATATATATATATACATATATATATATATGTGTATATAAGATACAGCTTGATGCTATCTTGAAGGATTAGTTAGTACGTTGTCAGAAGTATGAATGCATTAGCATTATGATCCATTAAAAGTTGGAAATAAGCTATTTTTGGGCAACAACAAGTCAAGATGTTGCTATATATACCGCCAATAAGTCGGGTAATAATAAATTTAGTTTGTAGTTATCTTTCATTACGGGCACAGAATCACAGCCTTGATAGAGCATATATATATATATATATATATATATGTTTGCAGGTACAGATACGAATTATTGGCACTGCACACCAACCAAGTCCTAGAATGATTTGATTCGTAATAGTGAATTATTTCTGTCATGAACTTGTTCTTGGAGATACTTATCGTCTACTAGATTAGTTCAATTATTGTGGGTACTTTTCCGTGGAGGTTTCCAAGAAAGATCTACGGAAGCCTGTCCAATAAAAATGGGGCTTTCACCGACAAGTTAGGTAATAAATATTCTAATTTGGATTTTTAAGCAATCTCTAAGGAAAAAAATAAAAAAATAAAAAAATAAAAAAACTCTTCATTCACGATGAGTTGAGTTTCGTTATAACGTCGTCACAAAATATGCAGCAATGAAGTCCCACACTTTGTAAGAAATTCCCATCCAACTTTTAAGGGGTTTTGTCAGATAGATTGGGTTAAATAAAAGTGTTTAGCAATCAATATAGCATAATAAAATACTATATAACTCAATCTTACTCAAACCTTTACTACTTATTTAACCTACAGAATTCTGTTACGCGTCTCTGGAATAACTAAAACCCTATTCGAACAAATTGGAGAAAATAAAAGTGGGAAAAAAAAATAATAAAGAGAAGAAAAACGTAAGATGCATGCGACTTTGGACTATAGAGACAAAATGATAGACTTAGTTGTGGAATGTTCCATGTGAGGTTGGCCCACTTGACATTTAAATATTAAAAACAAAAAAAACAAAAAAAGTGTGTGGCAAACTGTTGGGTCATGCCGTCCAAAAGAAACTTACCAATAAGATTGGCTGAACATCGTTTTCCCCTTTCTCTCTTCATCTTTTCCTCCCTATATATAAAACAAAATTTTAGTGCTATATTTTTCCATTTGGTAAAACTAAAAGGTGAAGATTTCAATTAACAAACAAATTAATTTTCATCACATGGATCAGTTGGACAGGTTTTGCGGGAATGGAGAAACCTACTTCTTCTACCCCTTTTGCATTATGAATATATGAAAAATTATAAATTACTTGTTGGCTTCTCTGGACCAACAAAAAGGGATTTTATTTCTAATATTGCAAAGACTACAATAATCTAATTAAGTGGTAGAATTAATCCAAGTTAAACTCATCAAGCTGGCATATTCAAGATCCTTCCAGCAAGCAAAGACTGCGCAATATTTTGCAAGTCCAGATGTCCCTCACAGAAATCAAAGGTTGTACAGCATACCCATTGCTAGTTTGGGACCCACTACCATGTGCACCATCTCATGTTCCATGGTGGGGGTGGTGCATATATTAACTTACATATATATATATATATATATATATACACACACACACACCATTAAAAAGTGTATATATAGACAGCCACCTATTTGTCACACAACCCTCCAACATATTACTTAAGAAAAACTTTGAGGTAAAGATAAAAATCAACATCGAAATAGGCTCATAACTCTATCTACGTCGAAACTTGATCAAATGACAAACAACATAATACAAAGTTTAATTATCCAAGAACATAGAAAATCAATTCTACTCTTTTTAGAATTATCAAGTTTATTCAAAAGCGTATAAATATTTCATATCTCAATCCCTATTATAGTTTCATTTGACGGGAGATTCAGTTATAACTCTCCAATCTTAACTGCTCATTATTTCTTCATAATTTCGACCTTACATGTCTCCTTACTTCGCTTGTTGGTTCTGTCATTTTGACGTGGTACGGTTTTGATTTTGCTTGACTCTTCAATTGTCTTAGTCTCAATTCTTTAATTATCGTCGTTTTGATCAGTACTTCAAATCTTCTCCGCATAACATTATTTTCTAGACGACCTAAAATTCACCCCCACACCTGAAAAAAGAAAATAATAATAATAATAATAACCTGCTACAACCTATCTTTTCAACAATACATCAGTGCTAGAACAAAGTATAGCCGGTAGCATTTTGTTTTATTAATTGTATTTTTTTTGTGTTTAAGTGACTATTATTTAGTAGATATTTTCTTGATGGAAAAGTTATTAACCGTCGATTTATATCATAATACTCATGTTATAGTGTATTTGCATACATTGTCTTTAGGGTTAATTTCATTAATAGCACTTATAGATATTTTATTATTAAAAATAGTATTACTTTTTTTTTCCTTCATTACTAGCACTGCCACATCATCAAAGTCTATGATATGTGGGACCCAACAGCATTTAATGTATATCAAATTACAGGTTTACCCTCATCTCCTACAAGCTCAAATATCCCTCTCCTTCGCATGGCCCAAAAAAATTTTTCAAACCAACATCTACAGTGTTTTAGAGAGAGAAAACTGAAATCTAGAGAGAGAAAGAGTTGCCACCCACCGGAATCTTATTTTTTTTTCACTTTTCCGTCTAGCCCCCCACCCATTTTGAAACCCAAATCTTCATATAATAGAGAGAAACTTCCATCTAAAAAAAGAAACTTCCATTTAGAGAGAGAAACTCTCACCGTCGGAAAAAAAAAAATTTAACACTTCCATTTAACAAAAAAAAATCAAACAAAATCTAATATTGTTAGTCATTTTTGAATAAAAGTCATTCCTTTTATGGACCTATGTCTAAAAAAAATTTTAAAAACAAAAATCTAACATTTTTGGTCATTTTTCAGTAAAGATCATTACAGTTATGACCGGGTGGTCATAACCGTTATGACCGATAGTCTAATATGCTAGTGGTCATAACGGTTATGACCACCCGGTCATAACCATAATGACCGTTAGTCTATTATGCTAGTGGTCATAACGGTTATGACCACCCGGTCATAACGGTTATGACCACCCGGTCATAACCGTTATGACCGATAGTCTAATATGCTAGTGGTCATAACGGTTATGACCACCCGCTCATAACCGTTATGACCGTTAGTCTATTATGCTAGTGGTCATAACGGTTATGACCACCCGGTCATAACCGTTATGACCGTTAGTCTAATATGCTAGGGGTCATAACGGTTATGACCACCCGGTCATAACGGTTATGACCGTTAGTCTAATATGCTAGGGATCATAACGGTTATGACCACCCGGTCATAACGGTTATGACCGATAGTCTAATATGCTAGGGGTCATAACGGTTATGACCACCCGGTCATAACCGTTATGACCGATAGTCTAATATGCTAGGGGTCATAACGGTTATGACCACCCGGTCATAACCGTTATGACCGATAGTCTAATATGCTAGCGGTCATAACGGTTATGACTACCCGGTCATAACGGTTATGACCGTTAGTCTAATATGTTAGCGGTCATAACGGTTATGACCACCCGGTCATAACGGTTATGACCGTTAGTCTAATATGCTAGCGGTCATAACGGTTATGACCACCCGGTCATAATCGTTATGACCGATAGTCTAATATGCTAGTGGTCATAACGGTTATGACCACCCGGTCATAACGGTTATGACCGTTAGTCTAATATGCTAGTGGTCATAACGGTTATGACCTTTACTGGAAAATGGTCAAAAATGTTAAATTTTTGTTTTTAAAATTTTTTTTTAGACATAGGTCCACAACAGGAATGTCTTTTACTCAAAAATGACCAAAAATATTAGATTTTGTTTATTTTTTGTTTGTTAAATAGAAGTGTTAAAAAATTTTTTTTTCTGACGGTGAGAGTTTCTCTCTATAAATGGAAGTTTCTTTCTTTAGATGGAGTTTTCTCTCTATTATATGAAGATTTGGGTTTCAAAATGAGTGGGGGGCTAGGTGGAAAAGTGAAAAAAAAATAAGATTCCGGTGGGTGGCAACTATTTCTCTCTTTAGATTTCAGTTTTCTCTCTCTAAAATACTGTAGATGTTGGTTTGAAAAAAATTTTTGGGCCATGCGAGGGAGAGGGATATTTGAGCTGGTAGAAGATGAGGGTAAACCCGTAATTTGATATACATTAATGTTGCTGGGCCCCATATTAAGTGCTAGTAATGAAGGAAAAAAAAAATGATATTATTTTTAATAATAAAATTTCTACAGGTGTTATTAATGAAATTAACCCTTGTCTTTATCCCTAATAACCAAAATCCACGTGTAAAACTTCTGATATATGTGTGCGTGTGTGTGTGTATGTGTGTGTCTATATATATATATATATATATATATAGCTGCTTGAGGAATACTTTGTCGCTTTATGATCATCATTACTTCACTTTGGTGGCTTTTCTATCTATCAAAGATTCCATCACAGTAGTCACATTTTCATTGGTCAATAATTTACTTATTCATTTTTTGTATTTATATGGTATTCTCGATTCTTCAATATATACATATACATAGACATATATATGTGTATGTGTATGTGTATAGATACACGTATATGAGATTTATAAAATAGGAGAGCTGATTTTATGACAGGTTCTAGTTCTAGCTGAGGCGAGAGTAGGTGGAAGAGACACAATTGGGCCAAGTTGAGCGTGATGTCCCAACAAAGCTTTGCTAATATACTTAAATTTTTGATTTTGTGGGTGTTAATTTTTGAAATTTTTATAATATTATGTGGAGGCCAAATATTTAATAAAATATGATACGGAAAATCTAGGGTTCAAACATGGTGTGGACCGGCAAATCTACTGTGTTTTGTATTGGGAAGTGGAGCCCTTGTTAAAATTCACGTGAAATTCGTGGTTGCACTTTGGAATTTCCAAATTAATTAACCTTACCTTGTATAAGTTGAAAACTATTACTACCCCTTTTTACCCCAAAAAAAAAAAAAAAAAAACTATTACTATCCCTTTTTACCCAAAAAAAAAAAACTGGAACTAAACAACGTAAAAACTATTATAAGCTGCCTTTGTTTCACTGTGGATGAGTGTGAATACACGTGGATATTAAATAATATAAAGAAAACTATTTAGAGCATCACTGTCTTATTTGTATTATTATCATTTTTTTTTTCTTTTGAGGTAAAAAGATTTGAGCTATTTACTTTATAATAAAATTATATATGAAATTATCGTTAAATTATAATTATAATTAATATATAGTAAATTTTAGTGGAGTAGTTTGAGTTGGGATTTTTAAGTTTCAATAGTAAATTTTTTTAAATTTTCAGAAAAGACAAAAAACTTTTTGGGAAAAAGACAAAAACTTTTTAAGAAAAAGATAAAAAAAAGTTTGAGTTGAATAGTTTGAGTTGGTGAATCAAACTCACCAATAGTATTGTTTTGTCATGTTTTGTTAATTTTAGATATACTCATTCTGATCCGTTTTAAATATTAAAAAACCAATGAAATCCACCTTTTATTCATGAATCATGTGGAACGCAACCGATGCCTACAAATAAATAAATAAATAAATATATATGTATATTACTTTCCCTTTTACAGAAAAAAAAAAAAAAACAATTACCAAATGACCAACTAGTACTAAAGAACGAAAATTCTTACGATAGGACTACAATTGATGCTGCACTTGTTGAGAAAAAAACCCCTATTTTTTAAGTACAGTAGAAAAATAAATTAAGAAGGTGTTTGGTGTTTGAGTTGAGTTGAAATTTTTAAGTTTGAATAGTAATTTTTGTTGATTTTTTAGAAAAGATAAAAAACTTTTTTAGAAAAGACAAAAAATTCTTTTCAGAAAAAGACAAAAATTTGAGTTTAAACCTAAGTTTAAACTTAAGAGTCAAACTCCCCTTAAAACAGAAATAAAGAAAAAATAAAGAATTTACATAGTTCGATAAAATTATATACGTCTATAAGAGAAGAAGAATAGATTCACTAATACTTTCATAATTACACACTCATCAAACACTCTTAACCTCTCTCTACCCAAAACCCTTATATCATTTGTCTATCTCTCTTATCACTTTTTCTCAAAATGACGCACACACACTCTCTATTTTTCTGAACACATGCACACCTAAACATAATAAACCTATTTATAAGCTTTCAATGTGACACAAAATTAACACTTTTCCAAACTCATAAAACAGAAACTTACCCAAAACTAATTTGAGTCACATACCTAACAGTTTTGACTATAGATGAGTGTGAATGCTACGTAGTTATATAAAACATAGAAAAATATTTTAGCACACCATAATTAATAAATAAATAGTATATTTTATCTATATGTACGTCAACTCCTTTTTTTTTTTTTTTTTTGGATTAGCATTATGCTGAACATCACTGAATTATATCGACGTCTCTCTAATATTGTTCAAACACAAATCCATGAAAATTGGGGGAGGGGGGGCGCGGATATGTAGGCCGTACTAATTAATTTGCGTTATTCACATGCAAACATAGTCAGCATCTTGAATTTGTTCCAAGACAAAAAATAAACTAAAAAATAAACTAGTTTCTTGACCAAGCAAAAACCTAAAAGGCAATCAGATATTTACATTAAGAAATAAGAAAATGAATGAATTAAAAAAAAATCAATGGATAAAAATATGTAGGTATAGAAAGGAGAAAAAAAATACCTAAAAAAGAAAAGAAGATGATCTCAAAGCACGCATTATTCAATTCTCACATGGGAAACAGCATAGCTGAACTGTATGTAGTCTCCTTGTTCTGCCGTTGGACCCCATGTTTCCTTTATATATTCTTCTCTCTTTTTTACTTTTATTTTGCTAGATTTCTTTTTTTTCTTTTTTTTTTTTTGCAAGAATAACAAAAGAACAAAAAAAAAAAAAAAAAAAAAAAAAACCCCCCCCCCCAAAACTCTCTATTTTTATATGTTCACATATATATCCTCTGTCCATCACTCTAGAACGTTAGGGAGGACCTCATTGCCATCATGGAAAAAGATATCAACCTAGAGAGTGATGCTCAAGAAAACCACCACCACATCACTTCCCCATCCTCCTCCTCCACCTCAACTGCCGCCGCTGCCGCCACCACCTCCTCCTCCTCTTTGACGTCAGATTCCTCGAAGACCGCGAAGAGCGAAAAGGAAGATCATTGTACCACAACAGCTCAAAATGGCTCAAGAAGGGGGAATAGTGGAAATGAGCAAGGCAATAATAAGAAGAGGCAAAGGAATGACAATAGTAGTGAGAGTAGTAAAACTACTACTACTACTAATGAAGGCAATAAGCACCCAACTTATAGGGGTGTGAGAATGCGAAATTGGGGCAAATGGGTGTCCGAAATCCGCGAGCCGAGGAAGAAATCAAGGATATGGCTAGGGACCTACCCGACGGCCGAAATGGCGGCTCGAGCCCACGACGTGGCGGCTCTAGCCATCAAAGGCGCCTCGGCTTACCTCAATTTCCCCGAATTAGCCGGAGATCTTCCCCGTCCGCTCTCTACTGCTCCCAAGGACATCCAAGCCGCCGCCGCCTTGGCCGCCTCCTCATCCTTCGACGTTGACGCAGCCAAATCACCGCCGCCTCAAGCCGAAGCCGATCCGAGCCAAGCCGACCCAATCCCGACCACAGCAGCAACTGACCAGGAATCAGCTAGCTCTCCTTGTTCAAGTGAGAATTACGAGGAAACACTGTTCGACCTGCCCGATCTTTTCATCGGCGGCTCGGACGGAGGAAGCGTCGACGTCGGGTTCTGCTACTACTCTCCGGCGTGGCAATTATGTGCAGTTGATACTGGGCTCCGTTTGGAGGAGCCATTCTTGTGGGAGTACTAGCACCGGAAATGAAGCATTGAAGCTACATCATTGGCTCTTTTGCCAAACAAGGCGCTATATGATACTAATTCTGATCATGAGTACCAAAAATGATGATCATGATCTGATATTGGCCCCAATTCTGATATCTTGATGAAAAGGGTCATGATTTCATGATTGAATGTGTCGGAATGTGGGGGGGGTGTTTGGCCAAAATATCAAAATCTGGGTGTTGCGGTTCATTCTGGATTCGTGGTCAGCTGGTGTAGCGGATCATTACTTAGCCGAGAAGAAATGAGGTTTCTTAAATGTTCTTGCTTGCTTAATTATAAATATTTTGTCCATACAAAAAAAAAAAAAAAAGGATCAAAGTTAAGGGCATAATTTGTACTCTCAATGCATCATATAAATGAGCAAAAATACCAATAAAACAATCATTATATGGACCTTTTTTTTTCATATTAATGCTATCTTTTTTTCTTTTTTTTTTTTTTTCTAGTGACGTGTTCTACTTGTAGACACTAGATCGGTTATTTACCAAGAAAAGTAAACCCTCATTTACCAAATTTAGCTACGTTATCTAAGCTACTGTAATTATTATTTAAATAATTAGTTTTAATTAATGTTCTAATGATGGTTAAATTGGAATAAACTAACTTAATTATTGAGTTTTTTAACCGGTAACTAAAAATGTGTCAGTTGGCTTGTCCATTTTTAACTCATTAAGTACAATATCTATATGATTAATTAAATTGATATTTATTAATTATTGCATGTACAAATTGACATGTTGTTTGATTATAAAAAATGAGCATATCTATATTGATAAATAATTATAAAATAACCAACTAGTTTACTCACTAATTTTCTACTTCTTTTTTTTTTTTTTTTTTTTCTCTTTTTTGTGGAAAGATGAGGGTAGAAGAATGCCATCAGCTTGTGGAATATTTTCCTTTTTTCTTGTATGTACTATTTCTTCTATGATTAAGCGAATTCAAAGTGATTATTCCCTATCCGTGTGGAGTGTGGACACCCATGCTGGTGCCCAAAACTAGGTGACAATTCCATGATAAGTTTAAATCAAAGTTTTAGGTTGAACCAATCACTTTATATATATATATATACATATATATATATATTTATATATTACACGTCTATATGTTTGTGTCTATGTGGTGGAAGGTTTATATATATATATATATATATATAATAAATATAAGTTAAAAATAGTAAAAGCAAATTAAGGGCCCTAATTTTCTTCTCTCTTTTTTGATGAGACAAATTAAGGGCCCTGTTCTCCATCCATAATAAACTTATTCATGCCACGTACTGCACTAGTGGTTAGTGAGCTCACCATCATTATCTACTTCTTCATATTCAATGACCTCATCAATTAGCACACACTTCATTTAGCTATTGGGCAGAAGTTATAAAGAGACAAGACTATTTTTGCTCAATTTTGAGTACACTAAGTTAGTCCTGTAAACTATTCCTTGGAGACACACAAGTGTCGGTCTAATAATTGAGTTGGTTTTTGGGAACCCCCAAAAAAAAAAAAAAAAAAAAAGTGTTGAAATTGGGTAACATGGTGTCCCATTTGGAGCCAAAAAAAAATGTCAATGATGCTTAGTATACGCAACAAAAGTAAGAGAAATTATTCGGTCAACTAGGTGTATCATGTCATCGTATTTATATAGTATATTTATTCAAAAAAAATTTGACAATTTGGTGTTTTTTTTCATGTCATTCCTTTGTTTTATTTTTCTTTTTCTTAATGTATAATATATTAGTTGTCAAATCAAAACTATCATAAGTATCTCACCTAAATCTCTTATCATAATCAGCTAAAATTAAATAAATATCATTTTTATATCACTTTAAACATTTAATTAATTTTTGCTTTCAGAAAAAAAAAAAAAAATACCAGAAGTGCAATTTTGGTACCAAAATCAACGAAAATGGAGTTTAAATAAAATAATAATAAAAAAAGAAAAGAAAAAGAAATGTGACATTTTAATTCATATATAACTAAAATGAGTTTGAAAAAGCAAACTAATCAATATCATGTTTTAGATCACTTGATAAACTTAATTAATTTTTGCTTTTAGAAAAAAAAAAAAAGAAAAGAAATAATCTTTTGTCCCTTTAAACATTGAATTAATGTTTGCTTTTAGGAAAATAAAAATATATATATGAAATCTGAAATTGCATGTAACGCCCCTAAATGTGATAGGGCATTCTTTGCAATGTGCCCTTGACAAAGGCGATGTGTAGTAGTAGGCAACACACTTTGTATAGCATTTGAAATTGCTTGATCTTGATCTGTATAAATTGTGATTGGTGGCCTCTTCCCCATTGATTCGAGAAATGATTTAAACAACCATTCAAAATTTATTTCTTTTTTTTAAGCAAAGATAAATTAAATATATCATGTGATATTCAAAATTATATTTATTTAAATTTAATTGATTATGAGATAAGATATTTATTATAATTTTGATTTGATAACTAATAGATTGACCTTTAGGAAAGAGAAAAATAAAACAAATAAAGGACATGAAAAAAAAAAC
The DNA here is from genome assembly GCA_038430175.1 of Ficus hirta. Lineage (NCBI taxonomy): Eukaryota > Viridiplantae > Streptophyta > Magnoliopsida > Rosales > Moraceae > Ficus > Ficus hirta. The sequence goes on along the minus strand of CM076588.1, from coordinate 18,803,390 downwards.
ACTCAAATATCAAATTTTTATTAAATAAATATATCACATAAATAATGATGATGTAATACGTCTAGTCCACCGAATAAAAAGACAATGGTCACAACAAGAGTCGGGAATCTGACATCTATTACGAGTACTCGAAAATTTATTGCATGCAGGTACTGGGCTCTCCTTCTATTCTATGCAGACAAATATAGATAACTATCAATATAACATACACACACACACACATATATATATATATATATGTATATATATGTATTTAACTTTCCATAAAGAATATCTCTACTCTATGGATAGTATTAGTTTCTAATAGTTAAATGTGACAAAAAAAAACCACATCAAAATAAATAAAAAAAAAATTATGGAAAACTAATAAAATCTAACACAAATTTGACGTTTCAAACAATGACTAATAGAGTATTCATATCTTACCTTAGATATTATTTTTGTAATAAATAACCACATATGAAGTTAATTAATAAACCGCACAAGCTTACATAGATGATAATGACTGTTTTCTTTGGTGTTTTTCACGTTTGTACTTTCTTATTTTCATAATTGTACTTTGGCAATAACAACTTGCGAAATTGATGGATCTTTATTAGCTAATTCCTGAATCTTTAGTCAATTTCACACTCTTTAATCTAACCTAGCTAGCCTCCTTTTTCCTTGATTTCTTTCTTATTTATTCTTTCCCTTTCTTGGATTATGAGACAATGGTTCATAAATATTGTTAATGGTGTGATGTCATGGCATTTACCCATGCGATCAATTTTTTTTTTATTTTTTTATTCCCCACATATATTTTAAGTTCAGCTGTCATTACTGTGTATTTTCGAGCCTAAAATGAATGTACTTTATTTACGTGATAAAAACGGAAGCAATATTTGTGGGACCTCAGAGAAGTAGTTTTCAATGATCAAGGCAAGAAAATGAAACGAGCTTGATTATTGTCATTGTTAGTGATTATATTATGGGTCAATTAATAATTAGTGGGTAATGATTAATTGACGGTGACTATTGGCATCACTATCATTAGAGCATGGTAACAAGAAATCTTTCAAGTTATTTTTTCTATTTAAATAAGAATTATATATATATATATAAAAGTTATATCTTTCCACGGTCCATATTTCTAACCATATAAAATTAAGAGATGTAAAATTAATGGAATTTGATACACATGTAGTTCAAAGAAGAGTTCTATTACTAGTTATGTTTACCACTTAAAAAAAAGTCTTTTGTGTTGTTGTTTTTTTTTTTTTTTTTTTTTTGTATTACTAATCTTTTTTTGTTTACTTGGTTGTTTTTTTTTTTTTTTTTTAAGTTGGGGGTGACGGGATTCGACCTCTACACATCGTGGTAAAGTTAGGGGTTAAATTATTATTAGATTACACTTGCAACCACACTAATACCAATTGATTTGCATTTGCGCGACAATAGTGTTGAGTATGTCCATGAGAATTATAAGAAAGTAACAAGAAGAGACAATGACACGGATTACACATAAAGAATCTGATGATCATAATAATGAGATTAATATGTTTCACTAATTAACTAATATTAATGAGCTAGGTTATAGTATCACTCTAAAATGTTAATTAATTAATTAGGCTCATCATGATGATGAATGTAAGTTAAAAAAAAAAAAAAAGGAAAATGGGCTATCTTAGAACCATAAGTTACATGTGGAAAAGAGCAAGGAATCTGATTTTTTTTTTTTTTTCCTTTTTCTTTTTAGTTGGAAAGAAAAATTGCATCATATGCTTTTGTTCAAATTATGAGATACTTGTATGCTTTTGATGCATGTTCCCTTCTTTTGTACATGACTGATTGAGAGACGAAAGAGAAGATGACTAACTTTATGTTAAAGCCAAAAAAAAAAAAAAAATCATCATTATTGATATATTTAATTTCTCAATTTGTGAAATTAATCATAGAAGACCACATGGAAACCAAATTAGACCATTTTCAGCAAAGATTTTATGCGAATCCACAGCCGGGCCATGTTGGCAATTTGTTAATGTGCTTTCCTAATATATATTTACATAGAGATTTTTATTGTCTAAGATCACATGTTTAATTTTGATACTTAAATAATATCTAATTAATTATATTATGATACGTTATTATAAATAAAGTTAGATATTAAAAATAACTGATTATAAAGTATTTTAAACTTGTAAACCATTTAAGATATCAAAAATTAGACATAAAGATTTGAGTCTGATTTTTTTGCTTTTAGTAAGCAAAAAGTTTAAGGAAATGTGGTAAATTTTCTTTCTTTTCCTCTTTGGAACTCCGCGGGCTAAATATTTGCCTTCAGGCTTTCTTTTACATTTGTTATTTTATTATTATTATTTGGCCGGGTCCTTGACTCCAATATGACTGTTTCTTGTCCCCTTTGTCTTCTTCTCTATTTCACCAAACCCAATAACAAGTTATTTAGATTTTTTAAAAAAATTAATCATATTTGTTATTTATTTATTAATTTGTAGATCAGAAAATTAATGATTTGAACAGAAAATAATTATGTAAAAGAAAGGACTATTGGTGTGAAGAAGTCATCTCAACATATAGCTAATTTAACACTGGGTCTAAGAACAACCATACGTATAATATACTATCAATTAAAGGACAGCTTGGATTCAGTAATGACTTTACTCGTAGAAGAAGGCCACAAAAAACAAAAAACTATTAAAACAAATAAAATTAACGGAAATGACTACTTTGTAATTAGAAATTCTGTCAATTTTTTAAATCTAATTTATTATTAGCAACTCGAAAGTTCAAAAATAACAGCTTTTAGACCGTATACATGTGTATAGATTCGTCAAATATCAATATCACAAATTGTGCACTGACTTTTGTTTATATTTTTCCGAAATCAATGCCTATTATAATATGGAGGTTTGATTGAATCAATCTTTCAAAATTTTTTTTTTATTTATTTTCATCTTAAATTTGTTTGTTAGTCATTTTCCTTTCAATTTGCCAAAAATTAAGGAATGGGGATAATTTTCTTAATTAATTTTTGACTAATCAATTATCCCATCTCATCTGTTTAACATAAATATTGACAGTTTTTAGTTCAGAAGATTAAATTTATTAAAACCCAAAAAAAAAAAATTATATATATATATATATATATATAAAATCTCTCTCTCTTTATATTATTTTTTCTGAGAAAGATAGGAGGAAAGAAAGTGACCAGATGGGTTAGCCTTTTTTCACATAACAATCAAACACTAATCTGTCTGAAACTTCTTTAAATTAATGAGCCTTTAATCTAAAAATAAATATTGTTTTTCTAGCTAAGAGCTATATAAAATAAACTTTATAAACTAATCCATATAATTACGATTTGAATTTTTTTTTAAACATAAATACTGAAGGAGAAAACTCGCATAAAAAGAAGGAAAAACATCCTAACTAAGTTGGCACCTTATCTGTATCCCGTTAATAAGATTTGAAGATTTTAGTTAATGTTATATTTAACATATTGTTTCAAGAAAAAAGAAAATGAATTTAAACGCTTGCTTTATATAGAGGATGAGCATGAGTAGATTACATTATATATTATATATATATATATATATATATCATTCGTATAACGTCTGTGTGCTTGTATACATAGAGATATCTGATTATGTAATTAAACCTGCATGGGTGGTCAATCGTTGTTCACGCAATAATACAATTGTGTATGTGACATATACGTATAAATTATGTTTATCTTCAAAAAAGTTGGATACCAAATCCCCCACTACTTTTTTTTTTTTTTTTTTTTTTTTTAAAGTGTGGTGTGGCGTATTTGCCTCGCTACTTGCGCATTAATATTGTTGTTTAATTTATAATTATATTGTTGTTTAATTTATATATTATATTGTTTGATAACGTGAATAAGCACACCAAAACAACTTCTGGAAACAAGAGAGAAAGTGGCTTAAAATGCTTTCAGGGGAGACACAATTAATTGTAACAATGCCCACTTTTATGACCAAAAAAGAAGAACGAGACTAGTTGATTGAGATCTTCTTTCTCCTTGTGGGTGTGTATACTTTACACGTGTATATTTTATATAAACATTATATAATTAGGAATAAAAAATTATAGGAAAACAGAGAGAGAGAGAGAGTTAAAAAATAAAATAAAATCGAAAGAAACAAGAATAAGAGAGATTGAACATGTGCTTGAATTTGGATATTTCGAGTATATGCCAAGACTTGTGGTGATCCTTTCACCAAAGCAATTTTGGAGTACAAACAAACAATTAGCACAAACAAAATCTTCTTGTTTTGTTTGTTTGTTTGTTGTTTGTTTTTTTTTTTTTTCAACACTATTAGACTTTATTGAATTAGCAAAATGTGGGACTCAGAAAACAAATTCAGGGTGTACAAACGTGAAGGTGACATTTGTGTTTGATTTGAAAGTTTTGTAGCTATTCCAAATTACAAATAAAGGGAAAGATGAACAGAAAGCCAACAAACAAAAGGTACAAGGATCCAATGTTTTTTTGAGGTGTGTATGGTTGAAATTGAATGGTATGATGGTACATCAGCCGAAACCAGGAAGCAAATTTTGTCTGATTGGGCGGATCTTGTGCAAGTTGGTCCTTGGAGGTTTATGAAGTGTTAGATCGAAAGCGTTGCGGTTTAATGCGATTTGATGTTTTTTTTCAATCCAAACCTTCATTTTACTGTGTCAGGAATTCCAAAGCAATTCATACCAATTACTAAGGTCCACTGATTCAGAATGGACTGTGGTTTTACGATGTATTTATCAAGTACGGATTGAATTTTAAATTTGCACGTAAGCATATAAAAAAAAAAAAAACATGCATACCATTTACTTGGTAGACAACCATCATCTATATCTAAGAACAAACAAACCAACAAATAAAGAAATATAATAATATGAATATTAATAATTAAAAACTATAATTAATTAAAATAATTGGAAATAAATTTACGGCTTGATAATTTGGACCATGGTTTTAAAAATTTTGAAACCAAATCAAGTGAAAAAAATTGAGCGATATATAGGTTGAAACCAAGCCGGTTAATTGATTGCTTTGGCTCAAAAATCAGCGGTTTTGATCTACGCGGTTTATAGTTTCCAATTTCATTCCTTTGCCAGGCTGTGGTAGACGAAGAACCTTGCTAGCCTGACTTCTTTTGTGAAAGAGTCTATAAAGATCATACAAACAGCTGGGTATGGTTTCGAAAGGGCACAAAGATCTGCCCACAATTTTTTAAAGTATGGGAGTTCTTTTTTTCAATATATATATGGTAAGGTTTTGTCTTGAACGTAAGATCTATATTTGATTTTATTTGTTTTACATACTTTAATAATTATTATATGTGAAAATATATTTTTAAAGCTGTCCCTACCCTAGAAAACTCCAGCAAAGTTTTACAATTTGATAATAATAGGACGTGAAAATACTAATGGGTCTCAATTACAAGAGTCAAATTATCAAACTTAAGAGTTTATAATAATCCACTATATCAAACCACATGATTAATTATTCTTCAAAAGAGTATTAACTTTTAATTGAGCATTCTGATAAAGAAAATACCCCATCAGTAAACTCTATTTTGATCCAACATATTTATATCAAGTTTTGTCACTTTGACAAACTTTCTTGTTTTGATGTGATTTACCATATTTAATATTTTTAAAAAAATCTACACTATTAAAAAAAATATATCCTGTCATATTATATACAACTCAAAAATTCTTTTTTATGATATATACTGATTTAATATTTCTTCAGGTTTAATTAGGAAGTAGATGCTAAATACATAAATTCTTTAACAAATAGAAGACAATATTTGACATTTATATGTTTTTTTTTTTAAATTGACATTTATATGTTGTTAGTTCATGATAATTGATAGTTATAAAATCGCCTACTATGTAATTTAAACATAATATTAAGCAATTATGACAAAGATAAATATTAAATACAATACACAATGTTGAGTTTTTCATTAAAATACGATACACAGTGTCGTTCAAAGATAAATAGCCCGTTCCAGGTTTACTTGACCCGATCTTGCGCCCACATTCCAACCCGAATAATCAAACCAAGCCCGTCTCAGAAACGACACAAAAATAAATGTCGTTCGATCGCTGCCAGTAAAGTACGCTGTTCCAGACGCTCCTCTCTCCTCTCTCATCAGCGATCCACTTCTACGCTCCGCTTTAGGGTTTCGCTTTCATCGAATCCCCGGCCTCTTTCACTCTCTGCAAATCTAGGGTTTCAAATCGGCAATCCCAAACTCGATCGATCGGCAAAGGAGAGAGAAAGAGATGGTTCTGTCGCAGAAGATTCACGAAGCCTTCAAAGGAACCGTCGAGAGGATCACCGGCCCTCGCACTGTCTCCGCCTTCAAAGAGAAAGGCGTTCTCAGCGTCAGCGAGTTCATCATCGCCGGCGATAATCTCGTCTCCAAATGCCCTACCTGGTCTTGGTAATTTTCTCCGAACAATCTCTTTTTTTTTCCCCTTTTTAATTGATTCTCTCAGATTTGTTTAATCTCTATGCATCGGTTTTTACTTTCAATTTGCACTTCTTTAGGTGAATTTTCGTATTATTGTGGATTTTAGGGTTTGATGAAACTTTATTGTGTCGATTTTCCAGTTCATCTTTTGCCGTGATTTTGGAGCTGTACTTTTAAATTACGAAGGTCCGATATGATTTTAGGTTATTCATTTATTTATGCGATTTTCGATGCTAATTTCTAAATTTGTACGAGTCGTTAACAGTACAGGCGCTGAATTGGGGCATTTGATAATTTCTCGAGTTTGTGTTCTAATTGCTCAAGGATTAGATTACGACAAATTTAAGTGCAAATGTACGAGTTTGCGTTGAAAAGACGAGTAATTTACTAATTTGGTGATGTGACGAGTACGGCTGAAGATAATGAGTCACGGTCTTATGTTCTTTATTTTGTGATTGTGTGACCTAAGTGAAGAGATCTTGTTTAATTTATTTGTTAATCGAACTGTTAAATTTCATTATCTCAGCAGCTTTTGCGGGAAATTAAAATGGAAGTAGGAGATCTATGGTGATCTCATTTTTTTCAAACTTGGGGTTGGAGGATTTAAACATGGTGGTTTTAGGACTGAAATTACCGCTAGGCTATGCATACAAGTTACAACCATAACACATAATTAATTCGGTTCTAGGGTTTAGAGAAGTTGAAATTTTAACAGGCTTGCAATGTAATCGTCTTAGGCTTGAGAAATGAAAGGGCAGCCTTCATTTGGTGAAATATGGAGTAATATTATAACATATATGTGTGTGTATACAATTTTGTTGCGCTAGTACATTGATGAGTTTGGATATTGGCGCATTTTTTTTTGGACCCATTTGAAGCAGCACCACATAATTCTAACTCATTTAGTTTATTTTTGCAAATGAGAATGGAAGTCAAAGTTTGTATTTTTCTCCCCTAGTTTTGTAACTTGATGAGCGTTTCAATCAATGTTACTTTCTTAGTAAGTTGCTTAAATATTTTAGCTTTCAAATAGGTTTGAAGGTATTGTTTTCTTATCTTTTTTGTTGCATTTAATCCTGATAGGGAATCAGGTGAGCCAAGCAAGAGGAAGCCATATTTACCGTCTGAAAAGCAGTACCTTATTACTAGAAATGGTACGTCAAAATCATCAGTGCTTCTACTCTGCTATATATTTATATATATTTCTTTTTCTTGGTAACAGCTAGTGATGTGTATGTTTTTCATGTATAGTTTAGTCACATTGAGAAAATTTATGACATGTGACAGGGTTATCAATAGCTTTCTTCTTATTTTTATCTTTTAGTGTCGATGGTGATTTTATTTCTAGTACGCCGCTGGTGTGTGAAAAAAGTATTACCATGTATATGTACAACTCTGCCTAATAGCGAATATTTTGCAAGTTTTGATGGTGATTAGTTAATGAAGTTTTGAGCTTTCTAAGTTTGACTTCTGTTCTTGGGTTAATACTGTCATAATTATACTAAAAGAAACTCAAGTTGGTCTTTTTTGTTTTGTAGGCGCATCATAGGATAGATTTATTAAAGAGGCATTTTTGTTGGTGAAGTTTGATGATAATCTAGCCGGAAGCTAAATTCTTTCTATGCTTTTGTCGTGATTGCACCAAAATAGTTCTAATCTCTTTGAATCCAAGTAAACTTAACCATCTATTCCTTTTCTGCTCAGTCCCTTGTCTGCGGAGAGCAGCATCTGTAGAAGAAGAGTATGAAGCTGCAGGTGGGGAAGTTCTTCTTGATAATGAAGATAATGATGGCTGGTTGGCAACCCACGGGAAGCCAAAGGGTAAGTTAGGTTTAGAAATATTGCAGCTTTTTTTTTTTTTTTGAGAGATTTTCACTTATACTGTGTCTTACTTTTAGAGGGTAAAAGTGCCGAGGAAGAAAACTTACCCTCCATGGAAAATTTAGAAATAAGCAAGAACAGCTCTATCAAGTTGACCCCCTCATACTTTGGTGGGGAAGATGAAGAAGATATTCCTGATATGGCTGATTTTGAAGAAGCTGATAACCTTATTGAAACTGATCCTGTAAGTCTCCAATGGTAACTTTAATATGTCTATTTTCTGATGAAGAAATGTCTACGTGATGTTTATCTTTGATGCCTGTAGTACAGTCATGCATTCTTAACTATTAATGCTACTACTTTTCAGTCGTGAACATATTGGTTGTGGTTTCTATTATCTTTTACAAAGTAGTGTATGAGAGGGAGGGAGGGGGGAAGAGGGGAGGTGGTTAGATTTCTAGCTACTGTTCTGGTGTGATGTTAAAGGCTGAGAAGGTCTGTGATAATGCTGACACTACCTTTGCAAGGTAATAATTTATGCATGATGCGAAGTAAGATGAAAATGATCAGTAAAATAATCGTTTCTGAAAGATTTATTTATGTTGAATTCAGCACCGCCAAAAATAATGCAGGCATTATATATTTGTTGTATGAATGACAAAACCATTGAACTATGTTGTCTATGCTCCATTCACAACTTGGTGAACTTTCCTTTTGTAGATACTTGCACGTGGTCCATAGATGTGATGATTACTTCGGCAATTGAGTTTTTATCTATGCAGATCAAAGTTCATTAAATTGTGATCTATAACTTTAAATTTGCAGGCAACGCTGCAGTCTACGTATCTTGTTGCTCAGGAACCTGACGATGACAATATCTTACGCACCCGAACCTATGATGTCAGCATCACGTAAGAATCTTTGTGGTTGATTTCTTTATTAGTTCAGAAGTTTTGAATTCTTATCCATGATTGGTAGAAGCCTATACACTTGAACAAATTGAGTTAAATTCCAACTGAAATTATTTGTGGTTGATTTCTTTTTTAGGTACATTTTGTCAAAAACATTAGAACAATACCCTTTTATTTGTTGGTTTGGAGTATGAAATAGTCTATTTCACAGTAGCCCTAATATTTTTCTTTTGTCTTGTTCTTTTTGTAGGTATGATAAATATTATCAAACTCCTCGAGTGTGGCTTACCGGTTATGATGAGGTTCGTTTTGTTAACTATGTTCAAGATGCAATGACTTTCATATTTATTGCTTCATAGAGTTTCATTGTTTACTATATTTTCTTAGTATTTGTCTTTTAACCAATTATGCTTTGCCTGGTATCTGATTGAATTTGCGTAATGATCGAATGATATGTTGTCTACGGATATCCTTCTTTACTTTTATGGTTGATGAAAATTCTTGTTGAAACTGATTAGAGTCCTTTGTTATTCTCTTAGTCAAGGATGCTTCTACAACCAGAGCTTGTTCTTGAAGATGTTAGCCAAGATCATGCCCGGAAGACCGTGAGTTGATGCTTCGATTCATTTGTTACATTTGCTTGCGACAAGCACTGTTTTTCTGATCTCTGCAATTGTACTATATGGCTATTTGTATCAATACAGGTAACCATTGAGGACCATCCTCACTTGCCTGGGAAGCATGCATCTGTACATCCCTGTCGCCATGGTGCGGTGATGAAAAAGATCATTGATGTACTAATGTCACGTGGAGTTGAACCAGAAGTTGATAAGTAAGTCTCTCTCTACTCATATTTGCTTGAACAGATGCTGCTCTCATCAGAAACGGCATTAATTCTTCATACATTACGACGTAGATATTATAGCAGTTTTTTTATTTATTTTTAAATTAAATATTTAAGCAAAGTCTACCTCTATGTCTACAACCATCCTTTTCATTACACAATTGCCCAACTAAGTATAAAGATTAAAGGTGAATATTAAAGCAAAAAGAAAAAAGGTACAAAGCTGAATATGTAAACAAATTTACTATGGATCTATATTGTCTTTAGTTTCGTGTCGTGTTGTTGAACTAACACGTGTTCAGGTTATTGTTGTTATTATAGTTCTGTTAGGAAAAGTTCTTGACTGTGCTTGCTTTCCTATCTGTTTTTTGTAGGTATCTTTTCTTATTCTTGAAATTTGTTGCATCTGTGATTCCAACTATTGAATATGACTACACCATGGATTTTGATCTGGGCAGCTCCAGCCATTGAGCCCACAGAAATCCCAGGAAAGCCGCGGTTTGTCGTCGTTCTTGGCATATTGTTAGAATAGCATTAAGGTGTCCTCCTTTGGTGAGAAATTGGTTTTGTGTGGTCTCTTCTGATCATCCCCTTTTATTTTTATTTTCACAGGTTTCTATTGCAAAGGCTCAGGTGATTTTGACAGCGTGCTCAAGTACATCAGAAATTGTGCATATTTACTTGTCCAAAACACTATTTAACTATATGGTGCTCTTCCTTTAGCCAAAATATATATATATATATATGTATGTATGGTACTCTTTGTCAACACGTCATTTAATTTGGGCTCCTGATGCAAATAATAAAATATAGTGTGCATGTTGAGTAGTAGAATGTTTATGTATTGATACACACACACACACACACACACACACACACATATATATATATATATATATATAGTGTGCACATGATTGAGCATATTTGAAAAAAATTTACCTAAATAAGAAAAAAAAAATAAGTAAAAATAGATTTAAAAAATCAACAAAGTACTTGAAAATAAAAAATAAAATTAGGCATTAAAAAAAAGATCAAAAAGATGAAAAGGATTAAAATGTTATAAATATACCAATAAAAAAAAGATTAAAATGAAAATATAAAAAAACTGGGCTAAGAGAGAAAAAAAAAAAAAAAAAGGGAAAACTGAAGGACCAAAAAAGTGAAGAAAGTTTTTCGTCCAAAAAAATCAATGAAGTACTTGAAAAAAAAAAAGTATAAAAAAAAGACAAGATTAAAAGATTAAAATGTTGAAAGTATATCAATGCAAAAAAGGATTAAAATGAAAAAATAAAAAAATTTGAGTGAAAAAAAAAAAGGACGACCAAAAAAGTATTAAAACGTTTAAGTGCACAGTAACCATTATTGAAACTTCTTATATATGTATAGATAAAATATCTGTTTTTAGAGTGGTTTCTTTGGTTGAAAATTACCTTAAGCCACCTTACAGCAAACATTTGCATCCCTTTGCCAAGGGTATCAAGCAAACGAGTGGACCGCTGCTGATGAGCTTTAAATTGGCTGCTTGTGCTTGTTGGGGTCTGCCTGATGCATCATTTGCATATTTAGTTGGGAAATGTAAAGGAGTGCTCCTTTAATAAGCGGAGCATTCTAAAATGTATCCTTTCAAAATATGTCATTTTAAATTCCTTTCATAATGGAGGGCTTTAGCTCTGTAAAATGAGAATGCCGATCCCATTTTCGAGCAATAATTTCAAACCCATAGTAAGGTCCATACGGCACATTCGGGAAGAAGCGGCCCAATTTGTTCTGGGCCAAGCCCATGTAAAGTGGGCCGAAATTTAAGCAAAGGTTTGTCCCATTTAAGGAAAAATGGGCCTCACATTAGCCCAAGTTTGTGTTTATGAGCCTAGACTGCCTTTCATAAATGTGGGCCTGATACCAATGCCCATTTTCAATCGGATTGGACCATTAGAGCTAAACCATGCCCAATAGAACTAAATTGAGCTAATGCTGCCTATTTTACCGTAGGCTATTGCCTATTTTGCCTAAAAATCACTCCCCGGACCACGGCGAAAAACGGACCTCAACCTTTTCATGAACAACGGAACAAGCATTAGGCCACAATATGCCCTTGACTCAATTAGCTGATACCTCTGTAATTCACGTACAAATAGTCGAAAAGAACCCGGAAATAACTGCAACTTCTGCTACTTAGATCTTACTCAATTACGCGCATACAGTTCATGTATCATAAACAATGGAAAGAAAAATAAATAATAAACGTCCAACATGTTGAAAGTCTAGTGATGATTCTTAAGGAGGGGAGAGAGAGAGAGAGAGAGAGGGACTGAAAAATGGAAGGGAATTGGATATAAGATTTTTCAAACAAGAACCTACAGCCCAAGAGACTGACTACCCGCAAAAACCCGTACACGAGCTACATCCATGTAAAGTAAACAACTGCTGACCATTAGAATACAAAAATAGCTACTAACAACATAATGATCACTGATACATATGCAGCAAAATTTTATCTTATGCTGCAGCCATTATAACAAAAAAGGCAATCTTCAGCATTGGTGGGACTAAGCTAGCTTTACGCTTACCATCAAGGTATTTGATTAGTTTATGACGACACGACCAAGCAACGTCTTTGTCCTCGGGTAGGCAATGAATGGATGGATGGAACCCAATCAATCTGCAAATTATAGATCAGAGATTCCAGCGGCTCCGAGAAGTCGAGGGAAAAAACATTATAATTACAGTAAAGAAATTGGTGAAATCAACAACCTAGAACCATTACCAGCAAAACTCAGATGATTGGCACCGGCCGATAAGGGATTGGGATAAGAAGGCTGACCAGTCATGCCAATTTATATACTCTCTACAGTTAACTATATAACAATACAATGTCAAATCTGGGGACAGTAGCTAAAGGCGTTGATGATCGTCTCATTAAAGCAGCCAAGGAAAAAACTTTTCCTTGGTAGCCAGTCAGATGTACACAGATTTTACATCATTAGGCCCAAAAGTCGTGGAACATGTTGGACACTTGCGGTGACGAGTTTCAATAATTTGTTGTACACAGGGATTGCAGAACAAGTGATAGCATTTTGTAATGACAACCTGGAGAGGCAAATATCTAAGTTATACCCAAAAAAAAAAAAAAATAGAACTATAATCGAAGCAAATATAACATAGCAGAAAAAGATTGGTCTATGCGTTCATCAATAGATTAGAAAGTTAGAAACCATGATCACTACTAGTCAATTGACTGTACCTGTTTCGTCCTGTCAAGGCAGATACTGCACTTGAGTATCTCCCGATATTCACCAAGTTCCTGTTGAAGCTTTTCGATAATTGATGAGCCTTCAGTCTGGGCTCGAAGTCGTGAAGCCTTTCTCCTCAAAACTTCCAGCTCCTCCTCAAGTCTTCTCTTTTCAAACCTAGTGTGTGTGTGTGTGTGTGTGTGTGTGTGTGTGTGTGTGTATTGTGAGCAGAGTAAGAAACAAATTGGAATGAGCAACATACTTGGAAAAATATTTTTATACCTTTCTTTCTCTATTTCTATCTGCCGCTCCAACAGTGCCGCTCGACTTTTATCAACTTTAGATTGTGATTCCTCCAGTGACTCCCGGGTTTGCTCAGATGATCTTTTGACATCTAACAATCTCTTTTGAGTAGCATCCATCGTCATAGAACTTTGAAACTTATCTTCTACAAGTCTCTGAATCTGATCTGAACAAATTTTCAACTGCAATGCACGAGTCAATAGCTGTATATATTATATAATGAGTGTAACTGATTCAGGTTTGTTATAGAGCACAAGTTACCTGATCTTCAATTCTTGCAGCTTTCATCTCATAAAAATTAACGGACGAATTGGCTTGTTGAGTCTCCCTCTCCAACATTCTTTTGTCCATAAGTAATGCATCCTGGACCTGTTTTGCCCGTAGACCCTCTAAAACAAGCTGCAATGAAACGGGAAAGATCCTCATGATCAAAATTTTTTGGGTCAAAAGTTCAAAAATTATCGCGAGGATATAATTGTAAAAGACAAGTAGCCAGTCATCCATGAAAAATTATATACAAATAAAAACAAAAAGGATGGAAAAAGAAGCATCTATGCATCCTAAGGACCTAAACAAAAACTGTAAAATGAAATAATTCTCTTTTCTAAACAATGCGATTTGAAACTAAAAAACTTTAAATAACAAATGAAAAAGTTGACAACAAAACTAACACATACCTTCCGTATTTATAAGCCAAAAGATTGCAAATATTTTTTATATCGGAAAAAATAACAAGATTTATACATCTTTAGATTCTTCGACAAAAAGTAAATAGACCATTCACCTTAATGTTATAGTCATCTCTCTCGGTAATTTGCTGCAATAGATGTTGATTTTGAGTTTGCATGTCATCGTATGCTTGTCCAATCATCTGCAATGAGAACAAACTCTAATGTGGGAACAACTTCACCACCAAACAAGGGGGAGATCCCAATGCACATTAAATGAACAGGAAACACACCTCAATTTCAGACAAGAAAGCTTCATTTTCTTCATTTTTCGATTTTAACACATCTGCAAGTTTTAACAGATCCCTGAAATTGAAACAAAAAAATGAATAAATAAAAATAACAATAAAAAAGAAAGAAAGAAAGAAAGTGTAAACCTCTTCTCCAAAAAGAGAAAGAAGGGGACAACAATAGACCTAAATTAACATTAACAACTAAAGCTTCAGCACAGACGAGCTTCAGTGTTTTCACAAGATAGAATTTTCTCTCATGATAAATATGCCACATTAACCATGACACAGCGGCATTAGTATCTCAGAACTTGTATCCTCCCAAACTCCCCACGCAGTATGCAAAAAGTGAAAAAATAAAAAATGACGGAATGACAAAGTAAGATTCCTACAGCAAAATGTTACGACCAAAGCTCTTCAGCAATACGATAGTGAAGAAAAGGTGCAAAAAGGTAGTCACTAGTCACTCTAAGCTCGTATTTTGACAGACAACATTATTCAACAAAACGTTATTATTATTATTATTATTCTGTGGTACGAACACCAAGTTATTCGAACCTCGTAAGATTTGAATGGTTATAACATTCTTTAAGGATGATGCTCCTTTTAGAAAAATATGAACTAAATGAGAGGATCTAACGGCACCAGCAAGTCAAAATCAAATGTTTTAATGATACGTTTTCCAAAACTAAATTAAAAAAGTAGAAACCTTTTGGAAGCTTCCAACTTCTGTCTTAGATCAGCAATCTCGGCTTCTGCAGCAGCTAGTCTCTGTTGAGATCTGGCCTCGGCTTCATTTGCTGTTTTGACTCGTAGTTCCAACTTGTGCTCATCAAGGGAGGACTTCAAACTTTGAACATAGGCCCATGCCTTGTATTCCAAATCCCTAGCTTCCAGGACATCTCTGCATAAGACAGATCAAAAAGAATATGAAAATTAAAAATCCATTGTAAATTTGTAACCAATATAGCTAAAAACAAATGAATACATTGGTTTCGTAATCAACATGAGAACAATATATCTATCTAAATACAACACACCATCACAAGATGACGTAACAATTCTTTGAAGTCACAAAGTGTATTAATGAAAAAACAACAATGATTATTAATTATTCAATGAAGCAATATACCTGTATCCAGCAATTATTGTGAAGGTCAAAGTTACACGGAGAAAACAATACAATATAATAGAAATGCTCTAACCTTGAATCAGTGGATTCACGTCTAAACATTTCCAGAATAAGCTTTAACTCGGAATCACTCTCTTTTAAATGTTGAACCTACAAAGAAAGTAACAATAAGTGGGAGAAAAGGAAAATCTAATACAGCTACATCAATCATCGGCTACATGGAAAATTCAATGCAAATTAGTCAAAATATACTTTAACAAGACTGATTATTTGTTAGTGCTCAACAACTCTATGTAGTAACTTTTTAAAATGGAACTTAATAAAAAAAAAAATTTACATAAACACATACCATAATTTGCAATTTCTGTATCTCAGCAACCTGATCTGTCGATCTAGCAGATAAAGTTTCACACTCTTTCACCTGTTTCAAAAAATAAGGTAAAATAAGGTAACACAAAACCCTGTAATAAAATTTTTGAACATCACCACACAAACACACTCACCTTCCTGTCAAGAATGCTAGAAAGAGATCGCACATCAGCCCGCAAAGAATGCACATCTGAAGCAGTCTCTTTATATTTACGTAATTGACCTTGCATGGTTTCCATTTCCTCAGGAAATGAAGACACCAAGGCCTTAAATTCTGCTATAATTTCTTTCCTTCCTGTAATACAGGGTATTTCCATCACAATTGAAGCATAAAACCAGCAATGTAAAAAGCCCATAACACAAACTAAACAGAACTAATGATAGGTTTCTTCTAACCAGGTTCTCTTGAAGCCTGTTCCAGCTTTGTTTCAATCATTTTTCTTTCATCAACCAGTTTCTGTATCTCTATCCTGAGATCTGTTGCTTTTGAGTCAACAATTGCAGAAGATCTTCGAAGAACATCAACCACATCACTAGTAACATTTAGTTCCCTTTCCTTCCAGACAAGAATATCCTTCTCAGCCTACAATCTCCAAAGACATCATTATTATCAGCATCAGAATGAAACCTTTGCAAGAAAATGACAGATGAAGGCATAAATAAACTACCGACCAGTTACAACCTGTAGTTTCTCATATGAGGCTTGATACTCAATGACTTCAGATTTTGACTTCTCAATTTGGTCTCTCACTAAGAGGTAGGTTTGGGAAGAGGAAATGCATGCTAAATTCTTCAATTTGTTCTGTCAAGTAAAACCCCATTTGTAAGAAGAGTTTGCTTTCAGGAGAATAATACTGTTTTAGTTGTGGAATCACGTGTACACAAATAAAAACTAAATACAGAATAAACCAACCTGCAGATTAGATAACTGTTGTAATATTCTTATCCTCTCCTCATAAAGACTCTTTAATTCCAAAAGCCGAGAAGAAGCTTGATCCTGCAGAGATCTAATCAGTTAGCATTGCTAACCTATTTAAATAAATTAGTCCGAAAGGTGAGTGACTAAAAGATCCAAAATAATACCATTAGCTCTTTGAGAGAAGACTCCAAATCTTGTAGATCTTTTACTTTATCTCTGATTTTGTCACCACTAACATGCTTGCTCCCTAGATTTAGGACAGGGAAGCCCACCCCTTTTGCAGCATCTCTCTGTGCTTTAAGAGTTGCTAGTTTGCAATTATTCTCTTCTAATTCAGCTACCGTACTTTGCAACTCTCCTTCATAAAACGATTGAAAAAACAACACTTTAACCTTATAGAACATTCTGTTACCTTCCATACAAAAATTCTGACCATCTAAACAAAGTCCACCTTTTAATTTGGGTAATTTTTAAACAGTAGCCCCCTAAACTTCATGCCTCGTGTCAATTCACCAAGAATGATCAAATAAAATAAGGTTTCTTAAACAGTATCTTTTGTTTTAATCAATCAAGTGTCCATTACTTTAGATAAATAGCTAAAAGTTGAGGTTATGGCTTTTAATAGTATTAAGACTGTCAGAATAACAAGATAGAATTGAGATTCCTTCGAGTCCCTTGTGGATGTATATCCCAAGCCAAAGAAACCATTATCCTAATCTGGAACTTAACTAAGTTACAAAATGACTGATACCCCAATTGCTTCCGACCGAATGATAAAAGTGAGTAGGTGAACAGTGCACCAACAATTTCTTTCTTTTTCCGTTTTGTTGCCAAGTAGGAAACCAAAAACGTTAACACCAACCTTTACATTTACAACTCCCAAAAGACAAATAATCGATCATTTTGCAGAGTAGTTACCTCTTAAACGTCTAAGCTTAGCTTTATTCTTTGCATCAAAGTCTTGATGACTCTGCAGTTCCTTTGAAAGTGATCTGTGCTTCAAAAACATATCAATAAATGCCGACCTCCAGGTCTTAGCTTCAAGAATGCTTTCTGTATTTCGCCGGCAAGCGTCTAGCAAAAGAAGCAATATACACCGCAAGATGAGAGACAATTCGCAATACAAAGCTTTGGAATAAAGCACCATGTAAAATTAAAACTTACTCGGTTCTACATCTCTTGGAATCCTTTTCAACATCGCAGCATGTAATCCATCCTTTTGACACCACAGATTGTCAATTGCAACTATGAAATTACTTAGGCTGTTCTTAGTATTTCCATAAGTTGTCTCTCTATCAACTTCCATCTGATCAGAGGAGTTACACATCGATGAACTTTCAGTTGCACCCGTTTCTGCAAGTCGACTAAGAAATGCCTCATGAAATGTGGACTGTACTCCATCTGAAAAGCGTACAAAACCTCATTATTTATAAGCACACTTCAACAATCACATTCCGGATGCATCTACAAGCTCACAAGGTAGGAGTCATATCTTATAATACACTAAGTTTGAAATACATAACTGAATGCAACGAACAAGATTTAACTAATAAGCATACAAACATCATGTTAGAAAAAAAAAATCCAAATTACCCAAAATGTAGCGGCAGACACAAAAAACTGCATGTATATGGTGCAAAAGATTCACAGAAAATAACAATTGAAAAATGGCAATTGGTATTTTCATTATTGTTATTCCTTTTGAATGTAAAACAAGTATTTTACCTATTAACACCAATGAACATTTCAATCATGCCATGCTAGTTAAAGCTAAATAATTCGAACCCCTAACATCATAAAATAACATGAACCGTGTCAAAATGATCCTCACCCTCCATGATAGACTTGCAATCAACGTCCTGCTTGCTGCATGTCTCTCTAGTACGGATCGAACATGATTCCAAGTCATGAGCAAGCTATTGTCAAAACATAGAATTAACATCCCATCAAGCATTACATGATACTGTATACATTAAGAAAGAAAGAAACCACATGAAGTTACACAAGTGAAACAAGGCAGCAGCAAAACAACCAAAAACAAGAGTCCTACCTTTTCCCAAGACTTATTGACAACTGTTAACGTGGAATCATATGGCTGATGTTTTTCCTTCAGTTGAGAGAATTTATTCTCGAGAGCCAAATACTCAACTTTCTGTGTCTCCAACTTCTGTATGAGCTTTTCATTTCGATATTGAAGAACAGTAATATCAAGCTTAAAAAGGGAAAAAGAGAAACAGTCAGCCCAAACAAGATATCATATGTGCAATCCAAGGGGGGGAAAGCACAAACAAGTAGAGTAAACGTACAGTAGCCATCCTATTGGAAGTACTACCATGTTTTTGCTGACTTTAAAGAATGAAAACCTAGAGGCTCGCCTCTCATCTGCATGTATAGACTAACACCTATTGACTAGGAACTAATATCGGGATTTGGCTCGTATGTCCCCTTATCTGTGTCCCCTTTCATGTCTCTATTTAACTAACACGACCTTTAATTGACACAGTATGATATTGTAATTAATGACACGGTATGATATTGTAATTAATGTCATAATTATTGAATGGACATGACAGGAAGACAGAATCCATAATAAACATCCTTTCGATCCGGACGTCATCAATTAAATCAATGAACAAAAACGAAAAACAAAAATCTGAAAAGAACCACAGAAATGAAAGCAAAAACTCCTACACCCGTCACATGTTTCCAATTAATAATAATCAAAGAAAATGGAAAGCACTTTATCAGTCTCCAACGGCTACACAACACCCATTAACAATTTGGGGGAAAAAATCAAGTCGTCATGACAGATTGCAAGAAAGGAAGGACGGTCAACCAAATATAGATTTCTTCCAGCGAAAAGGAAAAGTAAAAGAAATCAATAGAATATCTCAATTAAACGCATATCAAAGATTAATATTAGCAAATTGATATTATTTTTTAAAATTAACAACGAGGAACAGATTCTTTCATCCGATCAATTCAATGTTCTGAGCAAACGAATTAATCAACACAACAAGTTCTTAAGCTTACATCGGTATAGCAGACAACAAAAACATCAAATTACCAATGTGCCAAACACCAAAACGAACCCTAAAACTCCGAAAATACTCTGAAGCATTAAATAGCGAGAAAACCTTACCTTCTTGTCCTCGGAAATGGGCAAAAAGTGCTGCTTCTTTGCAGCGGCTGCTGTCGGGGATGATATGGTGCTAACATGGCGGCGTTTCCGGTCAGGTTCTCCCGTGCTTCCCATCGAAACCCTAGAACCGTCGCGAAACGGCTTCTCACATCACTCGAGCCACCAAATTCTCTGCTCCAACGAAACGAAACCAGAAACAACAAAAACAAGCCCCAAGGCAAATCGATTCGGAACCAAACAAAACTATGCAGAAACCAAACTACGAAACCCTAGGTAGGCAATCAAATCACCAGAAAACTCCTGATTCCAATCCCAAAAACCGACTGGTCTCCTTTTTCCCCTGCTTCCGAAACGAAATTATCCAGAAACCCTAATTCGAAGCTCTCTCTCTCTCTCCGAGCTCTCGAGCCTCTGTGAAGAAACGCAGTGCCGCTCGCTTTCTCTCTCCTCTTTTTCTCTCTAGCTCTCTCGCTCTAAGAGGGAGGAGAGGGAAAAAAAAATAAACTGGTAATTATTTGGTTTTATTTCTTCGTCTTTTTTTCGTTTTCCCTTTTTTTTTTTTTTTGTGCGTGGGAGGATGAAATTTCGGGACGTCTGTGAGGGTATTTTGGGTATTAAGCGAGACGGGGGTGCTTGGATTTCCGTCCAACGAGTCTGAATTACTGTGATTACTTCACCGGAAGAGAACATAACTGGGTGAATGCTAAAATTTATTGGTTAATTTTGTGACTGTGGACTAAAAGACCTATGTTTAACAGCTATTGTCTAATAAGATACTGACAAGTGGCTTTCGTGAGATTGAGAGCTAACAGCGAATCATTGCCCGGAGGGACTAAACCCACTTGCAAACATGATAGGCTTGCATGTAATAGGACAACATACTGAATTTTTTTTTTTTTTGCTGAAAAAAATTTATAATTTGCTGTTTTTTATATGTTTTTTTCTCAAAAAAAAAAAACAATTTTTTTTCGACGAATAAACAATAAAATATAAATTGTTAAGTGTTTTTTTTTTTAGAAACTAATATAATCTTAGGAGCGTCTGCGGTAGAGTCCTTCTGAGGAGCATTATCGTAGAGCTCATTTTTACAGCCGTGTTATCGAAATTAAAAAGTCCTGATGGTGAAGGTACATTAAGTGCAATATAGCTCTAGTTTTATGTGATAAGTCATTAAAAAAATTAAAAAATAAATAATCATCTGTAAACAGGCACAACGTCGCCGAGGGGCTTGCCAGTGGAATGTCGACGTTGAGGTGGGGGGACTCGTAGTCAGGGTCGGGGGGGAGGGGCACATGGATCTGGCGTAGCTAAGAGAGGCGGGACTAGGTCGTCACAGATCTGCTGGTCGGGGACTGGGCATGCAGGGGGCACCTGGGTCGCATGGGGGGCTTGTCGTCTTAGGGAAGGAGGGGCCTGGGTCGTGCAAGGGGGGGGTGGGGTGGTGTGTGGTATCCATGGAGATGTGAGAATTGGCCGACGGTCTTCTCCAGTGCTATGATTTTCGATTCTTGAAGTTCGAGCTCAGATTCCCAAAATTCAGTTTCTTTTTTTTTTTTATTTGAACAAATGTTTTAAAAGAGAATATTTGTATGTATTCAAGTGCATATAAGATCCGGTGCCATCTATTTTATTACACAATCATTATTGACCCTTAGATTAAACCCTGCCCAGTGTTTCTAAAAAGAGCTTTACCACCGACTTTTTCTATAATTTTAAGTTGAATATATCAGCTAGTCTTTTCATCATAAAGCTTTTTAATAAAAGAAAGAATTAGATTGGCCTCGAAATAAAAATGTGAAGCCACACGAAAATTAAAAATAAAGGAATTTAGATTGGGATTAAAAAAGTGAGGCCTTAGTTATTTATTTACTTATTTTTTGGTAATCTTCAACAAACAGAAAAATTGACAACATAAGAGCGCACTAAAAAAACATATATATTATACAAGGCATACACGCATTTATTATTACATTTGAAAAAAAAAAAAAAAACCTATGAAGTTCATAGTACTCAAAAAAATAAAAAAGAAAGAAAGAAATTTACATTAAAAGTACAATAACGAGACTGAAACTAAAAAAAGATTGTCATTCATCTTTCATGGCATGTTCATGTCTCTTCTTTTGCCCAACTTCCACAAGCAAAGTCAAAAGAGCCTCGCACACTTGAGAGGCATCAGCTTCACTAGGGTCATCCGACAAAGACGAGTAAACCATCCACGCATGGTCCATCTTGCGTTTTGGCCTCACCACAACAGACCCCGGGACTCCTGCATCGCGGCACAAGACGAGCCCGTCGCTCTTCTCGCCATACCTGATCTGCACCAGCTGAGCACAGGCAGCCATTGCTGCACCAAGGGGCATTATCACTGGTAGCGGTAGTGTTGGGGACTCGGAAAGAGGACCGACCATAGGTAGCTCTGCATGCGCAACACGTGACAATGTAGCTAGCACGGCGGGAGTGATTGCAGCTTCTGTGTGGAATGAAACAACGGGAAGTTCCTCTGGCAAGTGGTGTTTCTTCAGAAATTCCTTCCTCTTGTCGTAGGTTAGATCTTCAAGAGCTTGCAAATCACCCTTCATAATAGCGATTAGAACGGTATTAGAATATATCATTCTTAAGGACTCAAATTGGAAAGTTTTCCGCACGAGTAACCATCATTCAAGATTATTTAGGGAGAAAGAGAAAAATAGCATTTTTGAAGAGAGTAATAGTAAATTATAGCATAAAATTTTGAACATAGTAAAAAATAGCATAATCAAACCATACAATATGAAATAAAACCCCTTATCCTTCCTCCTTTTCTCTCTCTCTCTCTCTCTCTCTAATATGAAACTATGCACATAAATTTGTTATTAAAAATTAACCGAAAATATGTTATTTTCTAGGAAATCCAATGATTTCCAGAAAATCTTGGATTTTCTCGAAAATATATGCTATAAATTTATTATCTTTTAAAAAACATGCTATCAAGTTCAAAAATACATAAGAAACATGCTATCAATTTCAAAAGTACATATAAATTATGCTATTTGATATAATTTCCCTAATTACATGAAGCACCATACGAAAAAAATAAAAATTAAAACCCTTCACTACTTAAAGGTGTTATTTGGTAAGAGGGAAAGAAATATAGGAAGGACGGAAAGGTACATATCCGAGATATTGGATTCCCATCTAGGATCAAGATTGGAGTCCTACGGAGGATTTAGGATCCCTAACCAATCCATTCCCTCCTACCAAACGACCACAAAATCTTAAAAATCGGTATCCCTCCTACAGACCAAGGCATAAGTGTTGCTGATACTGTGTTCTCATTGACGAACACTAGCATGTTTCCCTAGCATATGAATGCACAAAAATCTCCCCAGAAAGAACAAAATAAATTTCATCTCTCTTCTAGCAACAAACAAAATTTTATGTACAAAACAACAATCCACCGCGTTGGCCAGGACATAAATAAATAACAAATGCTGTCACTGTTTACCACCCTCCTTTTTTATGTTTAAAGGAAAAAGACCCGACGGTTTTGTATTTGAGCACAAATTTGAATATGGAAATAATTCTGCAGATATAAATACACACACACACACACACACATATATATAAATATAGAGAGAGAGAGAGATGTGCTACCTTTATCACTTTACAAATCAGAATCTCCATTAATTTCCGTAGATTTACATAGTCTCCAAGCTGCCCTTCCCGTAAAATATCTGAAGCAATTGGAGTACCACCATATGGACTTTGGGCCAATGCCAAACCAGCGACCTTATCCTTTAAATCAGACCAATATAATGATAAAGCAGCTGCGGCGTCTATTCCCCCTTTGCTATGTCCAAGAAGCAAAACTTGTTTCTTGGAACCCCAATAGATTTCCTCAATGTAATCCTTTATCTCCCTGGCATTTTTTTCGACTGAAGCCTAATTTGCATTCATCTAAGCCTGTTAGCTTAAAAGCCAAGTGAAATACAGTGCATAGACATTTAATTTAAAAAAATTTTAAAAATACCTCACTATGAATCTTGACAATGTGACAGGTGAGACCCATCTTTGAGAAAGTCGTTTTTGTATTGACGAAATAAAGTGGGCCGTGGTTGCTGAAAAGACCTGTATATTACAGGACGTAGTCAGGATTGAACACAGTGTATTATCCTAGAACTTGTACAAACTCTAGAACTAATGTGAAAATAACTCCATTAATCCCAAAAAGGAGTAATAAATCAGGTTTATCACATGACTCATAAATAAACATCCATAATCCACGGTTAAACATTTTCTTTTTCTTTTCTTTTTTTTTTTTAATAATTAATCCGCAAATGAGACCATACAAGTCAACGTTGGTACATTACAGTAAAAGTCCAATATTAATGATCTTACTTAGAAGCCAATATTTGAAAGTTATTATGAAAAACTGCCTAGTACAGATTACGGTTTTACTACTACTCATATTCACAAGTTCACAACTTCCAAATTTCGATTCAAGTTTGGTGTGCAAGATCTTAGGTAGATGCTTGAATTTAGTCTACATTTATGAGAGAGTAAAAACTTCTAGCATAGGATGCAAGATGATGGTGTTGGTGGAATTACTAAATTCGCCCTATGATGTTGAATATCTAAATAGAAGCTTGATCCTATTGTTCATATTTCAAATATATATATACCTGGAATCAACAAGTAAACCAATGAATTTGGCAACCTGTGAACGCCATGCCTGTCAGAGTGGAACAGCCGAATCAAGAATGAGTACTCATTCAATGCAGATATAGGTCTGTGCAATGTTAAACAGGATTAGATACCTGATACTATCCACAATTTCCGTGAATCTTTCTGATCCGTCTTCGACTGGGGGCATCTCTGGATCACGTTGCAGCCACCCTATGTCATCAGCAGATCCCTGGACAGTTTTCCGCACCCGATTGATAAGGCTGAAAGTTTAATCATATTTTGTTAGTATTGCCACAGCCTCGCTGACACTGAGCTTGACTTTTATCTGGGTCCTAATTGGCATTCCCATGAACCACTCTAGTAACCATCAGAAACCAGTGATATTTCTGTGTTTCTTTGCTTGGAAGGATGGTCATTATTAATTAAATTCCAAGTTAGACAGCATCTTGTAATATCCGAACTTCTTGGAAAGAGCTGTGGCCTTTTCAAAACTTATGAATCAAAAGGACTAGTCTACAACACAAGAATATGCGGTATGCTGAAAACCAATACCCTTGAAAGATAGAAATGCCTGTTTGACCATTATGATTCGACTGCACGATGGTGCCAGAAATTTCAGATGAATTACTAGCAGAGATCCTCCTTGTTCCGTCATTTATAGAGGGAGAGTCACTTGAAGATGCAACATCACTAGAGCCACGCAGAGATCCCTGGGTCAGCCCAGATGAAAACGTGACTAACTCTTGTCCATCGGTAACTTCCACATTTCTAGATGAATGTTCCACTGCAAAAATAGATAAAATAGTATTTAAGTCTATCCAAAATAACTCAGAAAAATAGGTATATGCATGTAGAATGTACAACATCCGAGGACATGAGTAACAGTTTGTTCAAATGTGTTCTAACATTAAATTCTACACCAAAGTACAACTACGACCATTACTAAAAGGCGAAATTATGTATAAACTACAATGATTGGTCAGGGCATGGACTCCAAAGGAAGCCTTTAATTCATTTCAAATGCATTAAATACGGTTCGGAAAGCGAGTGGTGTTAATTTGTGTTAGACCTAGTACCATTAAAGGAAGGAAATAAAGTGGTCTTAATTCGTGTTAGCCTTAGTATCATCAAAGGAAAAATAAACAGCAAGCAACAGTTTAATAGGTTTCACGTTTATATTCTACATATTAAAAAAAAATTAATTTCACACCTTAAAATTCGTTGTTGACTACAAAATCAAGGCCAAACACAAAACAATAAACATTAAAGACAATAGGAAACAAACATAACATAATCCAAAGTTTATTTACAATAATGAGATCCATTTTGCAAGTTCATTATTACGGGTAGTTCCTACAAAGAAAAGGATCGGACTGATGGCGTATATAATACTTGAATTCTCGATGTAGATGCTACATAGTTGGTTCTCATCCTTCAGAGACTACGAGTGTATTAGGAGCATCCATCAACAAAAGGATCACCCTAAGTTGATCATCTCATGGATATTGAGAACGAATCAAATCAGATGGTTCTATTTCTCAATCTTTCTATTTGCTCCTACGGAGCCAAGATCGAAAATATAACATAATCCACATTGGAAACTGAAACTTACCCGAAGAGTCAAAGAAACAGTCAGTTATGAATGAGGTTGTTTGTGCAAGATACGAGGCAGCTTCATTTAGGGACGGGACCGACGTAAACAACTGAGGGATAAGCTCCTCAATTCTTAAACTATCATTCTGAGCACCAAAAAAAAAAACAAAAAACAAAAAACAAAAAACAAAAAAAAAAGCGAGGAAATTGTTAACACATATATACATATATATATATATCGTTTCTAAATATATATATAAGTCATATGAATTATGAATCTTTCTCCGTGGAATACTTTATTAAAAATAAAGGAAAAAAAACATCATTTTCTGTAGATTGCTAAAAATATCCTGACCAGTTATTGGCTGCCAACTTCTTCTTTTTTTTTTTCACATTGGAATTTAGAAGCAACAGTATTAGTGATCAAGAATCAAATAAGAGTTAAAAAAAAATGGGAAATAGAGAGAGAGATACCAAAAACGGCGTGGTTGATTCTCCGCGATTCCAGTTTCCAGATTGCATCATAGATTTCACTTTCTGCCAAATCCAACCCCAAAACATAGCAGTTTAGTTTTCAAGGTCAATTGGATCACAGATTCAAGAAAAATGCATACAAATGCAGTTTCATACGCACACACAAACACACACACACACACACTTATATGTGGTTCACCAAGTGCATATATACATAGTTTGGGAGAATCCAAAAACAAAAAACAAAAAACCCAAAAAAAGAAAACAAAAAAAAAAGCGAAAATTGAATTGCAGATCAGACAGAAATAACAGATTAGAAGCGGTTGTTTAATAAATTTGGGAGAAGAAAATGAAAATTAGAGATTTAAAAAACAGAGGAAAGATTGGGAAAATAATGATGCTTTTTACCTGAGAAAATTTCAAGTTGGGCATATACTAGCGCGCCAAATGAAAGAAAGGAATCGAATCGAATTGAATTGAAGTGAGATTTAGGGCTTTTGGTATAAATGTTGCAGAGATTTGGGAGGCGAGAGAGAGAGAGAGAGAGAGAGAGAGAGGTTTCTTAACGGCAACGCAATAACTGGAGAAACGAATGATTATACGACGTCGTTTCATTCGGTCGTTTTCCATGTGCCTGGAATTGGTCGCAGAACGCTTGTCCTTTAATAATAATAATTATTATTATTATTATTATTATTTCCCATTATTATTATGTTTAAAGATTGTTTCTTGGAAAGTTGAGTAACTTCAAACTTTTTTCTTTTTTTCTTTCTTTTTCTTGTGCTAAAGATTTTGTTGGAAGGTTGGGGACACATCGATCTCTATTATCCTACTCGCGTTTTCAAGGTTTCCCACTCACTTTATTGAGTTACAGTCCTTGTTAGATTATGCAAGAAAGTATCTCGATTGATCCACAACCTATATATTGTGGTTGATGCCCTATCCAAACTCTAATTCTATACTCGATTTACTGGACAATTGATTGTTGGGATTTTATCAAAAACAACCTGTCGAGATATGATAAAGTTTCAAGCATACGTCTTTTTTTTTTAGCATCATTGATGAATTTGTTATTATTAAAAGGTTTTATCTTATGTATTATGAGAATATTCATTCCATTTGATATGTTTGTATCTCTAGTGAGTTTAATAAAATTACCCTTGAAACAAAAAAGGCTATTTTACCAAACTAAATGTCAAGGATGACATAAATACTTCTTCTTCTTCTTCTTCTTTTTTAATTTAGAAGCGGAAAATTCAAACTCTGCATCTTTAAATAAAATCAAATATGACATTATCGTTAAGTTATACATGCAACCACTACTCCCCCTCTAAAGAAGATACCGTTTTTCGAAAGGGAAGAGACACAAACAAACTTTTTTTTTCGAAAGGGAAGAGACGCAAAGTTTTACCCTTTTCTCTTTCGTTGAAAATAGACCAACTTTTACTTTAATTATTAATCCCTTGGCCTCATTTTTTAAGCAAGAAAACCAAATTAAGATAATGACATAAAGTTGCAGCAAACTTCATACACTTTCTTTCGTCTCCAATCCCACTTTTGCCTCATCAACTTTCTACCCACCAAAAAAAAAAAAAATTAGCTTGCTCCAAACAGGAAACCTTCTTAGTTATTTCTCTAAAATGACATGTTCATCAAGATGCAACCCAAACCCAGTATATTTCTATCTAATCTCATATATATATATATATATATATTAGTGAAAATGGATAGGTAAATATGAAATCAAAGGCTTCGAATGAGAATCCCTTCAAAGGTAATGCCAGGACCAAAAGCCAGACCAAGCCCCCACTCTTCACTCCCTTCTCTCTTCAACTCTTCCCTCATATTCTCCATTACATACAAAATGGTGTTGCTGCTCACATTCCCATAGTCCATCAACGCCCTTCTACTGCACGCCAGCTTCTCACTGCTCAGCTTCAGGCAGCTCTCCAGCTTGTTCAGAATCGCAGGCCCACCCGGATGGACCGCCCAGAACAGCTCGTTGTACTCAAACTTCAGCTCAGCTTTCGCCATTAGCTTCTTGCAGAACTCCTCTATGTTCTCCTCTATCCTCTGAGGAAGGTCTCTCCCTAGCCTGAAGTTTATGCCTTCCTCAGTCAGCTTCCCGTCTATGACATTGTGCGTGTTGGGCAAGAACTGTTGGACGGCGGAATTCAGCTCCATGAAGGGCGATTCTTGATCGGTTATCGGGTCTACCCCAATGATCACTGCTGCAGCCCCGTCCCCGAAGAGAGCGGCTCCCACCAAGTCATAAGGGCGCGCCATGTTTGGGGGGCGAAAACCGAGTATTGTTGTCTCCGAGGTGGTTAGCAAGACTCGGCTTCCAGGGTTGTTCTCGGCGATGTCCTTGGCAACTCGGAGGCCTGTGACTCCACCGTAGCAGCCGAGGAAGTATAGCATGACACGGCCAACGTCAGTGCGCAGGCCAAGCTGGCTGGCAAGGTGGAGGTCGCCGCCGGGGAGGCGAATCTCACTGGAGGAGACGTAGACAATGTGGGTGATGTCTTGGGGCGGCCTTCCCCATTCTTTGATGCAGGCAAGGCTGGCCTCCTTGGCCATCTCTACCACAGCTGGGTTGGCTATCTCAAGCCTTTGGCTGATGGTTGGAGAGCCTTCTCTTGCTAGTTCAGGGTATTTTTCTAGGATGTCCTTCGACATCACTGTATATCTCGTCTTTACCGTCGTAGTTTTGCCTAGCAAAGAGAGAGAAAGAGAGAGAAGTTGTGTATAGTTAGTCTAGATGTCACTGTCTATCTTTTTTTTTTTCTTTTTCTTTTTCTTGTTTTAAACCAAAATAAGGAAAAAGATATGACAAGAAGAGGCATGACACGCGGGTTAGATGAATGACCTAACAAAGACTGTCAATTTGATGCGGGCTCATAAAATCTAATTTTATCGTTTTCCCTTGGATTGAAATGAATCATTTTGCAAACTTTAATATATGATTACAGAGGCAAGGACACATTAATAATTCTTTTTCTATAAAATAAATAAACACTAGATAGGAAATCACGTTGTTTTTAACTTTAATTCCGTATAAGTAACTACTAGAAAATACTCTGCTAAACATTTTATAGTTTTATTTTCCCAATAGATTCCTTAACAAACTAGTAAACACACTCTCAACTGAAAAAAGTTTTTGTCAAACACACTAATCCCATGCCAACTTATTTCATAATCTCGAAACAGCCCTCTGAAATCAATCCCAAAGATGCCCATGACAGTAGAACAAAACTTCGTCTTCGTTATACAAAGAGTGAAATTATAATTTCCTAGCTAATTATTATAAAAGAAAGAAGTAGTTTAATAAGCTTACAGAGGCGCTCCAGTTTCTCCTTAATGGTGACATCGTGGCAATTTGTGTCCCGAATGTAGCCTTCAACTAAGCATTCCTGAGGAATGAGTTGGCTAGGGAAGGCCTTGCCAATTGCAAGAACAGTTGCCTTCCCATGGGTGGGGACGCGCCTAGGCCTAGGAGCTTCACTGCCTTCAACTCTTGGCATCTTTTCTTTAGGGGCGTTTTTGAAAGGAAAAATATAAGTTTGGTTTTCGATTTGATGAAAGCTTGGTGGGATTTTTCATACCCTAGTGTGGGGGAATATAAAGGAGAGGAAGCTTGGCTGGTTCTTGGAGAGGAGTTGGTTTGCATCAAAGGGCTTCATGTAAAGAGAGGATTTCATTATTTATTACAGTTTGGTGTTTTTTGGGTTGATGGGGTTGTACGTGTGACTATAGGAATTCTTTTTTCGGTAACCCAATTGTAACTTAAACAATTAACTAGGGAAAAACAAAAAAGAAAGACCATGACTCTTTAGAGAATGCCAAGGCGAAAAGGGAGTTTCTAGGAAGATTTCCGTGTGCACGTTTATAAGAATTCCATTCCAGATTCTGGATTTTCTTTTCTTGTGACAAGTAAAGCACTGCTCTAACATGGTATTGTTGTGAGAAGGAATAGAAAGAATAAAAAATAAAATGGACATGAGACGGCATTCAAACGAAGTCAGAAATAGTGGTGAAGAAAAGGGTTTATCAAGATAAAACTTTACCCCTTATCTAATTCTATGACAGCATTAAATCGATTAAAATGTGTCAGAGAGAGGGATTTCTTATGGATTGACAATGTACAGGGAAATTTTTGTAGTTCTTAATAATATAAGGTTGAAAATTGTTTACTTGAACTCAAGGGTGAGTTTTGTGATTTTCCAAAAAAAAAAAAAAAATTCCTGCTCTTGCATTGTTTACTTTTAAACTCAGTTCATGGTAAATGAATAACGAACTTACAGTTTAGGCCTTTACCTTCCCAAAGCAAATGGAGCAGATGTGTCAAGATGCTGTTCTTTAGGCATCCTTTTAGATACAAAATCAGCTTCAGCAGATTTTCCCGCAAGCTTTAGAGCGGTTTTTAAATCCTCTAAGCAGACTAACTGATGATGCACTCCTTTCTCCACCAATTCAAAGTATAAACCAAATGCTTCAGAAACTTTTCTAATTTTACAAAGGCCACCAATAACAGTATTAAATGGTTCGATTTCAACACTTTGATGCTTCTGCAAACTGAATTGCAATAACTTACAAGCCTCCGAAAGCTTACTTTTCTGGCAAAGGAAACCAACCAACTCTTCCATTTTAACAGAATACCCATTCTCATAAAGCAACTTCACAAGTTCAAATGCTTTATCTCCCATTCCAGTACTGAAAAGTAGAGTTATAAGATTTGTTGAGAGAGTGATGTTTTGTCTAATTTTGTGCTCCAACATCAACGTAACAAAATTAGCGGATTCCTTAGCACAACCCATTTTGAGAAGCTCCTCAAGTATGCGTTGGAAAGTAGACGCTCCAGGGATATAGGAGCTTCTTATCATCTTTTCTAGAGTTGTCTTTGCCATAAGAGGCTTATCCTTTTGCAAAAGACCATTGATTAAGGACTCGTAGATCTCGGCATCAGGCACAAAATTTCTTCTTAACATCAAGACTAACAGTTCATATCCGGCTTCAAATGTACCTTCCCTACAGTGCCCCATGATCAAAGTCTTATAAGATGGAGGGTCTTGAGTTCCTCTTCTCATTAATTGCCTAAAAATTCCCTCGGCCTTCTTGGTTTTCCCATTTCTACATAAATGCTCAAACATGGGGTTATAAGCAGCAACAAGAGGCCTACAACCAACATCACTTAACAAAATTTCCTTCTTCAATAACTCATCAAACAACTCCTCTGCTCTATCATAGTCCCCTCGTTGACACAAACTGCGTATCAAAGAGCTGTATGTTGCTGAATCTAGCTGAACCTGCAACTCCGACATCTTCAAAAACACCTTCAGTGCTTCATCCAAGCGCCCAGCTTGGCAGTGTGCATGAATCAACGTGTTGAATGTGCACGTATCGGGAACAAACTTTCCCCATCTCATTGTTCCTTCCAAAATCTCTTTTATGTCATCTAGCTTCTGCGCTTCGCAAAGGCCCTTAAGCAGCGTATTATAAGTTATCCTATTCGGCTTCAACCCTCTACTAGTCATCTCCTCCAAAACAAACAAAGCCTCGTCAATCTCTTGTTTCCCACAGTACCCCCTAATCAAGGTCGTGTAAGTAACAACATTTGGATTCAAATCCTCGCTCTTTTTACTCATACCCCTCACAACATTTCGCGCAATATCCACTTTCCCCACCCTACACAATCCATCAACAAGCGTATTATACGTTATGACATCAGGCTCGCACTTAAACCTCGACATTTCCTTGAAAAAATGGAAACCCTCATCAACCATGGAGTTCATACAGAACCCCCTAATCAAAACATTAAAAGTAAAGGTATCCGGTATGACTCCATACGTGCCAAGCATTTCATCGAACACATTGCGGGCCATATTCGTCCGGCCCCGTTTGAGCAAAATCGACAAAAGACTATTGAACGTAATGACAGAAGGAGAAATACCAACTTCTTTCATCGTCGCAAACAGCTTCACGGACTCCTGAAACAACCCGGCTCCGCCGTAGCTCCTTATCAAGCTATTGAAGAACCGATCTTCGAGCTTCACTGACCACTTCTTCTCGATCGAAAACAGGAAATTACGCGCCGCGTTGAGATTCCGGGCACGACCCAAGATTTCTAACATCATGAAGCACGACTGGTCGGTGTGAGTGAACCCCATTTGTGGGACCCAGTTGAAGAACTGAAGGGCTCTGGACGGGCTGGTGATGAGGTGGAGAGTCTGGAGCACGGTGGTCTTAGAGAGAGGAGAGGGAGAGAGTGCGGAGAGAGAAGACTCGAGGTCAGTCGACCAGGGCGTGGAGTTGATAAGCCTCGACATTGCTCTGGCTCGTTTTGTTTTGGAGTTTTTTCGATCCGTCTCTTCGTTTTCGACACAGTTTTCGCTTCGTCGATGAGAATAACACCTGGGTTTTGGAAATGGTAAAGATTAAAAACAATGTAGTTTAGTATTGACGAGAATTTCAGAACTGGGTTTATTATTACCTGAGAATTGAAGCAGGAGAGAGGAGTTGTTTCACAAGAGCTGCGGATTTTCGACTGAGAGAGATGGAATTGAAGGCCATGAGATCGTGGTGTTTGAAATGCGCGGGTATTTTGTGTTTCGGTTTGTGCCGTTGGCTGGAATATATATGTGTGTGTGTGTATATATATATATATATATATTTTTTTATGACTCTTGCACGAGCAACCTAAGCTAGTCAAAAAGGAAAGAGAAAAATATTTACTGGTAAATATGGGGCAGGGGATTTTCTGATACGCATTTTCACAATTGTTTGTAAGTCCTAATAATAAGTGATGAGGGGATTTGAAGCAAATAATATTCTTTAAATAATAATTAAAGTGAATAACAGATTTTAAAAATATTTAAATTTGTAGTAAGTGATTTAAACTCTAAATTTGATTGTATGTGTAGTTTAGAGTTATCTTTTTTTTTTTTGAAACAGAAATTTCATTAAATTTAATAAAGAGATATAAAGACACAAAATATAATAAGGTGTCGTTTGGTGCACCCTTTTAAACTCATAATCAGTAGTTTAAACTGAGTTGATGTCGTTTGGTGCACACTTCCATCTGAATCCATTAACTGACCCGTTGCACAGTAAACCAAAATGCGTTTACTGTGCAACCATTCGCTGGCCCTGTTACCTGGCGCCTGAACCTCCCCACCGCTTCTCTTCTCCCTCTGTCGTCCCCCATCTGGTTCTCCCCTGTAACAAGTAGTCTGCCATTTCTCTTCCCCATGTGCATTTGGTATGGCTTCGTCTGTCGACTCCAGGTGTGGGTTTTCTGGGCATTGGAATCGAATATATTCGATTCCCTGTGCCCCTGATGTTTGCGTCTTTTCTTGACAATCCCCGACACCCAGAAGTCCACACATCTAATAAAGATTGGTTATCTTTCCTTGGGTTGGTGTTTGAGGCTTCGCTATTGCCGTCGCCATTTTCCCTCTCGCGATTTCAAATCCCCAAACCCCGTACTTTATAGTTGACGGCGTCTTCCACCAGCGAACCCCTTTCCGATTTCAGCCGGGGGACTTCGGAACCCGCCGAGTCTGTGCATCTGAGACTAGGCTTTGGTGCCGCCGGGCGCAAATGCGGCGCCGACCAAGGTCCATGAAGCAATCTCGAAGTTGATGTGACCATCGGATTACACATTATTTCAGACAAAGGAAATCATCCCAACGAACTATAGCTTCCTGCCCTGAACCTACTTCGTCGGCCGTGTACTCGTCCTCCGGCTCAAATTCGGTTACCCAAGTATGGTATCTTAACCTTTTACAACTGTTCGTTGATTGTGAACTGATTTAAGTGTATGCCCATTTCCGGTTTTGCCTGCTACATGATTTAGTTTACCATGTTTCCTTTCTTTTTGGGTTTAAGCTTTCTTTGTGCAATTAGTTGGTGGAATATTGTTATTGCTCGCAGAGTTAATGGGCTGGCTCTCGTTTTAGAGAATTTTTTGATGATTTATAATATTATCTTTGGCTCATGTTATCTGTTATGGAACCTAAAAGTTGATTTTTTCTGTTTGGCGAAAGATTGATCTTATTTCATGCATTTTCTCAGAGACAAGTTTGAAGGAGAGTATAACATGTTTCACTGCTTTTTTGCTTTTTACTGTATTCGGCCATTTGGTCATCCATTAGCAGGTCCACAATTCTTTTTTTGTCTGATGTATAACATGGGATCAGTGGCTTGGTGTAGCTCGTGGTTTATTCAATGTTTGCTACAATGAATAATTTCCAATACCTGTTTAGGCTCTTCAATTAGTTTAGTGACATGTCATCGAACATGGGATTGTTTTTTTTGAATTTACACTTTTTAAACCCAAAACTCGTATCGTTGTCGTACACGTATAAAAAATTGTAAACGTAAATTTTTTTGTTCCCTTGTCTTCGCTATATTAAGGAAATGCCTCGTAAATCATCGGGTGAGACTTTTGTTTGGAACCCCGTCAAAGAAAAACGGTTACTGGAAAAATTGGATGACTTCTACTCATCCAATCCCGGCCGACAACCCGGGAAGCAGATATATGAGTTATGGGCCAAAGAGTTTAACACCGAGTTTGGTGGCGTTGCCGCCCACGGCGATACTTTATACCAAAAAAAAGATCGTATGAAAAAAATTTATAAGGGCTGGAAGTTCTTGCAAGTCCAGACCGGCCTAGGGTACGATCTGGTAACCGAGACAGTTGTTTGCTCAGATGAGGCGTGGCAGAGTTTCATAAAAGTAATATTTATTTTCTAATATAATTCATGCTATATATATTTATTAATCATTTGAGTAGTAGAGACGGATGATTGGATGATTCATTTGCAGGTGCATCCAGAGTGCAAGCATCTCCGTTACGAGGGCCTTCGCCATAAGGAGTTGCAGTACAACGTTTTTGAGAAAACTCACGCGGCTGGCGCCTACGGGTATGGCTCAGTTACGATGGGGGACGGCAGTACTCCATCCGTAGAGTACGAGTTCAACTATGCCAACTCCGAAACACACCCGTGCTTAGACGAGGACCTAACACCGACCGCCTGTGGCCGGCAGGCCGACACGCGGCCTGTGCCCGACGTAGCCGGTCCATCCCGACGTAGTGGAAGCCATGGTAAGAGAAAGCAAAGGGATGCAACCGATGAGATGGCGTACTCAGCTATGAAGGAAGTCCGAGACTACTTCCGAGGCCGATCACAAGGTGGAAGTGGCAGTGAGCAATCAGTCCAAAACGGTGGCCTTGTTCAGTGCATGAACATAATGAAGGGGATGGGTTTCTCAACACATCATCAGATGATGATGTGGCACTATTTAAATAGTAACCCACAACTGATGGGTCCATTCTGCCAGGTTGACGATGATCTTAGGAGAGCCATTATTGGCTCCGTCATCAACCCCCAGCCGCCGCCAGATATATGAGTGTTTATGTGTTTTTCCCTGTTTGTTTGTTTTTTTCATAGCTTATTTCTTAAACTGTGACACTTTTTTTTTAACATTTTTTTAAGTTAAATTATTATTGCGTGATGTATTAAGTTAATGTACCAATTAACGCTAAATTTGGACTAACATCTGTGAATTTACTTTTATGTTAAATGTACGATGAATGAATTTAATTACGTTATGTTATGTGGCCAGTTTCCAACTATCTGGGAAAATTTTTTTGACGTACGTTAATGTATAACAGATTATCTAGAGCAAGTATAGTGCAGCACGGCAATATGAACATGAACAACCATGCTTCCGCCCACCACCACGAAGATGACAACCATAGGGCCGAAAACGGCCAACGCGACGTTGGTGCTATGGGCGCAATGGCAGTGTTTGCGACCTGTACATGGCGGCGTAACAGGCGCAGGGATCCTGTACCGATGCATAATTCAAGCTTAACTGGCAGGATGCGGGTGAACGAGATACTAAATGGCCACCCCCAAATAATTCAAGGCATCATAAGTATGGAAGCCGGCACATTCAGAGCGCTAACTGACCTATTAAGCAGTCGGGCATTATTATCGCCAACTAATAACATGACTGTCGACGAGCAGTTGTTCATTTTTTTATATATTTGTGCCCACGGCGCCACAATCCAACAAACATCGTATTTATTCCAACACTCGAAAGAAACAACATCGCGGTGGTTCTATGCAGTGTTATTGGCCATTTGTTCGCTGAAAGACGAGTTCATCAGGCCACCCGACTACACAGCGGTTCAACCGTTGATTCAAGAGCACGGGTACAAATATCGACCGTGGTTTGATGTACGTTATCCGTTGACAATTACTGATATCATTGTATGGCACTACTTTAATAGAAAATCAGATGTATGTTGGAGGGGATGTTAACATTTAAATAGTTTGAATATTTTGCAGGGCTGTATTGGGGCGATAGACGGCACACACGTCCCATGTGTGCCTCCCTATGAAAATGCAGACGGCTGGATTAATCGAAAAGGGTTTCACTCACAGAATATATTAGCGGCCTGTTCGTTTGACATGAAATTCACTTATATGTTGGCCGGGTATGAGGGATCGTGTCATGATGCTCGAATGTTGGAAGAGGCAATTGCATTCAAGGGTTTCCCAATACCTCCTCCAGGTAAAAAGAGTTGGCCTTGTTATGTCAGTAAATTAATCATATTCCACTTTTATTGAAATAGAAAATTGGACTTACCATTCTTATTGTGGTATTTATTTTGTAGGTAAATTTTACTTAGCCGATTCAGGTTACGGTAACAAGGAATGTTTCCTGAGCCCGTATCGTCGAGAGACATATCATATACCTGAATATCGAAGAAGGCGCGACGGGCTCGGCAACCGAAGAGAGGTGTTTAACTACACACATTCATCGCTGCGGAATTGTATTGAGCGGACATTTGGTGTCTGGAAGGCAAGATTCAAAATACTAAAAGGCATCAATAGCTACCCGATGGACAAACAAGCTATGATCCCCGTGGCTTGTGCGGTTCTGCATAATTTCATACGGATGGTGCAGGTTGGGGATCCCTTACACGAAGATTACGCCGGAGATTGTATGCCTGTAAGTGGAAATGTCGATGTGAACGCAGATTATGTATTTGACGACGTAGCCTCTGGTACTGGCCCAAGTACAGGACCGCAGCAACATGACACGAGGATGGATGCCATGAATCGAGTGAGAGATATGATGGCTGATGATATGTGGGACAGATTTCAATCAGCCCCGTGGTATAAAACCACGTGATAGTCGGCGTCGTTTTGTCACTGTTGGCAACATACTGATGGTGGGTGTATTTTACGGCTATTTACGTAATTTCACAAAATATATCGATGACGTTCGTTGATTGGTGTTATAGATTAAAATTGTTAATCGTGACATTTTGCGTTAATAGAACCTATAATAGAATGTTACATTGAGGATAAATGAAAATTTTAAGTTCTTAGTAGTTTGATTAATGATTTTCTTCAATAAAATAAATAAATTTTGTTGGTTTTTTTGAAAAAAGACAGAAGTTGAGATGAAAAAATTCCATTTAGTTGGAGTTAAGATAAGTTACCAAACACAAAAGGCAAAAAAATTGATTAACTCAATTTTTAAACATCCAAACAGGGCCCTTGTTTTTTTTAAACTTTTTAACTCAAACTTTTTTTTACCAAACAATCAACTCAAACTAAACTTTTTATCTCAAACTTTTTACCAAACACTCACCTCTTAACTCAAACTTATCTTAACTCAAACTAAACTTAAAAATCTTAACTCAAACTTACACACCAAACTGACCCTAAATGATCCTATATTACTTGAGATAAAATCCTTCGATAAGAACGTATCCATCAGTAAAGTCTGATGATGCTATATGGGAAAGGCGTATGCTTGAGGCCTGATAATGGGTATATATCTTAGCACACTGAAATCGAACACATGTAAAGCTCTTTTTGACAAAACCCAGACAATTGATGGAATATATCAATCGATCGAGGGCCAAGACTTGGTAGCATTAGAGTCACCACTAACTCCGCATAGAAGCAATTCTAATGGAACCAAAACAATATCAAGACTCAGATCTGGCGGACAAGCAATCAATGTATAAGGTAAGGAGACGACCTTCATTATTAGAATTAACAAACTGAAACACAACACCTAAATAAAATACGGTGAAGACATCGTCATTATTACACACAAAACCACAAACCAAAAAAATAAAAAAAACCAGTTACATAGAAAGAGTCATCGCCGAAAACAAGATCGACATTGTCGAGAGAAATTGGGTTGCCGAAGTCGAGTCGCTGCAAGACCTCCCCGTCTTGCTCCTTCCTGCAACGACGATCCTCCTCCAACAGACTCGTCTCTTTCAAAACTCTCACCATATGATTCTCGCATCCATCCGTAGGGCCGAGAAACCAGAGACAATCCAAAAGCTACACTGGAGTTAGACTCCAAGAGAAGAAAACTATTGAAAAACCATAACTCTCACAATAAGAGAAGAGAGAAAGAAGAGAAAAGTAAAGTTATCTCATATTTAACTCTTTACTTTATCATAAAATGTATAGTTCAAATCCGATATTCTCAACTTAAAAAAAAAAAAAAAAAAAAATTTCTCAAGGTAACCGATGGATTTAACTAATACAATTCTTATCTTGGGACTAATTTTGTGACCTGACTCAAAAGTACAATTGATCAAGTTGGTTTCACGAGAACGATTGTTTTGGAGCTTAAGTTGAAAAATCCAGTAATATCTCCTTTTTTTCCTCAAAAATCCATTAGCATCAAATCTTCCTCAAACTGCTGCAACTGATGAAACCATAAGAGTTTTATGTAGAATTCTAATGAAAAAGAAAATGGTGAGTGCACGATATTGATTAGTCACAATGTAAATCATTAATTTTTTAATTAATCATTAATTGATCAAATCTGAAATAAATAATAGACGGTTATTTTGTTAAATTAAAAAAAAATCAACCATTTATTAGATTAAGTGACTAAAATAGGTCACTCAACCTAATTTTTCTTTTTATAATTTCTTTATTGCTAATTCTCAATTCTTCATCTGCAAACTGGTAATTGAACCACTTTTGGAAACATTATTTTCAAAAGTTTTTTTGGTCATTTTTCCTTCAGCTTAACTATTCATTTTTCTAAACATTAAAAAAAAATTCAATCTTTAAAGTTTATAACTTTATCATTTTAAGTTGAAATGAGATGATTTTTTTTAAATTGCATAGAATTTCGAAAGGAATGAAACAAGATTCATATTGCTAATTTTTTCCAAATATATTTCAAACAATTATGTTTTTTCACTCCAAACAGTACATTTTCACCAAACACATATTTTTAAAACCCAAATTATCTTCAACCTCCAGAACACCATATCCAAAAGTGACCCTTATTCAAAAAAAAAAAAAAAAAATCCAAAAGTGACCCCAAACGGGTCCATAA
This sequence comes from Ficus hirta, assembly GCA_038430175.1. NCBI lineage: Eukaryota > Viridiplantae > Streptophyta > Magnoliopsida > Rosales > Moraceae > Ficus > Ficus hirta. The sequence continues at coordinate 18,763,125 of CM076588.1, read as the reverse complement.
TGTTGTCTTTATAAATATTATTTTAGACGTTCATGTGATAAAGAAAAAATGGACATTTTTCAAATCTAACACCTTCAATTTGGATAATCCTTCGAATCCCTTACTCAAGTTAAAAAAAAGAAAAAAGAACAAAGTTTAAAAGAACAAAGAAATCATTAAGAGTTCGTTTGGATGGAAGGTCGAAATCTTTTTTTTTTTTAAGTTCATTTTTATCTTTTTTTAAAAAGTTAATAAAAATTATAATTAATTTTTAAGAAGTCAATCAATTTCAATAAAAAAATTTCATCTAAAACTCGACTTCAATCAAAAAATTTCATCTTACACTCGTGTTCTAAACGCATTCTTCATCGTTAGACTTGGAATTTGATTAGCAGAAGCTTCCAAACACCGACGAGCGTTGAATGGGAGAATCTAAGGTCAGCAAAGATTCCCGCTTTGAACGGCGGAGGAAGTCTCTCCCTCGTTGGCCCATATTCAGCCCATTTCAGTTTTGTCGTTATTATGAACAGTATCAAATACTTCCTTGCGGTTGTTGTTCGAGCAAAGATTCCTTATCATTGTCGTTTATTAGTGCTATTAATTTTTTTAATATTAATAATGCACCACTACGGAACGCACTTGTTCTCTTTCTTATTCACCATACTGCCATTACAGAGTAAAAATAAAATTAAAAATTCCTCTCCCATTTACTTTTAGCCATTTTTGGTGTTGGATTTTCCACGAGTTAATTATGCTAATCGCAATTATGCCAATCGCCCCAAAATTCACGAATATTATATTATATTTTTGAACTCTCAAAACCACCCTCGTCTCCTTCCAAGTTTCACATGCAGATCTGTTGATGAGCACTAAAGCCCATAATTGATAAATGTAATTCTCTTGATGTACACATGCACACAAATTTGCCAAGTCTCTTGAGGATCAACATCAACCAACTATCTACTTGTCCCTCAAAGTTTTGTTGCTAATCAAAAGCACATAATATGATATATTCTTTCCAATCAGTAATTGTTTGGATAGATTTACTCAGTAAAATTTATTTATGGATCATGATTCTACTCGTTCTGAAGGTCTTTAGTATCGATCTCCCGCGAATTAATATATTCATTGAAAAAAGAAAAAGTAGCCAATGAGGGTATTGCAAATTGAAGCATGATATGTCTGCCATCTATGATACAAAGTTCTTCATGCCCACCAAAAGCAATGTTAATGTGGCCCCACTGGCCATGGATCACCATGTACATTGAACGGGCAAAAAACCACGTAGCCACACCAAAGATGGCAGATCTGTAATTAAATCCAAACACCCATGGCAAATGTGACGACTAGTTGGATTATTATAATTCCATTTGTATATACATACATATACATATATATTTTACTTTTTTCATAAAAAAATATCATATGTTTGTGTATATATATATATATATATCGTGTTTTAAAATTCTTCACTGCCGGCAACCCTCTTAACCAAAAACATATTTTCGGACCAAAAAAAATAAAAATCAAAAATCAAACTCAACAAAAAACAATGCACCTCACAAAATCTCTCCAAACTATCCCCCAAAACTTCCCTTCACCGTTGCAGTTACCCGCCGTTCACCGTGTCCGCTCACCTCCGACTAAAACCCCGCCAACCATTTCCGTTTCCACGTCGGTGACCAACCACGTCACCACCACCACAAACGACAACAAAAAAATGAATTCACAACCACAAAACGACGACGCCGTCGCCGCGTTCTGGGACTACCAGTTTCTCTTCATGTCGCAACGATCGGAGACGGCGGAGCCAGTCGCGCTTCGCGTTATAAACGGCGCCGTTCCGGCGAACTTCCCAGCAGGCACGTACTACCTCGCTGGACCGGGGATATTCTCCGACGACCACGGCTCGATGGTGCACCCGCTGGACGGCCACGGCTACCTCAGGGCTTTCACGTTTGGAGAAAACGACGTCGTTAAGTTCATGGCTCGGTACGTGAAGACCGAGGCCCACGAGGAGGAGCACGAAGCCGGTACCGACACGTGGCGGTTCACGTACCGGGGCCCGTTTTCGGTGTTGCGAGGAGGACGGAAGTTTGGGAACACCAAGGTGATGAAGAATGTTGCCAACACCAGTGTCTTGATGTGGGGTGGACGGCTGATGTGTTTGTGGGAAGGTGGGGACCCCTATGAGATCGAATCTGGGACGTTGAGGACTATCGGGAAGGTCGATGTCATCGACGGCTGTGATTCATCGCCAAAAGGTGTTGCTGTTGGTGGTGATGTATGGGATTTAGCTGCCCGGTTGTTGAAGCCGATTTTGTATGGTAAGTTTATTTTGGTATATACGAAGCGCGCACAATTTTTTCACGGGACATTCTACTGTAAGTTTTACTTTGTTTTGTTTTGCTTCTATATATATGTTTTCTTTAAATTAAAAATGATGAGATTTTAACTCTATATCTTTAGTTTAAGTGTGATATTATCCTGCAAATTTTTTTTTAAGAGGAAATGCCTACAACCATTTCTGCTTCTATATTCTTCTATTAAACTCCTCAAAACTTTTTCCAGGGAAAAAAAAAAAAAAAAAAACCCACTTATAATTTGAAGCATTTTGTATTATAATTTTTTTTAAAAGAGGAATTCTACAATGGGGTAAGATCCAATGAATAGAAACGGATGGATTGATAAGATATATTATGCTAAAATAAACCCTACCACACACAATTAAATTTCCATGTCAAAAAAAAAAAAAAACTCAACTTCGATGGCCTTGGGGGGGGGGGGGGAACTCTGATGGTCTTGATCAGATCTGCCTCCTGTCCCCGACAACAACCCAGCCCCCCTCCCCCCCGGACGGTGACCCAGCGCTCCTTGCAGCAACGGTAACTGCTTGACCTTGCACGAGCCAAATCTACATCATGTTGAGGGGGGGTGATTCGAGTGGCCGAACCCCCACACGTCGTGGGGGGGGATCGCGGAACGTCGTGGGAGGGGGGGCCGACTCACCGGTGTGCCTCTCTCTCCATCAGAATCCTTCTTCTTCTCTGATGGGGAGTATTGAGATTTTTTTTTTGAAATGTTTTGTAGAATGAAATCAGGTATAATAGATTGTATGTTTTTTTAGTGTATCTTTTTAATCTTGATCGTCCAAAAATAATTTGGTGGTCAAAATTTTTTTTACACTATCAATGAAGTAAAAACACTTTATCCCATTGTAGAATTCCCTTTTAAAAAAAAAGGTTCTAATGACGTGATTGTATGTTTTAGTTGAAGCATTTTTCCCCACATAACGAGATATTAGTACTTATTTTTTTTTTTTTTGATAAGTACGTGATAGTGGTACTAGTACCCCGCCAACACTGGTTTCGTAGGGAGAAAAAAAAAAAAAAAAAAAAAAGAATGATAAGATTCCAACATAGGTCCCAAAAAAACAAAAAAGAGTTAAATGCATGATACTGTTTCAAAAGTTGTTCTGCATAAAAAATTGTCTATTCTATATTATTTGTTCCTTTATTTTGATATGATTTTGATCTAAATAAAGACAATGATATCTATCAATGGCTAAAAAAAAAAAAAAGAAATCCATATATCTATATACATATATTTCTTTTGAAATTTGGATTTGTCTTTTATTAAAAGGGAGGAAAAAAAAAGAGAGAGAGAGAAGAGTTGGCCCATATACACTATTACAAAATCTCCACATGGAAGTTCTTTAAATAGATGCTTTTTTAGTTTGATAGTTAATATATGCTTTTAGTTTGAATCTCATATATATGCACTGCACTTTCTTTGATAAGTTTTTAGATTATTGTGGCCATAAATGAAATCTCTAACAAAAATAAATAACACAGGAATTTTTAAGATGCCTCCAAAACGACTGCTATCTCATTATAAGCTAGATGCTAAAAGGAATAGGCTTCTTACAATGTCATGCAACGCAGAAGATATGCTACTTCCACGGAGCAATTTTACATTTTATGGTAAAAGGGATTCGTAATGGTTTTTCTTTTTTTTTTTTTTTAATTTTTTTAATAATAAACTATTGAAGTATTGTAAAATTAGAAAAATAAATTTTTTTTTTAATGTAAGTTGTCAATAGGTGATTGACTAATTAAAAAAGTTAGTTAGTGATTGATCAATATTAATATGTATTTTCACTTATTAATTATGTTCAATCACCAGATTAACGATGATGTCTCTAAAAACAAAACAAAAATTTCAGCTGTATTTATCTTATTTTCCGAATATTAAACTTATATATTTAAGATCTTTCAAGCACGTGTGAATTGAGACAATTCTGTTTATTTATTTTATTTGTTTGTTTATATGTTTGGTTGCAGAATTTGACTCAAATTTCAAGTTGTTGATGAAGCAAGGGTTCACAATTCCTGACCACTTAATGATCCATGATTGGGCTTTTACAGACACTTACTACATTATATTTGCTAACCGTATTAAACTTGACACTGCTGGTAATTACACTATAGTAGTCCAATTTCATATTACTTTCTACAGCTTGAGCAATGTGTGTGTGTGTGTATACATAGAGTAAAATTTCCACAGCAAAATCGATACTATTGACTATTAGACTCGGCACAAGATTACTCTACAATGAATGACAAATTAATTCTTATTAGTGCATTTTTATTGACAACATGATGAGATAATTAAAAGTGGTTATTAATATTTAATTACAAGTGGTGATGATGATGATGATATATATATATATATATATAACACCATTTTATCATGAAAATTATGTTGAGTTTCATACAAGTAAAACTATTGTCCTGTCCCAATTAACTAATTTCTTCTGTCGAGTTTTTGTTTTAAATTTTTATTTTCATGGTATGTCATGAATGTGTATATGTTTTAGCTAGGAAAATGCTATAGAAGCCCTTTCTATTCAAAACCTACAACTCTTAAGTCTGACCTGTAGAACTAAAAATAAATAAATCAAAAAGAGTTGAAATAGAGTGTTTTTTATTATTATATTATTTTATGTTAATTATTTGATTAATCATTTAATTAATTATTTTTTAGGGGGACACAAAAAAAAGATGATTAATCTCAAATGGCAGGGACGTAGCCCTCTAACTTTTTGTAATATATCTTTTCATATATGTATTTGGCTTAAATTCACAAATAGCCCTCCTAAAAAGTATTTAACTTCTAGAAAATTTCTGACTGCATCACTGGTTGCAGGTGCAATGACGGCAGTAAGTGGGATAAGTCCAATGATAACAGCATTGTCAGTGAATCCAAGCAAGAACACAACTCCCATATATCTGCTTCCTAGATTCCCTAATAATAATGATATTCATGAAAATGGATTTGTATCATTTGGGAGCAGAGATTGGAGAGTGCCTCTGGAAGCTCCTTCACGCCTGTGGTTTCTACATGTTGGCAATGCTTACCAACATTTGGACCAAAATGGGAATCTCAGCATCCAAATACATGCCTCAGCTTGCTCCTACAAGTGGTTCAATTTCCATAAGCTATTTGGTACATATATATATATATATATATATATATGTATGTAGCTAATAAAAATATCATAAAAAACAATATAAATTGAAATAATTAAACAATAATTAAAACTTTTGCTTTGATAAATTAATAGCTATGACGGGATTGCTGTGATGTTTATATATGAAATAAGACATCTCTTCTTTTGACCTAGCTTCTAGAGATGAGTTTTTTTTTTTTTTTTTTTTTTAATTCTAGGAATGAGTTTTGTTCAAACGAATTTAACATGGTATAGTCGGGTTGTACATACAATGGTGGGTTTGAACCCTGACCCACTAGATATGAGAGAGGGTATTAGATTATATATTTGTCCAACTCACTAAGTTCCGGGACTATTGTGTTGTTTAAATACGAAATGGACCTCTCTCTTTTTGAGCTAAATTTTGCAGATGAGTTCTACCCAAACCCGTTTAACAATAACTACCAATTGTTTCTGTGGACAGGCTATGATTGGCGTACAGGGAAACTAGACCCTTCAATTATGAACGTAGAAGAAGGTCAAAATGACATGTTACTCCACCTAATTGAGGTGCTCATACTCTCTCTCTCTCTTTCTCTCTTCCTTGGACGTCCAAATTTTGCATGTATGAATGTGTTAAACTAACAAATATGTATTTTATCTTAATTAAGTAGTCATTATTAGTTAAAATAGTTTAAATTTCGGACATGAACAAATCGTTCAGATGCTAACTATTTATTCGACGACTATATCAAATAAGCATGATATGATGTAGCATACCAAGTCTATAAAATAAAATATTGTTTCATGAATATATGTTACAAAATTTTGTTCTTTCCTTATTTCTTGGCTCTTTTTTTCTTTCTTTCTTTCTTTCTTTTTTTTAAAGGTTTCCATCACATTAGATGCCAAGGGTAACTCCAATGAAAAATGTGAGGTGAAGCCTCTAAACCAATGGAAAAAGTCTGCGGATTTCCCAGTAATAAACCCATCATTTTCAGGCCTCAAAAACACTATTGTGTATGCAGCCACTTCTTCTGGTTCTCGACCTTCCTTACCCCATTTCCCATTTGACACGGTGGTTAAGCTGAATCTCTCAAACAAGTCTGTCCGAACATGGTCAGTAGGTCATCGGAGATTCATCGGAGAGCCTATTTTTGTCCCCAAAGGTGTTGAAGAAGACGATGGCTACCTTCTTGTCGTTGAGGTACACGAATTTTAAGTACTGAACATGTTTACTAGTTTTTGGTATCTTATACCCTGCTGGGACTAGCTCAGCAAGAGGGAGGGAGAGGGAGGGAAACAATCAAGATGTAGGAGCTCTCATATTCAAAACGCGAGAGAGTTTTCATTTTTCTTTAATCCGTATATCTACAATATTAATTTTTTGATATATTTGTTACGATGAATAACTTTTGGTATTGGCTTTTCAGTATGCAGTTTCAGTACAAAGATGCTATTTGGTTATTTTGAATCCCAAAAAGATTGGAGAAGATGATGCACTTGTTGCAAGACTTGAAGTCCCCAGACACCTTAACTTCCCTCTTGGCTTTCATGGCTTCTGGACCAGTGCCACATAAATAAAAATTATCACCAGAATTATTATATGTATTAAAAAAAAAAAACCCGAGAATGTAACTATGGTCTTCCGTTATTATTTATTGTCACCTAGTTTATTTTTTCTTTCTACGATATTCTTGTAAATTACCCTTAATATTTCAGGAGAAGAGAAAAAAAGAGAGGTAGCAAGTTCTATTTCCTTTATGGCCATGGTGTAATGGTATCTCGGATCTATCTTTAACATCTCCTGGTTACAAACTTTACAACGTTCTCTAGCAATTAAGAGCCCAATGGTGTTAACAATTTTGCTTCAACTAACCTCAAAAAGTTGTTTTTTCAACCACCCATTAATTGTTCTCTAGTAGGGTGGTCTGCTTGAGTTACAATTTTAGAGTTATTTTGATTGGAGTTAAATTAAATTGAGTTTTGGAATTATGTATATGATTGAAAATAAATTGTTTAGAGTTAAAAAGTATAAAAACTTAAAATGTGTTCGAAAAAATATATGGGGGTGTTTGGTGTGTAAGTTTGAGTTAAGATTTTTAAGTTTAAATAATAAATTATGTTGACTTTTCAAAAAAGACAAAAAATTTTTTGGGAAAAATACAAACTTTTAGGGAAAAAAACAAAAAAAGGTTTGAAAATGTTAGTTTGGACTTATCAACTTATCAACCATATATATCAATATGGATTGGATCTTATTTCGATTTTCTAGAAATTTTATGTAATTTAAAAAAAAAATCATTTCATTTCAACTTAAAATAACAAAGTTATGTACTTTTAAAATTTGAGTTTTTAATTTAGAATTTGATATGTGAATAATTAAATTGAATTTACTTTTAAAGAAAAATACAAAAAATAATTGAAATAGTTTGATTGGAGCAAATCAACCTAACATAACTATTATTGGTTTTTTTTTTTTTTTTTCAAATTTATGAATTTGCGAAGATGCATACAGATTACGGAGAGCATGGGTCGAACAGACAAGCACCGGAACTTCCCTCTTGGTTTTCATGGCTTCTGGGTCAGTGTCAAACAAATAATTATAACCAAAATGTTGAAAATATAAATGGGAGAGGCTGTGGTAGAGCCTCTCTCAGAGTAACTATCGGTAAAGTTTTTTTTTTTGAATTGTTAAGATTTAATCGAACGGTTAAAATATTGTTATTGTACCATACTTATCATACACTTTACCTCATATTACCCTTCCCATCCCAAGTCTTCTCCGTCACCAGTGACCTTCCCGCCGCCGCTGGTGACCGCTCTGACGCCAGCGACCCACCCCACCCCAGGCCCCAGCCCCGGCCGCCCCCCACCCAGGCCCGACCCCCCACGCCCCGGCACCCCCTGGCCCCCAGCCTTCCTGACGACCCCCTAAGGTCCCTCCTCCCCCGACCTCCCTCCCCCTCCCCCGGACTCCCCCCCACACCCAGACGCAACCGACTCCTCCCTGCGAGAGAAGAGAGAGGGGGGGCCCCCGTCGGGGGTGGGGCTGGGGTAGGGTGAGGGGGTCGCCAGGGGGCCGAGGGCAGGGAGAGAGGAGAAGAGAGAGAGAGAGGGGCGCCGGGAGAGAGGAGAAGAGAGAGAGCGGGGAAGAGAGAAAGATGGGGCCGGGGAGGCCTGGGTGGGGGGCGGGGCTGGGGAGTGGGGGGGTGGGGTGGGAGTAGGGGTCGGGGGGAGAGGGTGGGTTGCCGGTGATGGGGTGAGGGCCGGCCAGGCCTGGGGTGTGGGGGGCTGGGGGTGTGGTCACCGGCGTTGGGTGGTCGCTGGCGATGTGGCGCAGGTCGCCGTCACCAGCGAGAAGGTCACCGACGACGGAGAAGATTGGGGTGGGAAGGGATAAGATTAAGTAAGGTGTATGGTAATTATGATACACCAACAATATATCAACCGTTAGATTAAATCTTAACGGTTCAAAAAAGAGCTCTATCGATAGTTACTCTGGAAGAAACTCTACCACAGTTTTACCCTATATATATATATATATATATATGATTTCCTTCTTTTCTTTTTCTTTTCTTTCTTTATTATTATTTTTATTATTAATTATTATTAAAAAAGAAAGGAAAACCCAAAGCATGAAAATATGGCATTCCTTCCTTCGAAAAAAAAAAATGGCATTCCAACTTCATTTATTCTCACTTGTATATTTTTCTTTCTACATTATTCTTGTAAATTAAACATAACATTTCGGGAAAAAAGAAAGAAAAGGTGTATTTTCAGGCCACTATCATTATCTAGCGATTTTTTCCTTAATTTGTACCATTTAATTACAAGCATATTATAGGTTATGGTGGTTGATGGAACTCTAGTCACGCTGTGAAAATGTGCACAATAATTTTTCACGTCTCAATATGAGGAAAATCAGACCAAAAAAAACAAAAAAAACAAAAAGAATGTGTTCAATATTAATGAATCTAAAATGGATAACTCATGATAGAATTAGAATCAATATATGTTCCTTGATACTATTTCCAGGTGTAGAAATGCGAACCAAAAGAGAAAAGAGCACTCAAAAAATCATTGTTGTATTCCATTGCAGATAGGATGAGATACATCTTTTGCATGCAAACACTCACTGCTCACCACAAGACATAATTGCCGTGTCTTCCGGTCAACAGTGAGCGTTTGGTTGAATTAGACGTCACGTCCTTGTCCTACTGCCTATGAAATAACTTTTTATATCAAAATTTAGTTGCGACCAAAATGTATCAAACAAGCTCCCATGATTTTCACGCAATTTTTATGGAAGCATTTTTCCTTGGTGCAGCTAGCCAGAGAGAGTTTACATATTTCATGTCAGAGCAAAGAGAGATAAATCCACATCCCGAGTTATTGGATGTGACCAAAGGAAAATTAACAGATGTGGCCAAAAATAATTCACTAAAAACATCTCTATTCACCCAAAACATATTGGTTATCATGAATAAACAAACATTTCTCAAAATTAAAAAAAATAAAAAAAGTAATTTCTCCTCTGCACATGCTTTTCTATCATATGAAGAAGCCGATCGAGGTAACCTACAGTTGAATCCAGGTTATGAATCAGGACATCCAGTATTTCGGACCCACCAATTGGCGATCAGCGACCAAGCCTTGGCTGGCTAGCTTCTGAATACGCGTCGAGAATTCTTCAGCCTAAGAAGATTGAGGTGAGTCAGTAATCTAGAAATGGACATGGAACTTAAGTACATCTTCAAGATCAGATGGTAACACGAGTGTGCAAGAAAAAAAAAATGCAAGCAGGTCATATTGAAGAATCGGGGGGAGATGGAGAAGGTCAGTGGTTTAAAGCAGCAAATAATCATTATCAAAATAAGGAATTAAAAGATTAAGCAACGTCATGATACTAACCTTTTCATCAATCCACATTAACGAACTTAGCTGATTGTTTAAGATTTTGACAACCGCATCTAGCGGAGTCATTGCGTCGCTTGCCTCAACCTCTCCACCCTAAACAAAATTAAACCGTGAAATATGATCTTTGAAGGCTCTCTAAACTAAGCTTATCAAAAAATGAAAATTTTTTGTGAAAAAAGCATTACCTGGCTGGCATTTAGGGTCTGAATAATTGATTTTATCTGTTCTGTCATCTGCTCCATTTCCCTTTCTATAAACTCAGCCTGCTCATACCTGCAACCGAAAGGAAATCCAACAATCAAGAACGACAAATAAGCGAGAGAATAACACATATGATGATCTCATCTCATAAACTTTCTGGCTTATAGTACTTGACATGATTTCAAAAACAATGAAACAAAATTGAAGAACCAAGGACCAACATGGCATCTCTAGTAGAGGCAGCTTCGTCATCAAGAAGTAATCCACGTTCATCCTTGTAAATACGCTCAGCTTCTCCTTCCATGCTTTGCAAAGCCTTATCAACCTAAATATATGAAACAAACAAGTAAAAGTTAGTAAACGCCAAAAACAAATTTCGTAGTTACTCGTAATACTGTGGTTTAAAGAGATAACAACAAATTACTAGGGGTCCAGGAAACAAATCACGTCTAGGCCAAAATTATAAGAAATATACTAATCTACCAACCTCAAATGGTAATATTTTGAAAGATATTTTCTTTAGAGCTTAAAACAACATAAATAGGTGACCAGCAAAAAGTACTTGGACTTATTATTAGGTGGTGACACGAAATGAGGGCTTTACCGTAATTATCCAAAGGGTATTAAAATGTTCATGATGCTGAAATGAATCTATACAAAGGGTTTCATTAAAGAACATTTGAGACTGGAAATTTTCACTCTTTATCTATCAACAAGGTGAATAATGAAATCCCCCTTAGCTCCGAATTTCTTGTTTTATTCTAACATGCTCAAAAGTAAATTCAAATACTTTTGCTCTTTTCCTTTTGTGTGTACACTGTACACACTAATTAAGTCAATAAAAAGTACCTCGTCTTGATGTGTCTCAATTAACTCCAGTTGCCGCTCCAAGTTAGCTTGGGTCTCGACCACTTTTGCCACTTCAATCTACATTAAAGTTCATGCTTCATATACTAGATGAGACGAAAGAAGATCTTGCTGATGACAATGTAGAACAATTAACAATTTTCTAAACAAGAACAGTGCAAATATAGAAAGAGCATAAAGAGTTAGTCAAAGAAATTTTTATTTGCTTATTTATTTATTTATTTATTTATTTTTAAAGAAGACAACTTCATTGTAAAAGCATATTCCCCATCAAGAAATTAGCTTTGCTTCTGAATATAGTAAAACAAAGATGTCATGTAACAGAAATTTAAGCTCCAATATAAAAAGTGGGAATGACAAACTATGATTAGCAAAAAGTCATTGATGCATACATTTAGAAGCTAATCTTGTTTGACAGAGTTAATGCATCTCATACCAATTGCTGTAGGGAATGTCAGAATTAGTATGCAGATTACCTCAAGCCTGAGAAGAACATCACGGTTATGCAATATCCTCCTGTCCCACTCAGCTATGGCATTTGCCTGCTTTCGAAATTTTCCAGTACGTTCTTGCAGCTCAGCATTCCACTCTTTGATGATCTTCAATATTTATAAAATAAACAAATAAACAAATAAAAAGAAGAGCATCAAATGCTAGAAGAAACTGAAAGACGTCATAAGATCCAACAACTGTAATAAAATTTAAGCAGAGCTCAAGACTGGATAATGTATTAATATTTAGTAGAAACAGAGGAAAGTTGATAAAATATTTTTGATGAATCTATTGCATTTGGAATTATTTCCTTCTTACGTTTCCTCTTAAAATTTTGAACTGCCATTTCAAAGAGAACTTGGCCTTTCTTTGAAAACAAAGATCATGGCATTCAGTTATATAAAGAAACAGAAAATATATTCTCCCAGAAGGGACATTCTAGTGGCAACGAAGTGACACTTTGATTATCAGGAAACAGGTTCAAATCTTCCCTTTCAAAAAAGAAAAAAGAAAAAAAAAAACACAGATAGATAAAATATTCGTGCATTTTCATGGTAGCATAGTCCTAGAAAGCTTTCACATAAACCAGAAACAAATAAGATTTGTAATTAACTAATAGTGAAGAAAGAAAAGAAAGAAGAATACAAGACTCAGCATGGAGAGTACCTCTTCAACAGTTTTTCCTGCGATCTCAGATGGTAACTTGGGTGCCACAGATACAGCAGTGCTAACGCTTGAAGTAGTCCTACAGAGAACCAAAGCAAAAGAGCACAATTGAAACTGAAAATTCCTAGATTTCGAACAGGATATGGATATATGCTAAAATAATCTTTTGAAATTGATTCTATCTTGGCGACATATATTTTGAGAACAGAACAAAAAGATATTCCCTCCCAAAATCCATAGAACTAGGGCTTAGTGCAATGGTATTTTACAAAATAGGAATCGTTTATTTTTCAATCAAAATAGGAATTTATTACATTGGCCTTTGATATTCAAAATAATTAAACTTATGTCGATATAAAATTCCCAATGATAAGAAAAAGCAAAAGAAATAGCAAGAAATGATAATGCATTAAGGAAATATATAATGGAGTCATTTGTTTGTTCATCAAAATAGTAATTCGTTACAAAGGCCTTCAATTTTCAAAAGAATTCCCTTTCTAGCTATGTAAAATTGCCAAGGATAAGAAAAGCAAATGAAATAGCAAGAAATGATAATGCATTGAAGAGCTTAATGTACAATGGAAGCTTAATGCATTGAAAAGCTTACCAAAGATATAATAAAAGAAATTTACTTAAAACAAAATATAACATAAAATGCCAAAGAAAGGGAAAACTGAGTTGGTTTCAAGGATAAAGTATACCGACCCACTTCTTGAAGCTACAACAAGAGATGATGACGTCTGAGTTGTAGTAGTGCTAGAACTGGACGTGGTTACTGCTGCAGAAGTTGAAGTAGAGACACCTACAGAATAAATTTGCACAATCCTTAACACTGGGCACTCTAAATAAATGAATGCTACTAGTTCTTGGCCCTTAAGCAACAGCATACTCTGATGACTAGATTGAGACATTTTTAATTAGTAAAGAGAGACTCTAAACAGAAACCACAAGTAAAAAGCACATAAATCGATGAAACACCGAGCATGGGTTGTACTATGAACATAGCTATTTTCTTTTTCCTTTTTTTCTTATTACAAGGTCAAAAGCACCTCAGTCTCAGTGAAGTAACAATCATCTACAATCCAGAGAAATACAAATGGAAAGTTCAACCTCCTATAAATATGATAAGATTCTACAATTGCCTGCTCAAGCTACAAGATACACAATATCGAGCAAGATCAACTATTATCAGCCATGAAAATAGCACAAAAAACAGCAATGAACTCTTTGTTTCATTGCATATAAGCCATACACATGAGGCAACAGAATTATGCTTGAAACAAACACGAAAACTGGCAGAACACTCAAATAAATTTGTCTGAAACATTGATAATACATTGAAAACTGATTTCAAACTAGATAATTTGGAACTTATAAAGGTAAATCTAGGCTAGAAAGATGAAACCTGGCAGATTATAAAGAAAACAGTAACTACGAAATGATGAATTTAGAAATTAGGAAACTGTTGGTTGTGTGCTTGTCCTGCATCAACCCAATTAGCCAGCAATGAGAGATAACCCAAAACTAGTAAAAAGTTTTACAAGCTCACCAATGGTGGGCAAGGCAGCAGTTGATAGAGCTTGTGTAGATGCAGCAGGTGAAGTTGTTTTGGTCGACAATGAAAAGCTTGGAGAAGAACTGGCAATGGTGGATGAAGTAGCTTTACTGGTGGGAGCAAAACCGGTAAATGATACCGTTGCGGCTGAGGAAGAAGCTGCCCCCGAAGAAGCAGTAGTTGTAGCAGTAGTAGTTGCAGACAAAGAAGTTACAGTAAATGCTGGCATTGAGAAAGAAGTCTGGGTGGCACCACTTGAGGCGGGAGTCGAAGAAGCGCTTGTAGTTGTAACGGTCGAAAACAATGGCGCCGCAGATGTCGTGAAGGACAGTGTCGGCTTTGTGGCGGAAACTGCAGAGCCCGTCGAGGCTGCATTGATGGAAAAACCAAACGAAGTCTGAGAAGCCGATGTTCCGAAAGAGAAAGCCGGAGAGCTTGATGCGAGGAGAGAAGGAGCTGGAGAAATTGAGGTTGTCGGTACAGAATCTGTGGAGACCTTTCCGAAAGGCGAAGTAGTAGAGAGCGAAAACCCCGAAGACAAAGAAGTGGAAGAAAAAGAACTGGTCACTGACAGGTTTGGGAATGTAGGAGTGATTGGAGCTGAAGAAGAAGAAGAAGATGAGCCAAAAGAAAATCCAGATGAAATAGTCGACGAAGACGACAAAGACGAACAAGAAGAAGCGCCGAACAAAGACGGAGCAGAACTCGCAGCGGATGAAGAAGCCCCAAACAGGGATGAACTTGAACTTGTACTGGATAACGATGCTCCAAACAAAGACGAACCCGAACCTGGTGCCGAAATCGGCGCTGTTCCGAACAAAGGAGAACTCGACGAAGAAGCCGGAGTCGCGGCCGCCGCCGCCGAAAAAGAAGAGGACGTCGAGCCGAACAATGGCGAAGCCGAAGAAGCTGCTCCGAACAGTGAAGAACTCTGAGTCGCGGCAGAGGAGGAGCCAAACAGGGAGGGAGCGGGAGCTGGAGCAGGAGCTGAACCAGACGCCGGCGATACGGCGGCGGAGGAGCCGAAGGAGAAGGACGGCGCGGGAGAAGACGAGGAGGGAGCGGAAGACGCAAAGCCGAACAACGGTGCGGCGGCGGATGTAGGGTTTGAGGATGAAGAAGAGGCGTTGTTGAAGGCGAAGGAGAAGGAGGGAGTGGAGCTAGGGTTTGAGGATGATCCGAATGACAACCCGGTGGGGGCGACGGTGGATTCGAATGCCGGGGCGGCGGGGGATCCGAATGAGAACGGAGACGGGGATGAGGCCGACGACGACGAGGATCCGAATGAGAAGCCCGACATTCTCTCTCTCTCTCTCCTCTGTTTGTTTGTTTCTCTCTCTAAAAATCCCACTCTCTGTTTGAATTTGGGGTTTTAGAAATGTGAGGGTTTTGAGCCGGAGAAGAATTTGCCGGTCGGACTTTTATTTATTTATTTTATTTTATTTACTTTCCCCCCAAAATTTCGCGTACCATGGGCGTAGGATTTAAGCCAAAAAAACAAAAAAAAAATCGTAAATTTAAGGAAAATACTCGGGGAGTGTTTGGGTGATGAATTCAAACTCATCACCATCAATTCAATTTTTATCTTTTTTCTCAAAAATTTTTTGTCTTTTCTGAAAAAGTCAACCAAAATCACTATTTAGGGTTTGTTTGGTATTCACACTCATTTCAAACTAAATTGTACTTTTTGCATCATGTTTTTTGTCTTTTCTGAAAAAGTTTTTTGTCTTTTCTGAAAAAGTCAACAAAAATTACTATTTAAACTTAAAAATCTCAACTCAACTCAAACTCAACTTATACACCAAACACCCCCTTAAACTTTCAAATCTTAAAGGGGTGTTTGGTGAATGAGTTGAGTTTGAGTTGAGTTGAAATTTTTAAGTTTGAATGGTAATTTTTGTTAACTTTTTCAGAAAAGACAAAAAACTTTTTCAGAAAAAGATAAAAAACATGATGAAAAAATACAATTTAATTTAAAATGAGTCTAAATGTCAAACATCCCCTAACTCAAACTTACACACAAACACCCCTTATTTAAAATCAATTTTTATCTTAAAAATAATTTTAAATTTAATTTAAAACTCAAAAGAACGATCGACTTATTATAATTTTGAAAAAAAGAAGAGTTCTATAATAATATCTCCCTACATCATCTGAAGTTAAAACTTTGGACCGTCAGATTAATTTTAGAGGGAGAGCCTGTGGTAGAGACCTTTGTATGGTCTCTACCGGTAAAGCTCTTTTTTAGACCGTTGAGATTTAATCAGACGGTTGAAACGTTGATGGTATATCATATTTATCGTGCACCTTACCTCACATAATCCTTCTCACCCAAAGTCTTCCCCGGCGCCGGCGATCTTCTCGCAGCTGACGATCGACGTCGGTGACCCACCCCGGACGCCGGCGACCCACCTCCGGCCCCCAGCCCCGGCCGCCGGTGACCCCATTTTCTCTCTCTTCCCCTTTCTCTCCCGCCGGCGACCCCCTCTCTATCTTCCCCTTTTTCTCTCTATCTTCCCCTTTTTCTCTCTCTCTTCCCCTCTCTCTCTTCTCCTCTCTCCAGCCGCCCCCCACCCCCAGCCCCAATCGGTCCCTCGGTGCGCCCCCCACCCCAGGCCCCCCTCCCTCAGCCTCCCCACGGCCCCCCGGCCCCCCGGCACCCCCCCCGGCCCCCTCTTTCTCTTCCCCGTTCTCTCTCTTTTCCTCTCTTCTCTCTCTCTTCCCTCTTCTCTCTCTTCTCTCTCTTTGCCGTCGTCAGGGGAGGGGGGGTGCCGGGGGGGGCGGGGGGGGTGGGGGGAGGCCGAGGGAGGGGGGCCTGGGGTGGGGGGCGCACCGGGGGACTGACTGGGGGCCGGGGGTGGGGGGCGGCGGGAGAGAGGAGAAGAGAGAGAAAGGGGAAGAGAGAGAGAAGATAAGAGAGAGAAAGGGGAAGAGAGAGGGGGTCGCCGGCGGGAGAGAGGGGGGAAGAGAGAGCAAGGGGAAGAGAGAGAGAACAGAAGAGAGAGAAAGGGGAAGAGAGAGAAAATGGGGTCGTCGGCGGCCGGGGCTGGGGGCCGGAGGTGGGTCGCCGGTGTCCGGGGTGGGTCGCCGGCGGCGAGAAGATCACTGGCGCCGGGGAAGACTTTGGGTGGGAAGGATTATGTGAGGTAAGGTGCACGATAAGTATGATACACCATTAATGTTTCAACCGTCTGATTAAATCTCAACGGTCTAAAAAAGGACTTTACCGGTAGAGACCATACAAAGGTCTCTACCACATACTCTCTCAATTTTAGATGGTTAAAACTTAAAAAAATACAAAACCAAAAATTATAAAACCAACCACACCAGATTATAATTTTACAAAACATTTCAAAAAGTAAAAAAAAAAAAAAATGGAAACCCCTCCCCCACCGGCGGGAACCTCCGACCATTCCTGACCCATCGTCGACGGCGGCAAAAGCCCCATACCACGACAGAACCATCCACCCCTCTTCCCTAACTCCAGTTTGAACCCACCCTCCCCCACCAGCAGGAACCTTCGACCATTCCTCACCCACCGTCGACGACGGCGAAAGCTCCAACCCCCACGACAGAACCATCCACCCCTCTTCCCTAACTCCTGTTTGAACCCACCCTCCCCCACCGGCAGGAACCTCCGACCATTCCTCACCCACCGATCGCAGAGGTGGTCGTCGATTTCTGGGCTGATCGATCGATTTGGTCGACGCCGGTGAGATCACAATCTTGTGGATGCCAACACGAGGAATCGCAACTGGGTTCGCGCGAGGGTGGAGGCGGAGATCTAGGTTTCCGGCTCGGCGTTGTTACGGGTATGAGGAGTGATTGTCGTGGAGCGTCACCAGCAGTTCACTAGAAGCGCGAGTCACCCACAGCCCAGATAGTCCCCTCCGATGATGAGAGCTGCTAGCAACCCTCGGGCCACCGGCGCGACGGAGAGGGCGAGATCTCCTCCGGGCCACCTCTGACTACATGCTCTTCCACCTCCGACGATGACAGACGACGTCCTGCACTCACGGCGCCGGCCACCGACGAACATAGTGCACTGGAAGAGAGGGAAAGCTAGGCTGAGGGTTTTTTTTGTTTGTAATTGAATTGAGATCAGATGTAGTTGGATGCATTATAAATTTTTTATGCATATCACATCTAAACTGTTGAAATAAGATCGAATGGTCAAAAAATTTTACCCCATTGATGGGGTAAAAAGAGGAGGTCTCGTTGTAGAATTGACCTCGAGTAAAATACCCCGTCATTTTGATCTTGCTGTCCTTTCTAAATATCATGTCATTTTTGTAAAGATCCTATTGTTTCAAGAATACCATGTCGGTTTTAGCATTTTAACGTATGCCGCTTCGATCTTGTTGTATCTTTTGAGAGTTAAAAAAGTGACAGTATCCTAAAAACAAAATTTTCGTTTGGATCACCGATTGGAGTTAAACATTTTATGTTGGACTTAAATAATTTTTTAAAAACTAATTATAAATTTTGTTGACTTTTTAAAAAAAGATAAAACAATAACTGAAAAAATACAATTTAATTAAAGTTAAAATAAAACACCAAACAAACGCAAAATCTTTTAAAACTATATGAGCTTAAAAGACACGCATGAAAAATAAAAATAAAATAAAACTATATAAGCTTATTATGAATTCATGTCCAAAACCTTTTTATATTTTCCTCGCATCTATTTGCTCGTTAGTAGCAAGATTTTTACCTTTTCAGTTTCACTACCACAATCAGAAAACAAATTAATAATAACCAATAACAACAAGCTTCATATGGTGGATTACATGATTAAAACACCAACAATTCAAGCTGCGCATACAACAATATAAAGTATGATCAAAGCACAACACTAAAATAAGGAGAAAGGAACAAACATGTTTTGCTTGGTAATCGGACAAATCAAACCCCGTTGCTTCGGGCAATCACCACGATCAAAAGGATGACAACGGTGAGAAGCAAGGATGATCTAACTTTGTCTTCCAACTGGTCTTCATTCTTTACGGTGTTTCCTTTCTTGATCTCTCGAACTCGAAATATCTCATTCGTGAGTGCTTGGAATTTCTCGATGAGTTCCATAACCTTCGTCTTCGACATCTCCCATATCCACTGCAAAATGGTTGCAGCCAGTTCCGGCTCTTCAATTGCCCTAAGTCGGCTTCCACTTTCGGCTACAACAAAGTAGAGATGAAATTTGTTTGTATAAGAGGATCAGATACAAGTAATACCAAAATACTCAGGTCTGCTTTTGGAAAATAAAATAAAGAATGCGGTGACGGAATCTAGAACCTGAGCATAGAGGCTCTCTGAGCTTCTGAACCAAAGCATTCTTCTTGATAGCATTCCACAAGGCTCTGTCAGTTGCTAGTGCAACCACCAGTCTCTGCATTCAATTAGACTTCTTGCGAAACATTCAAAAAGAAAAAAAAAGTGGGCGATAGGATCTAACCAAAGACAAATTTTTTATGCTACCCCAAGTTCGGTTAATTCTGTTATTGTGTCGAGTAAGAAGGCAATTTTACTTTCTACTAAGCTCTCTTTGGATATCTGTTTTGGTTCTTCTAAGGCAAAACCGTGAAAAGGATATCGTGTGCCTGCTCATTGGGGACAATTTACGTAATCATCTTGGTTTTGTTAAACGAATTTTTAGTTTTTTTTTTAACTATATGTTTGCTATTGAAGCTGAGAAGTGGCTGTTATTAGTGCTACTTCTCTTGCTTGGCAATTCGGGAGGCATAAACTGTGGACTGTGAGTGTTTCTTCGATTGTTGTCAACTTGTTGAAGACTGGTTCTTCTAATGTTCCTTGGTGTGTTCTCAAGGATTGGAAGGAGGGAAGCTGACTATTCATTTTTCTCATGTATACCAAGAAGTTAACACTTGTGCAGATAAGGTTAGCTTCTGCACAATGAATGTGAACGAACAGGATGTGTTGGAGTTCTGCTCCTTGCTCTATTTTTCCAAAAAGAATCTGTCCAAAGACGAACAATTTGTGCATTTTGATGACAAGTTGTTTTGAGGAAATTGTAGGTTTTTAGACCAGCTGCTTGTACAGAATGTAATGCACCTAATTTAAGTACTTAGACCCTCTTCTCCTAACAGGCTAGTCATTAATTAAGGACGCAAAAATTGATACGGAAGCAAACACCATAGCCCAAGTTTGAGTCACGGCATTAAGAAAGTGAAGATTGCCTAAAGTGAACTAAGTGACCCGCTAACTAGTGGCAATGAGACAGACCACCTGAGGACGGTTAGCCCCGCTTGTTCCTGACTGGTTGCCTAGAGAGAGGTACGGAATGCACTCTTCATGGCGCTCAGTGCATCTAATTTAAGTACTTAGACCCACTTCCCCTTAAGGGCTAGCCCCGCACATTGAGAGCTAGTTGCTTAGAGCGGGGAATTTGACCCACACTACGTGAGACCTACCCATTGTGAGAGCAACCCGATTAATCCCTTGGGGGTGACCAAAGGCCAAATTTGTTGAGTTGAAATTATTTAAGGAGGCAACATAGAAAAACAAGAAGTCACCTAACCTTAACAGAAGGATCAATTTCCAACAATTGGAAAGCCTCGTAGACTCTTCTAAGTCCACAGGCCATCAATATTCTTGAGGTATGACCGTCCAACATCTGAACAAGCCAATTTGACTCTGACCGACATGAAGTTACAGCTTGTATAAAACTGTGGGCCAACATGGAAATTTAATCAGAAGCATCAATTCCAAACTACAGCCAAGAACATTGGAAAATATAACATAAGAAATCAAACATACCCAGTTCAGATGTTTCATATATATATATATATATATATATATAGCATTAGATATACAAACTTTGAAAGCAGAAAAATTCCAACTTCAAGAGCATCATCAGATTTTGAGTGCCAGCAAATTATGGAAATATAACAGTAGATAAGAAATCAGACATACCCAATTCATATATATATATATATATATATTTATAGCCTTAGATATACAAAGTTTGAAAGCAAAAAGATTCCAACTTCAAGAGCATAGTCAGATTCTGAGTGCCAGCAAATTATGGAAAATATAACAGTAGATAAGAAATCAAACATACCCAGTTCATGCATACACATATATAGAGCATTAGAAATACAAAGTTTGAAAGCAGAAAAATTCCATCTTCAAGAGCATCATCAGATTCTGTGTTTGCCAGCAAATTTCAATTTTCTTAATTATTTTCAATTCCGTGACCAACCAAACAAAAACTTTAGCTTTGGATTCTATAGAGTAAGCTGAAAAATTATATTGAGCAAAAAAAAAAAAAAAAAAAAAAAACTCACGTCCTCAAGACAGAGATTGCAAATTCGACTTCAGATACGGATGGGATATTCCCGAAAACAGAGGGAGAAAAGAACCCACTTGCTCCGACATCTTCGTTTCTGTTTGTGGCTGAAACTTGCTTATTGAGATTTGATGATGAAGAAGAAGAAGAATATGGAGAGGAAATTACAGGAGTGCAAGTTCCGATTCCAGTGCTTTGCTGGTCAATGTGCTTTTTTCCTTTACCCATTTTTCTCTCTCTCTCTCTCTCTTCCACTCTCTCTAACAGTTGTAGTCTGGGTTATCTTCTTACGTTAATTATTATTAATTAGTCAGAAAGAAATGTACTACTGCTAAAAGACTTCTAGTAGAAGGAGAAGTCTTGGGTTTTTTTTTTTTTTTTAATTTATTTTTGCTTACTTTTTTGGAGCTTTCTTTGATACTACCAACTTGGAGGATTTTTTTATTATTATTTGTTTTTCAGTTATTTTTTTCCAGTTATTTGCTGCCGTTGATATGAATCAAACGATCTTGGGGGTGAATGTCCAATGGAATTTGAACGTGTGCGCTCCGCAGCATCAGTTTACGACGTCGTTTCTGGACTGGTTCAATTCGGAGTTGTGTTGATCCTTGGGTGTCGTTTTGGGGATTTGACCAACCCGAGTTCCGGAGCTCCGGCAACCGTGTCGAATCTCTTTGGTCAAGTTTTTACGTTTTTTTGACTAATTATTGGTCTGTTTTAATGATAGATTTGAAAAATAAATTTAAATTTGTTAACTTTTGAGATAAAACACTATAAAAATTTTCAAATATTATCAAAAAATAATCGCCAACGATGATCCAAACAATAATTAACTTTTATGATTCTCGCTTTTTTTTTTTTGGTCCGTCCGTTTCGTTAATATTACTTTTTGTTTATTTCTTTAATCTTATATCATTTGTGGTCTAATTTCCTATCGTTTTTTTAGATAAAAATATGTTGTACTGTCATCCACGACATGCGTTTTGTTTATAAATCAGCTATCTTCGAGCCAATAAAAAATGTATTTTCTGCAATTAAGGCTGTTATAGTTCTTTGCAAACAAACCAAGAAGAAGAAGAAAAAAAAGAGTAGGTGCTGTATGTACCATTAACGTATTCTTTTGGAACAAATCCGACACGAACTTTGTACAGAATTTGTGTCGTTTATGCATGAACGACATTTCGTTTACACATGGATGTCGTTTTATTTATAAACGACAACTTTTTTTTGTAAAACTGAAAAGGTATTTAAAAAAAAAAAAAGTTTCTCTTCCTTTTTAAATGTTAAGACGTATGCAGTTCATTATTGTTATTGGAATTTTTTTTTAATTACTCTTTTTTGACCGAAGTCGTTTATGCCAATTCAGTTTGTAACTTCAATTTTCATTCATTTATGTGGATACAAATATCATTCATTTCAATCTTCTTCCTGGTTTTCAAAGAGTGATCTTTAAGTTGACGAACGAGGTAAGTCTTTTTTTGAAAATTCAGCAAAATTTTTAAGTAGTTTTAAAAAGTCAAACAAGTTCAATCTTAAAAAAACCAAATTTCAACCTCTTCATCAAATACATGATAAGTATGTAAAGGGCCATCTTGAGTGTTTTTTTTTTTTTTTTTTTTTTTGGGTTGATTGTTGCTATAGTTATTTATTCCAAAACATCTCTAATTACCATCTTGTGCCTGTACAATATTATCTTGTTTCTTTAAGAGGGAGTGATGTTTTCCTACGTATCATTTGCTACAATATTAAACAATTAAAAAATAAAGTTAGCAAAATTTAAAAAAAAAATGTTAGATAAAGTTAGTTTTTATTTCATTTGTATTTGTCCATTTAAATTGCTAAGTACATGCATTTGACTGTTTAATAAAGATCAATGCCATATGCCGTGATAGTACTGTGATTGTAATTTTCAAAATAATATAATGTTCAATAATATTCATGCATAGCATAATTGCGAAATTAAAAATTAATACGACCTATAATATCTAATATGATAAAAAAAATCAATGTATTGAAACATAATGCATATTTAAACCTAAAAGAATGTATCGATAAACATATCAAACATTTAAATTATATATATCAAACAACAATGCTAAGGGTTTGAGTTTGGGACTGGGTTTTGGACTAAGATGACAATCGACGTTCAAAACCAAGGTAAGGGATGCTAGTCAAGATTCGAGAATAGGATCACGTTTAGGACTCGAGTAGAGGTTAGCATCTAGGAAGGGTCGGGGGCTGTGTCAGGATTTGAAATTGTGGTTGGGGCCAGAAGACAAGACTAGGGAACCAAGGGTGAGGTTTGGATAAAGACATGAGATTTGGAATTGACACTGTGGTCAGGATCGAGGTGGGGTTTAGGTTCTAGGATTGGGATCATGATTAGATACAATGACCAAGATCAAATTTAAGTTCTAGGACCGGGATTGGGGACTGAATCCTTTCATAATTTAGCATGCGTTTAGAATACGTGTTTGTGATGAAATTTTTAGATTGAAGTTGGTCGACTTTTCAAAAATTAAGGGGATGTTTAGTGAATGAGTTTAGTTTAAGATTTTTAAGTTTTAATAATAATTTTTTAAAAAAGATAAAAAACTTTTTCAAAAAAGACAAAAAACATTTTCAGAAAAAGACAAAAAATATGATAAAAAAGTACAATTTAGTTTAAACTAAACTTGAAACCAAACACCTCCTAATAACAATTTTTGTTGATTTTTTAGAAAAAGATAAAAATGAACCTTAAAAAAAAAAAAGTTATGCAACTGTCTGCCAAATGAACCATATGTTGTTAATTTATAAACATTAGATTATGCTTTAGCCCCAAAAAAAAAAAAAAAAAATCAATATACCTGCCATGTCTATTTGTCTATGAACGTGGCAATAAAGTCGTCATTGTCGTGAGAGACGAGAGAATAAATCCTGAATCTTGATTGGTTAATTCACAACCCGATTGACCAATAATTTCTACCTCTTTACTAGAATGGCCTTTGGCACTCCAATATGCGGGGGAGTTTGGTTCAACATTTTAAATCAATATTTTTAAAATTTTTTTTTATCTTTTTCTTTAAAAATTTTTGTCTTCTTCTAAAAAATTTTTTTTATCTTTTTTAAAAAATCAACATAATTTACTATTTAAATTTAAAAATCTTAACTCAAATTTGTGAAATCAAACAGACCAGCAGAAGAAGGAAAAAAAAAAAAAAAAAAAAACCGAAAGAAACAGAAATTTCAAGCGTTAATGCTTATTCCCTCACATATAACCGAACGAATAATAAGTTCTCCAGTTTTCTCATCTCAAACTCGTTCCAGATCTCGTCCCAGTTTCGCCCAAAGACTTTTCGTTCTCATTTCTTCAAGGTCAATTTCGCTTATTTTCTGTGAATTTCTCATCTGTTTGTCTGTGAATATATCTGAATTATATGTATAATTGCAGTTAAATATGATTCGTTGATTGGTTTGGATCAGATGGCGGAGGGAAATGCGCAATCGAGATACGTGAAGCTGACGAAAGATCAAGCGCCATTGGAGGATATCACCCCAGGAGAACTCAACCAGCCCGTTCAAGTTCCTCAGGTATGTATTATTTATTTAATTTTATTTTTGGTTTTTACTTATAGAAATTTGTGAATTTGTGTTTTGGTTAGAGCTTATAATCGCCAGATTAGCCTTTTTGGGTCGGATCAGGTTGGTAAATAAAATAAAATAAAATAAAATAAGTACTAATGGATTTAACTATACAGTTTTGGTTCTTAGCTCAAAATTTCCTTTGTAGTTTGAATGATTCTGTGTTAAGGTACGAGGAATACTTCACCGGTGTTGCGCTTTTTTTGAGCAGAATCATATTTGTTTGAAAATTTAACTTAATTTAACTCCCATTTAGATCATAGGTTCAAATGGTGTTTTCTCACGGAAATATGAATTTTCTGTTCAAACCTATGAACTAAACGGACCATTAATGTAGAATGTAGATGTTCGCGCATTATCTATTGGAGAATTATCCTTTTTGTGGAGAATTTTCTATGGTTTGATTCTGAAAATTTTAAATTTAAATATATATATATTTTTTGGGGTGTGGCTGGCAGTTGGTGGTTCATAGATGTTCAGAATGTGGGCAGCCCTTACCGGAAAGCTATGAACCTCCTGCTGATGAAGATTGGACAACTGGGATTTTCGGCTGTGCTGAAGATACCCAGAGCTGTAAGTGTCTTATTTGCTTTCATCATTTTCTCTTCTTTGGCATCTTTGGTATTACTTATTCATGTAGGATTACACAGATATTATTTTCTGTAAACCAAGTGATCGACTGGTTATGCCAGATTACCAGTACTTCTATAAGCAAATTCTTCTCATTTCAGCTGGTTATGATACTTTTACTAACCAAATAGGGAAGACCATATAAGAAATCTTATATTTACTCCAATAAAATTGTTTTTGCTTGCCGGGCTTTCTTCATAAAAATCATACAATTGACAATTGCTTTAT
The DNA here is from genome assembly GCA_038430175.1 of Ficus hirta. NCBI lineage: Eukaryota > Viridiplantae > Streptophyta > Magnoliopsida > Rosales > Moraceae > Ficus > Ficus hirta. Next base: position 18,737,166 of record CM076588.1, on the reverse strand, counting down.
TCTGAGAATAGTTGGAACTAGTTCGGTGTTGCCTTTGGAGGTCATAAAAGTCTTTTGCTCATAACACGATGCAAGTAGCGTAGTTCGGAGATGTACTTTACGCATACACCGGTGTACTTTTATAATTATTTTGAGAGTATGACTTTTAACTTCTATTTCTACTCTGTTTTGTACGAGTAAAAGTGGACTTTTTCCAAAAGCACAACAATCCTTAATTGAGGAATTTAGGCCTGAATTTTTTTTTTTTTTTTTGTATCTCTGTCCTGTTCATAGGACAGTGGTCCATTTATGTAATGATATGCTTGTGTTGCAGGCTGGACAGGTCTCTTTTGCCCATGCGTTTTGTTTGGGCGCAATGTTGAGACGTTGAGGGAAGACATTCCTTGGACAAATGCGTGTGTTTGTCATGCTCTTTGTGTTGAAGGTGGCATGGCAGTTGCAGCAGCAACAGCCATCTTACATGGCATTGATCCCAAGACGTCATTTCTCATCTGCGAGAGCCTGATATTCGCTTGGTGGATGTGTGGCATCTACACCGGTCTGTTTCGACAATCCCTGCAGAAGAAATACCATCTTAAGGTGAAACTTGTTCCTGCACAACATGCTAGATTATGTGCTGGTTTCTAATAGATGCTAAAACTCGTTGTGTTGACAATTTGTAGAATTCGCCTTGTGACCCTTGCCTGGTGCATTGCTGTATGCACTGGTGTGCCTTGTGTCAAGAGCACAGGGAAATGAAGAACCATCTATCCGATGGTGCTGATTCTCATATGACCATCGTCAACCCTCCGCCAGTGCAAGAGATGAACTCCGGCGAGAACAAGGACTCTGCTGCACCATCTGCAACATCCAATCTTGGTGAGCACACCAACATGGAGTTGCAGCCTTTGTAGGATTCATATGTCGCTGTATATATATATATATATTTCCCCCTCTTACATATTTCTTTTTTATTTCATTCTGGAGGGGATCAGCCCCAGCAGAGTTTTGATATAGCCGGCTAGCATCGTGTTGATGCGAAGTCTGTTGACTCTAAAAAGGAATCCTTTTTATGGAACTTGTTATGGATAGCAATTTGAAACTTTTGTTTTTCAACAATGAGATAAAGCCTCCATCCATAGTTTTGAGCGTGGCAGCTCTAATTGAGTATCGAAATCTAAATTTTAAAAATATTTCTTGTTCTGTAATATTTTGATTGTTAACGCCTATAATTTATACATTATGCAACATAGGATGAAAACAATCAGCTCCTTAGTTAAATTCTAATACATACATACATACATACATATATATATATATATATATATATATATATCGGCCGAAGAATTCTAATTCATGGTTTTTTGATGACTAAGCTTTACAAAGTCTTTCTACAGATTCTAATTCATGAGCTTAAACCCGTCGAACTGAAAGATCGATTTTAAATATTTTGGTTTCCTCTTGATGGGAAAAGACATGCAAGGAAGGTGTTATAAGACCCCTAACCTCATCTACAACATTCAGCCAGAAGAACTTATATATACATAAACGACAGAATGCCAAAGAGACCATAGTGTCTCAAAAGACATCATCATCAAGAAACGACAATATAATTAAACGACAACGAAACTAAGAATACAAGACAATTCATGGGAAAGGCACCATCCTATCGAACGACAACATGAAAAACGAAGTCGTGTAAACATTTGTAAGTAAACAACATCATTTTATCGAACGACAATGAATGAGTTGAAAAAACTAAAGACATTTGGAATAGAGAAAACGACAATGGACAACAAACCAGAAACGACATCATTTTTGAAAAGCTCCAACTTCTTTTTTTTTTTTAATTTATTTTTTAATTAAAGCTCCAACTTCTTTAAAAGCAAAAATATTTTGGAAACGACGACAATTTGAGTAGAAACAACGACGATCAAACACAATAATAAAATATATGAAACGACAATGTTTAAGAATACGACATTACATTTGGTGCTGTTAATCCTCTAATTTTTTTTTTCCTCTTTTCTTTTTTCTTTTCTTATTTAATTAGGAACCCGTCCCTTAAATTTTAACTTCAGTACACATATATGAAATAAGTTAGTTTAATTAGTATTTAGTCTTTTCAAATTAGTTAAAATTTAGATGGAATTACTTATTTTATCAAAATATTTTAACGGATATTGCATCAATGTAACCATAGATATTTTTATAAATTCACATTTCAAATATTGATGGAATATTTCATGTTCAAAGGACAAAAAAGCCAAAAATAAAAAAGGTGAAAGTAAAAGTAAAGGATCAATTTCATAATTATTCATGAACTTTGTTTCCTAGCTTGATATGGCTCTTAAACTTTTAAAAACATTTTTTTTTTTTGGGAATTTGAGTTGAGGAAAACGACGATGCACTTCATAATAAAGTTATATATAAATTATAGCTAGAATATATATATATATAATCACTTAAAATCGTTTATTTTGTCCCCTCAAATTAAAAAAAAAAAAAAAAAAACTAAACTAAAAGGGTGTTTGGCATATCAACTCAACTCTAATTGTTTTTTGTCTTTATTAAAAAGTCAACCCTGTTTCACTATTTACAACTTTAATTAAAAGTTAAAAATGCAAACATTAAAAGTTCATAACTATATCATTTTAAATCCAAATGAGATTATTATTTTATTAAATTACATTAAATTTTGAAACAAATAAAACAAAATTCATAATAATTTTCATTTCTGAATATATTATTAATTTTTATATTTTTTAACTCCAATTAATCAAATCACAATTCCAAATGTTAATTCACTCCAATCAAAATAACTCAAATTGTTTAAATAAATATATACTAATTATAAATTTTATTAATTTTTAAAATAAATATAAAAATTAAGATAAAAATTACAGTTTATTTAGAGGTAAAAAAAAAAAAAAAAAAACCCACCACACCAGGTCCCACCCAAAAACCCAACCAAAACCACCTCCTTCAACGCCACCCCTCGAACAGTCCCACTACGCCACCACAGGACTCGCGCACAAGAAAGTGTCTTGTGCTAGGGTTCAGGGTTTAACCTCAACCCCCTCACCAAAAACCGAGTTCAACCCGCCATGGCGCGCTTCCCTCGCCCCTCGGCGTCACGCCTTCTTTACACTCTCTACAAGACGACGTCGTCAGCTTCCCCGTCTCAGTCCCCCGCCGCCTCCGCGCTCCTCGGGACCTTCCACCTCCGGAGCTTCTCCGCCGGCAATCTGGCGCGAGCGAAGGATGATAAGGATCCATGGTGGAAGGAATCCATGGAGAAGCTCCGCAACATCGGGATCTCGGCTCACATCGACTCCGGCAAGACCACGCTCACCGAGCGCGTCCTTTACTACACCGGGAGAATCCACGAGATCCACGAGGTCAGAGGGAGGGATGGAGTCGGTGCGAAGATGGACTCCATGGATTTGGAGAGGGAGAAGGGGATTACCATCCAGTCGGCCGCCACTTACTGCACTTGGAATGGATATCAGGTACTGATAATCCCGTTTGGTTGCGGAGAAAGTTAAGGAACTGAGGAGAGTGTTAAAGCACCTAATTTTATAGTCGCAGGAACTGAAAGTTGATAGCTTGCGAAATTGAACGTGTAGAAGGTTTTCATTTCGGGAAATGAGATTATTGAAATCTATGATCTTAATGCAAAGAGTTGCCGAGAAAGTTAAGGAGTTGAGAAAAGTGTTAAAGCACCTAACTTTATAGTCTTAGGAACGCAAAGTTAGAAACTTGTGGAATTGAACGTGTGGGAATTGAAATTCCATTTTGGGAATGAGATTATTGAAATCTATGATATTGAAGTCAGGTACCGAAAATTCTGCTTGGTTATTGAGAAAGTTAAGGAGCTGAGAAAAGTGTTAAAGCACCTACCTTCATAGTCTTAGGAATGCAAAGTTAGAAATCTATGATATTAATACGGAGTCAGGTACTGAAAATTCTGTACTGGTTGCCAAGAAAGTTGAGTGTTGAGAAAAGTGTTAAGCACCTAATTTAATAGTCTTAAGAAGTCAAAGTTAGACACTTGTGGAAGTGAGATTTCATTTTGAGAAATGAGATTATTCATTATTTAATTCAATGATCTTGACCAAATTTAATTTGTCTTTCAGGTTAATATAATTGATACCCCTGGTCATGTCGATTTCACCATTGAAGTTGAGAGGGCTCTGCGTGTACTTGATGGTGCTATTCTCGTACTTTGCAGTGTTGGTGGTGTTCAAAGTCAATCGATTACTGTTGATCGGCAAATGAGAAGATATGAGGTTCCAAGACTTGCATTTATTAATAAACTTGATAGAATGGGAGCAGATCCATGGAAAGTGCTTAATCAGGTACATTTTTTAGCAACTTTTAGGATAATAGGGTCTCAAGCTATTTGCCAAAATTTTATCAAATGATGTGATCAGTCTTGGTGAATGTATTTATAGAATGTTATCTTTTACTTATTAGAGATTAAAAACTCATTTGCTACATCGGTAAATATAAGCAATGCTAGAGTCATCTCCAATTGAAGCAATTTGTTGGTACTATAGTCTTTTAATGGGTAGTTTTGAATGAATCGGCTTCGTTTGTAGGCACGGTCCAAGCTTCGACATCACAGTGCAGCGGTGCAAGTACCTATTGGTTTGGAAGATGATTTTAAGGGTCTTGTGGACCTTGTGAAGCTAAAAGCCTACTATTTTCATGGTTCTACTGGGTATGTTCTAAGAGATATGCTATTGCATGGTTATATAACATGGAATTTTTCTGAAATTTCCTAGCTTTGCTAACCTTTTTATTTATTGTCATACTATAGTGAAAAGGTTGTTGCTGAAGAAATTCCTGCCGATATGGAGGCCTTTGTCACAGAAAAAAGGCATGAACTAATTGAGGCTGTTTCTGAGGTTGATGATACACTTGCTGAAGCATTTATTAATGAAGAGCCGATATCATCAACTGATATTGAGGTATTTTTAAAATTGATGAGAAAAATAAGTAAAGGAAAGTTCTTTTTGAAGACATAGATTATTTGATTAGGAGTTTTCTTAACTCTATGTAGCTGTTTGAGAATATTGTCTACTTCTTTTATGATTTGAAAGACTGTTGTTAATAGTGAAATTTTTAGTTCAACTCCTGTTTGTTTACACGTGCCTTGAAATTTAGGGTTCTGTTTTCATTTTGATTAGGAAGCTATTCGCAGGGCTACTGTAGCAAGGAAATTCGTACCTGTATTCATGGGTAGTGCATTCAAAAACAAGGTACTTTTACATTTCTCTCCTCTATATGTTTTCCACTCTTCGTCTGTTTTTCTGTTTTTTAAGTGGTATGTTTTGTTTGATCAGTCCATTTTGAACTGCAGTTGGGTCTGTGTTTTATATTTTGTTATGTACGCTTAGCTTCGGGTTAGGATTGCAATGACTTGTAAAGCGAATCTCTGGTTATGTCTTAATTCTTATTATTAGGTTATCGGCTTAGAATTAAAATGCATTTCTAAAGACAATATAGTAAATTCTCATACTGGTATCCATGGGTCTTCTATGTTGTGGTTTACTGTCTTTTTCCTCCCAATTTCCATTATATACTCAATTAGATGTCTGATTATGTTTTTCATATTTGGCCAATCCCGTACCACAGGGTGTGCAACCACTTTTGGATGGTGTGCTCAGTTATTTGCCTTGTCCTACAGAAGTCAGTAACTATGCTCTGGACCAGACAAAGAGTGAAGAGAAGGTACTAAGCTAGCTAAGTATTACCCTGATATTTGCTTTTGGAATTCTGGTGTTACGGTGAGTAATTGATGGTGTTAGTTTAGGTTACCTTGACTGGAACACCAGATGGACCTCTTGTGGCACTGGCTTTTAAGTTGGAGGAAGGTCGTTTTGGTCAGTTGACATATCTAAGGTATGCACGGGAGTTGTTGTATTTGTTATGACTTACCCCAATTTTGCATTAGTGTTTTGTATTATTATGGTCATTCTAATAAGTGTCCTTTAAATGAAGGATCTATGAAGGTGTAATTCGGAAGGGTGATTTCATTGTTAATGTAAACACAGGCAAGAAAGTTAAGGTGAGTTCAAAGGATGACCTAAATTTAAGGTGTTGTGGGCTTGATTTAATTTTTTTGCTTTATTGATAATGAAATCAAGTACAAAGTAAAACGTTTAATTTGCTCGGATATACTGTTTTTCATACTTTGAATATGTAATTTAACTTATGTCCACTACAAGGTCAAGTTTTAGAGCGCAAAAATCTATATTATTACAATGGCATGACTTTGACATTTTGGTTTTTTTTTTTTTTTTTTTTGGATGGCAATTATGTTTTCTATATTCTTAGTAATACTCTCTTTCAACTCTAAACTTCTGATTTCTGTTATTTTTTGGTACAGGTTCCGCGCTTGGTTCGGATGCATTCTAATGAGATGGAGGTTGGAAGTTGTTTCATATTTCATTTGTGATTGAAATTTTTTCAGAATAAAACATTCTAAAGATGTCATTAGCAAACAGTTCTGGTGGATAATGTGTTGTGGTTTGGGGATGAACTTTTAGAGTAAATATCATGGAAAAAATTGGCTTCAATGGATGGTAGATGCAAGTTATACTTAGGGATCAACTTCAGTCACTTTTACTAGCGTCGTCTAATTGTCCTGGGGATTTCCATCTGCAGGATATTCAAGAAGCACATGCGGGTCAAATTGTTGCTGTATTTGGTGTAGATTGTGCATCAGGTGTGATTACTACTGCAAATGCACAGAATAACACCTTGACACAAACACAATAACGGATATGAAGATCTGGATTTTCAATTTATTCTCCTTGGTCATCACAGTAACAAAAGAGAATAATTTGAATTTCTATAGTTTTTGCTACTTGTTGAGAGTTGAAGAGTAATTTCCATGTGAAAGGATAAATTACAGTTATGAACTTACACAATTTGGAGCAGTTTACATTGCAGAATTTTACTAGTTAAATCAGGCTTCATAGTGTGATGATTATGGTGCTTTTTACTGGTCTAGTTCTCTTTGCTTCTACATGTTTCTTTCTAAGACATTTTGTATTGTGCCATCAGGAGACACATTTACCGATGGGTCTGTTAGATATACTATGACTTCTATGAATGTCCCCGAGCCGGTAATGTCATTAGCTGTTCAACCAATCTCGAAAGATTCCGGTGGACAAGTGAGTGAATTTTGTGTTAGCGTATTTATTTTTATATTTATTAAGTGTTATACATCATTGAAATCAATCCTTTTTCTTAATGCTAGTTTTCGAAGGCTTTGAATCGTTTTCAGAAAGAGGACCCTACTTTCCGTGTTGGCTTGGATCCTGAGAGTGGGCAGGTATGATTTATATATGCCATTCTCTTCAGTCTTCCCTCTCCTGTTTAAAGTAACTTATCATTTCATGATTTCATCACGTGACCTCAAGGGATAATTTTGCCTCATCTTACTGAATAACTGCCCCTTGAGCAGACAATCATTTCTGGAATGGGGGAGCTACATTTGGACATATACGTCGAACGGATTCGGAGAGAGTATAAGGTGCCTGACAATTTGTTATTTCTAATATGAGAAATTCTCATTTTATTTCTAATTGGTACTTCACCTTGTAGAAATGACTTGATAAGTTAATTCTTCCTTACATTTTTCCCCTTCAAACAGGTTGATGCTACTGTTGGAAAACCTCGTGTAAACTTTAGAGAGACTATTACCCAGCGGGCTGAATTTGATTATTTACATAAGAAGCAATCTGGAGGACAAGGTCAATATGGAAGAGTAGTCGGGTAAGCACGCATAAAATTTTATGTAGCTCTACTAAATTGATTGAGAAAACATTCTAAAAAGAAGATAAGATGTCTGTCTGGCTATAAGATAGGTTGATTTATACTTACAAGTCATGATAATCACCAACCCTTGTCTGAATCCCATTTTGAGGATACTGTGTTTAACAGCACTGACTTGTTAGTATGTGCATTGGGTGGTTCTTGGTTATATGGGCAATTATGTTGATAGATTGCTAACTCATGGGGGCTTGCCTATTAAATTTGTAGCGGTAATATTGGCTGATTTAGAGCATCCCTTGGTTTCGTTGTCGTATGCTGATTTTTCTTGTTATATTTTGTATTGTCAGATATATTGAACCACTTCCTCCAGGGTCACCAACTAAGTTTGAATTTGAAAACTTGATCATCGGACAAGTTATACCATCGGGTTTCATCCCAGCTATTGAGAAAGGTTTTAAAGAAGCAGCCAATTCGTGAGTTCTTTGCCCCTTGGTGACTTCTGATCTATGGTATTGATTGTCTTATCTTGTAAAGGATGTAGCGTTTTCCACATTTTATGCATATATTGGTGTTTTGTCAGCTCTCAACAATTTAGTTGTTTGTTTTGTCATGACAGGGGCTCATTAATTGGACATCCCGTTGAAAACATTCGTGTTTGTTTAACTGATGGAGCTGCTCATGCTGTGGATTCCAGTGAACTTGCGTTTAAGTTAGCTTCAATCTATGCATTTAGAAAGGTTATTCTCGTATCTTTTCTTTGTAAATTATTTTAGTTATAGGTGTTATTTACCTTCAATTTTGAATTTTATCAGTGCTATGCGGCTGCAAGACCTGTGATTTTGGAGCCTATTATGCTGGTGGAGTTGAAAGTACCCACAGAGTTCCAGGGCAGTGTTGCTGGTGATATTAACAAGTAAGTAACATATAAAAAATTGTAGAAAATAGAATTGTTTGGGTTCTGTTGACAGCTTTAGTAACCGAAAATACACGTTCACATCACGCAGGAGAAAAGGTGTGATTGTTGGAAATGACCAGGAAGGAGACGATTCTGTTATTACTGCCCATGTAAGTCCCCCTTTCTATATCTATTTACAGTTTTACATTTGACTTGGCCGAGGTATTTCTAAGAACACGTTTTAATATGTAGCATCTGTCTAACATTATAGTTGTAAGTTGCACCCATTACGTGTCTATTTAGCAAAGTATCTTTTCCCCGACTTTTATTTTCTCGCTATTCATCATCACCATTTATATTTATGTATAGTCGAAACATGCCTACTAGGAAATTTTTGTCTTGGCTAATGGCTATATTTTAACCTAGTGGCATTTCAATTATGATAAGCTTCTTACAAATACTGGTATCTTGCATCTCTAGGTCCCCCTAAACAATATGTTTGGATACTCGACGTCTCTTCGATCAATGACGCAGGTAACATAAACAATCATCTCTTATAGCTGAAGAACTCCCTTCTTGTTCCCTCTTGTAGCGTACGCGGTTCAGTAATAATTTTTTCCCCCCTCTATCTATTATGCAGGGTAAAGGTGAATTTACAATGGAGTACAAAGAGCATATGCCAGTTTCTAACGATGTGCAAATGCAATTGGTGAACAATTACAAGGGCGCCAAGGAGGCTGAATAAGCGTTTGCTAAACTCATATATTATTCTCATGATTTTTTTTTTTTAAATTTAAGTTGAAGCATATTTGTGATTTTTTTTTGTTGTTTTTTTTTTTTTTTTGGGGGGGGGGGGGGGGGGGGGGTGGTGGTGTTGGTGTGGGGGTTGGCGCGGGCTTGCTCATATTGATCAAGAAATTTTGACAAGCAGCTTTAAGACTTTAGCTGCCAATGTATTGGGAGCGGGATAATGTATCAATAAACGGCACCTTCGTATGTATAACAGAGTAGCATATAGTTCAAGTCAGCTGTCGATTACAAAAAGAAAGTTTCTTCATCCACATTACTCTACTCGTTCTGCAATTTCCTTTTTGTGTGAATGCGAAAAATTCTTACGGTCGCTCGAATAAAGAATACATGAGAATGAGTTTCTGAAAGCGAATCAATATCAATTCGAGCAGTTTCGTTAGGAATATTTGTTTCAGGAAACAAATCCAGGGAAAGAGCCATGTACACAGCGCTTGGAATTATAACGAGGTAAATGCTTCTCTCAAATTAGTGGGTAGCTCCAAGTCAGGCTCAAATTCGCTCAAGGGAGAAAAATATTGGTCCACCATATCTTGAGAAACTTGTTCTACTGTTGGAGGATCCCACTGCATATATTTATAAATACACGGATGGTTAAGCAAACAAAACAATGCAATGGTTAGGTTGCATGGAAATGCACGAATTTTCAGTTTAAAAGATGATACCTTTGGTGCCGAATCCTTCTCCACTAATCGAGCCCGAACTCCCTAAACAGGACACACAGAATAAGAGTCCATTTGGTTCGTCAGTTGGAGTTGAAATTTTTAAGTTGTAATAGCAAATTTTTTTGAATTTTCAGAAAAGACAAAAAACTTTTTGGGAAAAGACAAAAACTTTTTGGGAAAAAGACAAAAATTGAGTTGAAATATTTTAGTTTGAAATGTTGAAACAAACACACCCTAAGATATTATCATTTGTCACAGGTTTCATGAAAGTTTTATTTGGTTAACAGGACAATTGAGAGGGTCCTTACCTCTAAAAAGTCACCCGAAACCTGCTTGGAAATGCCCTGCAATGACATTCGGTATTCGCGGACTAGACACTGATCGAGGTTCTGAAATCGACTCTCTCTCATCTGCAACCATTATGAGAAGTGGTATTAATGACATAGAAAATGTCACCATTCCGTAGTATTCAAAGAAGTAAGAGAGAGAGGGACCTACAGATCTCAATGAAACTTTCAAGCTCAATGGTGAAACTTCTTTTAGTCTCTTTGCAGTTGCAGTGCACCACATATCATTTGTTCTAGCTGCCTCACTTTCCTGACAATTCATTTTAAATGTTGTGTCCCCAAAATGGAAAAATTTTGACGTGTTTTATGAAACATATTACAAAAAACATGTTGCATAGGGGTTCTAAATGAACAAACACTCAGAAAATAATAAGATATATGTTTACCACTGCATCAATGATTTCTTCGATGGTGTCATGGCCGAAACACTTATTGATCGTTTCAATCCTAAACAAGTCACAGACTACACAACGTGAGCTAATGAGTGTCTTCTGAATATCGTACAGAAAGAAAAATTGTATACATTCTAGAAATGCAAAGAAGGATGACTCTTACTAACTTATATAGGAAAGATACCTGGACATAACACCCTTTTCTGGATTGACAGGTTCACTAAATTTTTCCAAGGAACCTTCAACCTCGGAAGGGTCATCCGTGACCAACGCCACAAGTTGTTCTTCAATCAATTCAAGCCTCTAGGATAAAAAGAAACCAAATTAGGTAATTTCATAATACCACCAAAAAAAAAAAAAAAAAAAAAAAGAAAAAGGAAAAAAGAAAAAAAGAAAAGAAAATGGTAGGAAAAGGGTCGCCTAACTGAGCTATGTGAATAGTGTGTAGCAAGCCCACAAGCAAACATTTCTTCTCCATTTAGCTTTTCTCCTGTTAGAGCCAAGTACTCCCCTGCAAATAGTCAAAATTTAGTAAAATTATGGAAAAACGAATGAGAGTTTTAGTTCTCATTTATAAAATATAAGTTTTGACGCATATTCATTTCCAGACGGGACATTAAAGTCGCCCCATCACAAATCTTCTAAGTACATTTGTATAGGAACACCTTGCTAGTACCTTGCCTAATTGAAAAAGAGGTAGTGCATTGACAAAGTTTCAGGTCATACTAATGGAAATTAAAGTCTGGCTCCTTTTATCTGTGAGCTAAGTATTTGCTGAAAACTACAAAGGCATACCTAAGTGACCTGGCAAATGGGAAAGATAGAAGGATGCTCCAGCATCGGGGTGAAAACCAATTAGAGTTTCTGGGGTAGCAAAAACCTGCAGATTGGAAGTGTCGGCAGAGAGTCCATTTATCCCCAAAGCATATGCAATTTAAAATATAGACGCTTCTCCTAATGAGAAGGGAAAATTTTGAACAATAGGTAAAATCCAATAATTCCTAACAATTGCAAAAGGGATAACATAAACTCTTATCCAGGTACGTACGGTTTTTTCAGTTGCGAGGCGAAATGTCCCGGGGATTGAGACTCCAGCACCACCCCCCATTGTAATGCCGTGCAAAAGAGCTACCTGCATAGTGATTAAGATTGCAACTGGACTCAATGCCAACCTCTAATTTGACCTTGTAGAAATAACTTTTTCTTGTTTGAAAGGTGATAAAGGGAACATAATAAGGACGCGTTTAGATATTATTATTGTTTGCCAATAATTTGAAAATATCCCAAATCGGCAATTTTCAGAAAATATCTCCACTTGAACACATTCAACGATGGTTACAGAAGGTAACGTGACACAGTACACAATGAAAACAAGAGTCAATTACAGATGTTCCCCTAGTAAAAATCTATTAAAAAGAAAAAGATTACTTACATGTGGTTTTAAGTAAGTACCGAGTATGTATATGAAACCGTACAATTTTCTAAAAAAATCCTTACAGTCTTCCATCTTTCCTGCATAGCATAAACTCAGGCTGAAGACTGTTTTCTAACTAAACATTCATAGATTTCAAGCGAACTTTAAGATGGGGAAACTTTAGAAGACAAGTTTCTCACCTTCGTTTACCAAATGATAGAGAGAAACAATATCTCCGCCGGCACAAAAAGCCCTGCCACTGCCCTTTAAAAATTTATAACAAACACCATATAAGCTCCTACTTGGTATATAACATGAATATCTTTTTTCATTTTCTTTTTTGGAAAATAGTATTAGCTGAAAATACACTTTAAAAATAAAATAACCAAGAAGGGGAACTGAAGGAAAAAAATAGATACATATATACCTTCATTATAACAAATCCAACATCGGGGTTATTTTCCCAGGATGTGTAGAGTTTCTGCAATCTAGCTCCCTAAAAACGACACAAAATTGAGGAAATGAGAACACTAAAAAGAAATTTAAAACAAGTTGAGCTGATTAGTATATCAACATCAGAACAACAACTATGGTATAATCCCGTAAACTAATCACTTAACTGGATAGCCAAAAGACTTATAATTTGGAAAAAAATTGTGGCTCAGACAGAAATTTAAGGATATGGGTTGCGATCAAACAGCCAAAAAAGTAATGCAAAAGAATTATTTTGAATAGAACACAAATGGGAATATATTAGATATATAAATATACCCCTTAAACACCCAAAAAAAAAAAAAAAAAAACAGAAGAAGAAGAAGAAGTTTACCATTGAAGCATTGAGAGCATTCAGAACTGAGGGTCGGTTGAGAATCGCTGTTCTTGACCAAGCCATCTCTTCCACCAGTACCTGATATATGTATATACATGTAGAGAGAGAGAGAGAGAGATTAATAGGGAGGGGAAGAGAGAGAGAAGAAAAGGGTAATCTGGAAACTGACTTGATTATCAAGATGATCAGAAACAGCAGTGTCAGGGATAGAAGAGAGGCCTCGGTGATGGTTAAAGTTGAGAAGCTTATTATTATTATTATTATTATTATTATGGCTCTCTAGTTTGAGCCTCACAAATAAAGCTGCTTCCTTTATTCTGAATTTCTTCATCTTCTTCTTCTCTCCAGACACTTCACTCCTTTTTTTTTTTTTTTTTCGTTGGTTAATTTGGGTTTGGGTATGAATTCTTTCTGAGAGCTCTTCCACCGGAGGCTAGTACGGTTGAGCGTTAACTCCCGGGCTTTAAGTAGTGAAAAAAAGGGGGGTCCTTGTTACAATGGGGCTTTTTTTTTTCCCCCTTTTTTTTTCTTCTTCTTCTTCTTCTTCAAGAGGGAGAAAGATCAAACTCATTTTTACATATTTATAAGAGGGTAAATTTCACTTTTAGCACCTGTGGGGAAAATATTATTAAAATCAGCACCACTTTTTCAGGCCTTCATTTGTAGCACCGCCACGTCAGCAAAGTCCATGATATGTGGGGCCCATCTGCATTTAATGTATGTCAAATTACGGGTTTACCCTCATCTCCCTCTCATGCCCCAGAAAATTGTTCCGAACCAGCATCTACAGTATTTTAGAGAGAGAAAATGAAACGTAGAGAGAGAAAGAGTTGCAATCGGCCGGAACCGCTCGAAAACCGTCCGAAACCACCACGTAACAGGCATCCATAAACAGCTTCGTGATATAGAAGGCCACCTACTTAGAATAGTTTAAAAACCCGCCACCAGAGATCGAACCAATGGGGAAATCGAAGTTAACGAATCAAAGAAGTCGAAAGTTAAAAAAATGGGTTTTTCGTTTCAAAGTTTTGCGTTTAACGCTTTGTTTGTAGAGGGGAAAAAAATTTAATTATTTTGAATTTGTTTAACAGTTGGTCGTCTTACAGGATCGGTCGTTATCATAATGACCGCCTGGTAATTATCGTTTTGACCCCTGTAACTGTTAAATTTTAGCATACAATTTTGGTCACAACGATATTGACCAGGTGGTCATTATAAAAATGACCAGTTTTTCGTCAGACATCCTTCTACAGAATCGGTCATTTTCATAATGACCCCATGGTCATTATCGTTGTGACCCCTGTAAATGATCAATACGGTGACGTATTGGTCCAGTGTTAGACGCCCCGGTCATAACGGTTATGACCAGACGGTCATAACCGTTATGACCTCTGGTCTTACACAAAGGTCATAACGGTTATGACCTCCCGGTCATAATCGTTATGACCGCTGCGTTACACTATCGGTCACAACAGTTATGACCGTCTGGTCATAACAGTTATGACCTCTGTGTAAGACCAGCGGTCATAACGGTTATGACCGTCCGGTCATAATCGTTATGACCGCTGCGTTACACTATCGGTCACAACAGTTATGACCGTCTAGTCATAACAGTTATGACCGCTTCTTTACACTATCGGTCATAACAGTTATGACCGTCCGGTCATAATCGTTATGACCGCTGCGTTACACTATCGGTCACAACAGTTATGACCGTCTGGTCATAACAGTTATGACCGCTTCTTTACACTATCGGTCATAACAGTTATGACCGTCCGGTCATAACCGTTATGACCGCTGCGTTACACTATCGGTCATAACCGTTATGACCGTCTGGTCATAACAGTTATGACCGCTGCGTTACACTATAGGTCATAACAGTTATGACCGTCTGGTCATAACAGTTATGACTGCTTCTTTACACTATCGGTCAAAACTGTTATGACCGTCTGGTCATAACCGTTATGACCGCTGCGTTACATATACGGTCATAACCGTTATGACCTATGAACAGCGGTCATAACCGTTATGACCGTCTGGTCATAATCGTTATGACCTCTGCGTTACACTATCGGTCATAACTGTTATGACCGTCTGGTCATAACCGTTATGACCGCTGCGTTACACTATCGGTCATAACAGTTATGACCGTCTGGTCATAACCGTTATGACTTTTGTGTTACACCAGCGGTCATAACGGTTATGACCGTATGGTCATAACCGTTATGACCCATGGTCATTGGTCAATACGGTGACGTATTGGTCAAACCTTAGTCACAAAGAGGTCACAACGAAAATTACCAGACGGTCATTATGAAGTTGACCGTTTTGTAATATGCATTTTTAATTTAAAATGATAGAAATACCAAGAGTCATTTAAATGTCGAATTACAGATTCACCCTCATCTCTCACCCGCCCAAAAGGCATTCTCCCTCGAATAAGGTCACAAAAAATTCCAACCAGCGTCTACAGTGTTTTGGAGAGAGAAACCCCGATTCTAGAGAGAGAAAGCTTTGCAACCGCCCAGACACCGCTCGGAAACCGTCCTAAACCACCCCGAGTGCCTTTTATATACTGGTTGGAAGTCTGCTAACGTCGAAAAATCTTTAAAAAATACCCATGTCGACGCCAACGAAAATGTCAGAGACAAACACTACTCCCGAAACATCGCCGAAGGGTACGCAGGGGGAGGTCGAATTGAAAGTCTCACAAAAGTTCGTGAGTGAACTAGCCGATCAGATATCCGACTCAGAAAAGGTAATGAAAATGGTTTTTGTTTTAACGATGAAAAATATTTTCATTGTATTATATATTAGTGCCGTTTGAAAGATATCGGGAGCCCGATCGATGTAAAAGTTGTTTTGGGCTTTGTGGTTAAAAAGTTTACACTTTTAATATTTTCCAGTAAGAATATGCAGTATTTATTGATTTTGTGAAAACAAAGTTTCCATTTTTATATGTGTTTTTTTATGATATTCCACTTTCCGATTGATTTGCTGAAAAATGTTATCATAATGTACATAAAGTTATAATTTTTATGTGTTTCCGTACCATAAAACATCCTTTAACTCAAGTTCGTGTTTTGGTTTATAATTTATATTAGTGTTTTCGTCGATGTTTGTGTTTAAGTGTAGATGATATCGGCTATTTGAAACAAAATGGAATGGTAATTTTTGTGATGACTCTCTGGTCATTTATTATTACTCATATTCAGTTTTCTGTTATGTCCGGTGGTCATTTTCATTATGAGTTGTTGGTCATAATAATGATTACCATGAGTTTTAACTTATTTTAGGCTGGTCATTTTCATTATGACTTGGTCATAATAATAATTACTCATGTGTTTTTCCCGATGGTCATTTTCATTATGGCTTGTTGGTCACAAAGATAATTACTCCTTAATGTCACGGTTAACATTACCGCAGGTTCAATATAAGAGACGGGTACCGGATTCTGCAATTACCAGGGCAAAAATAAACACTTTTATTAACATTCCGGAGAGTTGTGCGAACTTGAGAAAGTGGTTGACACCCCACCAGTACGAGGCCGTCATCCACCAGCGATGCATTCAACAGTTTCTAAGATTAAGCACTCTTGGTTGGGCTGGGCAGGTCTTCCACAACATTGTTATGAGATTGACGGATCACTCAGCAATGGGTGATGCTCTTTGGTTTGAGGTCGGTGAAGAACTTGGCCGATTTTCCATCAACGAGTTCTGCCTCATTACCGGCATGAAATGTGTAGGGTCTACCCATCTCCCACTGGTCGAAAGCCGATTGATAACCAGATATTTTTCGACGTTGAGAGGTGTGTCGAGAGAAAATTTAGGGCTGCAGCTGTCCAATGCCAATTTTGACAACGACGACGACGCTGTGAAGCTTAGTCTACTATACTTGATTTTCTCCATTCCTTTATCAAATGCAAACTCAGTTAAGATAGACCCGAAGTTTTTTGCCCTGGCCGATAACATTGCTGATTTCAATGATTTTCCTTGGGGCGTTCTCTCATGGGAGGCAACCCGGTCTGCAATCTGCAACACAGTTGAAAACAGGCTGTCTTCGAAGAGAAGACCGGTAAAAAGGACTGACCAAGTGCATTACAGTGTTGCCGGCTTTCCTCATGCCTTACTGGTGTGGGCCTATGAGACCCTCCCATCGATATCATTGAAATTTTGCAAAAAGTACGATCATGCCATTCCGCGCATGCTGTCGTGGACCACCGCGGACAATGTCAAGTTCGACGATGTTATATCTGCTTTTACCGCGGTTGGCGAAAATCAGGTATAAAGATCAAATATTTAGTGTCTTCCATATATTTATATTATGTATGCAGTGTCAATTACAATTGTCTTCCATATATCATAACATGTGTTTATACTAACATATTGATTTGATGCGTATCCCGTACTTATTTTTTTAACTGGAATCAAATGTGTTCAGACTAAGGGTTTTGTCATGATGCCAACTGAAGATGAGTTGAAGGACCCATGGGTCGCGCGGCTATATTTGAAGAACCCAAGTGTCGTGCCTAACTTACCTCCCAAGCCTTCTGCCCCCCGACCGAGCTCCGATACAAACTCAGGGTGGAGGGATTTTCAAAAAGATATCCGAGGAGAGGTTGTCTCCATTAAAGAAAAGTTGGTGGCTCTTGAAAAGGGCCAGAAGAAGGCTAACAAACTCATGCGAACTGTAATAAAAATGGTGGCCGCCAACATTTCTGATAATCCACAGGAGAAGGCACACACCTGGTCCTATGTCAGCAGCCGCCAGAAGCCTCAGGTTCACACGGCTGATTATCATGAGCTGAAAACTACCTCACCTCACATCGGCACCGGCTCGCAAGATGATGTGATGTTTGACTCTGACATCGGTGCAGATGCTGATATGGGTGTTCAAGCGGCCATGGAGTTCCTAACTGGCGAAAAGGTGATTGTTGCGGGGGAAGATGTCAAGGCTGCGAAGAATAAGGTAATCATTTATGACCTAGTCGAGTATTACATTAATTTTTTTATGATCATAACTGTATTCCACTACTAGAACTTTGTAATTAATATGACCGGTTGTGAAACCTCACAGGACAGTATTAAATACAATTTACCAGCAACCGATCTGGCAGCGAAGGAAAAATCGGATCAATTAGTTTTTGTAAAGGAGGAGATCATTCCTGACCCGGAGATATATGGTAAAGAAAAAAACATAAGGATGGCTGTCGAGAAGCCTGAAGAGCCAGACGACGATGAGAGCATCGGTGACGTGGTTGTTACGATTATCTGTAACTTAGTTATATAGTAATTATGGTCTTTTTACAATGTTAACTCGTTTCACCTATGTCACTTGTAGATCCGTAAGAAGAAGAGGGCCAGACTCTCAAGGATTGGCCAGCGGCCAGCCGGGTCAATCACTGATGTTGCCTCGCCGTCGAAGCCTCCGAGTAAGCTGCTTACACCCCTCCCTCCGGGTCTCGCCGATGAACCTCCGAAACAACTGCTAGACGAGTTCAGGGAGTGGTTCCCAAAAGGATTATTGAAGAGGACTCCTGCAGGGTAATCTTTTTTTTAATACACTTTATGTTCGATTTGAAATTTACAATATATTAACACCGTCGTCACCAATTAACCAGAAGGTACATTATGTTTAGTAAACGGCCTCCCCGATACAGTGCAAAGCATGAAATGATCGACGATCCACATGACCTCGGATGCATAGTTGTGGAAAAAAAGACTTGGTATTACGAGTTAGCTACATCCCCTGTTTGGCTATGGGATGAAGTAAGTACCGTTCTTCAGATCTTTTATACTACATGTTCTATATATTTTTCCCAATATATTCGCATCTTTTTTGATTGTGCAGCACATTGACGTTGCATTCTACTACCTGAGGAAGAAGATCAGGCAGTACCCCGAACTGGAGCAACGAAAGGTGACAACGGTAGACACGTTTTTTGCTGCAAAAGTTCGTTCGTTGTGGAACGTCTACCAGGCTGCACCCGATAAGTTCGATTGGGCCTGCTGTGATTCTGTGTTCAGGATAATTCTTGGCGTTCGTGTCCAGAGTGGGGCCTCGTGGTTTGACGTTAACACGGTGCTAATGCCAATTCACTTTGTATCGGCTGGGAGGAACTCCATGGCTGCTTGAACACCCATATCAGCAACGGCACCGATGTCAGGCTCGAATAGCACATGAGCTTGCAACACTGCCTCCTTGTGAGCTGAGGCAGTGTTCACCGCATCGGACTCAGCCGTGTGAACTTTATTCTTCGGGCTGCTGCTGACATGGACCGCCGTGTGTGCCTTTACGGGTTCCTCCTCGGTCTTTTTGGCAGCCAACATTGTTATAACCCTTCGCAAGAGTTTGTTTGACTGCTTCTGTCCCTTTTTAAGAGCCGCCAACTTTTTTTTAATGTTGGCCACCTCTCCCCGGATCTCTTCTCGAAACTCCCTCCACTCGGAGTCTGTATCGGATCTAGGTCGGGGTGCAGGAGTCTTGGGAGGTAAGCTAGGCACAACACTTGGGTTCTTCGAATATAGAAGCGCAACCCATGGGTCCTTCAACTCTTCATCAGTTGGCATCATCACAAACCCCTTAGGCTGAACACATTTGATATCATTAATAAAAACTATGGGGAGGGGCTACGGTCAATATGTTAATGCATATTAACTTATTTATTAGTGATACAAAAGGTATGGTCATAACGGTTATGACCGTTACTATAACACAGAGGTCATAACGGTTATGACCACTACACTAGCATATATATAAAGGTTATGACGACTAGGCTGATTATTTAAAATGACCAACAATATATATACCTGATTTTCGCCAACCGCGGTAAAAGCAGAGATAACAGCTTCGAACTTGACATTGTCCGATGTGGACCACGACAGCATACGCGGAATGGCATGATCGTACTTGGAGCTGAATTTCAAGGCGATCGATGGGAGGGTCTCATAGGCCCAGACGAGCAAGGCATGGGGAAAGCCCGCAACACTGTAGTGCACTTTGTCTACCCTTAGTACCGATCTTCTCTTAGAAGACAGCCTGTTTTCAACTGCGTTGCAGATTGCAGACCGGGTTGCCTCCCATGAGAGTACGCCCCAAGGAAAATCGTTGAATGCAGCGATGTTATCGGCCAGGGAAAAAAACTTAAGGTCTATCTTAACGGAGTTTGCGTTTGATAAAGGAATGGAGAAAATCAAGTATAGTAGACTAAGCTTCACAGCGTCGTCGTCGTTGTCAAAATTGGCATTCGACAGCTGCAGGGCTAAGTTTTCTCTCGACACACCTCTCAACGTCGAAAAATATCTGGAGATCAATCGGCTTTCGACCACTGGGAGATGGGTAGAACCGACACATTTCATGCCGGTAATGAGGCAGAACTCGTTGATGGAAAATCTGCCAAGTTCTTCACCGACCTCAAACCAAAGAGCATCACCCATTGCTGAGTGATCAGTCAATCTCATCACAATGTTGTGGAAGACCTGCCCAGCCCAACCAAGAGTGGTCAATCTCAGAAAATGTTTAATGCACCGCTGCTGGAGGACGGCCTCGTACTGTTGGGGAGTCAACCACTTTCTCAAGTTCGCACAACTCTCCGGAATGTTAATAAAAGTGTTTATTTTTGCCCTGGTAATTGCAGAATCCGGTACCCGTCTCTTATATTGAACCTGCGGTAATGTTAACCGTAACATTAAGGAGTAATTATCTTTGTGACCAACAAGCCATAATGAAAATGACCATCGGGAAAAACACATGAGTAATTATTATTATGACCAAGTCATAATGAAAATGACCAGCCTAAAATAAGTTAAAACTCATGGTAATCATTATTATGACCAACAACTCATAATAAAAATGACCACCGGACATAACAGAAAACTGAATCTGAGTAATAATTATTATGACCAGAGAGTCATCACAAAAATTACCATTCCATTTTGGTTTCAAATAGCCGATATCATCTAAACTTAAACACAAACATCGACGAAAACCCTAATATAAATTATAAACCAAAACACGAACTTGAGTTAAAGGATGTTTTATGGTACGGAAACACATAAAAATTATAACTTTATGTACATTATGATAACATTTTTCAGCAAATCAATTGGAAAGTGGGAAATCACAAAAAACACATATAAAAATGGAAACTTTGTTTTCACAAAATCAACAAATACTGCATATTCCTACTGAAAAATATTAAAAGTGTAAACTTTATAAACACAAAGACCAAAACAACTTTTTAAACGATCGGGCTTCCGATATCTTTTTTAGTACGGCACTAATATATAATAACAATGAAAATATTTTTCAACATTAAACCAAAATCATTTTCATTACCTTTTCTGAGTCGGATATATCATCGGCTAGTTCACTCACAAACTTTTGTGAGACTTTCAATTCGACCTCCCCCTGCGTACCCTTCGGCGAGGTTTCGGGAGTAGTGTTTTTCTCTGACATTTTTGTTGGCGTCGACATGGGTATTTTTTAAAGATTTTTCGACGTTAGCAGACTTCCAACAAGTATATAAACGGCTCTCGTGGTGGTTTAGGACGGTTTTCGAGCGGTTTCTGAGCGGTTGCAGAGCTTTCTCTCTCTAGAATCGGAGTTTCTCTCTCTAAAACACTGTAGACGCTGGTTGGAAATTTTTGTGAGCTTAAACGAGGGAGAATGCCTTTTGGGCGGGTGAGAGATGAGGGTGAATCTGTAATTCAACATTTAAATGACTCTTGGTATTTCTATCATTTTAAAATAAAAAATGCATATTACAAAACGGTCAACTTCATAATGACCGCCTGGTAATTTTCGTTGTGACCGTCTTGTGCCTAAGGTTTGACCAATACGTCGCCGTTTTGACCGCTGGTCTGCGGTCAAAACCGTTATGACCAGACGGTCATAACAGTTATGACCACTGGTCTTACACTATCGGTCATAACGGTTATGACCGGACGGTCATAACAGTTATGACCGCTGTTATATATCAGAAGTCATAACGGTTATTACCGGACGGTCATAACCGTTATGACCACTGGTATTACACAGGGGTCATAACCGTAATGACCGGACGGTCATAACCGTTATGACCGATAGTGTAACGCAGCGGTCATAACGGTTATGACCAGACGGTCATAACGGTTATGACCGATAGTGTAAAGAAGCGGTCATAACTGTTATGACCAGACGGTCATAACGGTTATGACCGATAGTGTAACGCAGAGGTCATAACGATTATGACCAGACGGTCATAACTGTTATGACCGATAGTGTAACGCAGCGGTCATAACGGTTATGACCGGACGGTCATAACCGTTATGACCGATGTTGTTACACAGAGGTCATAACTGTTATGACCAGACGGTCATAACTGTTATGACCGATAGTGTAACGCAGCGGTCATAACGGTTATGACCAGACGGTCATAACTGTTATGACCGATAGTGTAAAGAAGCGGTCATAACTGTTATGACCAGACGGTCATAACTGTTGTGACCGATAGTGTAACGCAGCGGTCATAACGATTATGACCGGGAGGTCATAACCGTTATGACCTTTGTGTAAGACCAGAGGTCATAACGGTTATGACCGTCTGGTCATAACCGTTATGACCGGGGCGTCTAACACTGGACCAATACGTCACCGTATTGATCATTTACAGGGGTCACAACGATAATGACCATGGGGTCATTATGAAAATGACCGATTCTGTAGAAGGATGTCTGACGAAAAACTGGTCATTTTTATAATGACCACCTGGTCAATATCGTTGTGACCAAAATTGTATGCTAAAATTTAACAGTTACAGGGGTCAAAACGATAATTACCAGGCGGTCATTATGATAACGACCGATCCTGTAAGACGACCAACTGTTAAACAAATTCAAAATAATTAAATTTTTTTCCCCTCTACAAACAAAGCGTTAAACGCAAAACTTTGAAACGAAAAACCCATTTTTTTAACTTTCGACTTCTTTGATTCGTTAACTTCGATTTCCCCATTGGTTCGATCTCTGGTGGCGGGTTTTTAAACTATTCTAAGTAGGTGGCCTTCTATATCACGAAGCTGTTTATGGATGCCTGTTACGTGGTGGTTTCGGACGGTTTTCGAGCGGTTCCGGCCGATTGCAACTCTTTCTCTCTCTACGTTTCATTTTCTCTCTCTAAAATACTGTAGATGCTGGTTCGGAACAATTTTCTGGGGCATGAGAGGGAGATGAGGGTAAACCCGTAATTTGACATACATTAAATGCAGATGGGCCCCACATATCATGGACTTTGCTGACGTGGCGGTGCTACAAATGAAGGCCTGAAAAAGTGGTGCTGATTTTAATAATATTTTCCCCACAGGTGCTAAAAGTGAAATTTACCCTTTATAAGATCGCATAATACCAAAAAAATCCTTCATCTTTATTTTTATTTTTATTTTTTTTTTTATTTTTTTTTTTGTCTCCACTATAAAATCATACACATAAATCAATATTGAAAATTAATCGTAAATCTACTACTTACTAGAAAGTTTAATAATTTACTAGAAAATCTAAGAATTTATCCAAGAATTCAATGATTTACTTGTAAATATATGTTATATTTTCATTATATTTTAAAAAATCTGTTATAAATTTTAAAAGTATATGTAAAAATATATTATTTGTTACAATTTCCCTTTTTGTATTAAAAGGTTTCTAAACTCTTTAAAATGGTATAAAATGATCATTTTTACTAAAAAAAAATGTTAAAAATAAACGGAATAGATCAAGTGTATGACACATAAGTTGAATTATGTAAAGTCTTTTTAATTATCCTAAAACAGTAAATCATATGTAATTCATGTGATATTTTCTGATTAATTTTCTAATATTTGTTTATAAAATGGATCATTTTATAATTTTTTAAGAGTTTAATGATCTTTTAACCAAAATAAAAATAAAAATAATAAAGATTAGAAACCAAATTGCAAGTCTTGCAACTCACAAAGGAAAAAAAATAAAGATCATAGTAATTTAATATTAGTTTGATCTTTAAATTTTTAATTTTGATAAATTACTTCCTATTTTGTCTCTCGCACTAACAATGATAAGGATTTATCATTTATGAAATTTTATATTAATAAATACGTGCTTAAAACAAAAGTTGAGAGAGTAAAAATATGTTTAAAGATTCAAGAACTAACAAAGCTCAATACTTAAAAAATTAGCTCAGGTTGGTTGTGTAGGGGTGATAATTTCATGTGTGTGTACCTGCTTTAATAGAGTGGGTATGAAGTTATTTTATATATGAGAGTACGCGAGTCACTTAATTGAATGAATATGCTTTCTTTTAAAATAATAATAATATAAAAGTACTAATTTCTTTTTTTCTTTTTTCCTTTACTGCATTATTATATTAATATTAGCATCCAATTATTTTTTTCCTCCGACAAAAACGTGTGCTTTTTTTTTTTTTTTGACACATCTATTCGGGAACGATGCCAGTAAAGAAATAATTATTATCATTATTACATATAATATAGTAATTACTTTTCTCTTCCGACAAAATAAAGAATTTTCATTATTATTTTGCCTGGGACAAAAATACGTCATACGTGTAGTGAATGGCGTTACTCACGTCTATTCGAAAACGACACCGCTAAGAAATAATATATTCATATGATATTATCAATAATATATATTTTTCTCAACGACAAAAATGCGTTTATCGTGAATGGCGTCACTCACGGAACTGTTATATCAAATTTTCCGAGAGAAAAAAATGCGCGTTGTTAAAACGAGAAGAAGAAGAAGAAGAAGAAGAAAAAAAAAAGGGGGTAAGTTGTGAATGCCGAATGGCGCTGCTCACGTCTATTTCTCAGTGATGTCGTATGAAGTTCTAAAATGTAAAATATTATTTTTTCCTAAAATGTAAGACGACAATATTATTAAAAAGATATATTCTAGAAACGACAACAAATTAGAAAACAACTATGGTCTATGGATTTGACAAGACAACAACCTGATAAATGACAGGATACAAAACAAATGAGGCACGTCAAAATAAATCCTCAGGATAGCTCAACTTTGCTCCATTGATAATTTCTCCAGAGAAGGTGAGACCCAAGACAAGGCATCCTCTAAGTCGGCGACTCTCGAGGATGGACTCCCTGCCGTCTTTACCTTGAGATGCTTGAGAGCGGGCAATGGAGAGTCATAGACCGTTCTCACTTCCTTAGGAAAGATGAGAGCCTCCACATTTTACCATTAAAAGAACAAAATGAATGAATATACAGTAAGAAAGAATATATATATATATATATATAGTAATGAACTGGTAAATAAGAAATGGAGCAAGAGCATGATGATATAAGATTACCTCTTCAGAGTGAACATCCAGGCTAAGATTCTTGGAGCAGTTGAGATTCGAAAGAAAAACCAACAGATCGCGCCGGTATACCACTTTGTATCATAAGTCGAAGGCTTGCGAAGCTTGATTTTTGCTTCCAATAAGTTTCGTGGATTTATTGAAAAGTTCGACTTCAAGAAACCTACATAGCTAAAGAAAACAAAACAAGGAGAATTCACTGTAGCCTCCACTCCATCAACTTCTACGTTAGTTTCCACAGTGAAGTGTCTCAAGTTCGGACTCCATATTTTGTCACATGACTGCACTTAATTCACCTTTTTATGTTTATTTTTAACTGAAATAATAATGAAATGGGTTAAGTGGGGCCAATTCAAAGTTCATGAGAGCATAGTGAGAGTTTATAATATTTAGGAGACAAAGCGTAAATAATCCTAAAATTCAAGGATCATAGATTGAAATAACCAATTTTTTTTTTTAATTTTTCTTATTTTTTTTGTGAATAGAAAGTTGGAGTGAAAGTGAAGTAAGAATCCGGTTTGAAAAACGCTCAAATGATAAATATTTCATATGGAACCATTTAAATGAAGATATTTAAACATAAATATTTGAATGGTTATCCAAAATATGGATTAGATGTATATACTTAATATTTCATTTTTTAAGTTCATACTAGACAAATTCGAATTATACATTTAACGAGCTGAACAATTTTTCTCAGTATATCCACAACTACTTTTTTAAGGCCATATATATCTTTAGAAAGAAAGAAGGCAAAAAAAAAAAAAAAAAGTCACGGAAATAGCTAGAGTTGGAGTCTTTGTATTTGATTGCGTAATTGGGGTTGCATGGTGACACCATTTTTTTTTTTTGGTTCTTCGTAAATTCTGTGAAAGTTGCAGTTTGTTTTTTTTTTTTTTTTTTTTTTTTTTTTTTTTCCATATCATGATCAAAGCTTTATCTCTAACCTCGATCGTCGTCACGTTTTAGATAAATGTTTCATCTTCTCAACCCTCCTTCATCCTCCACATTTTTCTCACCTTCTCTATAAAAAGCCTCTTCCATTTTCAACAATTCCTCATCAACATTTTCAATCCTTTCTCTCTTGATCCAAGTTCCCATTCTCTGTCTAGAACTAGTTTTTGCAGCTATGGCCAAAAACCTGCTTCGAGTTCTAGTCACCGGTGCTGCTGGTACATAATTTTTTATCCCCCTTGATCACATTATTTTCCAGCGCTTGTGGATTTAAGTTGTAAAAGAAAGTGACAGAAATATAAAAAAGAACAGAATTTTTTTAAGTTCTATATCTTCTTAGAGTATAATATGTCTGTCTTTTAATATTAATCCTGAATATAATACATGAATTCTTAACGTTGTGCAAGCTTAAAAACGTGATTACTCAAGATTCTTTTCTTATCATTGTACTTCATTGGAAAAACACACAGAAGGAGAAGCTCTTTTCTTGGGAGTTAGGAGATCTAAAATATCTTTGATTTGTGTTTCTACATTTCCTGTGGACTTTGATTTGGTATCTGAATGCCTTTTCTTGTGAAGGTGTTTGTGTAGATTCCTTTACATATATAGTACTATATAACTTGGGACATGCATTGGAAGATTGATTTTGATTTTTACAGAAATTGTTTGTACTTACATTTTCTGAGGATTTCTGTTTGTTTCCGGAGGAAAAAAAAAACAATTAAAAAAAAATATGGACCGTCTTCTATTGCTTCAACAAGTTTTGGTCGTTTCCTTCTCTGTTGTGTTCTTTTGGAAGCTCATTAAGTATATGTGGAGCTTCTTGAATGTTGAGAAGGAACCAGTTAGGATATTGGTTACTGGTGCTGCAGGCATGCTGCTTTCCCCCCCCCCCCCCCCCCCACCCCAACCCTTTTATGTTTCTATAGTTTTCACTTGAATTGAATTTTCGTTTTGTTATATGGCGGTAAATTTGTCCCCGAGCCTTGCACACACCACTCGTCACACTATGGGAGGCATCCTAATGAATGGGATGACAGAAATTCTTATTTCTTAATCCCGGCTTCAATAACATCCTATGGCTATGCATATCCCTAAAAAATTAAATTTGTTTGACAGGGCAAATAGGTTACGCTATTGTTCCGATGATCGCGAGGGGGGCCATGTTGGGCCCTGATCAGCCTGTGATCCTGCACATGCTTGATATTGAACCCGCTGCTGAAGCTTTGAAGGGGGTGAAAATGGAGCTCATCGATGCCGCCTTCCCTCTTCTCAAAGGTAATGAGCTCTTTTAAGCCTTGTTTTGAACACTGGTTTAATGTAGATTCAATGATTAGACCCTAATTATTTTTTGGCTAATTACTTTGGAAATTACTCGATAGGTGTCGTTGCCACAACGGATGTGGTAGAAGCATGCCGAGATATCAATATTGCCGTTATGATCGGTGGGTTTCCACGAAAGGAAGGCATGGAAAGAAAAGATGTGATGTCGAAAAATGTATCTATTTACAATGCACAAGCTTCGGCGCTAGAAAACCATGCTGCTCCTGATTGCAAGGTCAGAAACACCTTTGATCTGTTTGCAGAATATCACTCTTTAATACACGTAATCTTATGAATGTTCTGTTGAGAATTAGTTCTCAGCCGCCCTAATTCTACATCACCGAGAGCAAATTACTAGAGACAGAGGCTTGTTCCGTTTGATCTGATGAAGTTGGATAGCATAAACCATGCAGGTTCTAGTGGTTGCGAATCCAGCAAACACCAATGCACTCATCTTGAAAGAATTTGCTCCTTCAATCCCGAAGAAAAACATCACGTGTCTCACGAGGCTAGATCACAACCGAGCATTGGGACAAATCTCCGAGAGGTTAGCTGTTCATGTCGGTGATGTGAAGAATGCTGTCATCTGGGGCAACCATTCTTCCACTCAATATCCCGATGTCAATCACGCAACCGTCGTGACTAGCGGCAAGGAGAAACCTGTCAGAGAACTTGTAGCTGATGACCAATGGTAGCTCAATCTTTCCAACTAATTACTCTAGATAAACTACTTAGGGCCTATTTGAGATTGCTCTTGGAGTTCTCAAGAATAGTTTGGACATAAATAGATAGAATCAATATTTTCGGTAAAAAAGCACAAAATTACTTCGTTTACACTTTTATAGTTATTCTTAGAAGCTAGATTTCTTAACGTTATGTAGTGTCAAACTATCTTTTTACCATTAGACTCAAGTTTGCTCCACTTCTATGCCTACTTTTCTTCGTTTAGGTTGAAAAACGAGTTCATCGCCACTGTTCAGCAGAGAGGCGCGGCCATTATAAAGGCTCGGAAGCTATCAAGTGCATTATCTGCTGCAAGTTCTGCTTGTGATCATATCCGTGATTGGGTCCTCGGAACTCCTAAGGTTGGTAATACTACATTTAAATGTCGTGTTTGAATTTTTTTTTTTCTTTTTTTTTTAATAATGTTCAAAAGTTGTACAATCCTAGTAATGTTGTCCTTGTTGTGTTTGGATGACAATTTAGGGAACATGGGTTTCCATGGGCGTGTATTCTGATGGGTCTTATGGTGTCCCACCCGGAATTGTCTACTCATTTCCCGTCACATGTGAGAAAGGAGAGTGGTCAATTGTCCAAGGTAAGTTGTTCGGTCGGATTCAAAGTACAAAAAAAAAAAAAAAAAAAAAAAACAGATCATCGTGGTTACAAATGTAACCTAACACGGTAATTTCACACCCGATGAGATTTATTTATTTGGATGGCAGGATTGAAGATTGATGAATTCTCGAGGGCAAAGATGGATGCAACTGCACAAGAGCTCATTGAGGAGAAGTCATTAGCCTATTCATGTCTCAATTGATGTGTGTGAATTTATGATTCCCTAAAGTGTAATAAAGGGCCTCAATAAATGCATTGGATAAATTGGCCATGAATTCTATTTACTGTTATCAAGTACTTGCTTAACAGAAGTTTTTATTTTGGAGCTCAATAAAGATGATTTTAAGCTCGACAGCTTTTTGTTGAGCTAACAAAAGGGGAAAAAGAAAAGCTCCACAGCTTTCTGACATTTCATGCATGAGACACTTCCATATTTATTAGGTACTCCTACTGAAAAAATAACAATAATAATAAAATAAGCAATGATATATATCATTAATATCATGAATTGGTAAGTGTCAAAATTCTGTAGATTCTATAAAATTGAAATGATTACATTATCCTTATTTTTTTACCGCTAACAAGTTATTTTTTAGTTTTATGATGTATCATGAAACTTTCTTTCATGATGTGAATAATTTTCCTAATAAAATTTGTCAATCTTGAGGACTATTTGCCCTCCTGGTCAACAGTTCTATTTTAGAGAAACAACGACATTTATTAGAACTACTATTCAGTCTATTTAGTGGTATTATGACAAAAAAAAAAAAAAAAAGTCCTTTTTTTAAAAATAAAATTAAGAGATTCGGTGGTATCTTTACGTCTCTGGTTAAACTTGTAAAGGGTAAATAGCAGTTGAGATGGGGTGAAAAAGGATTTTAAACCTTTGCTTCTACGTTAAATTTTGACATGAATTTAATGATGGATACTTTGAGCCCTTAACTTATTAGACAGTTGATGAAAGTCTAGGAACAAGACTCTTTACTATCACCTCGCTGATCCAACAGTAAACTTAACAGCACAAAAATGAATATTCAATCTACTAACATCCATCATAGTTATACCTATGTGACAATAATGACCAAGCCAAGTTTATGATTTAGAATGCTTCTTTTTAAGTAAAAACGACATGTTATCATTACATACTTCAAATAGTGCTAACAAAAAACGACATGTCGGTATGAAAAAATTGTTTTCTGTCGTTCATGGACAAGATAACACATGTCTTTTGTTGTCTTATTATGAAAAACTAAACGACTTGTTGATTATGGTTTAGGTTTTTTTTCCCTCTGAACAAAACATGTCGTTTACTCTGACCTGCTGATGTATCTAATTTACAATTTTTGGTGTCGTGTGTCATCAAACAACATCGTCGTTTTTAACGACATTTGACTTTGTTTTATTGAATATAGAGGTGGTCGTTCACCAGCAAACGACATGCCTTAGTCATTTGAGAATTTGTTGTTGTCGTTCGGAACAAGGACGTGCCGAATTTCCTTCTTCTTCTTTTTTTATTTTTTATCTTTTATCTTTTTCTTTTTCTGGAAAAAAAAAAAAAAAACCCCCCAAAATAGTTTGCCTTGGGACGTCCTTTGTCTTATTCTAGTACGTTATTTGCCAAAATTTCGCTGGTATCTTCCCTCTCTCTCTCTCTCTCTCTCCCTCTCTCCCCTTGAGTACTAAAATCAGCTAGGGCTCTGTTTCTGCAAAGGTAAGATTTTTCAATTTCACGGCAAAAAAATTTAAAAAAAAATTGTTTTTTTGTAAGAATTTTCAAATTGAATTGAATACTGATTAATTAAACATGGGTTATCCTGTTATTTCGTTTGGGTTATTGAACTGCTCTGAGTTCATTAGTGGAAGGGAAGGGAAGGGAAGGGAAGGGACAAGGTGATCGAATCGAGAATGGATGAGAACATGAAGGAATTTCAACAACAATTAGTTGAGCTCGAGACTGAAGCCGAGCGTCTTCTTCTTGCCCGTCACCAGGTAACCCCCACTCACCACCTAATTTACTCCTCGACAATTAGTTCCTGTGAATATTCATTAATACGGAAAGTTTTACGAATTTGATTGTTAAGGCTTTTGATTTGATTTGATTATTATTATTCTTAGTATTTTAACAATATTAGAAATGGGTTTTGGTTTTAGAAGTAAATCGTCAAATGGGGTGCTAGATAGAATAGAATTTATGCTTTTAAATTGAAAATTTGGAGTTTGAATTGAAAATTTGGAATAAAGAATGGGAATAGTTGATTTACAGTTAGGCTTTTTAGTTTTTAACAACTTTAGAAATGGGTTTTGGTTTTAGAAGTAAATGGTAGAATGGAATGCTGGAACGAGCGCGTTTTGTGCTTTTGAAGTACAAAATTTGGACTAAAGGATGGGAATTGTTGATTCACAGTGAGGCTTTTAATTTTAAACAACTTTAGAAATGGGTTTTGGTTAGAAGTAAATTATAAAATGGAATGCTGGAAAGAGCACGATTTATGCTTTTGACGTACAAAGTTTGGACTAAAGGATATTTGGGAGTTACTGATTCATAATGCAAGAGCTAAAGGCTTTGAAAAGAAGGAAATTAATTTACTTGAACTTCAGAGAGTTGTATTTTGCTGGGTTGTGTGTAATTTCTTTTCTTTACGAGAACGTATTAAGAAAATAGGAGGAGTTTGTGATGATTTATATGGTGGCATTGCAGCTGATTGAAAATGATAAGGTGAGGAATGGGAATAGAGAAGCTCTCACAGCTCTGAGAAAAAGAGCTAGAACGACAAAGACTAGTGTTCCATCACCCTTTGAGTCCATAATGAGGGAGATTGGGGGACCGGAATCGAGACCTTTAGTTAAGGAAGTATGTTCAACTTGTGGCAACCATGACTCGAGCGAGCGCACATGGATGATGTTCTCGGGAACTGATGTCTTTGCTAGGATTCCCTTCCATGCTGCTCATACCATTCTGGAGACAGGTCTTTCCCGGGGCTCCTTAGTCTAATGCAGTTATATGGGTAGATTTTGTGAACATGTCTATAAAGAACTATGTTAGTTTACCAATTCTCCCAAAAGCTTAAGCTGTTAGGAGGTGGGCCAACAATAGTTTTATATTTCAACACTCCCCCTCACGTGCAGGCCAGACAATGGGCAAACATGCGGACAAATATTAATTTGAAAGTCCAACACAAATTATAAGAAGCCCGAAACATATTAAAGGCCCAACATGCAATGATAATAAAGGGAGTTAAATAGTGCAATTATAGGGGTTCGAACTCGGGACGTCCTGCTCTGATACTATGTTAGTTTACCAATTCTCCCAAAAGCTTAAGCTGTTAGGAGGTGGGCCAACAATAGTTTTATATTTCAACAAACTAAAATACTACTCACATGGAAAATCTGGTGTTATTGAAAGTAGTATCTGAAGAATTTCTGCAGCAACAAGAAAAAATACTAAAAATATCCACACACACACACACAAAAAAAAAAAAAAAAAAAGGCAGAAGAAGAAGCAAAGGGCAGTGTATGAAGAGATATGTTATTGTCGACCATTCATGGAAATTCAGTACTAAACTTGCTTTGTGCTTTAGTAATTGAGTAGTTAATTATGTCTCACTTATCTATTTTGTTTCAAGAGAACAATCAAATTCATCGGTCATGAACTAATTATTGATCAGATTGTACTCCAAACATGTTTACTCTTCAAGACTGTTGATATCTTAGTGAAAACATTTTTGGTGTTAATGATATCTTGAGGTGATCTAATTAAGTAAAAGATATTGTCCTCCTCACTCTTCATTAACTAAAACTAACTGCCCTTTTGTTAGATGTACTTTTCATTGACCAATTTAATCATATTGAATTAGCAACCCGAAAAATTCACAAGTAGGGTAAAACAACAGGAAACTTTCTGATGTAGGAAGAATATTACTATTAGCTTATTTTGTTATTTTTGTTATTTTTGCTAAGTTTTGTTATTTCATTAGGTATCATATCTTTGTTTTAGTGCCGTATGTTTTGGTTATTGTTAGTAAGGTTATATAAGCCTAAGGCAAGAAGTGCAAGGATCATTATTGAATATTGAAATCAGAGTATTGCTTTTTCCTCTCCATTTTGGGGGTGTCCCCTTTGGCCATGGATATGGCTTGAGTTCTTACCAATTCTGTTGCATCATTTGGTATCACAGCCCTCGGTTGTTCCCAGGGAGGTATGGTAGCCATGGTTAGCGATTGGAGCCGCTTCAACGCCGATGAGCGTGGAGTGAAGGCCTTATGGGCGGATCAAGAGCTCCAATGGAATGGAGTTGAAGATTCATACTACTGGAGTTGCGGAACTCGCTGGTGGAGTGCCCACCAACGGACCTGTTCTCCACCGTCCACCAACAGGTATCCTCATTCCCATCTTCACTCTCTATCTCCATCTTCCTCACACACCCACTGCCATCACCCCCTACCATTTTCACCACCCCCATTTGCCCTACAAAACCACCACCATGACCCTTTCAACTATCATCATCATCAACAATGCAAATCCACTATCCTACCCAAACCCAGAGCGTCCACAAGACCTGCAACACAAAGGAACACTATTCCAAAAATCCACTATCATCGGAAACCGAACGGGTTAGCCACACTCCACGGTGGTGCGAGCATCGCGGTTTCATCTGAAAATTACCACGATATGGGTCACGTGACAAATTTGAGTCGTTGGAGACTCTCGGGTCTGTCGCGGGAGTCCGAGGCAATGCGATCTTCTCAAGCTTGATGGAGAAGTGTCGGAGTTTTGGATCGATGGAGGAGCACAGAGGTCTGGCTTCATTGGAGAACCTCCCCAATCCAAGTCGGCGCGTGAATCTCGGTATTGATAGAGAAGCATTGTAGCGGCGGCAGCGTGCGTTTTTCAGACCCGACGACGAAGCATTGCGGTGGCGGAAGCTCACATCTCTGAGATCCGATACCGAGGAGTCGCACTGCGCACAAGCTTGGATGGCTGCCGTCGCCAACGTTCACCATTCCACATGAACAATAGGAGGCGAAAGGGAAACAAACTCTGTTTTCAAATCAGGTATCGAATTCCTTCTCCAATCTTCCAAAGCCCAACAATATTCCCTAGCCCAAAAGTGTTTCAAAACCCATTTCCCATACCAGATCCAATTGTCATAAGCCCAACCAAATTTCTGAACCCAATAACAACTCTCGTATGAATTCCAACTCTAATTTTCAGCAAAAGCCATTTTTACCCAAAAACCAAACCACAACCCTTAGTGATATGATGAAATTTTTATCCGCATGGTTTGAATTTGAGGAAAACAAAAACTCCTCCTATGATATCTTAGAAGATAGAATTACTACTTGTGGGAACAATGATCAAGAGGATCTTGTGGAACATTTTAATGTGGTTAATTTGAAAATATGGAGAGGATCAAATTTGTCCTGCAGCATATAGTGGACCAACAACTTCAATTGCTGTAGTAAATGTACCAATTGGTGAACAACTTGGAAAGATGACAAATGAGGGCAATATATTTGCAGATTTGGAAGTAAAACCTCAGATTTTTGTTGTTCAGCTTCTAGGAATACTTGGGTTTGAGAGCATTAAGACCAAGGGATCAAGGCATCGTCAATGGCGAGTATTTTTGGTATTTATAGCATCCTGTTGGAAGGTTGTTTTGGTGCCTTTGTGGATTTGGGATGAGTTACGAAGAGACTTCTCTGTCGGGGTCTACCATTCCCCACAAGACGAATAAGATTATTCTCTTCGTCAACTTTTCAAAGCTTCCTTCATTCCTCATTTCCGCTAGCTATGTCGCTTGCTACAAGATTTTCCTTTCGATGTGTTTTAGCAGAACTCGAGGTCAAGTTCTTTTCAAAGAAGGGGTGAACTGATGTAGGAAGAATATTACTATTAGCTTATTTTGTTATTTTTGTTATTTTTGCTAAGTTTTGTTGTTTCATTAGGTGTCGTTTCTTTGTTTAGTGTCGTATGTTTTGGTTATTGTTAGTAAGGCTATATAAGCCTAAGGCAAGAAGTGTAAGGATCATTATTGAATATTGAATATTGAAATCAGAGTATTGGTTTTTCCTCTTCATTTTGGGGGTGTCCCCTTTGGCCATTGATTTGGCTTGAGTTCTTTCCAATTCCGCTGCATCATTGACCAATTTAATCATATTGAATTAGCAACCCGAAAAATTGACAAGCAGGGTAAAACAACAGGAAACTTTCTCAAAGCTTTCTATAGAGATTCTCTCTAAGCTTTTGGTGTTATTCTGACGGTAATTACCATCTGAAGTTGATACAATGGATCATAAAACTCCAGCAATGTAGCACAAGTCCTTCTATTTATGGCTTGAGTTATGTGGTTTATATCTTTTTAACAGGTTCTTTGATCTTGGTATATGCTTTTGTTCCCTTTGTCTCAAATCTCTTTTAATCTAACCTGAATTGCAGATCAAGAACGGCTCGACTTTGAAGCTAAGAACCTCCAAACTTATGTGAAGGATAAGTCCCTTTTGATATCAGAAAGAGGAGCACTTGCCGACAAGATTAGTCCGGGGGTGCTCAAATCTATGGTAACCCTGGCAGACAAGAAAAGGTAAGTTATAATTTTACTACAATCTCACTATCATTTCCAACAAAGGAGAGAGGGATTAATAACTCCAACCTTTTTGTCTTTCTGGCCATCATTACTAACATTTGCATAATGGCATGTGCATGACTGTCGTTTATTGTTTTTTTCCTAGCATGATCTATTCCTTTTGGCACAAATTTTGTAGTGTTGCCTCTCCTTTCGGCCCATGATCACTCATAATAAAATTCTCCATTATTCGCCATTCTCATACTCAGTTAAGATGTTACGCCTCATAGCCATTAAAATCAGGACCCTCTGTTTTCGGTACCTCTTGCATTGATGCATCATATTTGTGTTCTGCAGGAAGTTTTTTTTTTTTTTTATACTCGAGTTAAAACGTTAAAAAATTGGCTATTGAGCTGGTTTGGGACCACAAATTAATATCAATTTTGGCCTCTTGCTTTTCTCATTTCTTCCCTAGCTCTACCCACCCTCTTATCCCCAACCCCACATCTAATCTAATTTAGAGAAAAGGGTCGGTGTCAGTTCTTGAGGACCATTTTAGTTATTTGTGTTATTCACTGGCGATGTGGAAGTTTCCTCAGCTCCTTAGAACACTAGAAGACAAAAGTTAAGCCGTTGTCTCTTTGCTTCTGTGGAACTACTTATCATCTACCAATGATTTCCACGAGGTTTGGATATCTTCATCATTAAATATATTTATCTAAATTTTGGAAAGAAAAAAAAAAAAAAAAAGCATGAGGAATCATTTTTGCACAAGTTTCAACCCACCTTTTTATTTTGCTTGGCTACGGAAGATTGATGGGC
This sequence comes from Ficus hirta, assembly GCA_038430175.1. NCBI lineage: Eukaryota > Viridiplantae > Streptophyta > Magnoliopsida > Rosales > Moraceae > Ficus > Ficus hirta. Next base: position 18,700,700 of record CM076588.1, on the reverse strand, counting down.
GTTGAGATTGCATCAATTCGCTTATGCATACGTCTATGGAAGGACGGTTTTTTAATTTTGTCTTATCCATGAAAGACAAATGACCATGTTAAAGCTCAGACTTGTAGGTGTAACGTTAGAGATGGATTATTGTTTGTGTAGGCTGGAAAGTGACCATTTCTTTTGCTAGTACTTTTGCTCACATGCTTGAAAAAATAATATTGGCTATAATTTTTTCCCTGTTTTTGCAGTTAGAGGTTTTTAAATTTCTTGTGGAGTCAAACTCATCTTTGTCAACCGGGTACATGAGGAATCGAGACGTATGTCGAAGAGCGAAGGACCTGTGAAATCCTTAGTGGATGAGCTTCGTCTACTTTGTTTAACTATAGTACAAAGTGGATAATTTTCTCCTATGTTTTAGCAACTCTTATGGTGTTAATTTGAGGCAATAGTTGTGCAAATTGAAGTCAACATTATGGTAGAAATCTTTGTAGCTTGAGGGATAGCCAATGAAAAACAGATTGTCATAAGATTTTTACCATTTTGGCCAAAACCAAAACTATTTTTTTGAAGTTTTGGCCTGTTCAGCTTAACTGTATTACCCTTCTGTCTTTGTATTATATACACATATACACACACACACACACACACACACATATATACACACATATATATATATATATATATAATGTGCTATTAGTGTTAACTGTTTACGTAAACCCCTTGATCTGAAGATGGGAAAATCTTTCGCCAAGAAGGGTAGAGAAAAGAGGAGAGCAGAGAAAAGTGTACTTAATGCCCCAAAAGCCAACAATTTTTCTCTGCCTAGGCTATGTAACACAAAATAAGTTAAAAGATCAAACAAAACATGATTCATTAGATAAATTTTTGTTGGGTGTCCATTTAACTTGACTTGTCACACACAAACTTCAATTTAATTGCAAGAATGTGGGGCTCCTATAGATCTAATCGTGTAATGCCAGAACCAAATCTTGGTAGTTGTGCCAAAGTCATGAAAAAGCTTTTTTTTTTTTTTTTCCTTTTCTTTTTTCCTCTCCAAGTACAGTGATATTCTACATTAGTTTGTTTTAAATTAAGTTAAAATCATATCAAAATTTAAAAATATATAAATATAAAATTGCATAGTTTGATATTGATGTAATGATTTAAAATATAAGGAGTTTTTATGAGAAATTTTTTTATTTTTATACTATCGATGTAAAATTATTATTTCAGCTATTTGATTAATTTTTCAACAATAAGATATATAATTAAAATAATTTTATATTAGGTGTTACAAAATTTTTAACTAACAAACATCAAACCGTTAAAAAACTAATATTTTAAGATCCTACCATAAAATCTCCCTAAAACATGTATATATTAATAAAGTTTTTCTTTTTTTCCTTTTTTGTCAGCCATGTGATATGAAGAAAAGTCATGAAATGTAGCAATCTTCATCAAGTTAAGCAAAGCACCCCACACCCATAACACTAGTTCCACACCACCCCCCCTTCTTTTATTTATTTCTTCTTCTCCACTATTCTACTCATTGCCCTGGATCCCAAAAAAAGCCTTTTTTTTTTTTTTGTTCAATAATTATAGTGTAATTAAATTTTAAACTTCCTGAAAGGCCAAAAAAGAAAAAAGAAATAATAAAATAAGGAAGAGAAATGATTAATGTCTCTGACCAAAATGTAGACATTCCGTACAAGAGAGTCAACGTCCATGTCAGCCTTTTCCCACCAAATATGCCACCAGACCCCCTCCCTGTACTCCCTGGCTCTCACTTTGATCAGGCCCGGTCCTCTTCCCCTTCATTCCTAATCCCATCCCCCGGTTTCACGCCAATTCCGTCCTACTCCACTCCTTCTCTTACACGTGTCCACACTAGGTATTTCCGTAGTTTCAACAACCTCGCAGGGTAATCACGGGATCTTGGCCGATCAGTAGAACGCGACACGCGTCGTCTCTTTTGAGCGAGTAACGGTGTGCGAGTGATGTGAGGCGCGAGTGGGATATCGTGGGGTGGGGTGATATGGACAAACTACTTGCAACACCGAAATAATACATCGTACGATGTGGATACGATCATCTGTTCTCCTGTCTTCTCCATGTTTTTACCCTACCCCCCTTTTTTTTTCTTTCTTTTTTTTTTTTTTTTTTTTTCCTTTTCCATGTTTTTACCCTTTTTTTTTTAAAAATTGTTTTTACTCTTTTTCATCCCCCCTTCCTTTCATTTTTTGTTTTTCACACATTTGCCCCCTTTCAGTCCCACCCATTATTTACTTTGGGAGGAAGGGAAACAGGCCATTTTAAAAAAAATCAAGAAATTTTTTTTTTTAAAACGAGGGGCTTTTTTGCATTAAACTTATCGTGTAGTTAAATGTTACATCTTGATATTTTAATTTTAATAATTTACCCCGTAAAATTATAGTTGTATAGCAAGACACATATAGTTGATAACAAAGTTTTTTATCTTTTTTTTTTTCCTACAATTGCATCTTGCATCTTGAGACATGAGTTATGTGACTCGGAACTCATCACATTATTGTATCTTACATCCTGAATTTGTAATTTTAGTAAATTTCATCTTGAATTGAAAAATGTATAATAAAACACACTTAAGCGATAATAGTGTTAATTTTTCAATAGGAATTGAGCCGTGAATTATACCGAATCATTAATTAATGACAGAAGTAATAGTTTTTATCTATTTTAATACAAGTATATTGAGTTTAGGGTCTTTAATTAAGTTTTATCAAAATTGAAATGTTTGAATCATTTTTATTTTAACTATAAATATAGGTTAACATTGATTAAAATAGACTTTTTATACTCTTAATTAATGATTTATGTGCAAGTCATATGTCAACTTCAATCGATAAAGTAACAACGATGTGAGTTGAGGGTGTTTTGCTGCTTAGGAGATGTAAATTATAATTTGGAGGTAAGTTCAGGGTTTATCAATGTAAAAAAATCCAAAAAGAAAAACTATCTTATATATTCCTTTTTTCAATTATTAATGGTTTTGATTAATAAGAGTAAGTGAACAACTCTGAAGCATGGCACTAGAAACAATATTTTAACAGTAGGGTTGTCAGATTTTTCTAAATTTCTATAATTATTGTATGATTATAATACGATTCTGAATTGATAAATTTTGAAATGAAACTACCAGTACTAAAGTACTAATCTTGTAGCTTCAGGGGAAAAAAAACTTACTATTAAACAAATTTCTTTTCTATTTGTCAAAAAATTACTTTATCTTGCTTTCAGTTTCTATTGTCATATAACCTCAAAAAAAATTATAATTTTGAAAAATATACACAAAATAAATTAAAATATGACAATTTCTACATTAATAATCTCTCCTGACAAAGGGGATTTTTTTTTTTTTTTTTTTGTTTTAAAGAAGGTAACAATTGCCAAAAGGGCAAAAAAAAAAAAAAAATCCATTTATCATCTTTTTTCACCGAGAGGAAACATCAGGAAAGAAAACTCCAAAACAAGTTCTCAAGGCATCGCTTTCTCTCTTCCCAAAGTGATCAAACACAACAAGAGGATATGATTGTGCAAAATGGAAAAAATGCTCGATGTTTTTCTTTCGATTCAAGGACTTCTTGGCTGAGTGATGGAACCACTCGGTTATTCTTTCTTATTTTTCATTTTTTACCTTTTTCACTTTATTTTTTTTTATCACAAAAGTCGTTTAGAGAGAGATAGAAAAAAAAACAAAAAAACAAAAACAAAAACAAAAACAAAAAACAAAACAAAACAAAACTGTCTCAAACTATACTAAACTATTCTAATACGCTGACTTGATATATTTTACCATATATTTCCAAGACAGAAGTAACAAAATGTTCCAGGCATCAATTCTATGGTATAAATAAAGGAATTATTTTAACGTCAATTTAGCTACAGTAACTCTTTGTGGGCACATTAATATAATAAGCTGCTTCTCAAAATCTGTTTGCAAATTGAACTAAGATGCAAATTTGGGGACATACATACACTCGTACATATACATATATACAAATATATATATATATATATATAGGGCTAGTCTTTTTTTAAGACCATTTTTTCAATTTAATATATAAAAGTAAAATTTTAGTGTAACGTAATTCGATATAATATTGATGTTAAAAGAGCATAATACTAAAAATTTATATATCTCAAATTATTGTTTCATCCTTAATGTCTGTGTTATACTGGATTATCATTTTTACTTTTTCTTTTATATGTATATTGGTAGTATAATTACTTGAGAGGACCATAGCAAAATTTATATACTTGTGGAATGTGTTTTTGCCAACTTTTCAGAAAGAAAAGAAAGTGCGCCAATATCCAAGTGTTTTTTTTTTTTTTTTTTTTTTTTTTTTTGGGAAATTATGTTTTGATGCCTTGGAATATGCTAACATATATTGCAATCCGAATTGGAGATGAAGAAAGTATAATATGAGTTTCCCCCCACTAATTACTTGTGTTTTACTTGTCACATGTAAAAAATATATTTGTACAATGTGAGTCATCTGTGATAATTATATGTAGACACAAAAGAGATTGAGTTTAGGGTGCTGGCTATAGCTTTTCGTGCCAACTTTTACTTTCCTTTATTTCATGCAAAAAAATATAATTAATAAAACTCAGGGCCAGGAAGAACACTTTGATGACAACGAGTTTGAAATTTATTCTTCGAGAGTCATTTTCAAAGTGAGAAAAACAACTAATTCTACCAGAGAAATTAATGGAACTGTAAAAACAGGTGAAGTTGACTATTAAAAGCTGGAAAAAATAATAAAAAATTAATAGATCGGTCCTTTTTTAATTGGTGATATATGTTTTTAAATCTATGAATTTTTACCATAGAATTTTTTTATTTTTTATGATTAATAAGAATTGATATTTAGTTATTGTATTAAACTGAGGTGGTTCTATATCGCTTATTATAAAATTTTAATGTAAATAATTTGAATCAAATATATAAAATTAACCTAAAGGTTAAAAGTAGTTTTTATCGATAGTGTAAAATAAGAATTCCCATCGTAAAAAAAAAAAAATCCTTTAAACATTATTTTTTTTAACACTACTAATAGTCAGGATGAGAACCCGATTAATCGTACAAAACATTTTTACATAAACTTAAAAGTTTCTAGATACAAATTAGAGTAAGTCACTGGTGTTTATAATAAAGACCGACGAAAATTCCAGCCATTTATCTAGAAGGGAGTAAACCTTCCGTAACCCTTCAGAATCTAAATTTCTAACCACTTGAGTTGCATGGTTGATGAAACAAATATGTTATGAATATCAATTACCAATACAAACTTTTGAATATCACCTTTAATACAAATATATATATAGGTGCTATGAATATCATCTTTAATACAAACTTTTGAATAACAACTTATGGATATAAGGTCATTTATTTATTGATAAATGCTTAAAAAATGATAACTCACCGTCATGTGAATTGATATTTAAAAATTAATATTATAATTAATGTCTCTAATAATAAAATATATAAAATTAACAGTTATTTACATAGATCTGATCGTTAAAAAGAGAGAGAGTATTTCTCAAATATCTATAACTATATTATAAAGAAGAGTTTTTTTTTGAACACTATTCAATAATTTGATCTTTATATTTTGTCATTTTGTGCACATTTTTTTTTCTTTTTTGTTGGGTTGCTTATCTCATTCTTATTTTATTTTTTATTTTTTATTTTTCTCCGATAAGGTTTACATATTTATAGTTGGTTCATTAAAATACTTTCTAGTTTTTCAATTTGTCCTATGTAAAATAACTTTTTTTAAATATGTCATCATTTTTTTCCTTAAAATTCTTAAAATTATTATGTTTCTTTTTAATCCTTGATTACTTTAATTTTGTTAAACTCTTTAAGAGATAACAAATAAAATTTAAAAAATATATTGATTTATTCAGAAATTTAACGTCTACTAATTTAAAAAAAAAACATTTGTATATATATATTTCAAAAAATACAACACCTTAAATCCACGTGTGTGAAGCTTAAAAACTAGTTTTAAAACAAAGTAAAGTCTTCCTAATAGGGATAATTACCATAGAATTAAAAAATAAAGAACCAGAATTCACCAGAAATAAAAAAAAATAAAAAAAGAGGGGGGGGGGGGGGGGGGGCGGTGTGGTGGTGTGGAGATGAAGAAGGAGAGACGCTAGAAAAGCCATGATGATCTGGTAGCTGCAACTAAGGCTGATGAAACTAGACCAGGCAAAACAGCTAGTGGGTCCCCAACATTTTAAATAACACCCCCCCACCCCCAACCGCGTGGCCAACAGAGATAGAGAGGGGAGAGAGAGAGAGAGAGAGACTTGACGATCCCACCCCTTCTCATGACTCCTGACCGGTCCTCCCTCCTGACTAGTCGGACTAGGAAACTCCCTTAAGTTTAAGTGTTTAACAACCCCCACCCTTCTCTCCCTATCGTTTCCAGTGGCTTTCACTCGTTAATTTCTTACCTTCCCAGGGGCAAAATCGTCACCCTGAAAAAAATTCACACGCAACCAAAACCCCCCTCCACTGTTTGACGCTACTAGTACAAAAACAATAAGCTCTCCCTGCACTAGCCGCCTCAGTTCTCTCTTCTCTTCTCCCTCAAAAAAAAAAAAAAAAAAAAACTTAGAGAGAGAAACTAGCTGAAGAGAGAGAAACTTCCCAAAAGAAACAGGTGTTAGAGAGAGAGAGAATGTACAATGCATTGTCTCTATGAAGAAGAGATCATAGTCAGCTCAAAGTCATTTGCTTTTTTTCTCGGGTCTTGAAAATTCTCACACTTTCTCTCTCTAACTCTCTCTCTCTCTCTCTGTCTCTAACCTCTCTCTCGGTCTCACTTAGCTTCTTCACTACTTCACCACTAACAATACTCCATTAGGTGAGTGAGAAAAACAATTTTTTTTTTTTTTTTTTTTTGCTTATGGATAAAATGAACCTTCACCGACACGTTTTTTCCCCTTAATTTTTTGATTATTTTACTTTTGTAAAAATTTTGTAATTTGTTGGTGTAGGTTTTAATTTGGAAACGACGTCGTAAATTTAGGGGGAGAAATGCTAGACTACGAATGGGGGAACCCGTCGGCGATCATGCTGGCGGGGGAGGAGGCGGAGCAGCACCCGGGATCCGACCCGACCCGACAGAACATTCTCGAACACTTCGCCTCCGCTCAAACCGCCTTCAACGACCACAACACCCATTTCCTCAGTAGTACTCCCCATCATCACCATCATCATAATCACAGTCACCATCATCATCATCATGACCAAACCAACAACAATCCCTCGGCCTTCGCTCATCACCACTTCAACGGTGCGCACCACCACACCCAATCCCAGCCCCAGCAGCACCAGCAACAACAGCACCATCAACTCCACGTCCACTCCTCCCTCTACGACGTCCCACGCGCCTACGCCGGCGCCTCCTCCTACACTTCGGCGTCGATTCTCTCCCTCGATCCCATCACCTGCGCCGGCGGTGGAGGAGGATCGGGCGGCGGCGGCGGCGCGTTCATGCTGGTGCCGAAGAGCGAAGATCATCATCAGCGGGCGGCGGTGGACTTCTCCTCCAGAATCGGGCTGAATTTGGGCGGGAGGACTTACTTCTCGTCGGAGGACGACTTCATGAGCCGGCTCTACCGCCGCCCGAGGGCGCTGGAGGCCGGCTCGTCGGCGGCGGCTAACTCGCCGCGCTGCCAAGCCGAGGGCTGCAATGCCGATCTCTCCCACGCCAAGCACTACCACCGCCGCCACAAGGTCTGCGAGTTCCACTCCAAAGCCTCCACCGTCATCGCCGCTGGCTTGACCCAGCGCTTCTGCCAGCAGTGCAGCAGGTTCTTCTTCTTCTTCTTCTTCAACACCAAAAAAAAAAAAAAATCTCACTCTAATTAATTACTTAATTAATTCAAAAATTAAACATCAACATTTTCGTATTTAATCACCACTGAAATTACCAAAAAGTCCCTTTCCAAGACCCAATCATTGGTTAAAATCCCGATGAGCAGGACTTTTACTTGGTTTAGTTCGATAAAAGAGCTTTATTTTTACTTAATTAGCATCCTTTTTGCTGAGGAAATGACATTATGGCCCTTCGGGTGAGGTGGTATTTTCGGTTTTAGCCAAGCTGCCTTTGGTGCTCGCCTAAAAGAGAGCTCAGAGTGGCTGTCGCTGTTCGTTTTCCGGTGATAGGTGGGCTGTCGGAATTACGAGAATGTCCCCGCAGTTGAATTATGGTCCCAATCATTGGCTCTCTCCCGTACATGTGGAAATCCCTAGGGCATTTGCGTCCGTAAATTTTGCAAAAGGAAAAAAAAAAATCTTTTATTAATAACAGCACTTTCCGTTTACGTACTTACTGTTTTTCTTTTGCTTCTGGTAATGTTAAAACAGTATTTAAATGGTCTCCATAATAAATTAATAACCACATTAACGAAGTTTTTTTTTAATAAATTCCTCTTTAAAAAAATATATATATATTTTCCCTTTTTCTTGCAGATTCCACCTCCTTTCTGAGTTTGACAATGGAAAACGTAGTTGCCGGAAAAGGTTGGCCGATCACAACCGTCGCCGGCGAAAAACTCAGCAGCCAAACCAACCAGAAAATCCCAAGTCCTCACAACCTGAAAATGCTAGGAATCCACCTTCAGATAACGTTGCTAGTAAGTCAATATATATATATGGGTGTAAATATATGTATACCTATGATCATGTATTCTCAATCGGCATTGTTTTGAGTACGTACTAAGTATTTGTCACGGAAAACGAGTTAAAGTTTTGATCTTTAATATGTTGGAATATTGGAGGACAAGTTCTAGTGTTGCACCATAAATTCATGTGTTAGTCGGAACATGTAATTATTATTATTTATAATTAAAAAAAAAAAAAGAGTTGGACACTGAATTACGAGTTTTTTTTTTTTTTTTTGTGATTTTTGGATTTTGGTAGGGTCGCCACCGGATTCTGGAGCTCAATCGTCGTCGTCGGTGACGGTGGCGGTTTCGCCGCCGCGAATGTCGTTAGATTGTTTCAGGCAAAGATCTTATCAAACTACTACTGCTTCTTCAGGATCTTCAAGCTCACTGTTTTTCTCAAGTGGGTAAAAAAAAAAAAAAAAAAGCACATCTACCAGGGAGGTTTTAGGTTTATGGAGGAGGGTTTTACCAAATAACATTGTGAAGTAATATTATCTAGTTCTTAATTAATTGTCCTTTGAAATTTTAGTTTGAGTTTTTAATTATGGTGAAGCTTAGCTTCTTTTTCTTTTCTTTTTTTTTTTCTTTTCTTTTTTGAGATGGGATGAGAAATTCCAAATGTTGGTAGGATTTCTTTCTTTTTCTTTTTTCTTTTTTTCCTTTAATATTGCAAGGGTAAATGTATGTAGGGGAAAAGTGGACGGTGAAATTGAACTTGTTGGGGAAAAATTTGGAACTTTTCTAATGAAGGGTCTGTCTGGTTTCATAGAAAGTTATGGAAGGCACGGGTGGTTCAAGGTTTACATTCATTCTCGGCATTGGCATTATTCTACTTTCTTGCCTGGTGCTGGAATTTTCCCGGAAAATGCAGTGAACATGTAGAAAAATAAACTATTAATTTTTATTTTTTTTTTCTGACCACGTGGTTCGAAAAAATTATATTTTTATTTGAAGGTTGATATTTTATTCAAGGCATGACTCTAGAGCCAAGATGAGGCTGTCTCCTCAATGGAGGCTGTCTATAAGCCAAACTTATTATTTCGCACTCAAAATTTTAATCAATCACATAGCCGAAAACACACTCTCTCTCTCTCTCTCACTCTCTCTATTTCATATCAGGATCATGAGCAAAATTATTATGTGGCTATTGTTTTAATTGGGGTTGCAATTAGCTAGGGCCCGTTTGGTGGCCAAGAAAGTTCCTAACAACTTGCTGGCTGGATCTAAGGTGGATTTTGCCTTTTTCCTTTTTGTGAGCCTTTTTTCTTTTTTTTTTTCCTTGTCCTTTTTTGGTATTGGGGGCTTCTAAACATGCGTTGAATTTGGAAATATGTCAATTATTTGTAAGAGCAAGCTTTTAAACCTGATGTTGAAACATTGATAGCAATCAGTAATCCTCCAAAAAAGAAACACGATAATTACATGCATTATTTTAAAAAAAAAAATAGTGTTCAAATATGTTACGTGCGTGGATATGCAAATTAATATAACACAATCTAATGAAAATCTGAAAATTCATAAATACCATAAATATAGTGTATTTCTAATTATGTATTTTTTGTTGAGATTTTAGATTTTTATCAAATATTTATTGATATTATCCTTCCTAATTCTTTTCCATTTTTATATTGATTGATTATAATATAGAAGATTTTAATTTATTGATATTCATTTTAATATTAAGAAATATGAAATTTCTTGATTTTATGAAATTTGACTCTTTGAATAACTCATCTGTTTTTATTCTTATAAACTTGTACTTATATGAAAGTTTATTACCAGTGAATTCTTCTTTTGTTTCTACTCCTTGGATGAACTCTGTTGATCCTTTTACTCTTCATTTCTTTTGTTAATTTTTATTACTACTTTTAGTGCATAACTCTATGAAACCACCATAAAATTGTCAAATCAGACAGTGAAGTTAGCATAACTAGATCTTATCAACTAGTATAACTATAAAAAAAGGTAATAATTAATTAGCTTTAATGTTTGACACTGATCTACAACTAGAAAAATTTCAAGCATGAAAAAATGTCAATAAATCAAGTACATGTTTAGTTTAAATATACACATCAATTCAAGAGGTTAATTGAGCATGCTCTCATTTTTGCTTCTATATCATGCTAGGGAATTAGGTTTAAAAAAATGCAATTGGTAGTTAAATTTTGACTAATTATATATATATATATTAAAAAATGAAAGATAGGAAAAAAAAAAAAAAGAAAAAAAAAAGAGGCAATTATTGAATGAAGTTGAAGTAAACACGGCAAATCAAAAATCTAGTGTCCATTCAAAAAAGATATTGGTGGGGGCCAAACCCCAATCTTCCCTCTAGTTCATACACATTATAAAGTCATAATAATAATATATAGATTTTATGTACTTGATAATTACATCAATTACAAGTGTGATGATGATAATGATATATATATGTATGTATATTCTTGTTTTCTTTGGTTTATCTTATATAGTTGAGAAATATTAATGGAATTTGGAAGTGAAGTGACTTTTCATATATAGGACTTCCCTTTACAAAACATATGGAAACCTCCTTGCACTTTCCTGGAAGTTTAAGTGGGCCAATATCTGTTTTGTTTTCCGTTTGTTGATTAACAAGCAAAGTACGTACTATAAATTTGTTTATTTGTTGAGGAAAAAAGCTAAATTTGTTTGGTTCCAATGATGAAAGGCAGCATACAAACAAACTAGATGGGATTTGAAAAAAGTGAACAATTAGGTATAGTAAATTACGTTTATAATATAATTGATTAAATACTAGTAAAATGCATGGATTTTCGAGACTTATACTCTGTTTGGTTCCTTCACAGGTTGATATTCATGCAATTTGAACTTTTTTACTCTTTATTTATTTATTTATTATTATTAATTTTTTACTTAGCGGATGTATTCAAATCATCAAATTGAAAAGGGGAGAGTGCGCAAATCACAATTTTAAGGATTTCAACTGGATATTTCAATCTCAATACAATCAGAATTATTATTATTATTATTTTCTTTGCCAAAGCAATTAATAACCATTAATTCCTATTGAATGCATAGACCCAACGTGTAAGTATACCAGTTATAAGAATGTTCTCATACGGTCACGTGCCGAAATTAATAGCCAGAAAAGTTAGGCTCATAGCTACAAAACCATGAGCATGTTTTTTTTTTTTTTTTTTTAATATCCTGAAAAAAAAAAAAACTCGTATTTTAATGTTTAAATTTTAATATTTGGAAGTTGGACAACATTGTTTTATTTTTCAGTTTTCAATGTTCTTTTTATTTTTCATATATAATTTCCTTATGTTTCTAATTAACAACACATTTATAAATCACAACATCAAATATTTTCCCCTTTAGGAGATAAAGCATAACACATTTACAAATCACAACATCAAATGCGATATTTTCCCCTTTTGGAGATAATGCATATTCTTATTCTTAATTATATATTTGAAATAATTAACTATTTATTTATTTTTTTGCTGGATTTTTTTTTTCCCAAAAGAATTTCTTTTTCGACTTGAGGGATCAAGAAAGTCCACTTAAAAACTTCCCAACTAATCATTATTTCAAAATGGTGATTTATAATGTTTCCATGGCCCACATTTGTTAGTTGGGAGGTGGCATCACCTCAAATTTGTTAATCAAACTGATAAATTACTTGCCACAATCACTAGCCTTTTATCTCTTACATATAAAGAAAACAAGGTTTCTCAAGATTTATTCAGAAAATATACAATTCAGTTTGAAACTTATCATATATATATCCGAATACTTTAAGAGTGAATAAAAAATTCATAATGTTTAGTTTTTTTTTTTTGGTTGGTTAAAAAAAAAAAAAAAGAGTTCAATGATATCTTCACATCTTTTTCTTGCGTTGTATTGGAGTCCATTAAGAACACAAATGGGATGACAATGATCTTAGTTTTAGGTCTTCAACTGCTAACAACCCTCAGATTATAAGAGCGGCTGCATCTATAATGAACGTTTAGTTTTACTGTCTCTTATATAGTGCATGTTCACACTTGAAAATGTTTTGCAGTAAGGATGTCACTTTTATAATTGATTTTTATGTCTCATTATCCCATGTCAAGGGAAAGGGAAGGTTAACCGTCACAAATTCTATCAAATTAAATGAGGGGATAATGCTTCATTTATTAGCAATGTTTCATCGCCTGTATTTTTATTATATGCCTATGCATGTGCAATTTAATGAATTAAAATTAACATAAATAGGGCAACTTTAACTAAAATATTTTGACATGAAATTTTTTGTGAAGAGAGTTAAATCAATTGCTAGAAGAGGGGTTTTGAGATGAATGGATCAAATGTCGTAGCAATCAAACTAAGAGCCTTCATAATTGTAAGTGGTGTGGCGGTGGTCCAAAACCATGTTCATGACTTGCGTAAATAAGTATATCTCTCTTTCCTTATCTATAATTTATATATACAAGAAGTGAGTGGTAACAAAAGTGGTCCAAACTTGGAAGGATTCAATTGGGAACCTCTTTGTTATAGAAAAAGAATGAAAAGTGAGTACTTTGTTTCATTAGATAAGTGCAACATTTCATTCAGCTCCCCAGTCTCAAGTTTTGTGGGTCCCTTTTCTTTTTTCCCACTTAACTGAATTTCCCTTTATTCTTTTTTTTTTTTTTTAAATAATATAAAGAAGAAGTATATTGTATTATAAATTTATATCCACTGATAATGTATGTTTCTGAACAATCATTTTATTCTATGATCTAATTCTCGACATTAATATTGAAACTTTGTTGGTCATTTTGTTGTACAATTCTGTTGTAGTTACAGGCTTATACATACATTGTTTCTTTCATATATTCATCGTATTTCACATCTTATGCCTTTGTTTTTACAATTAAGATCATACAATTTTCTTTCTAAATCGATGTTGAGAGTTTTTCTCCCAATATAGTAGAACTTACCTTCTAAATGTTAAATTATGTTGAAACCAAGGTTATTAAACCTTTGTTTGGTTCTCAATCTTTAACTTAAAATTCCAATTCAGTTTTTGTCTTTTTCTGAAAAGTCAACGGATCTAAAAATTGCAGCTTAAACTGGTAAATCAAATGGAGCCTAAGAAAAACATGCCCATTTGTTGAAATCTGAGTAAAATTTATCAAAGCATATATCCTTGCATACATATATAGAAAGCTTAAAATGAGGTATAGTGCTTTGTCCAAAACGTTTCATTTTCGACGAATTTTTTTTTGTCCTTCAGTTTCTTTTTTTTCTTTCGATCCATTTTTTTTTTATATATATTCAAGTTATTTGTTTTTGTGTTGGTATATTTTTAACATTTATGTCCTTGTATCTTTTTGATCTTTTTTCATGTCTTTTTTTTTTTCAGGTACTTTGTTGATTTTCTTGGACAGAAAACTTTTTTTTATGTTTTTTTTGGCCCTTCAGTTTTTTTTTTCTTTCGCATAATTTTTTTTATTTTTTCATTTTAGTCTTTTTTTTCCCTTTGTATTGGTATATTTTTAACATTTTAGTTATTTTTTCTTGTTGGTCCTTTTTTTTTTTTTTACATTTTTTACATTTTAGCCATTTTATCTTGTTGGTATATTTTTCATGCTTTTTTTTTTTTAACATTTTAGTCATTTTATCTTTGTTAGTCCTTTTTTCATGCTTTTTTTTTCAGGTACTTTATTGATTTTAATGTCTATTTTTACTTATATATATATTTATATTTTTTTTCTTACTTAGGTAAATTTTTTCAAATATGTCTAATTATGTACATCGTATATACTTTAAACTAGTATATACATTTATGAGAATTTTTCCGTTTTACACTGTCGAACCGTCGAACGGGAAAGTTCTCCCTTTCTTTTCCTATCTATCTCTCTTTCTCCTTCTAGTGGATTGTATTACTATTTTTCTCAGATTGTATCGATTTTTTGTATGAATTGTATCGACGGACGGGAGATAATTCCTGTACATTTATTTATTTTGAATCTTTTTGGTAGAAGATGAAGAAGAAGAAGAAGGAGAGGAAGAGGAAGGAGAGAGTGATAATTTGCAGGCATTGATAATTCTCAAGCATTAATGACTAGCAGAGCAGTCCAAAAACTTTCAGCAAATAGGGGGGAGAAATAAGTGGGGCCAAAACTGATTAGATGGCAGCATAAGAAGGCCAACCACTCACGCAGATGATCAAGCGGGGACTGATGAGAGAGAGAGAGAGAGAGAGAGAGAGAGAGCAGACTTTTCAAAGGAGGGTGCACGTGGGGGAGCTCCTTTTAGTCATGGGCCCTCCAACTGAGCGAGCCGGCCTTGTGGGGCCCAATCCGATTTTGGGATTTGATTCTGAATCCTCTTGTCACGTGATCTGCACCTGATCGTGGTAGATTTCTGTCTTTAGGCTTATGTGGGGGACACTTGTCGCCACCAACCGGAGAGCCCCATCTTCTATTGATCTTTATAATTTCCCCACCACCCCTTTATTTTTAGATAGATGGTGAATCTTTTTCATAGGAGAAGATTTCACTTCGTTGTAAGATCTAGTAGGAGCATTATACCATATTTGTAAGATTTGAATCGGATGATTCATATTAAATATGATTAAATTTTATGAGAGAATATCTTAAATTATATCGTTAACATTTATTTATAACGTATTTGTATTAAGTTATATCAATCAGATAATTTAAATATAATATTCTTCAGTGATATATGTTCTTTAATATCCAAATAGTATCATTTTATAGATAATTATATATAAATCAATTAATTATTATTAAGTTTTTTAAAATAAAAATTTTTTAATGACGCTTGATATGTGATATCGCATACAATGCTATTCCTATATATATATATATATATATATATCTATATTTATAATTAGGAGAAAAAAGAAGAATGAATGTCATATAGTTGTTGCTCACACAAAGTGGATGAGTTGGTGTGATATTCAATCTTAAAGATCTCATAAAATGAGATATCAGAGATTCAAATTTTATACCAATAAAAAAAAGTTATTTTTATCTGTGTGAAGTCTTAAAAATGAAAAATGACATAATCATTGCTAAATTCTTTATTCAGTCAAAAAAAAAAAAATATTATGGTTCTTTTTTATTTACAGGCACATAATATGATGGTGTCTGAAAATCTTGGTGGCACCTCTCGTAAAGTGGCTATTAGTTTGTCTGAAAATCTTCACGTACGGATTATTTGTGCTTTTTTGTCAAAACTAGACAAACTTCCACCCACTGCCCACTGGTTTTTCTTTTTCTTTTTTTTTTTTTTTTGAAAAACACATTTATAACAAGGAAAAAGAAAAAGAAAAGAAGGGGAAATACGCATAAGTGACGTATTAATTAAGCAAGCAGTCGATTACTAAACAAGGCCTGTTTTTTTTTTTTGGCTAGAAAAACAAAGCTAGTAGTTGATTGATACAAATATTTATTTTTAATTAAAAAAAAATTTAAGAGTGAGGAGATTTGAATTCTACATATTATAATGAAGTTAAGTATAAAATTAACGTTAAATTATACCTACAACCATTTTATTTTGTAAATTTGATTATTATTTAAAGCATAAAACTTGTAGATAAGCTCTTTTAGTAGAGTCTTATATAAAACCATACTCGTATTATAACATATTTTTAAAATGTTGCATCTTTATTCTATTTCGATAAATGTAAGTTTTCGTATGTTTTTTTTAACACCGGACATTATCATGAGTTTAAAATAGTTTTTTTTTTTTTTTGGGTTTTAATAGACAAACACCTCCTAAGCTTTGTGATTGACAACTTGCACCTAAAACTTTTTGAAAATTCTTACAACTAGTATCGGATTTGAAAATCCTTAGCAATTGCAATATAATTAATAATGAACGGTGAATTATGAATAGAATATCCCACGTGCTCTCAACATAATGAAATAACGAAGAGCAAATTAGGTGGTCAATTACAACATTGTTGATGCAAAGAAAATCCTACGAGAATTTCGGCATCAGAGTGGATAGAGAAAGGATGAGAACGAAAAATAATCTATCTTTTTAAAACTATAAGTTCCGCTAATCATTAAAGGTCTATAGCGCACATGTTAATTAAATTCTTAATCAAAAGTCACGGTTATAATCAATTGGTATAATTTTTGCCAATAATTTTGAATTTATTAGGTTGATTGCTAAAATTAAAAAGTATAATGCTTAATTTCCCATCTACAATAATTTCAAGGGGCAATTGTGCAAAAAGAAAAGTTAATAATATTTAAGAAGAAGGCTTCTTTGCGACCTTATAAAATTGATGATGCATCATCACTAATGACGTACTTTAGAACAACAATTTTTATCGTCATATTTTCTATTATATGATCTCCAACTGTTTCACACTTTTACCTTTTTCACATTGTATAGTATAATAATTAATATTTCACAAATCATGCATTTCAGTGGGAAAGAGATAACGCCTATTCAATGCTGGCTTCCATGTCCTGTCCTTCTCCATCGGGTATGATCCAAAGAAATCAAATATATCGCTGTAGATTTATTGTTTCTTCTTGTTAAAAATGTAAATTAAATATGCTCACCTGTATAGTTCAAAAGTAAAATAAAATAACAAACATTAAAATATTCTCTCTCCCTCCCTCTTCCTATCGCTAGGGTTTGTACTGTTTATATTTCTCTTTTAGGGTCGGAGTCCGGCACCGTCTTTTGGTTGGCCACCGGACTCTTGACCTTAGAGAAGATGTTTTTGGACTCCATGGTGATGGTTTTGATGACAAGGTGACTTCGTGGTCGGATAGGATGCGTTTTGATCTCTTTGGTTATATAGTTTGGCTTATCATTGGAGGTATTATCCATGGAGTTGGTTTTTTCCCTTATTTGTGATAGTCGTCAATTTGAAATAAATACGATGATGTTTACACTATGTAGGTGTTGCATTTTGTTATGTTTTTGTTTCTATTTTGTAATAACGGAGGTGGTCTCCCACGCTCTTACATTGAATGCATGTCCAATCCGTTAGAGTTATTTTTACGTTGTATTGGTGGTGATCTTTTTACTATACGTCTCTTGGTCTCAATCAATTGGAGTTTTTCATCGATTGTCGGTGTTGTTGAAAGAGTCATATGTGTGCTCAATAATTAGTGTACCTTTTTTATTTCTCATTATTGGTATCCGATGCATATTTCACCCCTTTGTGTGCTTCATTAGAACTTACTGGTGGAACCGATCTATAATTGAGGTTAAATTTCTGTGTGTTATGAGGTTATTCTAGTATTTGTATTTTCTTGATTTGAGTAAAATAAAATAAAAAAGCATCATGAATGTGATCAAATAAATGATGCAGTATGTACAAACGTACCCAATTCTATATAGATTAACTTTTTCCTTCGTCATTATTGAGCCATGCAATAATTCAAATAGTTTTCTAAACTTGTAGTATGAGATTTGAACTCTACACCTTCTGATATGATCAGGTGTGAAATTATCATTTAATTATACTTACAGTGATTCAAGAATTGATAATGAGGTTTGTCTTCATTTCTTTATAAGGATTAATCCTACATAGTAATTTACTATAGATGAAATTTTAGTAAAATTATCAGATATAATGCTATATCTTTATTTCTAAATAAAATATATAAAATCGAGTTTATGAAGGATTTAAGCCATTTGCAATATTGTTATTTTCACGAAACATTCCAAAATTAATTAGTTACCTAACTTTTTGATATTTTAACCTTTTTTTTTTTTTACCCCCAATAAGAAACTTAATTAATGATGACCTTACATTAGTAAGAGGGGTAAAAGATAATTTACACTTTTTTTTTTTTTTTTTTTTTCTGTTTTTCTGTTTTTTTAATTATTATTTATTTATTTTTTTTTTTTTTGTCTTTAACAAACTCCACTGGAAGAACGGAGACAAGACATACCAGCTGTGAAATATTATATGATGACTTAGTATTTTGTACTATGACGAAGCTCAAAAAAGTTAGTTGCGTCCATATCGGAATAAATTGCTTCGTGACTTCTCTGTCACTAGCTCTTGGAGCATTGGATAACATCATTATTAATAAATTTTTCTCCCCATAAGTGTCCAAAAAAGACAACAAATTATATATATATATATATATTCGGATTATTTATCTCTAATTAATCATTAACGGACTAAGGAACCGATTGATGTTGACAAGAGCATTTAATAATTAAGTTACTTTCACTATGATGTTTTGCAATGTTATTGGCTGCACTTGTTACTGCAATGTTGGCAGGAGATCAATATTTTTGGAAATTCTTCTGTAGATCATATGGGAAGTGTCTCGCGAGTTTGAAAATTTATATGAGATTCTATAAATTTACGAATATTTTTACTCGGTATTTTTGTTGTAATTTATTATTTAGACATACATAATACCAGACAGAATACTCTTTTAAAAAAGGATCCTTATTATTATTATTATTATTTTTGAGTTAATTACAAATTCACCTTATTTTGTTTATGAGAATTACAATTCAATATGCATAATTTGCATATTTTCTTTTCCAATCACTCCTTCCTCAATTGGCAATTTGAATAAATTATTTAAACTGTCAATTTGAATAAACTATTTAAACTGTCAATTTGAATAAACTATTTAAACTGTCAAATTTATCCTTTCCAACTGTGGGAGATACTATACCATACGGATAACCAAACAATTATATCGGTACATTTGCAGAACGCAATTATATATATATATATATATATTGATTACAAAATTAAGATAAACAAAAAGAAATAAAAGCTTCGATTTTGTCATAATAACAACATTCTCTTTCGTGCTTATTTGGCTATTAAAATACCAATAACCTATTCTAACACCCAGTAACTAAGACCGTTAATTGGTAGGTAATTTCAATGGCTAAATCTACTGAATTTTGTAATTTTGTAACAGAAGTCCAGTTGGGAAAATTTTGAAAATATAAAGAAGTTTTTGTAGTTACCCTGATTAGGAGTCATGTAACTAAGACACAATCAAATTTTTTAACATCAATCAGGATCAGACTTGAGAATCCATTCCAATCATTTCTTTTTCGAACCCTTGTACATCGAGGAGTCCCTTGCGAATTTGTATGTTACATATTTTTTTATTTCCTCTAGGTACACAGGAAGTCATTGTTAATAGTTATCTCTAGTACCGTGCGACAAGGAACTCCAAGAATGAGACATGAAAACAACTAGTCATTGTACATGACAATCATAGAGGTTAAAGGAGAAAATACATTGCTTGTTTTTGTTGAGAGGACTTTTTTTATCCCTAACTTTGAAATATCTATGTACTTTTTTGTCTCAAGAAACTTCACCACTAAGAACTTGCTAGCTTTGAGATAAGTACTACTTTTAATGACAGTGGAAACTTTGCCTTCTGTCCTTGATAATTTTATGTTAAAAATAAATAAATAAATTAAAAAAAATTCATGCAATATAAGTATGAAATTCAACAGAAAATAATACATAAAATATACATTTAAAAAAAAAAAAAAAAAAAAGCCTCTAGGTGAGAGCACAAAATGTCGCAGCCTAGGGAATAAAA
Organism: Ficus hirta; assembly: GCA_038430175.1. Taxonomy (NCBI): domain Eukaryota; kingdom Viridiplantae; phylum Streptophyta; class Magnoliopsida; order Rosales; family Moraceae; genus Ficus; species Ficus hirta. The sequence continues at coordinate 18,680,442 of CM076588.1, read as the reverse complement.
GACCACTATAGATGAGTTTCATTTTCTTTTGTCAAGTGTTTCTAACGTCGAAACAAAATAGTCCATAAAACGAAAAAGAATGTTAAGTGTTTTCTTTTGTCAAGTAATTTATATCAGTAAACTAGGTTAAGTGTTTATAATAGTGTTTATGGACTAAGTGTTATGGACATTCTTTTACTGATATGGACTAATATAAGCACGTATTCATTTATGGACTAATATGGACCAAGTGTTAGGGACATTCCATGAATACGTATTTATATTAGTCCATAAAACGAAAAAGAATGTCAAGTGTTTATATCAAGTATTGTTTATATTAGTTCATAAAATGAAAACAAAAATGAAACCTCAAACATTTTTAGGTTTCGTTCGTTTTATGAACTTTTGTCAAGTGTTTATATTCGGTTTTGTTCATTTTATGGACTTTTTACAAACGAACAAAACCTAATATAAACACGTTCACCCAAAACATTATCCTATCAGTAAACTATTTTTTATATCGACCTAATAATTTCTCCCCGTCTTTTGTTCCTCCTTGAAGAGACCTTGCAACTTTTCCGATTCTGAGAATATCATAAAGGATCAGTGATTGTGGTTCTCACCAATTTTGACTTCTTTACGAACTAAAATCACAGAGGCTTGAAAAGTAGTCTTCAACTTATACATTAAGATTCACATGGAGACTGTTCATAAAGTGTTTTTGAAACCCTTTATTATATTGAACGTGAAATGTTAGAAAATGATATTTCATCCCAAAAGAAAAAAAAAAAAAAACTAATAAATAAGAAAGGAAAGGAAAAAAGTAAAAGAACATATTGTTGAATCCAAAAGAAAAGGAAAATTGAACAAGGTAACTAACATGGAGATATATTTTTTATGGAAACTAACGTATATTGTTCTAATACTAATTCTCAAATGCATATTTCCAATTAACAATGAAATAGTACCACTCTTCCTTCTAACGCAATAATACTAAAAAGAATTGTTTTTTTTGGCCACTCTTTAGTAGCACAAACAAAGGAGGTGAAAGAAAGAAAAAACAAAAAGACTAATTATTTTCATAGTTATACCAGATTGGGTCCTTGAAACGAGTTCCACAAATCAGAACACTCTTCTTCCTCAACCTTGGCTTTTCCCCTTGCAGGGAGAAACCCGAAAGCCGGGCTCGGAGCCTGCATGAGGTCCAACGTCACATGCGCACCGCTTTCGTTGATCCTTTCCCAGCCACCGTGTGCCGGGGGCTGGGGAAACATGGGGTGATGGTGGGGTTCGATAGTAGCACCGAACCCTCCTCGTTGTTGGGGCTCGGTGCTCAAGTCCTCGGCCTGCTGCTGGTGGTGGTGGTGATTGTGCGAGTGCCAAGTGTCCCTTTCCAAAAAGAGCTGCCGTGCCAATATGGCTGTGCGGTTCTCGGCGATGAGCTCGCGGAGCGCGGCACTGGATCTTGACGAGAGGTCAGATGGGGGCACCCAAGAATCAGTCTTAGATGACAGAAGAGAGAGAGCACGCCCCGTTGGGGACGTCAAGTATGGAAACCCTCCACCTAGTATAACTTTGTTCTCTGTTCACAAAGAAATCAGAACAATCTTTTTATTAGCTTTTTTCCCCCTCTTCATTTGATTAATCTCTTTATTAGTTTCATCTCCAATGCCTTGTGCTCTTTTATTATAATTATTATTATTTTGAATTTGAGACGTAAAATGATTTGAACCGACCTTTTATAATGATATCAGACGTGAAATTACTGCTAAATTCATGCTAAATTCAGTACTTGGAGGCAAGGACTGAATGATCACATAGTTTCAATCTCTTGAAGTTCATGAACAGAAAATCAAGAAAATTTCAACACTATAAGCTTTACAAATATTCTAGGAAGTTCTGTTTGAGGAACACTAAGGCAACAAAATACAATAAAAAAAAAAAAAATTGAGAAATGGATGTGGAAGTGTGTGTGTGTGTGTGTATATATATATATATATATGTACATATAAACACTAACCAAGGACAAAACCTAGAATGTAACGTAACCATAGTTGTTAATTGCAGAGTTACAGATTTTAAATGATATCAGAGGATATGAAATATAAAGTATTCATACTTCCTTATTTTGAAATTTAAGTCAAAATAGTTTCTATTTACAGAGTTACACGTTGTAAATGAGATTTAAGGACAATAATAAAGCTATAAATGAGATGAAAAATCAAGTAGTAATTAACAAAGAGAAAGCGAATATACATCAAACCAACAACTTTTTTTTTTTTTTTCCTTTTCTTTTTTCCAAACTAAAAGTACTTTTTCATTGATGTTTGAGTTCCTACGTCCTTTTCTTTTTTTCTTTTTTTTTTTTTTTTGACTTAGTTTAGTACACAACTTTCTTTCCTTCGAGTAGCACCAATCACAAACGAATATTAGCTATAAATATTGAAAGGGAATATTGGAAGTATGGAAAAAAAATAAGAATAAAAATCTATAGGAGGAAAAAGTAAAGGTACAACAATGTCCGATTAAGAAGAAGAGGGGGAAAAAAAAAAAAAAAACGAGGAAAGAAATAGCTAGGCGTACCATGATGAGAAGAGTTTCTGGCAATGGAATCATGAGAGCTCTTTCTTCTTCGCTCGTTGTGTCCTGCTAATCTCCTCTTACAACTCCTCTTCGACTCCTCAAACTCTGACACCACATGAAACCTATCCATTTTTACCATTCACACCCCTATCATTATTCTACATTATTTAACACCTTTTACACACACACACACACACACACACACATATATATATATATATATATTAATATGTATATATTCATACATATAATGCTCATCAACGAACTTAAAAGCTCAAAAACTCGAGTTATTAATAAAAATAAGTGAATTGTTCCACTTTGCCATTTGCCCCCTTTGATTTTGGTACGAAACAACTAAAAAGGCAACGTACTTGATCTTGATAATATCAATACATGCTGCAACTACTACACATAGCCTTCTATAAAATGCCATACATATATAAGCAATATATACACATAATTAATAGGCGTCGAGTTTGAATTTTCACCCCAAAATTAAAAAAGAAAAAAAAAAGTTACTTTCGCAGTTAAAATGAGAAAACTACTTTTTATCGAGTAATTATAGTTTAATACCTTACTTAGTTATATAATATGTACATGTGTATACACATATATACTCATCTTAAAAAAAAAAAAAAAGATGAAAACGGAAGTGATAAACTCACCGGCTGCACTGCTGGCAAAAGCGCTGCTCCAAACCTAGGACGACAACCTTGGGAGCCTTGGAGTGCATCTCGCAAACCTTGTGCCTCCGGTGGTAATCTTTTGCATTCACCAGCGCCACGTGGCACCCCTCCACCTGACATCTCGGCACCGACACCGACGACGCCCCTCCACCACCACCACCACCACCACCGCCACCGCCACCGCCACCGCCACCGCCGTAAAGCCCTTTTCCCTTCTTAGCACTCCCCATCGGAAACCCCGCCACGCGTCGCTCCCCCATTGGCACCGGCCCCGCCCCTTCCGCCGCCGCCGCCGCCACGTCCTCGAAGTAGTGCCTCTTTCCCAGCTTCAGGCAGACCAGGTGAGGGTCCGGGTGGAGATGGTACCCACCGTCGCCGCCGTACAACGTCTGCTGGTGGTCTTGCTCGTGCCGATGATCATGATGATGAAGCTGCGCGTGCCCCGCACCGCCGGCCTCCCCGAGCGTGCCGTCGCCGGCGACTGCGTAGAACGAGCCGTTGCCGGCGGCAGAAGTAGTATTTGTACTTGTCCAATCCATTCTCGAAGAGTTACTATTACTGTTGAGTTCCCAAACGTCCCAAGCCAGACTAGTACTGGTACTGTTGCTATTAATATTGCTTCCATTGACGCTTTGTCCTCTGCTTCCTCCGATTTCCATAACTAAAAATGACCTAATTTTTGTGTGTTGAGTACAAGAAAAAGATCTTTTTTTTTTTCCTTCTTTTTTGGTATATATATATATGTGTGTGTGTCTGTGTGTGTGTTTGTGTGTGTTTCTATACTAGCAGAGCACTAAGCAAAGGATGTTACAACAAGTTTGTTGCTTGGATGGGGCTTGGATGAACATATAAAAGAAGAAAGATTGGTTTTTTTGAGACAAAAATAAAGAGAGAGAGAGAGAGAAAGGGGTAGTGGTCAGGTTTTCTGATCTGGGTTTTTCCTTGTTCTACTCCAATGGGGGTTTAAAGTTTTTACTTGAGACAATAAAAATGCTGCAAAGTTTTTTTTTTTTTTTGGGTTGCCAATAGAGAAAGAACAACAAAGAGGGTGTGACACGTGAGGTGGGGCTGGGAGTGCACGTGGGAATAGTTGTGAAAGAAAGTGGAGGCCAAGCCAAGTGGCCCAAATCATAACCATCAATCGGTATATTTTTGGCCTTTACTTGGTGACATGACTTGATTAGAGAGAGAAATAAAAAATAATAATAATAATAAATAAAAAGAAAAGAGAGAAAGAGCGATGATGAAGTGCTGATAAGACTGGAGCGGATCAGAGCTACTAGTTCAGATTTGGAAAAAAAGCAAAGAGATTATTTTAGCCCCCAAAAAAAAAAAAAAGTTAAGAGAGACTTGGTTGGAAAATTTTGAAAATGATTTTCTTTCGGATATGAAATAGAAACGAAAAAATTTTATGCATGATTTTGAGTTTTCTTTGAAATTGTATTTGATTATGTATTTAAAGAAATTGATTTGATTACAAAAAATAAAATAAAATAAAATTATATTTTAAAATATTTCTGAAAAATATTTATTTTAATCTTAGAAAATGAAAAGAAAAATGAGAAAATAATTTTATTATATTTTCTCATTTTTAACAGAAAAATAAAAATTTTTATTTTCGTCTCTGTTTTCTTATTTTGAGGGAAATAAAAATTCTTTCTTAATTATTTTCAAAAAATTTGATTAAAAATTATAAGATTTTTTTTTTTTTCAAATCTTTGATCGGTAAAGAGAAAATTAAGAAGAAATTGAAATTGAAAATCAATTGAAAATTTTTGACAAGATAAATATAAATAAAATACTTATTTAGATTTGATTTTATCATTATCTCTTAATTTATATAAAATTATATTAATTAGATAATTTCTTTTATTTTCCATACCTCCTATCAAACACAGCATAAAACAATGCCAATTATCAAAAGAGGCCCTCTCTTTTCCGCTCTCTATATCTTTATCTTTTTCTTTTTTATCTCCTTTTCTTTTTCAATTACGCGGAAGTGAAAGGAAAAGGGGTTGTTTTTTTTGGGTTCTTAACGAGGAGAAGAGTGGTGGTTTTCTGTACGACTTCCACACTCGCAGCCAAAAAGGACGTGTACTACACTGTCCTTGTTATAACTGCTAATCTTGTGTCCATGCATTTTTTTTTTACGTGAAAATGTCCCACCCCTAAAACCATATTCCTCACTCACATCCCTCATTAATTTTATGTACGGGGTTTAGCGTGCATTAAGGGTCGTGTCTTTCACGCGCCTTGATCGGCCTGTGAGATTTTCAGACACCACTCATATATAGATTCACATATATATATATATAACGAGAATAAATATTAAAATTCTAATGTTCTTCGCAGAGAAGTGTTCTTTTAAATATCGACGTGATACCTGTGAAAACACTCATCCGATTAAAGAATATTTTTTGTTCCAATTTTTTAAAATTTATATATCTGCACGTGATTATTTATTATGACTTTAAATATTTTATTTATGCAGCGCATTAGATAAGCTCGAGGATTCTTTTTTGGTGCAATGTTGAAAAGCTCCAGTACTTGCTTTTTTTTTTTTTTTTTTAAGTTTAAAGAAATGTATTTTACGAAGTTTAAGTGGAAGTGGAAGTGGAAGTGGAAGTGGAAGTACGAGAAAATTAGAAGATTAAACATATATTTAAAATATAATATATAGCTAGAGTCTCCATTTGACATCAGTTCAATGACGTGACGAACACAACCTAAGCAAGCTTTTGCAACTTGTATTTATTAATTAATGAAATTGCGATGTAATAATTTGTCCTCCAGTACATATTATATGTATACATATATTATCAGTATATATTATATATGTTCTATTGACCGCATAACATTGGTAATGATGTTTAGCTCTCTCTAATTATATAATACGGATACATATGCTTGAAGATGTTGTATATTGTGACTTGCGAGAATGAGGCCGGTTAGGTTTTAGATTATTGCAGTTGCAGAAAAACCATAAATTTTAATAATTTAATAAAGAAAGGGTTTATATAACCCTACAACTGCAAGTAAACAATGGAATTATGCTTTTAGAGATTAAAAAAAAATAATGTTGATTCGAAATATAAGTAACTCTAACGCCTCAAATTCATGATGCGACTGTAAGAAACATCGAGAGTTAATTAATTTTTTTAAAACTTTCATGCGTGGGTCTAGGCCAATCCAAATGCTCAACATGGATCAATCAAAAGAGACGGAAATATTAATGTTAAGATTAGTAAATGATAAAAGACGCTAAATAGTAAGGATGTCTCGGTATAGTGCACCTATTAATTCTTATTATCCCTATCCATAAGTCCAAACTAAGATTTTCAAACTTTTTTTTGTCTTTTTCCTAAAAAATTTTTGTCTTTTTCCTAAAAAGTTTTTTGTCTTTTCTGAAAATTCAAAAAAATTTACTATTGAAACTTAAAAATTTCAACTCAAACTTACACACCAAACTTCCCCATATTGTTTTCTCTTATAAAAATTTAAATTTTTTGTTAAAATCCATAAATCAAATGAATAATTAATTTCTTTATCAAGAGCTTCAACTAATATATCCAGTACATAAAGAAGAAAAAAAAAATTTTAAACGATAACAAATTATGCTCAGACCTGTAGTAAGAAGATAATTACTTGCTTGATCGGGGTAAGTGTTGATCATGATTTCTTAAAAAAAAAAAAAAAAAAAAAAACACGATTTTTTTGGAGTAAAATATAGAACAATTTCATAAAATAAAAGTCAAGTTGATATCGATATCCTCCATTTAATGCGAGTGTTGGAAAAAAACAGACTGTAAAGTGTTGAGATTATGCAGTCTAAAATTAGGGTAGACCAAACACTTGTCATGAGTGGGATCCACCACCCAGACACACACACACACACACACACACAACACAGATCTCCATTCAAATACAGCAAAGATTGACCCCAGCTCATTTGCTGGACTGATTGTGACCACTCCTTGGCATTCTTTTTGAACACTCAGAACTACCATTCAACCCCAACAAACCAAAAATAAAATAAAATAAAAATAAAAACAAAAACCTCAAAAAAAAAAAAAAAAATGAGAGTTTGATAAGAAAACCCATCACTACCTAGGTATAATACTTTGCGGTAAAATTACTTTCTACTAAGAAATTGTACTTTCGTTTTTGTCTCCAGGAATTGTTGCTTTATTTATTAAATTAACTTTTTAATAATCCTATGTGAATGTTTAAGACATTAAATCGTACATTATATTATTAAAAAATTAATCTAATAACTAGTATTTATTTGGATGAACTATTACATATATAGAATTTGAATTGTGGTTCAAATGAAATATATATATTTGAATAATTTTTGTTAAATATAATATTTAAATAGTATAAAAGATATAAAAATGAGTGTATTACAGATTTTTAAAAATTAAAATTTAACTTCAGTTTGACTTTCAGATTTGGCCTAAAGTTTTTATCTCAATTTTTATATTTTTTTAAGTAAAAAAAATATAAATAATTTTTAAAAAATCAACGAACTTTAACATAAAATTTTCATTTCAAATTCGTAAATCAAACATAAACTTAGCATTTGTATTTGAGTTAAATAATTATATAATAGTAAAACATTTATAAATACTTACACTCCAATTAATGTAACCAAACACAGTTATATTTCAATGTAATAATAAACTACTATAGTAGTTATCCAAACGATTGTTAAATAGCAATGTCTACCAATAAGGTAATAAATTTTTCGAACGTTCTATGTAGGTTTGTAGTCGAGGTAGATTTCTTCAATTGCCCATTTCATACTGACTATATATTTATACAACTACTCTTGTATCTGATACTTAATTTATACCGGATATAAATGAAACTTGTAACAATTAATATTTTAGATTATATCAGATAATATTTTAAATTATACCGATTAGTCTTTTCGGATTATCTTCTCTTCTCCTCCTCTCTCTCTTTTTCTCTCCCCGTTGGATGGCCATACATCAAATGGGAGATTATTCTTATATTTATATATATTTTTGCTGAATTTGTATTGACTTAATCTAATATCTATAATGATTATTTTGAGAAAAAATTGAGACAATCACAAATAGTAACAGAGAACTGACTGGATTTGAATTTAAAATAAGAAAAGTAAAAAAAAAAAAATACTGATCACTGCAAATTAATGGTAAAAGAGTCCTTTTCTGAGCATAACACCCAATTTTATTTATTTTTAGTTATTGTGAAAAATGGTAAAGGAACTAAATTTTGGGTAGCAAAAAAAAAAAAAAAGAAAAAAGAAAAAAGAAAAGTACCCTGTCTGTGCACTGTATACATCTATTCATTTCAGGAATTCAAGAGAACAACGTCTTTTAACCAGCATTCTGTGCCCTTCATAAAAAAGCTCATCCTAGCTTCCTGAACAATGATGACACTTGTCAGTTAATTAGAGGCCGTTTATGACATTAGTTAAGGTTAATTGTACAAAGTTTATCCACCTCTGATGACGTGTCGGACCCTCATTGGCTATGTTTCTGTTTTGTTACACAATTTTAGCTGGAGAAAAGCAAAAAGGCCGAGCCATTCTTAAAGACTAGAGATCGACCATCTGTGGTATATTGATGATGAGCATCCAAAGTAAGCGGTACACCCAACACGTTTTTGCCTCTGGGATGATGCCACGTGTACGGTTGTAATAATCAATGTTGGCCGAGAACTTTTTTTTTTTCATTTTTAATTTTTAATAAAAATGAGAATATTGCAGGGAAATTTGTGGAAATATTCTTTCCAAACAAACGGGTAAGGAGAGGAAACTCCCACATTGTACTTGGTTAAATGGGTGTCTGACACGTGTCCATCAAGAAGCCTTGGTTTTGCCAAAAAAAAAAAAAAAATTTGTACTCTCGATGAGCCAGAGGATCAGCTAGCTAGCTAGGCTTGAGAATGGGAAGCACGAAGCTATGTTGTTTCTTTTAATGAAACACCAAAAAAAAAAAAAAAAAAAGATTTACAAAAGCTATAGATCATGATCATCAAAGAAAAAGGGGAATATTTATATATACATATATATATATATGTATATATCATCTGAGAGGGGGGACCATATGTTTGTTTGGTTTTTCTTTTGGACCATATAGATATATATACATGTTTGTGTGTAAATTTAATATGAAATTTTACTTTGGGAATTTTAGGGCCAATAATCACACACATGAGTCTGCAATAATGTTGTTTCTTTTAATGAAACAGATATGGGAGAGACTTACAAAAGTAGCTTATAGATGAAGAAATGGCATTTCTTTCATGAGGGGGGACCATGATATAACATGTGTATATATACATATATATATATATATATATATAGCTTTTAAGGGTGATATGGGAGAGGGAACCATATTAACAGTTTTCTCTTTTTGAATTTGAGAAATTTTGGGCCATTCTCATCGTACTAGCTAGAATTATTCTCTCGATCGTCTCTTTAGTATGAGTTTTGGATCCCCAAGCATTATTTATGAGACAGATATATATACAATATTATTCTGCAACTATATAGTTAATTAGGTATGTACTCATCAATGTTTTTGTCTTTGTTTTTATGTGGTTGGTTGATGAAATGAATAAATTTATATTTATTTAATGGTCCCCCATACGGCACTGCTTTTTCATATGGGATTCTCATTCCGGGGCTTGCTTCGCAATTTATAGCCACAATTAATCTATGACGACTATATATAAATACATTTTTTTTTAAATTTCGTAGCACTGCGGGTTATAAGAGGAAAATTTGCAAATGTGTACGTTTTATTACTTCATGTATATATACGTAAAAGTTTGTCTATGATCCTCCGCGACGAACCGTCATTCATCATAATTATTAAAAATAAAATGTGTAACATAATAGTAATTAGATAATATTATCTAAGTAATATAATAATAAAGTTGAAAAGTTATAATAATAATAAGAAATAATTAAATTTCTTGATATAATTAAATATAACGGTATAATAATATCATGTAATCTTTTCACTTTTAAGGTCCATAGACAAATCTTATATAAATATATGCGTTTTAATATCTTATTCCTTGTAGATATTGATCAGAAAATGTTGAAGTGGTGATCATATTGATACATAAGAAATTCATTAGCATCTTGAGTTAAAGATTGTGTCCCCTTTATTTATATATAATTCAATACAATACAATACAATATAATATATTTTAAATCGCAAGAGAATCTCAATTAGATTTAGCTCTTATTTATTAGCAATCTCCTCCTATATTAAGATCCTCATCACCTATATAACTAAATAAAACGAAAAATAAAGATTACATAATTGATTCTAAAAACAAAAACGAAAACTGATCAAGGCAAAAAACCCAAATCGAGCCGGACATCAACAAACAAAAACCAAACGATGATAACAAGAATATTCGCCTTATCTTATTTTAAGTACTATCTAAACCAAAAAGTTCATATATTTGTGCCCCTAAAAAAAGGAGCATATGCATTGAGCATCAAGAATTTAAAGTACTATTTGAACTCTTTGGAATAAGCCTTTTATTAAATTTTAGTTCTTAATCAATTTTCATGTATATATATACACACACACACATATACACCTATGTCTATATGATATGCTCCATGTCCACTGACCCTTGTCATGTGTTGAAGTAGATCGAAGTTACACGGCAACTCTTCGTGACCTGCTCACTTCCTTCGGAGGCTTGGAATTGTTTGTACACACTGGTCTATATAGTACTGAAGCATATCTATAGTTTATATTTGACTTGTCAAATAATAAGCTCTTAATTAATAGAGTTCTTGTTCTTCTAAAAAAAATTTTAAAAAATTGCGGTTAATAAAATGAAGCTATAAAGTGATAATTTTGCAACTAAGTTCTAATCTTCATCATACTCTTAACACAATTGTCGTATTTACTCTTCCATTAAAGTTTTTTTTCCCCCCGTCTTAAAGATCTTCTCTCTGTAGCATTTGTTAAATTTTCCATCTTTGTAGCCTCCAAAAGAAAATTAATTAAAATCGAAAATCTCAAGAAAAGAGAGAGAGAGAGAGAGAGAGAGAGAGAGAGAAAGAAAGAAAGAAAGAAAAAAGAGGGTGACACTAGTGGAAATCAGCGCAAAAAAAAAAAAAAAAACGAAGGAGCGTTCCTGTATAAAGCACCAAAACCGCTCATCATGCAACTAGGCTTAAAAGGAGGAAACTCACAAAAGTTAATGGTGAACAATTGTGGACTTTAATCTCCATCAATATATGCATATATATATATATATATATATATTTATGTCTTGTTCAACTACAAATATCTTTATTAACTTTTTTTGGTTAAGGCATATATAGGAAAAAAAAAGTTAGGAAAAAAAAAGTTAGGATAAAATGGGATTATAAGATTATAATTGTTTTCTTTTTAAAGTAGGTAATTATGATAATAGGTTTAGTCTTATGTTTGACATGTCTTATGAAAGGTCACTCGCAACTTTTTTTTTTCCTCCTAATTAAGTTTATCTAACTTTTTATTGATTCAAATCTAACTTTATATGTAAACATATAACATTACATATATATATTTGTGTTACATACAAGGATGGAAGGTTTTTAATAAACATGAAATGTTACACGTTAATAATGTGAGTGTTATATGTCATTAATTAACCTAATTTACATATATTAATTTCAATTGTCACATGTGCAGGATAATCTAATACGGGTAATTGTATCAGATAAAAGATTATTCTTATAAATTATAATTTCAATAGAAAAAGAGTAGTATGCACTCGTTTTGACAAACAAAATGGCATTAAAATTTTGAGAAATCAATTGGAAAAAAAATTAATTTGTATATATGGCTAGCTAGATGAATCTTGATCATGTATATATGAACATCTGAAATAATTATGATCCGATCGAAAAAAAAAAAAAACAAGATAAAAAAAAAATGTGAAAAAGACGTAACGAGGTGGGGGATATTTGCAGGCAAAATATGATACCAATATGCGCAGATGTCCCGTCAAGCTGAGTGGATATGAGGCCCCTCTAGTTCACTGCAAACTATACACACACATATACATATACGACATATATATATATAATATGTATATATATAAATAACAAGTGCGTATATATATATATATATATATATGCATAGGGTAGCTGATCATAAAAGAACCTGCCTTGCTGATCAAATCTGCTCTTCTGGATCTCAGTAATGCATGCATAGACCCCACTCCCTCACCTCCCATCACTATCACTGATCTGATATCCAGTGATCCCCTTCCCCCACACACACAAAGGAAAACATATACATACATATGTAAATAAATATATATATATACATACACACATACATCCATTTTTACCCACCTCTTACGTGATTTTTACCATTTCACGACACAAATCTCTGTTAAATAGTTATTTGGTATGTCAAAAACTCCCTTTTTTTTATATTTTTTTTAACCGAGCTGATCATCATTCATTTACTGAGATTTTGTCGAGCTTTGGGGTGGGGTTGGCTAGCTGATTGGACGGTCAAGATTGATTGAAGTGATTGGAGAGCATATATGCTAGCTTGCATGTGGTTGAGAATCCAAATATAATAAGTATAATGACAATAGTATATGGCCCTCTATATATATATATATATATATGTATACATATGTAGTGTAATTATGTGTTTGAAATTTTTATCGAAGGAAAACTGTGCTCCCCATGTTGGTTTCTATGCTGTTCTTTTGTCTTTTTGAGTTGCTCTTTCGCCTTTAATGATTGTGCAGTTCTGGTTGTTGTTAACTTGCTTGTGTTGCCGCTTCTCTCTTTCTCTCTTCATTTTTCCTTGTATTTTTGGCTGCTTGAAACAGTTCACTGGCCTGTGGTTTATGCATTGCATATTCTAATTGATCATACATTTTTTTTTTTTGTTCTGTATATCGTAGTAATTTAGGAGTTTAATTATCGATGCAACAGAAAGGATTTGATCTAATTTTATTTGGAGAATTTGCTTAGCTTCATTCCCACACTATCAGAAGCATACATGCCAATAAAAAGAGTTTGTGGTATATTGCATTTGGTGATTGCATCTGATTATTGAGGGATCTTATGGATCACCATTTGAATACAGTTTTTGGACATTATTTAAAGTTATATGCAGTGTTTTCTCTCGTATAAATCTTAACTTATCATTCAAATTTATACCTATATATCGTTATAGTCAAACATTTCACGTTGCTTCATTGAACTTCAAATATTCTTTGGGCTCGCAATGGCAAGATTTTTTTTTTTATTTTTATTTTTAAAATCATTATTGAAGGCAACATGCATCTTTAGATCACCTCTACGTTTGGATGTCCAAAGTGTAAGGGCACAACACCAACAAATTAACCAATTTTCTTCAAAGGAAGCCCAAAAAGAAATATACCCAAGGCCATGAATTAACCCACCATTTTCAAATACCTGGGCTCTTACATGGAGGGGATTGGATCATCCCAGTTTTTTTTTTACACCACACACACCTTCCCCTCCACCACCCCCCACCCCCCCCCCTTCCCCCCCCCCCCCCCCCCCCCCAACCCCCAACAAAATAATAAAAAAAATAAAAAATAATAATAATAAACATGTCTTTTTTTGGCTGCTAATGATACAGAGGCTAAAGAGCCTCAAAGAAAATGAAGTATGCACTGATTAAGTTTTTTTTTTATCACTATTTAGTAAAATCTCTTTAAAGTACTCTAAACAAATATCGTTTATATCAATCTTTTGTATTTATTTTCAAGGTGTTTTAAAGAATTTTTTAGGCTTTTTCTGTTTACTTATTTTTAAATTTATTTTTAAATAATTTTATCAGTGTTTTTTTTTTTCTTGTTAAATGCTGAAAGGTTTTTTTTTTTTTTTTTTTTTGGGGTTAAGTTTGGACCTTATTTAAGGCTATACAAATTTTTGTTTTTCTCTCCTGACTAGATCCGTATAATAATAATTACATAACAATTATTAGATCTCCTCTTCCTACATGGATTAGGACAACATATTTTATATATATATATATATATATATATATATATTATACTCATATTTTAGTTTCGTTCGGACAACAGCCCATGTAAAAGATTTATTGGGGAGGGAGGTTTGAATCCTTCCTTCTCATAGCATATCCGTCCGCATATCCAAAACAATATAATTACATGTCACTTTTCGGCAAAATAAAATTATAAAAACATATTTGTAAAGTTAGATGATGACTCGTTAAAATATAATTTCATCCCATGTTATAACTTACAACGGTGAAGCAATTATTGGACAATGATGTATTAACTAGTCTCTTGGATTTATTTTCTGTCGAATAAACTCTTCCTATTTATCATAATTGATATATGCTACACGACTTCAATTTTCAAGTTAATTTGTTTGCTCGTGTTTCAACAACTAGCTATTAGCCCAATGAAAATAACCAAAAAGAAATGAACCAAGAAAAGAATCCAAATGTATATATTTTCCAATATTCTAGTTAATATGGTCCCTATATATTGGTGGTTACAAAAGGGCCCTTTTTATTGGTAATGTGCACCGATTTCTCCTACCCGAAGGGAAATGATTGCAAAGGCAATTTATGTTTGGAGTACAAGAGGGAAATTTAAGGTTACAGTTTCCAAAGTTTGGTACAATGAACTTCCTTGACAAGATAAATGTGAACAACCATGTACGGGACGACACATGCACAGACACACACACACACATATTTAAATACGCATACATAGATCTCTTATTTCTAATACTTTTATAAAACGATACTTATAACTTTTATTTATAAATTAATATAACAATTGGTTGATTCTTATAAATCATTCTTCAATAATACATATCTTTTACATTGATAGTTCTAAATAGTATCATATTGAATATATTTTTACATAAATTTACATGTAAATCAATTAATTTAACAGGTTTTAAATTAAAGAAAATTACAACTATTGAACCTAGTTGGTATTTATATACACACATGCATATATATGAAATTATAGAAACTCAGCAAGCAACAGTCTTGTGAACATACCAGTTTATTTGTGGCTTTCAAAGAGTTAGAGCTTTGAAGTTGGAGTCTTCTTAAAACATCTTTTCTTTTGTCTGAGTTCGACTTATAATTGAGTCATTCACACGTAAACTAGAGAGAGAGAAAGGCGACGAGAGCAATTATGATCGTAAATCCTAACGACCAGAAACTTTGGTCGTTTCCAACAGTTAGCTAGCTTTTTCTTTCTTTCTTTGTTTTTGTTTTTGTTTTTGTTTTTTCTTTTCTTTTCTTTTCTTTTCTTTCCTTTTAGGCGAAGGAAAAAACAACAGAAACCTATATATGTAGTGTTAGTTAGACTGACGCAGTGCTATACAATTAACTTGAGAGGACACATATATATTCACTAACACTATATATATATATATATATATATATATTCACTGAACTACGCATGCAGATGCAGTAGTACTCCAAACATACCTTTTTTTCTTTTCTTGTTTTTGACATTTTCGGCTGCACAAGAATCTGCTGCTTAGCAAACTTATCCTTCACACAATCATTTTTAATTCAACATAGTACTTCTACCTAGCTAGCGACAAAAAAAAAAAAAAAAAAAAAAAGAAAGAAAGAAAGAAAGACTTCGAACATGTTCGTTTAGTGTCAATAATTTGCAACACAAGAGTCTCCTTTTATATCCATCTTTCTTTTCTTTTTGCCTTTTGATAGAAATGTATGTGAGATATGCATATATCAGTTATTTTGATGTGGACCTGAGGTTGATCCAAAAAAAAAAAAAAAGTAAAAGAGAGAGAGAGCTTATACAAATAAATAATTTATTCTCAATCCAGCCTCAAAAGCTGAACCAAAACATAAAAGAAAAGCAATATAAAATATTAAATCTTTTGGAGAATACATGCGAATCCAAACTTAAAAATTAGTTTCATTTATAGAATCGAAAACCATCCTTTTTCCTTTTGAATATAAAATTGTACGAATTTTTTTCATAATCAACTCCTATATTATTGAGTTCCGCTAATTCTATAATAAGAATAATAATAGACATAAAGACTCTCTCTCTTTTCAATTGTATTAATTATTTCTTAATTGAATATTAAAGCAACTCTCAATTAGTACTATACACACACACACACACTCATGAGGACGTTACTACGAATACCATGAAGAAGAACAAACATAAGCAATATTTCTTACACTTTGGTTCACGCACCAACCGTCAAGCCCTTTAATTTAAAGTCAAGATCAGAAATTATATCTCATAGAAAAGGGCCGGCTACCATTTTAAGCAAATTCTTCAATATGATCATCTCTTTTCAACATGTTATAAATTTTCAACACTAATTAACTGATTAATTAGATCATATTACTATATATATTTTCAAATTTCCATTTATAGAATTTACTAACCTTTTGATTTATGAATTTGACCCTTTATTTTAAAGTGAAGCACTTTCCCTCCAAACGGCTCCAAACTTGAACCACACAAAACTTTCACCATGTTTTTCTCTGTTCTTTCACTCTTTCTCATCAGTTCATGCCCAACAATTTCCCTTTCCACCTCTAGATTCTTACCCCAAACATACACATTAAACCCATCAACCAGATTGCACAAAAACATGGAAAACTTCCTCAAAGCCCAGAGAGGAAGCCATGTGAATGGCATTTCGGAGCTCAAAACCTACCTTCACCGCTTCGGCTACCTCTTATCGGAAAATGTTAATTTCACCGACGCATTCGACGTCACGTTCGAGTCGGCAATCCTTCGGTTCCAATCAAACCTCGGACTCTCAGTATCCGGTAAGCTTGATTTCGATACGGTTTCTCAAATTTCAGCTCCGAGATGTGGTGTTCCGGACACAATTTTTAGTACTAGTACTTTCACGTTGCATGGGACAACAAGGCATTACGCGTATTTTCCCGGGAAGCCCCGGTGGGCTCGGCGGATGCCAATGAAACTCACGTACGCTTTCTCGCCGGACTACACGATCCGATATCTGAGTTCATCGCAAATTAAAGCGGTGTTTAAGCGGGCTTTCGCCCGGTGGGCGTCGGTTATTCCGGTGAGTTTTTCCGAGACCGAAGACTATGTTTACGCTGATATCAAAATAGGGTTTTACAGCGGCGAGCACGGCGATTCGGAGCCGTTCGATGGGGTTCTCGGGGTTTTAGCCCACTCGTTTTCGCCCGAGAACGGGAAGTTCCACCTCGACGCGGCGGAGAGGTGGGCGGTGGACTTCGGGACGGAGAAATCGGCGGTGGCGATGGACTTGGAATCAGTGGCGACGCATGAGATAGGGCATTTGCTAGGGTTGGCACATAGTTCGGTTAAGCAGGCAGTAATGTACCCAACTTTAAGGCCAAGAGAGAAGAAGGTGGATTTGCAGCTTGATGACATACAAGGAGTTCAAGCTCTTTATGGTTCAAACCCTAATTTCAACGTTGGCTCTTTATCGGAATCCGATATATCTACAAATCAGGCCCTCAATCCCAGAAGTACCACTAGATTGTCGTCAATTTCAGCCATAGCTTCATTCTGGTTTTTTCTTAATTTGATACATTTTTTCTCTAGCATGTAACTTTTAACAGAGAGATACATATATATAAATAAATATATATATATGTACAAGATAATTCTTTCTTTCTCCTTCTTTTTTTTTTTTAAATTTAAAAATCTAGCCAAATGGGATTTTACTGATATTGACACTCCTTTTAACGTTTTTTTTTTTTTTTTTTGCTTGACGGAAAAGGCAATATAAATTAGAAGAAGTAACTATAAAACATCATATATATATATATATAGATATATTATATGCTCTACTAATTAATTTGTCTATTTTCTGATCATGTTGTGTTCCGATCCCATGTCACATTAATTACTTTGATTCATGCTTTCTTTTTATGACTCTTAGCTTCTTTCAATTGCTATTTTCCTTAGCTAATGTTGACCAACGTGGGAAAAAGAAATTCCGGAGTCTACTAGCTTATTCAATTGAATTCTCTATTCAAAATATAGATTTATATATTATCAGTCACCACATATTCAGGGTATTTGTGATGGGAATAGGACCCTAAAATATCAAATCTTGAACCCCATCTGAAATAAAAAGAAGCAAAGATAAGATAACCGCTACAGTTCTATATACATATATATATATATATATGTGTGTGTGTATCCTGTTGATATTTTTTATTGATTGGACAAAACACTCATATGGGACTTTGTCCCAAGTTGAAGATTCCTCTGAGAAAGTTTCAATTATTTTGTTTTGGATCAGACATCAAAGTCATATCTCATTGCTGGTCACTTAATTCCAGATGATTTGATTAATCAATAATAAAATCATATAGTCAAGATTGTTAAAGGTTTGCATGTCACTATCGTCGGTGAAGCCAATCCTAACGTACGAGAGTCGGCACAATTCTTACAAATTAAAAAAAAAAAAAAAGACAATTATGTAAATATTCATTAGGATAGAAGATATTATAAGATACAGTGTTATTCATATTTATTTATTGGTGCATTTTAATACTCTGGGACAAATATGAAAATCTTTAACAAAATAAATTAAGGAATTAATGTCAGAGTAATTAGATTAACCCCTTAAACGTAGCTTTATTTAGAGGTTCAATTAGAAAGAAATTTTCATTTCATAAAATCATTATAAGACATTACGGTAAGGTAAGTGCTAATTTTCTAAATATTGAATCCAATTAAAAGCACCGCAATATATATATATATATATAATAATTAATAGAGTCTAGTATAAATTTAAAAATGGATCAAAATAGAATGTGATCACCGATCACATTCTATCAAAAAATTCTCATACTAATTATGATAGCTTAATGTCATGCTGATGTCAAATATAATGCCCAATTTATCTACGAGATCAGATCGGATAATATAACCCCAACAAATCTTTATAAAATAATAATAATAATAAAAACATGAGCAAAAAAAATAAAAGTACCCAACAAGACAGTTTGATTTGAAAGTCGGAAGTCTGCATCTAGTGACATAACTGGCTCACCAACCAAATTTTGTTGGGTAATGTGCACTCATTACTTCACGCTTCATACACATTTTATTTTTTTATTTTAAGATAAATTACTCATTTAATCTATGAACTTTGTTTAGTAGTTAGAATATCTTTAAATTTTTAAAATATTATTATATTAATAATCTTTTTTATTAATTTTTAGACAAAATCTGTTAATAATTTGATCAAAAAATGATGCTAACAATGGATTACGTTTAAAAATTATCGTAAAAGACTATTATAGTAACGTTTTTAATAGTTCATTGTCATTTCAGCTATGAAAAAAGAACATAGAATACCTCTAAACTGTTCAAATATTATTACAATAGTCATTTATGTTAATTTTTAAACGGAATCCGTTAGTAATTTGATCAAAAAGTTATGTTAACTAACGGATTCTATCCAAAAATTAATATAAATAACTATTGTAGCAATATTTTAATAGTTTAGGGGCATTTCAACTACGAAACAAAGTTTAAGAATCAAAGTTTGCACAAAGTTAAAAGTTCAAAGACCAACCTAATAATATACCCTTTATTTTATTTTGGTTGAAGACACAATATCTTATGTTCCCTTATGGTTGTGGTACTATAGATTTTTTTTTTTTTTTGCTAAAAAAAAAAAATCTGGTGATAGTCACGTCATTTCTCATTTTTTAAGTTCACGTAAACAGAGACACTCCTCTGAGTTGTCATGGGATTCGAACCTCCAACTTTCCGATTGGTAAGATCCTAAAGTTATCTCCCATGCCAACTCATCCACCCTATGAGTTCGTGGTATTATAAATTCTTAATTTTACTATTGGAATTTTTTTAAAAATTAATAATAATAATAATAAAAGATGGCCGGTACACGTAGCACTATAAATACACACAAGCAAAGTTCAGACTTGAGTCTTTCATCGGTCATTTTCTGATCAAACCATCAGATGATCATCAACATGTGCAGACCATGATTTTAGTTCTTTCAATCTTGGACTGCGTCGATCATTGTAAATATATAACTTGAAAAATGCTATATTAATTGCTTTTAATGCCTATTTTTGTTAATTTGATATGTATGTGAATCATAGTTTTTTAAAGGAAAAAAAATTAATGAGATAATTATTGGAAGTGTACGAACAAATGTTTCATATAATGATTAGATAAGAAATTAGAAATAAGTTTAAAAAGGTGTGAGCTACTCCTCTTAATAAAGTTAATCCTTTAAAATGAACCCCCAAGAACTCAACAAGTGATATCAAAGTCAGATTCTAGAGTCAGATTATAATGTAACTATGTGTACGTATAAGATGAACTCCGGAGATAAATCAGACAAAAATTGGTGGCTCTCGGAGAACCCAATGGATAGAAATTCAGTAGAGTGTAAAATGAACTCTTGTGATGGAAACTACATAGTAAAACGGGCCCTTAACGTAATAAAGATATAAAAATGTAGTTGTGTTCTTCCTAGTTTCCTTATTTAAGGAAGATGAATGAATGAAACATCATGTAAATGAGTGACTGCAATGATCGTGGATTTCATTCAATAGAGGATTGTTGGGAGTGCACGAATAAAATTCTCACATTAACTAGATATAAAATTTAAAATGACTTTAGAAAGATTTGAATTACTCCTTTTAATTGAGTCAATCTTTTAAAATGAAATCGAAGGTCCAGCCAATAACAATTAACAAAAGTGTTTTAACATAACTAAAGAGAGACAAAACAAAACAAATAAAAGTGCTCATATAACTCGATACATGAGAAGAAAGGGAAACAAAGAAATAAAAAGTGAAAGAGAAGTATAATTGTAAACCTTTTATGGTAAAGTATTATAATTATCTGTATATTTTAAAACGTTAGATCATCTAATATAAAAAAATATAAAATTAACAAAATCTGATTCTTATATATACATTTGATGGCTAAAAATAGAATTGTCATGATAAGATATTTTTATATATTAAGTAGAGTTCTTTAAAAAAATATTTAAGAAAAGAAAAATATATAAATGATCCTGTTGGGTGGGGTTGTTGGGAAGTAGATAGATCATATATTACACCATGGATGGTAACTCTGGGCAAGTGCTTTTTTTTTTTTTTTTGGTCCTTGAAAGTAAAAATATTGTACTGCGAAAATAATCTGAAGTAATTTTCGCTGAGCCGGACCAAATTGCATTGAATAAGGTGGTACGTACGTGTACTTCTTTAAAAGCAAAGTGTCTTGTTTCTGATTGGTAATACTAGAGGATTAAATAAACCCTACTGTCGGTTCTCGACACAAATATTAGTAATGTTTTTTTTTTTTTTAAATAACATTATTTAGAAAAAAAAAAAAAGAAAGAAAGAAAGAAAGAACACTAAGCAAATCAAAGGTTACCACCACAACCTCTTGAAAACGAAATCTTGATTTGAATCCATTTTATTAGGAACTATATATATAGTCCTCTAAATATGATTTTAGTCCATCAAATTATAACCATATATATATATATGTGCGCGCGCGCTAATGTCTATATAGCTTTGCGTAGAAGAATCAATGCTACATTTAATAGTTGGTCTGCCAACATTTAGAACTTTCGAGAGAAGATCAATTTAGTAATATTAATTAGGTTTAAAACGTATATTAAAACATTTTGAATTGAGCTCTAACAAAAATTCAGATAGTGACTTGTGCAAAAAGTCTTTAAAAGCATGATTTTCCGTATAAGATAAAGATTTTCCCCTTTAGAAATCCTCTGTCTGTCTCTCTCTAGTTTATTATAATTTAAGCTTAGGACTTGAGTATTAATAGAATGCCCATGATCTCCTAAATTGCTTTTTTACTACTTTTTTTTTCTTAACATTTGTTTTGTTTTGATTTTTAAGCCCATGATCTATACTATATTAATGAAATATGATATTATCAGTGGCGGAACCACCTGAAGAGTAGGAGGCATATAAGTCCCTCAAATAACTTTTATTTGTATTTCAAATCAATTTTAACATGTATATGTTCTAATTGAATTTCACATCTTTTTGTCTTTTTGTCTTTTTTTCTTTTTATATTTTTCTTTAAAAAAAAAAGTGATAGAGGGTTGGTTCCTCCATTAAATATACCATCTGATCTATAATCATCATAGACTTTACCTAAGTCGTACGTTATCTATCAATTTCATCCGAAGTAAAAAATATTGACTTACATTTTTAAATAGAAATAATTTGGTCGTGATCATCTTTTAGATCATTTATAATATGGTAATGGTTGTGATATCATTCTCTTTCTCACAAATATCACTGACATCATGAGGTAAACACTATAAAAGATATGGGGTGGCGAGAGTTGACATATCGATGATAATGGTATCCAAGTCATGTTATATATATATATATATATATATATATATATATATATGTATATATATACTCGGTCAATATTGTTGTTATCGCTAAGTCACAGTTCAAGAGTACCACAAAATCTTGCGACGCCAATTAAAGATTCCAACAAATTCAACATTAACCATAATTAATTGATTACTTAATCCAACTTTATATATATCGAGGGAAAAGAAAACATATAATCTAACAACATTTAAAGATTAATGATGATAATTTGTCAATACATGTCGAATGCGTCTTTTTAAAACATGATGCACTATTATTTGGAGTTGGAGCTGGTTATAATTTAATTATTCATTGGTCGGTTTCTTTATCAGTATGGCATAAACGAGAGAAATTGACTATTAGAGGGGGAAAAAAAAAAAAGAAAGAAGAAGTCTATGGACTAGCTAATAATAAAACAATTTATATGATCATTAAATCTTATCATATTATAATCGACAAATCAATTCACTAAAATAGTACTTTCATTTCCAAAAACATACATATTTATGTATGCAACCTTTCTTAAAACTTAAATTTTCTAAGCAAAATTATTCATAATCATTATCAAAATTGTCTTTACTTGAGTGGTTTGCAGATATAATATAATGGTAATTTCACACATAACTCCACCATAAGGTGTAGAGTTCATATCCCTGTCTTAAATTTAAAAAAAATGAATTTGCTTGGATCCTAGCTAGAAACAAGAAAAACGTACACCCAGTAAGAAGGAAAAAATAGTAATAACAATTAGGATATGAACCAAATATAATCTTGCTAAATGATGACATGCATACTAACAAGGGAACGTCTTTAGTAAACCCACATGCATTGTACAACCATTAAAAGATTTGGAATTTACACACACACACACACACACACACACACATGATCATATTCTGTATTCCAAAGACTTATTAATGGAGGCTAATTATTTAAGAATTCTAGTTCACTAATTCCTATAGTGGGGTGCAAAGAATAAGAAAAGTTAATGAGAAAATTATTATAAGGAAAAAAAAAAACATAGAAGACATGCAATATTATTGAAACACGTGAAAATCGTATTATTGCATGTGTTTTGTGTTGGGATTTTTACATTTACAAGTTGCTTGCAAGTTAAAAAGTGAATAAAAAAATAGGGTCGAGGGATATGAAGCCAAAGTAACCATGTGACTCGACTTGATGATGATTTGTAAATAAAGGAAAGAGTGGACCGTGAAAGAAACCCCCCTTTGGAGTCATTATGCTGTCTCATTTATTGTTTGAGTTTTCTTGAGCTTTAAATTCAGTTTCACATGAACAATGTCGACAGAAAACCACAAGGACAAGTGAAATTAACCTATTTATATATGCATATAATATGTGTACATATATAGAGAGAGAGAGAGAGAGAGAGTGTGTGTGTTAAGGTATCTATGTATAGAGAATTAATGAAAATCAGATCCCTAATGAATTAACAAAACGATTTATTGATGTTATGGGGCCAGAAAGAAGAAAGAAAGAAAAAAAAAAAAAAAAACGTAGTACAGAAGAATTACTATTAGATATTGTATATATAAAAGAAATATCTATACCATGTAGTATGAGCATTTGTATTTTTTATTTAAAAAACTTGTAACAACTAATTGATTTACGTATAATTTTTTATTTAAAACATGTTACATATATATTACTATTTAGATATAGATGTAAAAGATAAATATTGAAAAATATTACACCTAAATTACTTAATTGATATATTATCACACAAGTCATACTATAAGTGATTATGGGAGAGATTGAAAAGAAATGTTTATATATGGAAAAAAGAAAAGAAAAATGCATGATTTAGGTGGATAGAGTTGATGTGGCTTGGATATAGTACAACTTAATCAAGAGCTCCAATGAGAAAGGGTTTTGTTGGTTTCCCATAAATGGCCAAAACGAATACAGTGGAGAATTGGAGACTATCCTATTCGGCTTTTGTACTTTGGAAGATATTTCGGAGATCAATTGGGTCGACACGGTACCACCAATGTAACAAAAAAATAAAATATCAAGACTTCCTCAATTAAATGAATGGCCTAGCTGCCTCCAAGCTTTACATCAACCACTTAAAAACACTCATAATTCATCATCTCATGATCCTTCTCTTTATATCTATATATAATTACATATATATATATATATATATATATATCACTTCCGCTATATATCTTCTCTCTTTCAAAGAAAAATCTTCTGAAATTAATTATTTCATGGTGTGAAAACAAAAAACAAAAAAAAAAGGAAAATATGTAATAATAATAACAATAATATAATTGATATAAAATAATTAATTGAAAGAAAAGAAATCTCCTTAACCCCAACCGTAAGTGGGAGGTACTATAAACATGTCGTTGTTTTTATTATCATTTTTGATAATCAAAACAAGCTGGGGAGTAGGGGGACCTATAGGCCATTAATAAAGGCCTTTCAATGAATTTGTGAAAAAAGTTATAGCAGGCTTTAGCTAGGTACTTTGAATTCTTTGGCCGATCGAAGACCAAATGCATTCAATTCTCCTTAAGAGTCTCAACAAAAAAAGCTTTCAGTGAGAGAGAGAGAGAGAGAGAGAGAGAGAGCTACCGCAACTTGCAACTTCCTCCAAACCACAACTCTCTCTTCACTACATTCTACCCACACAAAAATAAAAAAAATAAAAAAATAAAAAATAAAAATAAAAAAACTCTCACTACACTACACAATATATCCACTTATACACCTATACACACACATATATATTGTACTATCCCCCACAAGGCCCAAACCCAGAAGGGAAAAAGGGAAAAACAAAAAAGAAAATCAAACAATTAGCAAACAAACAAAAACCTAAACCTAAAATAACCCACCAATAATCCGTTACTTTTTATGTTATATATTTCTAATTAATACCGATAAAACGGTTTCCCTTCGTAATTTAATTTGATAATTAATTACGATTTTGATCAGCTAATTAACTGCTAATCCTTGTAGCCTTAACTTTTTTTTTTTTTACATATAATGCTGCAATTAAATTGAGAGAAATAATTAGAGGGAAGATAAGAGAGCTTGGCAAACTCATGATGATGATATAAAATTTGATAATATATTGATATGCGACATAAAACAAACTTAAATTATTTTATTAACAAGTTACTTCAGAAAAAAAGTTAAAAAAAAAAAAAAAACATATCATAGACCAAACAAGAAAAAAGAAAACACACATAGAATAAGCATTTGATAAAGCTAGTAATTAACATTAATTTGTTACTATGAACACAAAGCCCATGAAAGACTTATAAGGGCTATTTATATATAACTAATCTACTTGCATTTTCTCTCTCTCTCTCTCTCTCTCTCTTTTTTTTTTTTTGTTTTTTTTTGTTTTTTTTGTTCAAGCACTAGTACTAGTACTACTATTCTTCAATTAACACATGACATCCTTGAGAAGCTTGTACCTGCGCGCGGTGGGCCTCGGCGACGGTGCTCCGCTCGGGTTCTTTCCCTTCTGATCGGCGGCGGCGCCTTCTTCGCGGTCCACGTGTTGCTTGATCTTGTCGCCGCTGTACTCCGACCGATTCGACACCCCCGATTCGCCTCCGGCGACCGATTTCTTCGACGAGCCGCCGTGTCTTGAGCTTTTTCCTTCACTTTGGCACCAATCACACACTTGAATTGGCTCAGCGTATTCGCTGTAATAGTTGCTGCAATACCTACAAAAATATATTTTTTTAAACGAAAAATAATAATTAATTAAGTAATAATGATAATTAAGATGTGTATTAATCTAAGAGCAGCTGAAAAGAATGAAAAAAGTTAAGGACTAAAATTGACATACATGAGTTTTGGGATTGAAAATGAAAACTTTATATATGATATATATAGAATGATGAACATATATATTCCATGGTCATATACATATATATATGGGGCTAGGATATATTCCAAGGGTGGTACTATTATTGTGGTATATATACTTAGGAATTGGTTGGGTGGGGTGTTTTTAGGAGATTGGCTTTTCATCTTATTCAGTTAACAGTACCTATCAATATATATATATATATATATATGACATATATATAGATGATGAACAAAAAAAATAAACAGAGGGGTCATGTGGTGTGATCATCATGATCGTGTGCTTATGTGCATCTACAATTTTACGGTGGGTGGCCCTATGTGTGTGTGTGTTTCATATATACAACAACGGATCATGATGATGATGATGATGATGGAGGGTGATGATGAATATGAACGGTGATGATGATGATGATGGAGGGTGATGAAGAAGAGAAATTGAATTGCATACGAGTGCTGAAAGCGGTGACGGCATTTGTTGCAGCGGAAGAGCTTGTCAGGAAAACCCACGTCGCCGCACATGCAACACACCGTCTGGAGATCCACCATTGCTCTTTATTCCAAAGCTTTTCACCTTCTATTTTATGATCTCTAATTTCCTCTTAATTTCTTTTCTCAAAATGAGATTTTTTTTTTTTTTTCTCTAGGATCGGACACAAACCCAATATATATCAACAAGAAGAAGAAACAAGTCTAGACAGAGAGAGAGAGAGAGAGAGAGAGAGAGTGGGAGTGACAAATTCACAATAGGAGAAAGGGAAAAGAGAGGAGACTTGAATATAAAGAGGAGTAATGGTTTTTGAGTCGGTGTATAAATTCCTTATTTATATTTTTTGCATTATTTTAATTTGCTAAATATTTTATGATATTATATATCCGATCTATATACACAGGTAGACCACAGGTTGCTTGCAGTCGTTTTCAGTTAGGGCAGAGAGAGAGAGGTGAACCTTAAAATTGAGGGAAACAAAATGACAATTTTGTCCTGGGGATTTTGCTTTGTTTCACTTCTTACCTGATCTTTTTCTTTTTTCTTTCTTTCTTTTTTCTTTTTCTTGTCCATTTCTTGGTTTGGCCTTTAGCCACATATAATTGGCTTTGTAGAAGTCTACACTACCACTACGCTCCTTCATTGGGTGTGCTCCACGCTTGGAATTATCTAGAATGAAATAATAATTGGACACCTAATTCACTATGCAATTTTATTTTTTGCTAGTTAATTCGGTACTATTCGATTTGAAAACCTGTACGTATATATTACTATTTATTATTTTCTGCTACACTTATCATTTGGCAGGATAGTAAGGTTGTTTCTTTCTCCTTTAATAAGATCTTCGAGTTAGTCTTATCATAATAAATAATAATAAGTGATATAAATATAGGTATCCAATCCAATTTATAGGGTCTGGAGAGAAAAAGTAGTCACATAATTTAATATAAACAAAGGTCAGTTCAGTTTAATTTTATAACTTAAAAAGTCAATGACAGTCTTGTGCCAGTCCTATATTTTATATGCAAAATAACTTAAAAATTAAAAAAATATACTATAGATCTTGATCTAATCCACCTGTTATAGGCTAAATCGGAACAATCTGTGATAAAAAAAAGACGAGCCACATACCGGCCTATTTGATCCAAACCATATTTACAGCTTTATAAAGAACATATGAGCAATGATTTCACATTCATAAAAAATCATATAACATACAAAGATATTTTATATCCTCACAATTATACGAGTATGCCGCTTTATTTAAACCTTTATTTTAGTTTTTTTTTTTGTTGTACTATTCACTGTACTATCATAAAAAATCACATGACCTACAAAGATATTTTATATCTTCATAATTATACGAGTATCCCACTTTATTTAAAATTTTCTGTTAGTTAAAAAAAAAAAGTACTGTTTACTATACTATGACTCTTTCACTTTTAATTCATTATTATTTTTGAAGGGTGCTTATAATATATATATAATTGTTTTTACTATTTTTCTTATTTAAATTTGTAACCGAACACTAATTGCTTTTTTAACTTAGTTTGAGATACAACTTTCACGATTTCTTCAACCAAAATAGAAATATGATTTTTTTTAAAAAAAATTTAAATTAAAACCCGTATACATTTTTTGTAACTTGAGATATGAAAATTTCAATTCTATACTTGATTTTATCAAGTGTAAAATTATTACTAGGCTATACTTGTAATGCTCTAATTACCACGAAACCCATATTAACATTTTTGTCAAATGTTTATCTCCATAAGTTATATAAAGGGTAAACTCTTCAATTCAAACGTGAAAAATAATTGTTAATTATTACGTGAAACTGTAGAAAATTATTGCTGAACCGACGTAATTGAGTCATATTTCTTAGTAAGAATATATCTCACATGATAGATAGGACTTACCTTTGTAAGATAATCCCATTCAACTTGATCTATTAAGTAGGAATACACTTCTAATGAACTCATCAAAATCTATCAACAAGTAGTTGTTGCATGGTTTCGGAGCTTGAATCTTCACACTCTCACTTTGAAATTCGGTCTCAAAAGTGACATTTCTTAAAAGAACTGTGAGTTTGTGATATATACGATATTTTTGAGTTTCACTTATAGTATATCACCAATCCCTTTTTTGTAGTAAAAAAAAAAAAAAAAAAAAACAACCAATCCCTTATTCTTTTATATTTTATAGCTCAAGTGATTGGGTATGTGAATGTGTAATATAGGTTGGAATTCTAAATTTTTCATTTTATTAATAGTAATAAAAATTAAGAAAACAAATTCTAATATCCTTGTCCTAAGATACGGAAGTAGTTACACTCGCTTGTAGAGAGAGTAGGAGAGAACCGTAGAACCTAACCCCGAGAGCAGTAATAGCAGTAAAACGGTGAAGGGTAAAAAAGTACCATAGAGAGGGGTTAAAAAGAAAAAAGGGCAAAATAAAGAGGTCAACTTCGTACCCATCTCTTTGCCTTACAAAGGTGGGATATAGCTGTCATTAAACTGTTTCTGGTGGACAATTCAGGAATGTAAGGAACATAAAGTACAGTATTCACTGTTTGTCACAACACTCAAACAAATCTACAGTCCTTTAACAGCTCTCGGAATTCCCCACCGTAAGTTCCCACCTCTATATCGTGATCTGATGCCCTTTGATGAATCTCGACCGTTCAATTGATGATGATCAGAGATATCAAAGTTGTCCCGAAGATCCGTGGTTGAGATTGGACGTGGGTGTAACTTTCATTGTGATACGCGTGGTACTAGATGTGATTTAGCAGATAAGCATTAAGTGGGGCCCAGCCAGACTTGCCTTTTGGTCTTTAACTTTTTTAGTTTAAGAATTCACATTGGAGAATGGAAAGAGAAAAGGATCAGCTTGCGCCTCAAACTTACTAATACATACATTCTTTTGTTGTCATGTTATTAACACTTTAATTTCAGGATAACCGTTAAATTTTTGTCAAATCACAATGTAGTGTGAAATTTTGAGTTTTTTATTTGTTGTCATATATAATTGTTCATAACTAGATTCTTAAAGAATTCATCATAATCTCATACACCTAATTCACGATCCGTTTAGAAATTTAATAGAATCACAAGTGAAACAATATTAGAATTTGACTCATTCTCTCATCAACCTCAATAAAAAATTATTCAGTTTACTACATTAATAACTAATAATTCTGAAAAGGAGTGTCATTATTATGATTGTATCTCAAGATGAGAGCGTGAGGATTAAACTTTAATATTAAGATTGAGAGAGATATAAAAAAGACATCCACGATTATTGTGTCACCACCGATAATGTTTATATACATATATATTTTGAATTTGATATAAGTATGTTGTGATGTTAAATAATTTGGAATTGTTTCCTATTGATACGATAACTTTGTATACCCTATATGATATTTATTAATTCTTCTAAGAAAAATTATACCATTAGGTTATGAAAATAATAACTTACTGATAAAGTAGGGTTTAAAATTATTTATTCATTTTGGATATTTTTTAATTTTAATGCGATTTTAATCTCTAACACTGAAATATATATATATATATATATATATAATCTGGATAAAGAAATATTATCATAAAAAGCCTCTTTTAAATTAGGAGAGCTAGTTATATATATTCATATATATAAATTTTAGGGGAATAGTGGGACTAGATCTGATTGGTCATATATTAACGAATAATTAGTTAACCAAATGGCCGTCTTAAAAGTTTGATGGCTTTTTTAAATGTTGGAGGTGCAATTAGTGCAAGTGAAGTAATTAAAATTAATAGACATATTCGGATCCTAACCTATGCTATCTCTCTTTTTAAGTCCTACCACTCTCTCTACGTGCAAAGATAACTTATGCCTTTCTATTATCTTGAGCAAAGAAGAATATTCAAAGCTTTCTCTTCTTTTTTTTTTTTCTTTTCTTTTTTATGTTTTTGATAAGTATAATGATAAGATATGTTGAAACATGTCACATTTAGCCTTAATTCTCTCTCTTTTTTTTAATATTATATTATTATTATAATAAAGCACATAGTGTTGGCAACGCAAAAATAAAGTTGCTATGAAAGTTGCAGCAGTAAAACTTTTTTAATAGTACTATTTATATGGTGGTACGTATTGGATTAACCAACAATAAACTACATACATGTCATAACGTTGACATTATTATTATTACTGTTATATTATAATTGAAAGGTTTCCATAACCTTATTAGACTCCTTTATGATTCTCATGAAGTAGATTAAACAGAAAATAAAGAAAAAAAAAAAAAAAGGAAGAAAGAAAGAAAGAAACTGCTAATGGATTAATATACGACATGAACTTTTTATTTTTTATTTTTTGGAGATATTGCATTAACTAAGTTTTCCCATTTTAAATATTGAACCTTTAAAAAAAATAGTGAAGGGGTAAAACGCACTAAAAATAATGAAAAAAAAATGACGCGCGACATGAAAATCTTTTTTAGTGAGTAAAAATATTCTTCTAATTAAGATAATTTCTTTTTGAATTTGGGGATTAAACAGGGATTGAAATTCTATATTTTTTATGAAATTAAATATAATATTACCATTAAATTATGTATGAAACCACCTAATTAAGATAATTACAAAATAATACTGATGTGTGTATATATATATATATATATATATTATATAAAATTTAACGCATTTTTATTTTTGTAGAAAACGCTCAAACATCGAAGCAAATGTTTTTTTTTTTTTTTTTTGGGTGAAAAAGCAAAAGTGGATACAGACTATAGTAGTGCAGGAAATTAGAGGAAACACGTCATAGTACTGCCTTTTGTTTTTTTGTTTTTTGTTTTTATTATGAGAGCATATGTATATGGTGATGCAAAAATATATATATATATATATATATATCCATTACCAGAAAAATAAAATAAAAATAAAAATGGCGTACGTAGTTATACATGCTTGACTAGTATATACCTATGCGCATGCATATGTACGTTTAGCATGCATAACACAAATGAACCAAATTTACAGATAATCCTATGTTTTTGAAATTAATTAACCAGAAGTTAGTAAATCCAGTCTAGGAAATCTCTAAATTGGAAGAAAAAATAATATATATATATATATATAGAGAGAGAGAGAGAGAGAGAGAGAGAGAGAGAGAGAAGGCTGAACAAATACGTACATAAAACTATATATTTAGCCAGTCAATAATTTAACTCTAACATCCCATTAGTAATGGCCATGCATGAATATAAAGTCAATTCTTTTGTTTCATAACTTTCCGTTGTTAACAAAAAAACGAAAAACAAAAAACAAATGATAAAGATAAAGATAAAGAACCAATCCATCAAAATCAAAAGATATAGATCCAGATAAGTATATATACGTATATTCAATTCTTGTGTAGTGCGTCTTCGATCTTTGCTTTCCAATCCTCGCTATATAGTCTCTAGATATAGTCAGGAAAGTATAAATATATAGCATCTACATATTTATTTATTGATCAGTTTTGTCATGCATGTAGGTTGTTTGAATATTGGACTTCATAAATGACTAATTTATTCATCCCTTGTCCTCTCAACACAAAAATTTAGAGGAAAAGCACGGGTACGATTCGTTTTAATTAGATGAGCGATTATGCAAGTAGCTAGGTAGCTAGCCCTATTTTACTCCGGTATACTGTTTTCTTTTCAAGTAAAAAAAAAAATTAAAAATAACAAAATTAAAAATTAAAAATAATAAAAACTATAATATTGTTGCTACAAGTCATAAATTCCAAACGTCAATAAGAAAAAGATCACTAGAAAGACAGATATACCAAAATTTTCCTACTAGTAAGATTTCAATGGGATCCCTACATGGCTATATAGATATATATATATATATATATGATAATTTTCTATTTAGTGTTACTACTTGATCCTATTTGTTAACGATAAATCAAAACAATAGCAAATTTTGAGGGTTGAGAAAATGTTGAATTTATGTCAAGGTAACTCCATCTCTTTTAATATCTGTATAAATTTGCTCTAAAACAAACAGGAGGAAAAATATTCATCTTTTTTTTTTTTAATCTTTAATTCGAAAGGCGAAAGGGATATTCTTGGAATATTTATCAGTTTTCTAATCTTCTTCTAGCTAATGGCGCAAATTTCAAAATTAATGTCATACCTAACTAATTGCCTTGCGCATGAATATTATGGAAAATATTAAACTAACCTTTGCGAAAATGATCAGTTTGTGGGACCAATGGTGATGGTGATGACACGCGATGATTGCGATGGAGAGATTAGATCAAACTTCAGAGGGAAAGATTGATACTGTAATTGGTAGGTACATACATATTTATTTAGAAATATATATAAATATATATATATATATATGTGGAGCTCCCATATTTCATGATTGTGCGGTTTGGGCAGATTTGATGATTAGTGACTTGTAATATGGACATTAAGGTATAATCGATGTTTTTGTCTAACACCCGATTTAAATCAACTTTTTAAACTGTTCTCTACAGTGTTTTTTTTGTTTTTTTGGTTCCTCATAAAAATTTGAATTCTGAATTTAGACCTATGATTCAAACGCAGCCTATATCTTCAAACTAACTTATACTCAAATTTTGAAAGACCATCTTTAATATATATACGTCAAGACTAATATTGTTTTTTGTTACACAAAAAAAATGAAAATAGCAAATTTGAGATGTTATGCTCCAATACATATGTTATATCTACATCTTGTCATCATCATTATGGTTTGAAATTCATAAAAACAAACTTTAAATATTTAAATAATTTAGAAATGACCATATTATAATGACCAAATGAAAGTTAAAAACATTGATTAATAAAAATTAAATGTTAAATTTATTAGGGACAAATGATAAATTTATCATTGGAATATTATATTAGAGAGTAATTTTCCTATCTTAAATTCTAAATTTAGTTTTGAGTACACATGAATTTTTGAATTGCATTATAGATTTTTTTTTTTTTTTTTTAGGAACGTTATAGATGTTTTTAAGAGATTACTGTGATTTCATCTTAAAGGTCAATCTTTTAAATGCAATATCCAAATACTCTAATATGTTTTCTATTATTTCTATATTTTTATGATATGAGAGTTGAATTTCTTTTTAATTACCGTTAATGTTTAGTTATAGTTAATTGTTAATTAACTCATTAACTATTATTACTGCTTTCCCACATTTTCTTTTGAAGACGCGCGTAAGTTAATTTGTTAATGAATTTTTTTTTTTTGTAAATCATAAAATATTATTAAAATGAAAGAAAAATATGTAAGCTACAAATCGATTATTAACTTAGTTTGTTATGATATAACTAGTACAATGTCAAGGAAAAATATGTGATATATTCTTTTACTGATTATTTGGTTTAAACATAGATCGGAGATGATATGATTGTATATAATCTTAATTTAAATGATCCGATGATAGCGTAGTATTAATTATAATAAAGTGAAATTTAGATCAAGACAATATAAGAGTGGTACGAGGTAAATATCTTTTTTTTTTTTTAATGGAGATGTTAATGGCTTGGTTGGTTACGTTGGATATGGACGGTTGACAAACCAAACAAAAATTTTAGCAATAAAATTTAGATAATGGTTTGAAAATGGACAAGGGGACTTCAGGGGTTGGAGTGCTGATAGTGATTTAAAAACAAAAATAAAAACAAACCAAAAATTTATAAATCAACTCATTAAGTGAAGTGTTTCAATATATCCTAATTATATACATGTTATTATTTTTATGTTTTTTTTTTTTTTTGTGACAAGGAATTTCAGTTTCTCTTTATCCTTAGCGTTATAGTCACAATATTATCATGTATATATGACCAACAACACACAAGAAATTTTTTATCATGATTATTATGAATATACATGTGTCAAATTATTTAAATTGTGTAGGTCTGAAATGCCAGATTTATTCCAGTTTTTGACTCGTAAAAAATTTATATTTTTTATTAGTTTAAGAGATTATTATGCTATTTCTTCATGTTTCAGTTTTATTATTGTACTGTTTTTTTTAATTAATATTATAGTTTCATTACACTATTCTTTCAGTTTTGGTTTTATTATACTATTTTTTTCATGTACGTATACAGCAAATAGAATATTGTTTATAAATATTATGTATATATACAGATAGTTGTTGAGAGAGAAAAATGTCAGTGGCTCCAGCACACCAAATTGATGAACAGATCCCTCCAAACTGGGAGAATACGACATGATTTGAGGCATTTGAAGTCAATCACTTCATGAGAAAAATTTGTGACAATCGATCAATCATATCATATATATATATCGTGTGTGTGTGTGTGTGTGTATATATAGTAATCAACTAACCTTTTCCTTGAGCGCACATACACCTCTATTATTATTTTTATTATTAGTATTTTTCGTAAGGGAAGCACAAAACACACTTTTCCTCCTGTTCTAATTGGCAAATCATGAGACAGTGCAATTATCAGTCTATTCTATGAGGTAATAAAAATGTCAAACAACAAATTAGAGAAAGAAAAAAAAAGGGGGTAATTTTAAGCATCAAATAGGGCCCAAAATCGACACGTACCCACATCTCAAATTTGTTCCAAAGTGCGGGGGAAAAAAAAAAAAAAAAAGCTTTCATCAAGTCATGGTCACATCAACTGCGATAGATCTGATATCTAAATTCACCTTGATGTCAAAAGCCACAATAATAATAATCAAAGTGTTTTTCAGGTTTCTCTGGTAGGAGGGATGGAGAGATGAGGGATAAAGAGAGTTGAAGGGATGTAGATCTTGAAAGATGAAGAGAATTATAAGAAACTTTTATATTATTTAGTAAAGAGGAGGAAGAGTTGAAAGTATATAATAATAATTATTGTAAAATTATTATTTTATCTATTTTATTGTTAGTTAATTATTTTTTTCAAAAGGATAAAATAGATATTTCAAACTTAAGGAGAGAGATTTCATCAATCTTTTCATTAGTAAAAGGATCCACTTTTGTGGACCCAAAAAGAGAACTCCTCCCTCCATCTCTCCCTTCCTTTAAGAGATTTGCCCTCTCCTCTATCCCTCTCCCTCCAAATGACTATTCTCTCTCTCTTGAGACCTTTTTTTTTTTTCTTTTTTCTTTTCCATATTTCTCAATAGACCTAATTAGCCAGGACACGATCATATATAGTGACATAAAGGCCATAGGAATTGATTACATATATTGGTTCTATATATCCTTTGCAAAAGCTATATTTGTATGTATATATATATATATATATTTGATTAGTATATTTCCTTTGCAAAAGCTGTATATACATACATATATGCTGTTTTTGGATCCAGACAGGACACGTGATTGACAAGCACATATATATACTATGTTTATGCTTAAGCACATATATATATAGTTAGAATTTGTGTGAATTTTTGTCAATGTTTTCGCCACTATATCTGTGTATAAACCTTGATAATGAGGGAGCTGGCAAATGCATTCTTTAGAATATTATAAAAATAACTAAACAAGCAGATGCCCAATAAGCTAAAATTAATTAAGGTTAAGCAAAGGTACGGGCTTTGTTGTGTAGGTTAATTAATTAGGTCATAAACTGGCCAAATTCAAATCTGTTGTATCATTTTTCATTGGTTGTTTGTCAAATACTTTTTGACACTTAATTTAAATGCTATAGTGTTTTCAGCATTTAACATTAACTTGTATTTAGATTCTTAAATTTAAACACAATCTGAAAATTATACCGAGGGACAATCAATTATAGAGAAAATTAAAGACAATATTGCAACACGTTTGAACTTCGTAACTTGTTTAGGGTGTATGCATTAAAAGTTTCCATATTATAATTCATAGGAGTTTATATTGCAGCCATTGTTTTTTATTATTGATAAAAAGTTACAGTTTTTATCATAAGATTAATATTTTAATAATAGTCTGATCTATAACAAAGCAATTTTGTACGATACGTTATAAATATTTAATGTGCATACTTAGAAATCAGATAATAGAAAAAAAAATTAATATAACAATTAAAACTACAGTTCTTACTAATAGTAATAAAAACGGAGAATTTTTATCATAATCATTTGGATGGAAAGCATTTAAAATAAAAACATTTAAATGAAAATATTCCAAACATTCTACCATAGGTGCATTTCATTGTAGGATCTTAAATATAGGATTATTGATCATATTCATAAGATTTAAATCAGATAATTAGTTAGGCAGGTCTGCATCTTGTTAAAAATCTCTCCTAGACTTTATTGTTTTATAACTATTTGCAAACTTCGTATGATTTGAAATTTGAAGGTAAGATCAATGGTCCTTATAGTCGTCCAATGGCAAACAAACATAAAAATATATATAGGGCAGAAGATGACGAAACTAGCTAATTAACCCAATCTTCTACTAGTTACAATTAGGGGCCCACTGCCTACACTAAATTTTCTGACTTGTTGCAGATATATATAGAAGTATTTAAAAGCGACCCTCTCTGACCTCCCCAATCTCATCCCTATTCAAAAGGACGTAATCTTCCAAGTATACTTTCACTTATTCATATCTGATGCTCCCAAAAAACAAATAGTCATTTTTCCATATAAAGTAAACATACGTGTGTGTGTGTGTGTGTGTGTGTGTGTGTATATATATACGAAGGAAAAATTTAAAGATAAATAAATAACCATGAGTTTCAGCTGTCGGTCTACAGATATATAACAGGTCGATGGATAAGATTTGAAAAAGTGTAGGATTTAAATATGAAAGTTCATCGTCAGCCTCTTTTTGTTACGTTCTTGAGTCGTTATCGTATCCACAAATTTATTTATCAATTAACTCTCTTAGCAATCAGCAAGAAACATATATATGATATATTTTATAATATAGTATAATATATTATAAATATAAATGCGTATTATATATAACAATGATACATATATAACGTCCTAAATGCTAACTAATAATAATATTATAAATTAACATGAGTAATGTGATGGAATAGTATTTAGTTAATTCTAACGTTATGTTGAGTTATTTTTTATAGATGATGCGACAAGGACTCGACGTGCTAGAACAATATTCATGTCAAATTGATGAATTGTATATGATGATTTGATAAAATATTATATGATTGTTCAGTAATATTGATGTATTATATGTGGGCATAAATATATATATATATATAATTACTTCCTGATATCTCCGGATTATATTATTAGAATCTCAGTAATTGGTAATTATCCAAATTTGATATTTTCTATCATTCAATCAAGGAGTTTGGGGATTGACTATTAGTCTTTAATTCCTATATTCATTGTATATTATCTTTCCTCATTTACTAAATTCAATAAAAATAGAAAGGATATTTATTTTCCTTATTCTTTAATGACCCTATTGATATATATATATATATATATGTTACCATGAATCAATATATATGTTAACATACTGTATATTACTTATATATATTATGTTTTTTTTTTATTTTCTATACTTACACATATACGTAGTTACATGTCAGCGAGTGTAAGCAGAGGGGGAAAAAAAAACTTGAAGGAAAAGAAGAAAAAAGAGGAGGAAAATTAGCTTTTTGATTTTGATGGAATTTCTCTAGCTGTCTAATAGATTTTACTGGCCCAAATAAACCTGTTTGACAACCTAAAAATTTCCTTTAAAGATAGAGCTAATAACATTCACTGACCTCTCTCTCTCTCTCTCTCTCTGCCTTTTTTCTACCTGGCCACCGTTATCATCATCTTTCATCCTGCTCTATTAATTTCTTTTCAAAACCGCAAGGACAATGTCTTTGGGAAATGTATGTTTTTGTTATTGTTGGTGGTGATGATTTTTTTTTTTTTAATTTTTTTGGTTTGGGATCCTTTAAGGGATGATTGTCTTGATGGGTCTTTATCTTATGGGTTTAAGGAGATCTTCATAAGAATATTCATAGAATGATGATTGAGAGAGGCTATTTGATCAATTGACGAGAATTTATTACTTTAAAAATATGTTAGGTTTTGTGAATGATTGATTTTGTCAACTAGACGGTTTTAGGGTTTTCATCTTTTTATCCATGATTTTCTTAGATTATTGATTTAATGATTTTAAATGTTAAAACATACCTTAGGGCTGTATTTTTTATGTGTGTGAGTCATATACATTGTGGGGATAATTTTTTTATATTTATAATCAATTTTATTTGTGGGAATTTTTGGATTTGACCACTACTAGAAATTTCCAGATTTAATAATCAGTATTCCAAACTGTTTTTAAGGATACAAACAGACTCCATTTTTAACAAATTTAATATTTTTGAAAGCTCTAGATGTCTACTTTCGTCTAAAATTAGTTTCAGGTCATTTGGAGTCTTGTATGAATTTTTATGAATTTTTGAAAGAACAGAGGACTAGCTACCTTTTTTTTTTTTTTTTTAAGTTTTGTAATTTTGTGTAATTGTTGTATATTTGTATTTTGATCTTATTGAATGATGAAATAGGCCTATGTTAATATAATGGATGTGTTTGATGAATGATATATTAAGGACTTTTAGTAATTTATTTATATTTATTATTTATGGCATTAACGGTTCTAAAGGCGAGCACCCGAGACCTCAATCGCATGTCACCGTTGGAAAAATTTTACAAGGTTAAGTAAGGCATCTATGTAAGTACACTCTCACCTGTAACATAAATTAAAGAATTGAAAAGTGTATGTTTTGATGTCGATGATGATGTTATGATGTTTTTAATACTTCTTTTACGATGATGTTTTAATGAAAAGTATTATATATGTATGTATATGTATTTTAATGTTTTAAAATAGTATTGTACACTTTTGATGATGATGTCGTCTGATGAGCGGACTTTTCATTACCGTTGGTTTAGGATTTGCTACCCCACTCATTCCGTGACTAGCGCGCTATAACGGTACAACATCGGGTCCAATATATAACGGTTTTGAAAGTTAAAAAGTTTTTCACTGATGTTTATAGTTATGATGATAATTATGATGATAATAAAAAAAATGTTTATTTACATTTGTGAGATTTAAGTGTCTTAATAAGCCATTGCTTTTATAAGTTAATTCATATTACAAATAAAGGAAATGATAAGGGTCATAATGGAGAAGCTTAGAGCGAAAGTGAGACGATTTGTGATGGGAAAACAGGAGGAACAATCATAGAATGAACAATTTTAATTTCAAATACAATTTTGGGACTTTGGTTTTTTATTAGTTTGATTGAAAAATTAGTATAGACTTTCTTAAATTTTATTTCATGATATGGTTTTTTTTTAAATTAATTATGAAGGTTATTTTGATAAGGTTCAAAAAAAAATTCTATGGTTTTTTTCTAAAATTTTCTAAGTAAATTATTCGATAAGTTAAGAATATTATTTGAAATTAAATTCTTCCGCATTTTTTTTTACAAAAGATTAATGTTGAAAAGAGAAATCAACCGTAACGGTCCGTAATAGTCGTTACAACATATGATTCTTGATTTTAGGGAAGATGATGGTTCTTTAATGGGATTTAAAAAAAAAAACTTTTATACCATGTATTTTGACATTATTACGTACACAATCATATCTTATATTTTAAATTGTATTATATTTATACCTTTTATTTTTTAGTATATTAAATCTTTGCGCTCTTTTTTTTTTTGGTCAAAAGTTGATTCTGACTATGAAAAATAACTAAATGTCCCTCATATTTTGAATTTTTCTCTTTTTTCTTAAGGGAGAATAGGTTCTCTTATTTTTCTTACGGGAGTTTAGATTTTCTGTGGAAAATGTAAAAAATTGAGTATAAATTTTGCAAAGGTATAAATGTGATATCTCCAAAATACAAAGTATAACCTTTAACAACCTCAAAATATGTGGTATAAACATGAAAATAATCCTTCTTTATTTCTTGCTCCAATCAAACTCTCCACGACAAAATTATATCTTTTCCCTTAAAGCTTGTGAAAATTAGGTCGGTTCTTTTCTAGTTTGTTTATTATAAGAACAAATATATATGCATGCACCAAGATTGATATCGGTCCACTAACTAGCTAGTTAAAATATTCGTCGTGTTTGGTGTCATGTCCCCTTGTGATCCTAATAAATTTCTAAAACAAGAAAAGGGATATATATATGTTAAACATATAATAGACAATAACAAAACATATAGCTTAGACGAAGCCCTCCTCGATGCGCATCCCCAACATGTAAATATTTAATCTTAAACAACAAGACGAACAAGCATATGCTATTTATCATGGATTTTGTTTTTGTTTTTGTTTTTGTTTTTGTTTTTTTTGTTTTTAGATTTTTTTTTTAATTCCAAATACTACTTCACACTGCTTCGTTTGACATTGCAACTCAACTCCAATTAAACTATATTTTTTCATCTCGATTTCTTTAAAAAATCAACAAAAAAATAACTAATTTTTGAAAAGTCAACAAACTCCAACTAAAAATTTCACCTCCAACCGGCGAACCAAACGCAAGCTTAATAATATTCTTCATCAGCATTGAAGCGTGAAATTGACTGATCCACCAACCAATAATGTCCCATGTTGTCACACAAAATTAGAAAAGTATTTTAAAAAAATTATTCATTGGTAAATAGATACCTGAAAAGTACTATTTAGGAGGAAAAAAAAAAGAGTTACAAGGGATAGAGAATGGTATACTCAGATAAATTTGGGAGGGGGGAAGCCCCCTGTGTGATATTTGAA
Source organism: Ficus hirta (assembly GCA_038430175.1). Lineage (NCBI taxonomy): Eukaryota > Viridiplantae > Streptophyta > Magnoliopsida > Rosales > Moraceae > Ficus > Ficus hirta. The sequence goes on along the minus strand of CM076588.1, from coordinate 18,638,697 downwards.
TCCCTCTCAAAGTGAATTGTTCATATACCCTGATTACTGTGGTGGTGATGACAAATTTCTAATCAATAGAACAAGTGCCTTACCACTCTATCTGATTATTCGGTGGTGAAAAGTCTTCTTAGTTGGACTGACCAATTTTTGTATTTTGAATGATATCTAATCAAATTATATAGATATAATTTTTTTATTTTTCTATTTCATTAAAAAAAAAATGGAAGATCGGAGCCAGAGGGGAGAAGAGAGTGAGACACGTAGCCTCCACTTATGCAACCATGAAAACAAGCACAATCCTTAGCCACAAACTGAAAGCTAAAGCCTAGAGCAAGAAAGAGACCTAGAGAGTATGGTGCAAAAAAAATTTTTTTTTTTTTTAAAGGTTATAGAAAGTGACGTATTTAGATAATTTTTAGAGACTAAACACCTAAACGTGCATATGGGTTTTTTTAAAGAAGTGGATTTTTACTAATCTCGACTTACTATCGAAATAGTCTCAATTTGAATTCATGATTTTTGACAGACGTGATAAGTTGACTTATACTCTCAATGTCAAGTGCTTGATAATAAAATCCTGTGAATTATTCATCTAACAAAACATAATAATGATCTCAATTCGGATTCACGACTTTTTAATTATATGTAGAAGAGAGGTGGGGCTTACCTATGCGAATTACGAAGGGCTCGAATTGAAGACTGAAAAGAAAGGACATGAGATTGGACCATATATATGTATATATAGGTATAAATATATAGGGTAAAGGCTTTTTATATGTGTACGTCGAAGACACGCCAAGTGTTTCCCAAAAGAACAACACTTTGCCACCACCACTTTTAATTCTTTTGCTCAGCCCTAGAACCGGACACTGAACACTGAATGTATTTTCCTTTTTTTTCCTCACAAAAGCACTCAGGATGGGATACCCCATAACCCCATTTTGAGACCCCTATCTGGGCAATATATTGTGTGTTGAGTGTATGGTTGCGTAGAGTTAAAACTAGCTGGTCTATCCTTTAAATAAAGTTGGATCAAGTTCCTTTATTTATTTATTTATTTTTTTTTTTTCCATAGATGAGCTCCGAGATTTTCAAAATGATGAAGAGAATGGGAAATGAGAAGACATCAATAATCTTCCTTTTCTTTTTTCTCAGCCGCCCCATTCCTCTTCTCTCCCCCCCCCCCCCCCCCCCCCCCCCCCGGGCGGCAAAAAACAAAAACAAAAACAAAAAAAAAAGAGAGAGAAAAAGAAGAAGAAGCAAGGTGGTGGGGCATATATATCTTAGTCATGGCACAAATAAATTGACTTTGTTATTTTAAAGCCCAAACTATCCATCAAGCATGACGAAGCCATTTAAAGCATTTTTTTTTAATACAAAAATATTGCATTTCCAAAATGAAATGATTTTCAACTAATAAAACTTTTCATCTCAAAAAGCACGGCTCCACTCAAGAGAGAGAGAGACTATGATGTGATACTAACAAGTTCTGCTTTTCATTTTTATAAATTTGTCTATTTGTTACTTTGTGCGTCAATGTAGGGGGGAAAAAATAATTATATATATATATATATAAAAGGACAACTACAATTTGCCTCCCAAAACCACTTTTTATAATAGAAGTCGCTTTACAAGGATCGTAAAGATTTGCATAAATAAGAAATGTGATTGTCACATACGGAATTTTTGAGCTCAAGAATGTATAGTCAAATGCATTAAATGACGCACTGAACTTCCCACCTCTTTCTTTTTTTTTTTTTTTTCTTTGGTAATTTATGGAGACAATATTTTCGTGCTTTTGCTTTATTCTTCCATTTGCAAACAACCCATTAAAGATCCGCAAATTACATACCATTTTCATTTTGGGGGTCTAACTCTATACATATATATGTGTGTGTGTGTGTGTGTGTGTGTGTGTGTGTGTGTGTGTGTTGAAACATCAAGTGAAAGATACTACATACGCAAAGTCATGAAAGTGAAGTGGAGCCACTCAAAACAAGTTTACAATTCTCTTACGCAGAAAATTTGCTTCCTTTTACTAAGTTTCATTAACTTTTCTTTAATTTTTTTTATTTAATGTTTTTGAGATTGAAAAGCAAATCCATCACTAAGGTCGGGTATTAAATTATAAAGTAGTAGTAATCACTTTCTTTTACTTTAAAGAGGAGTAAAGAAAGATGTAGCCGCCAAAAAGTGAACTTAAAAAAAAAACGTGTCATTTTCAGAAAAGATGATCGAATCCATGAGTGTCAATAAAATAATTCGAAAGTTTCTATATGATGAGATGGTATAAATTTCACCTAGAACACAATTCTAAACCATCATTGCAAAATCGGAGTAAATTAAGAAAAGTACTAAAATTTAATAGAACATGAAGAGATTAGATGATTTAGATTTATACACTACCAGTAAGTTAGTTTTTTACCCTACCACCAAATTCACCAAATATTACTACTAAAAACTAATAGCTTGTTTGGCACGAGACCTTTTTCAGCATTTTTTAAAGTGTTTTCTACGTTTTTTTTTTCACAAAATTTATATAAATTTACTTTTCAAGCCAATGATTCAAACGTGAACTAAATTACAATTTCAAGTTTTCTACTGACCCAAAATGGGAAAATAGAAATAAAACCAAATCTTTAAAAAAAAAAAATACAAACAAACAAACAAACCTCCTACCACCTCGAGTTTAGGTCCCAAAAACATGTAATGTGCAAGGCCAGCAATATGATGCGTACGTAGCTCCACAATGTGGATCTGCATCAATGTCAGCTTCAAGTTGAAAAGCTCTCAAAACGAATGGGCCCAACTTTGAAAGGCTTAGAGACGAAATAGCCCTACACAAAATCCCTAGACTACCCATTTGGACCCCAGTAAAAGGCCCACATCCCCACCCACCCAGACTTTCGTCCTCATCTGAAATTTCACTTTCGTTTCTTTCTTTATCCTCACCAGTTGACAAGCACACTCAGATAGAGAAGTATAGCAAAATAAAACATATGTTCCGCGCGTGCAGAATAAACAAACAAAGAAGAAAAACAATTATGTGAAGGATGACGGGACTGTCACATGACAACTCCTAGACCATATGATGAAATCGCTATAAAAACAGTATTTCATGCTTTTAACGTAGAGTATATAGTGATTTTTTATGCGCCCACAAGCCCAACAAACAGCCAGCCTTTTCATTTACGCATTTTTTTTGCAGGGAATTTTTCCGTACAGACAGCACTAGACTTACTTTTTAGGGGCAAAATGATGGGAGCCACAAGGAGCACATGATGTGATCAAAAAGTCTTCAAGTTGGTGGACCCAAAGATAACCACCATTGGAATTGACGTCATTCGTATTCTCCATGCAATTTCATAATCTCATGGACTCGGAACCCACACTACATGTGAATTCACTCCCAATTGTTGACCCTAAATGAATTCCACAAATCAGATCTGAAAATCTGATCTGCTTTTATCTTCTTGGAAACTTGATTGATCTGCATCTTATGTACAACTAGTTGATAAACACGCACGGAATAGACCAAAAAAAAACACGTGGTGATGAGTTGATCACCACATAATGATGACTGGACCGTCATGTGACAGCCCAGGAAGCACCACGTGGCAATGTTGGAAGGGAGGCCAAAGTAGAGATTCACTCTTTTATATATGGTAAGGAAGAGCTCCTTAAATTCTAAATCATTTTAAAAAATTAAAATAAAAATAACCTTACTACCAGGGACTTGTTTTTAAGAGCTAAATTTGAAAGAAGTATTGAAATGTGATAATAATCAAATAAAACATCCAGAAACGTGCATTACCGTATGGTGAAGGGCTACTTAGAAAAAGAGAGGTAGCAACTCTTCCACTTAACGATCACAGCAACCCAAAGTTCAACTTATTTTATTAAACCGAGAGTTTGATCAACATCAAAGATGGAGTAGAACAAAAGAAAGAAGAGTTTCTAAAGAGATTGGGGAACATCGCCATGGTCTCTGCCAAAACGTAAAGAATGGTGAACTGGTAAAGTCTAGCGCCAAAAACCTGTTTAAATCTTTCTTCTAGAGGAGGTTCCAACAACTAAAGTTTTTTTCAACATATCACCTTAACACCGCTAAAAGCTGTTTTCGAGCCTATGACACAAAAAGCTCGCATCTGAAAGCGCCATCATTCAGACCCTATACATCTGTATAAACTGCTTTACGGCAATATGACATTTGCTCAAGCTGATTGTTTTCGAAAACAGCGGTGGGACATGAAGGAATATAGGACTATCAGTGTAGGGTGCATAATCCTTGTAATTAAAAGTTCCCGATTCTCTGGAAAGAGTTGTGAGAAAAATGCCAAAGCAAGCATAAAGTCAAAAAGGTTTAGCATGATCACCTGAGGAGCAAAAAGGAATCCAGAACAGACACAAAGATGAGGGCCCCGAGACGAAATTGGTAAGATTAAACCGAAAATCAAACAGAAATAAGATGATCAAAACTAAACATTCAAGAAGACAACTAGAACTACCAAAAGATGATAGATAAATGGCAAATTTCCACCCACAAGTGATGGTCCCAAGGCATTAGAATCCATTTCTGCACGCCTGCTTAGTGCATAACTGTATAATTATTGCTTGCAGTACATTACCAATTGCTTTCCAAATTCCCAGCCAAATCTTCCGGCTTTCTCACTTAGTAGTAGCATCATCTTTTTCCTATTTTTCATGTTGTGGCGTGTGTGAGAGATGTTAAATAGTCTTATCCTATCCCCGATTCGACCCCTAGTTAAGGTCTACATTCAATAGCAAATAGTTTAAGCAGGAGTAATACACTCTAAAGAGTAATAAAGATACGACAACAAAACTAGTCAAAAAATACAATAAATTGAAAGTGATACTCGGGCAGTAAATTTGTTTCTCAAAGTTTTTAATACAGTTGATATGATAGCTTTTTAAGCACACGATTTTAGGGCAGGAAAATTAACGTTTCATGTTGTGTTGTCCAATCATATTTTTTGCAGATGAATTATTACTGGTGGAATAAGCTTAAAACGTAGTTTAAGAATCAAGGAAGAAGACTACAAAAACTGTAAAGTGGAGCTATTATTCTTGCAAGAAAATAATAAGAAATTAAGAGAATCATATATGTATAACAGTTCTAGGGCACATATTCAAATTTACACTCACAAGCGGATGTATGAACATGGATGGAGGGAGAGGCCAATCATTCGGGAGAATGCAACAATGGCATAAGATCCTACAGCAAAAGTAGCCCTTACTTACTGCAAGACAAAGAAAATAGGACAACAAAATATATATTCAGGATTTACATTGTATACAAACAAAGGGCTAAAAACGAAAGAATCCCATCAGTCGCCAATGAATATAGTGAAGCTACGCAGTTATGATTGATGAATAAGGAGACATGCTTACAAAAAGAAAAACGTTTGCACAGTTGAGTTCCAGGTGCAACAAGATACACTCAGAAATAGGCGACAAATATAGAGAAAAATTAGAGAGCATTTACTGGGGAAAAAGAGTGCAAATTATGGCAAAAGAATAGAGTACCAAGACTTGAAAACCAAGGAAACAATCACATTCTAAAATATGTGAAGAACGAAATGTGGAAGACTCTGCAGAAGTTCAAAAAATTATGAAGTTTTGTACCTTACTATTTCCAGTTACAAAGGAGCTGTACTGCAGCTATGTCATCTCCACAGACATTGCTTGAAACTGTAAGCATCAAGGCAAACAAAACCCAAATCTGCAATCATTGGAAATAAATCAACACTACTCGTTCATAGAGTTGGGCTTTCATAAGATAATTTAGAAACCTTGGAATATCTATCCAAATACTACCTAGAGGACATTCTTAATTATAACGGAAAAAAGAATGATTGAAAAGAAATGATATTGAATTATGAGTTAAGAGTGGTTATATGAAATTAACTCTCTGATGGTCATGCAAATTTATCCTTTTATTTCAAGAGGCCCAATTCACTCATGATACTAAGTTTAACCAGTTTCCACTTTAGATCATTTGCAAGGGTTCAGCGGGTCATCTCCTCCCCCTCAAAAGAAAGGCACAAAAAAATTTATTCAGCTAACCTCCTGTATGCGGGGTTTGTAAATCTAGAGATTGAGAGTGATATGGTACAAAACTAATAATGAATATAGGGACGCTAGGAGGGCTTCAAACCACTCACTTTAGCCTCTTGAAATATTAGTATCCTGAAATGTTATAGAACTTATTTCTCCATTTTCTTTTCCACTCTTTCCAACCAAAAAACACAAAATTTGCAATTCTGCTCGGATAACAGCCAACAATCGAACAAAATATCAATAGAAAGGTCACTAATCACTACATCAAACAGCTTGAGGAATTGCTGAATGGGTAAAGGCCTATACAAGAAGCACTTGATTAAAGGAAACTGTGGATTGATACAACCGCAACAGAAAGCTCAACATTATCAAATCTCTTGAGAACATGAACAAGAGCAAAAATCTAGACTAGTAAAACATTGAGATTGACTACAAATACAAATACGTTTTTGGATAAGTGAACTCACGTTATGTTCCAAAATGCGACAACGAAGCCAGAAGTTCCATTTTTCATTCTTTCCAAGCATATGGAGCACGATCTACTACTAAGTAGTCTCCCCTGATATCTTTTACGACACGAATCTCGTCATCAAGGTATACAGTATCAAACCTGTAGAAAATAGGATGCTTCTTCTAGTAACAAAAATTCAAGAAAAGCAACTTTAACAGATAGCAAAACCCCTGCCATGTTAATATAGATCATTCACATAATCAAATTCGTCAACCACATAAAAAGGTCAAATTAATCGAACAAGGAACTTCATTGCTGAAAGACGAAGTAGGCTTCGGATAAAAATCCATACCCAAACCCAAACCTAAACCAAAATAAGCTTATTGTACATGTCTTCTTTTATAGATTCCTCAGGTTTTACTTTTTCGCCGCTTATTTTAATCCCTTGCTAATTGTATTCTATTAGAATTGTGAAGGGTAATTTTGTAATGATTGAGTTAGTTATAGGATTGGTTATATTTTCCTGCTTCCTTTTCTTATTTTCTCTGCTTTGTAAGAGTGTGAGCTACATGTGATGTGTGAGCTGGCTTACTGACTAACATTTAGCTTTTCCTTTGGTCATTTTTCTTTTATGATGAGAATGAATGAAACGTGAGGTTCTCTCTTCAAACTTTTCCTCTCTTTCCTAATATGGTATCTGAGCATTTCTTCCTATTCTCTATGTTCTACATTCTTTCCTTTTGATGGCTCGCGGTGCTCAGAATAACGAGAACAACCGTGTGGTTGTCAGCACTTCCAATTCTTCCATGAAAGACTTTAGTAGCCCTTACTTTCTTCATAATGGAGATCATCCTGGGCTTGCTCTGGTTTTTCATCCTCTCACCGGACCCAATTACAACACCTAGAGTCGAGCTATGCTCATGGCCCTCATGGCAAAAAACAAGCTCGGATTTGTCGATGGCAGCATTCCTCGTGCAGCACCCAATGATCTCTTGTTTGAAGCTTGGACTCGCTATTATAGCATGGTAATTTCTTGGCTTCTCAATGTTGTTGCTCGTGAGATCGCTGATAGTCTCCTCTATTTCGATACTGCTTCTGAGAATCGATCTCCATGATCGTTTTCATCAAAGCAATGGCCCTAGAATTTTTCAGCTCAAGAAATATCTCATTGCTCTAAATCAAGGGTACATGGATGTCAATTCCTACTAGACCAGACTCAAGATCATCTGGGATGAGCTTAAGGTTTTTCAACCCGTTCCTATTTGTCACTATGGAGGAATGAAACCCTGGTTAGATTACCAGCATCAAGAATATGTGATGCAATTTCTCATGGGTCCCAATGATTCATACGCCCAAATTCGCACGTAGATTCTAATGATGGATCCTCTGCCTCCAATCACTAAGGTTTTTTCGTTGGTGGTTCAAGAGGAACGGAAACGCACCATTAATTAGGGCTCTAGTTTTTCTCCCGATCTAGTGTTTTTTGGAGATTCCACTGTTGTCTCACCTTCTGCAAATGCAACAGCAGCTACCTTCACTCCAAAACCGAAGCGCAACCGACCACTCTGCACTCACTAAGGGTTGAGGTCACACCGTGGGCAAGTGCTGCAAGCTTCATGGTTACCCTCCAGGATACAAGCCCAGATCAACAACTCAATCAAAGGGGAATTCATCCAGCGCTCAAGCACACCAAACATCTTCTGTTGTTGGAGAAGATTCAGGTCAGGGTTCCACTGATTCCTCTTCAAGCTTGCTAACCTCTGCTCAATGTGAACATCTCATTGCTCTCTTAAGCTCACAATTCCAGTCAAGCTCTCGAGTCCCTTCAGAATCACAACAGCCTGTTCCTTGTGTCTCCAGTTTCAGTGGTATATTCTCTATTGCTTCCTTAATTCCTTTATCTATTATTTCTTCGAGTTCTTGGGTTCTTGACACTAGTGCCACTCATCACGTATGTTGTTCTGTCATTGTTCACTCATTCCAATTCTATCACCAACTCCTTCGTCACCCTTCCAAATGAAAATTCTGTCTCTATCAATCATGTTAGGTCTGTTGTCTTGTCTTCTAATCTTACTCTGGACAATGTTTTGTTTATTCCTCACTTTCGTTTTAGTTTGATTTCCATCAGTGCTCTCACTCACAGTCACAACTGTATAGTTAATTTTCTCTCTACCTCTTGCATTGTCTAGGACCTTTCGCAGGGCCAAACGATTGGGATGGGTAGAAGACAAGGAAATCTATATGCTTTGGACAAATCTACTTGTTTATCTCCTTCGATATCTTCAAGTTGTAATAGCATTTCGACTCCAATGTCTAAAACTGAGCTTTGGCATTATCGTTTAAAGAATTATTTGAATACCAATGAAGTTTTAAATGTTCCTGATCATTGCTTAATTTGTCATTTGGCTGAAACAACGTCGATTGCCTTTTATTTCAACAAATTCCATGTCTGATTCTCCCTTTGATCTTATTCATTGTGATATATAGGGTCCTTTCACTCCTATGGCAACACAAGGACACAAATATTTTCTCACCACTGTTGATGATTGTACTCGTTTTACATGGGTCTATCTCTTACATGCAAAATCTGATGTAGTACAAGTCTTTCCTAATTTCTATTCCCTGATTCTAACTCAATTTAACCTCAAAATCAAATATGTCTGATCTGATAATGCACCAGAATTATCCTTCTCTGCCTTCTTTAATGAAAAAGGAATCATTCCTTTTCATTCTTGTTTTGGCACTCCATAACAAAACTCTGTTGTTAAGCGTAAACACCAAAATATCCTCAATGTTGTTCGGGCCTAGCATTTCCAATCCAATCTGCCTCTTGTTTATTGGGGTGACTGTGTTCTCACTTCCACCTATTTGATCAATCGAACTCCTTCTCCTTTCGTCTAATAAAACACCATTTGAGCTGCTTTGGAAGAAGAAACCATCCTATTCTCATCTACGAGCTTTTGGATGCTTGTATTATGGGTCAACTCTTAATCGTCACCATACCAAATTCTCTCCTCGAGCCACTCCAGCTGTTTTTCTAGGATACCCGCCTGGTTACAAAGGTTACAAACTTCTAGACTTGGCCACAAATACCATTTACATCTCCCGGGATGTGGTTTTTCATGAGTCCAATTTTCCTTTCCACAACAGCAACTCACAAACACCACCCTCGGATCTCTTCTCTAACCGTGTGCTCCCTTTTTCTTCCACTTCAGCTCTAGCTATCCCATATCCACTCCTTCACAGCCTAATCCAAGAATATCTATCCTTTCTCGTCCTTCTCGTGTCACCAAACCTCCATCTTATCTCCGAGATTATCACTGTTTTTCTGTTACCAACGAATCAGCTTCTACATCTTACCCACTCTCTCAAGTTCTTAGTTATTCTAGGTTGTCTCCCACATATTAAGCCTTTGTCCAAGCCATCTCTTCCAATGTCGAACCTAATACTTATTCCCAGGCTACTCAGATTCTCGAGTGGTAAGAAGCTATGTTTGCTGAGTCAATGGGACATGGACACTTACTTCCCTGCCACCTGGGAAACACCCTGTTGGCTGCAAATGGGTGTACAAAATCAAATATCGTGCTGATGGTTCCTTGGAGCGTTACAAAGCTCGCCTCGTGGCAAATGGTTATACTCAACAAGAAGGTGTTGATTACTTGGATACTTTTTCTCCTGTTGCTAAACTTGTCACTGTCAAGGCTCTTCTTGCTCTGGCCTCAATCAAGGGATGGAGCTTACGCCAGCTAGACGTCAACAATGCTTTCCTTCACGGTGATCTCAGTGAGGAAGTATATATGACTCTGCCTCCTAGATTTCACCATAAAGGGGAGTCTCTTCCTAGCAATGCCGTTTGTAATCTCCACAAATCTCTTTATGGACTCAGACAAGCCTCAAGGTAGTGGTTTTCCAAGTTTTCCAGTGTTCTTCTTGAGCAAGGTTTCAAACAATCCGCATCTGATAACTCCTTGTTTATCAAGGTTGTTGGTGATTCATTCATTGCTCTTTTGGTTTATGTGGATGATATTGTGATAGTGAGTAACAACTCAAAAGGCGTGGAAGATCTAAAGAAGTTTCTTGACAGCCAATTCAAACTCACGGATCTTGGTGATTTGAAATACTTCCTTGGGATTGAAGTAGCCAAATCAAGTAAAGGAATTTCGCTCAGCCAATGGCATTATGCCCTTGAACTCTTATCTGACATTGGTTATCTTGGATGTAAAACAAGGAGGACTCCTTTGGATCCAAGTGTTAAACTCTCCTAAGATGATGGAGACCTCCTTGATAATCGTTCTAAGTATAGAAGATTGATTGGCAGGTTACTGTATCTCACCATTACTAGACCAAATTTGTCCTATGCAAACTGTATCTAGATCATCAGCTGAGGCCGAATACAGATCAATGGTGAATGCAACATGCGAAATGATGTGGCTGCTTTCTTTGTATAAGGATTTGCACATTGATCATCCAGGTCCAGCCCTGCTTTTCTGTGACAATCAAGCTGCTTTACATATTGCAGCTAATCCTGTTTTTCATGAGCGGACCAAACATATTGAAATTGACTGTCACCTTGTTCGAGAGAAGATTCAGAAAGGAAGTCTGAAGACACTACATGTTTCCTCTCAGCATCAAGTGGCAGACCTGTTGACTAAACCCCTTTTTCCCACACAGTTTGGATACTTACTCAGCAAGATGGGAGTTCACAACATTCACTCTCCATCTTGAGGGGGAGTATTAGAATTGTGAAGGGTAATTTTGTAATAATTGAGTTAATTATAGGATTGGTTATATTTTCCTGCTTCCTTTTGTTATTTTCTCTGCTTTGTAAGAGTGTGAGCTACACGTGATGTGTGAGCTGGCTCACTGACCAGTATTTAGCTTTTCCTTTGGTCATTTTTCTTTTCTGATGAGAATGAATGAAACGTGAGGTTCTCTCTCCAAACTTTTCCTCTCTTTCCTAATATATTCTAAATCGAAATTTCAATATTAAGCTTTTTCCTATTAGTGGTCAAATGTAATACTAGTAAAGAACATTTCACTTATATCAAACCACAACAAATTCAATCAAAACGCAAAACAAAATACTCACCAGCCCTGCCCAAATGGCGGCAACGGAATCTCCCAATTCTTCCCGCGCAAAACCGCACTGGTGAATCTAACACAGTAAAAAAAATCACAGCAAAAATTAACAATTTAGTCTCACAAGATTCACGTCATTTTATTTTCAATGTGTTGATAATTAGAATACTTCTATTGGAACCAAAAAAAAAAGAAACACTAGAAAATTTCTTGGTTTTTCCTGCCTTTATTTCCCCTATACTCGTATAGTTTGTTTACATTTTTCCTATACCAGCAAGCCCCAATTGTTCCCGAGGATGGAGGAACTTTGCGTGTTAGAAAGGTATTTCTTATCTCTTCCTACTCTGTCATCTTTGTATTCATTTGTTGTCATGGATGGAGTGTTGCTGCTGTATAATTCTCTCCCTCTTTCAAAATTTCAATGTGCTTATGTTGCTAACTTTTCAATTTCAACATGACTTCGATAAAGACTTGCTGCTCTACCAAGGAAATCCAGAAGTTCTTGAAGAAGAAAGGATATGATGCAATGATATCAGACGATGCTGGACGCTTCGTGTGCAATTACGTATATTACCAATCTCTTCGGTTTGCTGAAGAGAAGGGTCACAAATCCTTGTTTGTCCATGTTCCTCTCTTTTCGAGAATTGATGAAGAGACCCAGATGCGTTTTGCAGCTGCCCTGTTGGAGGCTATCGGTGCTACATGTTAATGTTTCCTATCCACAAGTGTTTGATGTCCATCATATGCTTAACATGTAAATCCGCCGTGTGAATATCCATTTATTTGTATGATTAAACTATTTAAACTTGTGGATTGCTGCTTGGTTTTTTGTCACGGAATAACCGATCAAAGGATTTACTGCAGTTTGTTTCTTCTAACATTTCCTTCTGGGTCTTAAAAGTTATGGATACAAAATATTAGCAGGCTCTTTTTGCATCATTGGATACTCATTTGGGAAGAAAAAGTTAAAAAGTTTGATTGGGCATTTAGATTGTGACCTCTCCATATTTATGTGAAAATTTGGAAGCTAAGCGAAGACTTGGGACGTTTTTCTCTTTGTTTTGTTAAGATAGCATTATTAAATGTCTTGAAGCAAAAAACTTCCATTCTCTCAATAAGCAAGAGTACAAACAAAATTGTCATTAAAATCACGAAATTAAACGAATTAAATCAATATATACGACATTAATTGCTTGGAATTGTCGATAATTACTTCCTTGAGTTCAAAAGAGAGAGAGAGAGAGCAGAATACATACTTGAAATCCACTCTCTGTTTGGAAGCGATTTCGATGTCGGAGCGGACGAAGAAAACGCCGTCGGGAGGGAAAGTGATGACATTGTTGAGGAGCTTATTCTCGACGTCGATGACCTGAAGGACGTCGCCGGCGCGGGTGCCAAAGAGGAAGGCCTTCTCGATGATGAAGAGCTGCTCCTTTTCGGTGGTCCAGAGGAGCCGCCACGTGGCGGAGAGAGAGCTCCCGGTGGTGACGGTGTCAGCTCCGGAGAGATCGGCGAGGGCGTCGACGGCCTTGACGATGGCGGCGAGCTTCGTGGGATTGCGCTGGGTCTTGAGGCCTCGGTCCTCGTCGGCGATGAGGCGGAGGAGCTCTTGCTTGGCGAACTGCGATTGGGTTGTGAGTGACGAGCAGGTGATTTTAGCGATGGAGGAGTATTTGGGTTTTTGGAATTTGGAGGGAATCGCGGGAAGGACATGGCACGAAGCCATGGGATTTAGGAGAGAGAGAGAGAGAGAGAGAGAGAGAAATGTGAGATTTTTTTTTTTTTTTTTTTTTTTTTTTAGCTTTTCATTTGGCGGAGCTGGGAGTAAACTGAAAAAACAAAAACAAAAACAAAAACTGGCGGTTGTGATTCTTGTGAAGGCGAAATGGGATAATCCTGGAAGTGACGTGTGGAAGGAATTGTAAAATATTTCTTTAATTACACGATATGTCGTTTGCGTTACGAGTCAAACGAACGACATTGTGCGTGGAATAAAGTGATTCTTTAATACAACATCTCGTTTGTGCTATGTTAAAAAAAGATATACAATTTTTTCAAATACTACATTTAGATTAAAAGGGTGTTTGGAGTATACACTTTATTTGGAGTTAAGAAAATATTTTGATTAAAAATAAGTTAATATTTGGAATTATTAATCCAATTGTATTTTAGTCTCCGAATTTTAAAACGTTACAAAACTAATATTTAACCTCTGTTTGATGCTAATGTTTGAATCCTAAAATTACAATTTAATTTTCGTCTTTTTCTCTCAATTTCATTATTTATAGTTACCATTCATAGTTTTTTAACTCAAATTTTGAAAATCCATAATTTTACATATATAAGTCCAAATGAGATTTTTTTTCTCCCCAAATTTCATAAAATTTCGAGACGAATGAAATAAGCTCTATATTGATATTTTTTCCAAACATATTTCAAGTTTTTACACTTTTGAACTTCAGCAATTCAAACACCTTACTAAATACACAATTCAATTCAATTCAAACTCAAATTTTATAATCTAAACCTTAGTACCAGATGCATGATTAAATTATTTATAATGCGTTTCGTACACCGGTTTAGAATGATCATTCAATTCAAAACACTTAAAACTAGACTGTTATTATCTTAGTCAATGTTAATTTTATGGTTTCCACGTTTTAACTTTTAGTTTTAAAATTTATAAATTCTCTAAACACTTATAATCAACATTTAAATGATGGGGGGGGGGGGGGGGGGGGGCGGTGGAGTGAGTATAATTTTTTCTACAATTTTTTCTTTAAATTTTCTTTTTGTAAGGAAAAGAAAAAAGAGAAAACAATTGTGAATCGTCTTTCTTTCTTGTTTCAAATAAAAAGAAAAAAAAAATTCCCTAAAGAAAAAAAGAAAACTTAAACGACGTCGTAGCATCTTAAACCCTTGCGTTTAGGCGGACTCTGGAAACAAAGGCGGTCCCCAAAACTCAGTGGGTGGGTTAGTTTTGCATTTGTGAACTTTCCAGAGGCAGTTCAGTTCAGTTCTCGATCCCCACCCTTCGCCGTCTTCTCCTTCTTCTTCTCTTCCACCTTCTCTCTCTACAGATCCGTTCTAGGGTTAGGGTTTTCCTTCTCTCTCCCTTTCTCTTCACCCCAACCCACCAAAAATGGCTCTCTCCTCCCAAACCCCCGATATTCTCGGCGACCGCCAGTATGGTCAAGACGTTCGCACCCAAAACGGTACTCTCTCTCTCTCCATATAGATATATATATAAAGCGTTACTTCGTATTTGTTCTGTATATGTGTGTGTGTGTACATATGTTGATGTTGTGTTGTTATAGTGATGGCTTGTCAATCTGTGGCCAACATTGTGAAAACCTCGCTCGGTCCCGTTGGTCTCGACAAGGTACTTTCCATTTTACCTGTCTCTCTAAACGACGATGTTAAAGTTTCAATCTTTGTCGTTTACATTTCATTGAGAAGCAGATTTAGCCCTGTATTTGCATTTTGCTTCGTTTGGTTACTTCAGATGTTGGTTGATGATATTGGTGATGTGACTATTACCAATGACGGAGCAACCATTCTCAAGATGTTGGAAGTCGAGCACCCTGCTGCTAAGGTGGGTGAAATGTTGCCCATTTCTCCACATTTTCATGTTTGTTGAGAATTTAGTTGGTTTTGTGTGTTTGATGTGTGTTTGGATTCCTTTTTCTGTTTATAGGTGCTCGTAGAATTGGCCGAGCTTCAGGACCGAGAAGTCGGAGATGGGACTACTTCAGTTGTCATTGTGGCTGCAGAGTTGCTTAAAGTAAGCTAGAGTGTTATAGTGGCTTATCTGATTTCATGAAGGATGATGAATTAGTAACGCTTCGTGTTTTTCTTTTAATTAATGCAGAGAGCAAATGATCTAGTGAGGAATAAGATTCACCCCACGTCTATAATCAGTGGTTACAGGGTTAGTTGGATTATCTTCCCCTGCACCTTTTTAATGTTAATTTTTTTTGCCTTGTCCTAAGTGTGTGTTGTTTGAATTTGAATATATTTTGTTGGCCATTATTGGTGGTGTTTCTTATAGATTCACCATTCATTTATTTGTGTATCTCTATGTGGACAGCTTGCTATGAGGGAGGCATGTAAATATGTTGAGGAGAAGTTGGCCGTGAAGGTAATGCTTCCTTGCTGGCTTTTGTCTTTGAAAATCTATCGAGAGTGGAAAGTACCTTTGTGATACTTACATGTAATCAACGATGACATGCACGCAACAGTATAACATGTGATGTTTGTACAAGGCCCTTAGTCTTAGTTTATTGAATGTTTTCTTAAATCCACAGTTGCTATGCAGGGAAACATATATTTATAGCCCCAAAATCCCTTTTTATGTGATCGTGATATTTTGGTGTTTCTTATTATGTTATCAAGATTCACTAATGCTTGGGATAGAGGAAGTCATATAGTTCGTTCATTGAATGGTCTCTAACCCACAGATATACATTGTATGGTTTTCTGTTCTCACATTGGAATATGTAAGGTTATGATGCCGGTAATTTGTTTTTTAGACATTATTGTTCCTGATTCTTCTTCTTCTTTTTCAATTTTCTAGGTTGAGAAGCTTGGAAAAGATTCTTTAATCAATTGTGCCAAGACAAGCATGTCCTCAAAGTTGATAGCCGGTGACAGTGACTTCTTTGCAAATTTGGTAAGCCATTTTGCAGTGACTGGGTGATTGGAGTAATATTTCCTAAAACATTTAGATTTGATTTGAACATTAGCATCTGAATGACAAGGTTAAAAGAATGTGTTGCTTTCACTAATGTGGTTTAATTTTGTTCATCATTCAAATCCTCTTATTTCTTAATATACTTAGTTTCTTGGGCTGCCTCATTCTTATTGTTTTTATGTTGTGGTCTAGGGACAAGAGTAACCTTAATCAGTGTCATTGTTCTTTCTTATTATGATAGTATTCTTGCATTTTCTGCTTGGATGTCTTCTGTGGTATTAATGTAAGCCGTTCTTTTAGGTCGTGGATGCAGTACAAGCTGTAAAGATGACAAATGCAAGGGGGGAAATTAGATACCCAATCAAGGTTCGTAACTGTTGATTCACCATACATGTTTACAATAATGGTCCTATGGTCTGTGTATATGAGTTATACAATGGGGGCGATCTTTGATAGTAACGGTCTTAAAAATTTTAATGCAGCCAAATTTCTGTGGTTTCTTTGGAAGGCTCTAATTGCATGTACTATTAAAATCTGTTGCTTTTTACTGTTCCAGGGGATTAATATTTTGAAAGCTCATGGAAAAAGTGCAAAAGAAAGTTTTCTCTTGAATGGGTATGCTCTAAATACAGGTCGTGCTGCACAAGGAATGCCTATCAGAGTTGCCCCTGCTAGAATTGCCTGCATCGACTTTAATCTTCAGAAAACGAAAATGCAATTGGGTGTTCAAGTCTTAGTAACTGATCCCAGGGAGCTTGAAAAAATTCGTCAGCGGTGAGTAGTAAATTGACTTGAAAGTTTATTTTTAGATTGATGTGTTGTTGTTCAATTGGTGATACACATGTCCTAACAGGGAAGCTGATATGACAAAAGAACGTATTGAGAAACTTTTTAAAGCAGGAGCTAATGTTATTCTGACTACAAAAGGGATCGACGACATGGCCCTCAAGGCAAGCTTCATTTTTGCATTTTTCTAATGCTTTAGTCGCACCCAACGTCCATTACTTTACTAGTTGTTTGTATACCATCCCACATTTTCTTCCAAGTTCTAACCTGAATGGCGTGCATCTGTCATTGTATAGTTACATATTTTGCTCAATTGCGTCAGTTTTGGTTTCATTATATGGTTTTTATTTACCATGGCACATTTTCTTCCAAGTTAATCTTCTATTTACTTATCTACTTCCAGCTTTTAAGGAAGTTTGCACAGTAATTATTGTTGAAAAGAACCACTATTTAATTGTTTTTGTTGGAGAACTGCATCACTATTATTTTGTTAAAATACTCACCAGTCATTTGTTCTTGTCTGAAACCATACTTATGGTAGAAACAGGCTTAACACCTATTTATTTATTTGTTGAAACTTGTGTTACATTATGCTTATCACACATTGTGTATGATCATGGTGTTTAATTATAGAAAAATTCATATTCTTTCATTTACATTTTTTCAGTATTTCGTTGAGGCTGGGGCTATAGCTGTGAGACGTGTTCGGAAGGAGGATATGCGGCATGTTGCCAAGGCTACTGGTGCAACTTTGGTAATTTTCTATTTGTTTTTTTAGTTAGCATTTCTAATTGCATTTATGTGCCTTTTATTTAACTAGGTCCGCCATCAATTTATGGCTAGTTCTACAACAATCTTGCTGCCAGCTGGTCTAACCCTTTGGAGGTTTGACATTTTCATTGTATTTATGCTCTTTCAGGTCTCAACTTTTGCTGATATGGAAGGGGAGGAAACATTCGAGCCATCATTTCTTGGATTTGCAGATGAAGTTGTGGAGGAACGCATTGCAGATGATGACGTGATTTTGATAAAAGGGACCAAAAATACAAGCGCAGTGAGTCATTTGAATTAAACTCAACATATGATACACCAAATATTGGGCTTAATTGCCTTAAATTAACACAAACTTTTCCCTTAAAAAGAAGTTAAGCAAACCCTGAACAAACTATGGTTTTTTTCAAACCTCTGTCAAGACTCAAAATAAATAACTAAAAAAAAAGGTAAAGTAAAGTTTTTTTTTTTCGGAAAATAAAAAATAAAGTGAAAAAGGTAAATGTTTTACCTTGACAAATTAGTGTTGAGGAGTGTTGATTTGTTAAGAATTACTGAATGCAGGATACCATTGCATTTTGATGTTGTGCATGGTAACCATATTGGTTTCTTGTCAGTTATTGCAAGTTAAATGGATTGGTTTACTGTGATACATTGTTTTCTAGGTTTCATTGATCCTGAGAGGTGCTAATGACTATATGCTTGATGAGATGGAGAGATCTTTGCACGATTCTTTATCAATTGTCAAGAGGGCCCTGGAATCAAACACGGTAAATTTGGCACTGCCTGACTACTTTGTCTTAGGTGTGCTTGCAATGTCTAAAAGAGGATTGAATTATTTTTTAGTAGCACCTCAAGCTAACTTTTATTACATTGTCTTCCCAGATTTAAACAGTTAGATTCATCTTGAGTTAATTCTTTGTTTCTACATTTAGTTATCTTGGTTGTCGAACCAGATGTCATAAATGGTGTCTTTTGTGGAAAAGGGGAGTGTGTTCTAAAGTTCTAATCAGATGTTATCTATCTTGACCCTAAGAATTTGTGATGTAATATTTATAACAATGATATGGTTCACAAATTGAGGCAATCTGGGGATGCAATGGGTTCAGGAAAAGGAAATGTTTGATTGTTATTAAGCTATTTGTATCCATCTTAATGTTGACTGATTATACAGGTGGTAGCGGGTGGCGGTGCAGTTGAGGCTGCATTATCTGTGTATTTGGAGTACCTTGCCACAACTTTGGGATCACGTGAGCAGTTGGCAATTGCAGAGTTTGCTGAATCTTTGCTAATAATACCGAAGGTTCAATTTTGTACCACGTAATGGGTGAATGATGTGTCCCCTCAACTGTGATCTGAGAAATATAATGTAGATGCCATGTACCTTTTCCTGTGCAGGTGCTATCTGTCAATGCTGCCAAGGATGCGACCGAGTTGGTGGCAAAATTGCGGGCGTACCATCACACTGCACAAACTAAAGCTGATAAGAAGCATTTGTCTAGGTATTCCTCCTGTTGTCTAAGTAGAGTATCTGAAATTTCTTATTTTTTTTTTCCTCGTTTTTTGAGAGGGCCTCAGATGGATTGGTATTCCATGCTGGACTAGAGTCCGCTTTTTCATTGCCCTCATCTTCCCTTGTGCTATTTAAGTTTCTACATTTATTTTAGCCAAAAGTACGAAAATAGTTTGTTCTATGGTAGTATAAGATATAAACCAAAAATAATAAGAGAGTTTGAGGACTGGTAAACTTTTTGTAACATGTGAATATACCTTGGATTAAATAGGCTTTGGCAGAATTCATTTTCTTCATTTGAAATCTTCACTTGTTCTATCACTAAATTTTTGGCTTTATCTGAAACATTTGCAGCATGGGTTTGGACCTCATTAAGGGAACCGTTCGCAACAACTTGGAAGCTGGAGTCATTGAGCCCGCAATGAGCAAAGTAAAGATAATTCAGGTAGAAGTTGTACACTCGAATAAATTAATATTGGTCGCAATATCACGACCCTTCTAATGTTTTTTCCTTGATTTTTCTGTTGTTCAGTTCGCAACGGAAGCTGCCATAACAATTCTTCGAATTGACGACATGATCAAGCTTATCAAAGACGAAAGTCAGAATGAGGAGGATTAGAGTGTGTGCTTTGCATTCCTACCCTTTTATTTATTTATTTTTATTTTACAAATAGAGGGAAATGATTGGTGGGTGAGCACTGAAGAGGACTTTTGGTTTGACGAGTGTTTTGTGTATCACTCCAAAATGAGAATGTTTGTTTATCTAGTTAGTGAAGCGATTTTTGTATTGATTTCAGCTTTTAAGTTTTTGGAATTAGGATACAGTGGAGTGGGTGCGTGATGAAGAGCACAGAAAACTTTTATAATTTTCGGCAGTTCGCCCGGTACAGCTGAAAATGCATGTTTGTTTTTGTTTTGAAAATTGAAGATTTCTTGTTGTCATGCGATTTTGTTGTGTATGGAAGGCTCATGAGATATCCCGTCCCCTTCGCGTTGCCGATTTCCACTTAGACTGGTTTTCCCCGTCGGGTCCCGAAAGCGTGCAAGGCAGGGAAAAACCGCCACATTCACCACATCCCTACCTGGAGGTTTTGGAACGATGGGATCTGTAAGTAGAATTGAAAACATGGTTTCTCTTCATTATTGGCCCCAACTACAAATATTTCTGGTTCCATGATGAAAATTCAAAAAGTCATGTTTATCGTTTAGGAGTTTAATTCTCATCTCTCTGAACCCATGTGACTTTTACACATTAGTGCGCGTGCGACGCCTCCCATTATTGTACGGACTCACGTGGAATCTTATCCTCCCCACTTGATGATAATGTAGTAAATTTCCCACTTAACAATTAAGTACATTTTGTTTTAGTGGGAAACGAATAAAACAAAGGAGGGGAAAAAAAGAGGGGGGGGGGGGGGGGGGAAGGAAACAAATGCTATCTCTCTCTCTCTCTCTCTAGTGCTCGATTCCCGAAAAAGTCATGAGGTGTTTCCGGGAGAGAAGGAATAGAAATATGACGGAAAATGCGAAAATTTCTATTGCCTCGTGAGAAATTAGAAGTTTTAGACAAAATGCATGAACATTAAACACACACACACACGCGCACACACGCATATATATATATATATATATATAAAGATAAGAAGATTTTATGCGTTCTTCATTTTATAAATAAGGAATCCAATAAGTGAGATTTACGAGTAAGTGTTTATATAGTCTTGTTCGGTCGAGATAGCTTAAAAATGTTTTCCAAACGAACTATCATTACAATATCCATGGAAAGCCGACAAAGTGACAAGATTGTTTCCAACGGCATTAACCTAAAAAAAAGTTTAGTTTAGCCTTAGAAAATGAGCATCTCTTTCGTTAAAGGATTCCATTAACAAGACGCAAGATTTTCGAATGTTTCAATGAAAAACTAGGAAAAAATTTAATAGGATGGAAAATTGGGAGCCAACAGGGAGTGGACACGTAGCAAAATGTAAGTCCATTTGCGTGCAAAGTGTCTCGAGTTGTCTCCCATCTCTAACGCAGCCCATGTGCCTAAGGGGTACCAACTCCCCTCATTATCTCCTTCCTGGCAAGCTGGGCCCACGGCCCATGCCCACCGACATTTGGCCTAATTTAATACACATGTCTCGGGCATTTTCATGGTAAAAGAATTTCCTTTCTAAACTTTACAAAAATGGATTCATATCTTTTTCCTCCTCCGTCTTCTGCTTCTAGCCTCTAGGCACATCTTGGGTAAGTGCACAAATTGGGCCTAGACTTCGAAATTTGGTTTCGTACCAAATTTTACTATTCACTTAATTTTGAACATTTTTGTGATGATTTCTCTTCTACAAACTAATAATGATGTTTAATGTATAAGCTTTTCTCTGCAAGTAATATATATATATATATATATATTTTTCAATCAGCATGAAAAATTCAATATATTTTGAAAAGAAGAGGAATGATTTTCTTGGGGGAAAAGAGAATGAAATAATTAAACAATTTGGGAATGACAAATTCAAACTTGTATTTGGTTCACCTGTTAGAGATGAAATTTTTAAGTTGAAATTGATTGACTTTTCAAAAATTAATTATAAATTTTGTTGACTTTTAAAAAAAAAAAAAAAAATTTATATAAAAAAATATAATTTAATTAAAGTTAAATTTGAATGTGAAACAAAACCCAGGTCAAACAATTATCAAAGAAATTTTTAATTAGTCAAATCTTAAAATGCACGTGACCAAGTGCTGTGCTGTTGCTTTGGGATCAACAAATTTTTCCTGCCATGCCACGTGATTCGAGGTCCCTCCCACCGATGACAAAAACCTTTTGTAATTTTTTTTTTTCTTTTTTCTTTCCACTTTGGTCTAGACTCTGGAGTTCTCTAAAAGACTATGAGAAAGTTTGATATTATGGTTCAACCAATATTTTCAATTTTTTTTTTTTTTTCTAAAATATTTTTGTTTTTTTTTTTTTTAATTTTTTTGTCTTTTTTAAAAATTTAAAAAAATTTACTATTAAAACTTAAAAATTTCAACTCAAACTTATTCATCAAACAAATCCTACAAAATGCACAAATTGAATTAAGGGGGTATAAAATTAATTAATCTAAGTTTTTTATTTTTTTTATTTTTGGTAGAAATAATTTATCTAAGACATTGTTTAATAAGTTGATTGGATATGAAAATTTTAAATTAGAGTTTATTGACTTTTTAAAAACTAGTTATAATTTTTATTGATTTTTTTTAAAAAAGATAAAAATTAAGATGAAAAAAATACAATTTAATTAAAATTAAACTTAAACTTCAAACAAACCTTAAGTTGTTAAAATTACAATCAATATCCGTTACATTAATAGTCAATTTATATTTCTGATAATTAAATTTAATAAGAACTACTTCCCAAAAAAAATATAAGATTTAACAAAAAATTAATGATATCTAATGAATATGTATAGAACTTTATCGATGGGTTCAGTTAAAATAAATAAATAAATTTTGTGGATATAAAATTTTTTCATATCTCTTGCTATAGAATTATTTTTCAATACTATATTTAAAAGAGAGAAAGAGAAATAAACAAAGGAGGTGATAACTAATAGAGTTTCCCTAAGCTTGCCTCAAGAAATCAAATATAAGGTTGAACACCTGTCAAAAGAAATAAAAACTTATTGCTAAAAGAAAAAATGTACTTTTCATTATGATTAAGAAGTGGCGTACCGTACGGTCTGGTACAATGCCTTTATCTCTTGTCCCCTCACCTCCTTTCACTTTTTTGCTTGACACGTGGCTTCATTGATTTTAGCAGCCCTACATCCAAATCAAAGTTGAAAAGCTTTCAACAGCTAGTAATTACACCATTATATTTTTTATCTTAAATTTTATTTTTTTTGAAAAAATTTATCTTTTTTAAAAAGTTAACAAAAATTTTCAACTCAAACTTAAAATTTTCAATTCAAACTCATTCACCAAAACGGACCCTTAAATTTTTAATCTCAATTTTAATTTTTTTTAAATCAATAAAAATTAAAACTCATTTTTAAAATATTAACTAACTTCAACTTAAAATTTTTAACTCCAATCGATAAACTAAACGCACCATTTGTTTAGTATTCAAGTTTTACTTTAATTAAATTGTATTTTTTCATCTTAATTTTTATTTTTTTCCCTAAAAAGTCAATAAAATTTTTAACTAATTTTTAAAAAATCAACCAACTCCAACTTAAAAGTTTCATCTCCAATCGGCGAACCAAACGCAAGCAAGCTTAGTTTACCTCTAACTAAACTATACTTTTTCAGCTGAATTTTTGTCTTTTTTTAAAAAGTCAGCAAAAATTATAATTAGATTTTAAAAAATCAATAAATTTCAGCTTAAAAATTTTAACTCCAACCACGATTTAAACGGAAGCTTACTATCTTTTACTTTGTGGTGGGGATTTCAAATTTTTCATTTTCTAATACTCATTAATGCTATTCCAATTTTCAGCTAAAAAAATATTTTAAAAAAAAAAAGCAGCTAGAAAATTTTGTCAATATTAATGCTTTGTTTGAAACTTTTCAATTCAGTTTTTGTTTTTTTTTCCATAAAAGTCAATAAATTTCTAAATAAGTTTTTGAAAAGTCAATCAACTTCAATCTAATGGTGTGCCTGGTGTTCGAAATTGAGTTTGAAATATAATAGAATTTTTAAGTTGAAATTTGTTAACTTTTTAAAAACTAATTATAACTTTTGTTGACTTTTTCAAAAGAAAAAAAAAAGAACAAAATACTAGCCGTAAAGTACATTTAAATTTAAAAAAAAAAAACTCGAACACCAAACGTGACATTAAAATTCTAACTCAAATCGATATTCCAAACATATAGTGTGAATTAAGAGGCCCTTTTATTCAAACTCAATAGAACAATAAATTTATGTTTATTTTCACAAGCACTTTCTCAAATAAACATTATTGTTACTTTTTTTTTAAAATTCACATCCAATCCAAAAAAATAAAAATAAAAATAAAAAGGGGAAAAAGTAGAAACTAGATGTACGACTCTTTTTTTTTTTTTTTTTTGTGAATAAAATGATCTGGAGATGGTCACATCATTTTCAGGTTTTCAGTCCCGCAGGCAATAACTCATTTCTTTATATATAATAGAGACAAGTCTTTTATATTAATTTCTCACACTTGTTCACCCGGGCTTATTCTGCCATCACCAAACTATGTTTCAACAGTCGAAGTTGGAGCGATACCTAGAAAGAAATAATAAGAATTGAACCCGGATAAACAAAATGAAGAAACTTGACAAAAACATATAACCTTTTACTAACCCATCCACCCATGTGGTGTAGATGTACAAGTCATTTTACATAAAGAGTACTTACGTTGTACAGATGTTCTGTCCATATCTGAATTTATGTTTGAGGAAAATGATAATCCAATAAAGTATCACTTTAAATAACGAAGAACAATCTATGGGGACCAAGGCTTAAGTCGGTGAACTCAATAAGGAATATCAATTTTTTTTTTCTCATGAAAATGGAAATATAGAATAAGCAAGACGAAATACTAATATGAAAAACGTAATATTACATATGAAAGTTACGGTTATGTTTAAAATATATAATTTTCATTATTTATTATGTTACGTTTTTTAGATTATTCTTATATCTTATTTATTTTGAGTTATACTTAAGATATATTTTAGATTTTGTTTGACATTTAAGTTCAACTTTAATTAAATTTTATTTTTTCATATTAATTTTTTTTTTTCTGAAAAATCAATAAAATTTATAACTAGTTTTTAAAAAATCAATTAATTTCAACTTAAAAATTTTATCTCCAACCAACAAATCAAACGCAGATTTATTATATTGAATGGACCTCACTAGGAAGAGTCCAGTGAAGATAAATTATAGTTCAGTCAACATGTACCACTGGAATTAGGAGTTTGAGAATTAATTGCTTTTGTGTACTTTTATACGTAGATAAAAAAGTATGTTATTTAATATGGGATTTACTAATTTGATGCTCATCAATTGCTTTTCCTTTAGCATAAAACTGTAAATGCAATTAACTGCCGAAAAAAAAAAAAAACTCTACGGACAATCCATTTCGGGCAAAAACTCGAGAGAACTAAAACTGAAAAAAAAAAATTTTAAAAAATCAGAGAACTTTTATTGATTTATTATATGTCTACATGGGAGTTCCCCCCCGCATCAGAATGAGTTAAAGTGAAATTTAATGTTCAACTTATAAAATATTTCTTTAATTGTTAATGATTTTTGAAAATTTCACTTTTATTGTAAGATTCGTTTCAATGAGTAAAAATGTAGGCATATGAGTATTGTCTTCAAATAATGTGCATTATTAAATTATGAGTGAGGGTAAAGCTTAAACTTTGTTTAGTCGTAGGAGATCATCAATTCAATCGAAGGGTGTAAAGCTCATGCACGGGGACACATCCCTACTCATCTTAATTGTATTCTTATTTTATAAGAAAAATTATGACAATGCCACCATTTAAAATTTAGAAAAGATAAATTATTTCTCCATTTTAGTTAAAAATTATTTTTAGTTATTTTTTATCGTATTGCCACTGAAAATATTTGTTGACTTCACCATTCTCAAAGATGGGGATTGAAAAGGATCAACCATCTAAAGGAATATTTTTATCATTCCTTGAAAAACTGGGTAAAATGTTGTAATTTACTTAAACAGAAAGAAGAATTTTCAATAAACTATAAAATAAATTGGAGATAGGTTTAATCTATATAGAGAAAACTAGTTAATTTTGAAAGGAAAGACGTTAATTTTTGGAACGTAATTTCATTTATGCTATTTAATTATGAAGTTTTCTAGTTTGCTTATCGAATTCTAACTTCTTAACATTTTCCTACGTGTTACATTCCATTTAAGATTAAAAACAAAGATAACCAAACATCCTTTTATAAACTCTACCTACAAATTCGGCTTATATGTTCTCTTAATTGTGATCTATTTTATATCCTTTTAATAATATCATGCATCATTATTTTTTTATTAATATAGAATGATATTTCAATTGAAATACAATTTTCAATTTACGTGTCATTATTAAAGGGACATAAAAAAATACAGAAGTCAAATCCCTCTCATTACTACTTAGGGCTCGTCGGTTTAACTTAATAAATTTATCTGAATTCTCACCTATATAAAGTTTTTAATCACACCATCAATATTTTTTACATCATTAATCACTTTTCACCTTCAGCATAGCCAGATGGAACTCATTACTTTCCTTTGGTGGTATTTAGCTTGTGTTTGATTTGCCGGTTCGAAATGAAATTTTTAAGTTAGAGCTGGTTGACTTTTCAAAAACTAGTTATAAATTTTGTTAACATTTGATTGAAAAAAAAAAACAAAAACAAAAACAAAACAAAAACTGAGTAAAAAAGTATAGTTTAGTTGGAGTTAAACTAAAATGCCAAATAAAGTCTTAATTTGGACATCTTTTTTGGGAGAAAAAATAAACTAATCATAAAAATTAAAATACAAACTGAGGTTTCGTTTGGCATTCAATCTCAAACTCAAAATTTCCATACCAATTTTTGTCTTTTTCTGAAAAAGTTTGTCTTTTCTGAAAAGTCAACAAAAATTTTCAACTCAAATTTAAAATTTCCAACTCAAACTCATTCACCAAATGGACCCTGAGGCAAATTTATGGATCTATTAATAAAATAACTCAATATTTTTTTATTTGTTAAATAATCTTTAAAAAAGTTTAATTAGTAAAATGAATTTAAAACGACCGAGTATAATTAGTTTTTTAATTGATCGTTTTAATGTTAAAATAAAAGAAGATTATTTTGTGGCTTTGATAAAATTATCTAAAAGTATAAATTGAATTCATGATTTACGAATAATCTCAAAGTTTTTTTTTTTTTTTTTTTTTTTGAAATAGACCTGAAAAGTGAGAAGAAAGAGAGAGAGAAAAGAGTAACAAAAGAGGACAAATTTAGATGCGGTGGGGCACTGTTGCATGCATGTGTAGCTATCCTGTCTACAATTTTGCATGAAAATCATCATGAATTCACGCACTTGTTTTTGCCCCCCTTTTAATTTTCAGTGTGCACCCATCACAACGCACACATGCAAAAACCCAAGTACACACCATTTTTCTTGTTTTTATTTAAAAAAAAATCTTACATTACCAATTTACATATATAATCAAGATTTACTGTTTTGAATTTTTTATTTTATTAGTTATCTTTTTAATAGTTTTATATCATATTATTTGGAACTTAAAAATTTAATTTCATAAAAAAATTAAAATTCTAAAATTATTAAAGAAATAAATGAAATATTATTTAAATGACAGCGGGAAAAAAAAAAGACAGCAGAGAGTCATATATATATATATAAATATATATATACACACACACCCATGTACGTAGAGAGAGAGAGAGAGAGAGAGAGAGACAGGAGTGAATGAGGAAGAAATTAAAAAAAAAAAAAACTTCGAACTCTCACATTTCACAGTGTCTTTCTCTCTCTTCTTTTCTTTTCTTTTCTTTTGTTTCTCTCTCCTAGTGCGTGGATTGGTCACCCTCTGCACGTTCCTCTGCTCCCTTTCCCCGCTGAAAGCAATTATATCAATCCCTCTCCTCCACTTCCCCTTCCCCTCTCTCTCTCTCCTCATTCTCTCTCTTCAACCAGCTTAGATAGAGAGAGCTGAGAGCAGAGAGTCCAGTACTCCTTTGCTTTACCCCACACATATTATATACATATATATAAGTGGAGACTGAACTTCTACTTCCTTCTTCTTCTTCTTCTTCTACTACTGCGAGTTCTGATTTCTCTCGCTCTCGGAAATGGACATGTACGGACTGTCAGCCCAAGACTGCTTCCGCGTCGATGACCTCCTCGACTTCTCCAACGACGATCTCTTCTCCTCCTCCTCCGCCGACGCCGCCGATCTCCACCACCACCACCTTCCTCCTCTCCCTCTGACTATCTCTTCCTCCTTCTCCTTCTCCGCTCCCACCGACTTCACCAACGACCTCTGCGTCCCCGTACGATCCGTAAAATTTCACCCTAATCCGTTCAATTTTTCAAATTTAAATTCGAATTTCTCTTTTGTTTATTTCGGGTTTTTTTTAAATATTTTTTGGATTTTTCTCGAGCAGAGCGACGACGCGGCAGAGCTGGAGTGGCTGTCGCGGTTCGTGGACGACTCGTTCAGCGACTTTCAGAACGGAGAGAACGTCGCAGGAGCGGCGGATATGTTCCCGAACGACGCGTCGTTTTCCGGTCGAGCACGGAGCAATCGATCAAGAGCTCCGGTCTCCGCTGTCGCCGGAAGCTGGACGGAGATGAGATCAAAGTCGAAGAGAGAGATATCGCCGCCGTCGGAAGAAGCAGGAGGAGGAGGGGTACGCAGGTGCGCACACTGCGCATCGGAGAAGACGCCGCAGTGGCGGACGGGCCCAATGGGCCCGAAGACGCTGTGCAACGCGTGCGGCGTGAGATACAAATCGGGCCGGCTCGTCCCCGAGTACAGGCCCGCCGCGAGCCCAACATTCGTGCTGACTCAGCACTCGAACTCCCACCGGAAGGTTCTGGAGCTCCGCCGCCAGAAGGAACTCCAACGACAACACCAACAACAACAACCACAACTACCGCCGCCGCCGCCGCCGCCGCCGGAGCAGAAGAAGCAAGAGCAATTCTTCCCTCACCATCACGGCTTCCCAGTCTGCTGACGTGGCATCCACGTGTCGTTGCGTTATTGGCTGTCATGAATATCAATGGGCGGGTGATGTAGCATAGAGGGGGACTGGGAAAACTATAACAATACTACTATTACTTTATCCAACAATTTTTTTTTTTTTTTTGAATTTTCCGAGCAATAGTTTTTCTCTCTTTCGTTATGAATATTAATTGCTTCAACAACCAATTGCTTAATTACTTTATTTATTTATTTTCTGGCGTTTTTTCAAGAAGAAGAAAAGAAGTAAGTTAGAGAGAGAAAAAGAGGAGAGAGGGGGTGTTTGGAAGTTCCACGTGATGCACCGGCAGATGAGATGAGGCTGAGCGAATATTCTTTTTTTTTTCCTTTTTTTTTTTTTGTTTTGTTTCTCTGTCTCTCTTCAATAAAGTTTTCTCTTTTTGAAGGAAAAGATCAAATAAGGAATGTGTTTGAACAGGCGGTGGACATTAGGCCGGTTCGTTCACACTATTATTGCTCTTTTTTTCTTCTGTTTCGAGTACGGACTGGAGATTGTGGGGGCCATCATACGAGTGAATCTGTGTGATTTGGGATGGGACCTAGTTGTGTCATTGTGTAAACTTACAACAAGTCACTCGCACTATAGCACGGGGTACGAGTGGTGATGAGTGTTGTTCATAATAACTGACCCCGGCCGAAGAATCGCCCCGCAAAAATCGACCAACAGAATCGGTGTCGTATTAAAACCGACTCTGTTGATCGATAAACCGAACCGCTTATGTTTTAATGATTTGATTATCTATTCTATATGATATTAAAGTGGTCGGTTTGATTCTAACAGATCGCTTTTAAGAGATGTTACCATATTTTTTGGATTTTAAAAGTATTTAAGGCATTCATTTATGAATTTTTCAAGAAAGATAAGTTACATGTAAAACTTTAACTTTAGAAATTACTTTCGAACGTTACTAGAGTGTTATGGAATGCCTTAATTGATGATTGCTAAATTTTGGATGAAAGTGTCTTTAAATAAAAGGCACATGAACTCCTTTTATGGTAAAGATTAAAATTGAGGAAAGGGATATTTAAGAGGGTCAAGGTTTTTAACAGAAAGGAACCCCAAAAAAAAGAAAAAAGAAAAAAAAAAAAAATATATATATATATATATATATAGCCGACTCTATCTGTTGAATAACCAAACCGCTTCTAATTTGATTATTCATTTCAATAACCAACCACTTTTAAGTGACGGCGTAATATTTTCAGTTTTTTAAAGTATATAGCATATCTATTTGTGAACTTTTCGCGTAAAACAAGTTACATATAAATTTTTAACCTTATAAAATAATTACTTTGTAACATTAATAGAGTGCTATGAATTGCCTTAATCAATGATAATTGTCAAATTTTGGATGAAAGTGCCTTTAGACAAGTCACACGAACTCTTTTGATGGTAAAGATTGAACTTTAGAAAGTGACATTTAAAGGAGTAACCCTTAGTGAGAGCATAAAGATTTGTGTGTTTTTTTAATTTTGTTTTTGTTTTTATTATTTTATTTATTTATATTTATATTTTTTGCTTTAAACGCCGTAATATTCTTGTCCTCATTTCCTCATTTTATATCTTTAAGAGGGTCAAGATTTTTAATAGAAATGCACACAAAAACTACAAATGCGAGTTAAGTGGGCACAATCTATAATTTTCTCTTTGAAAGCAATTTTGAGCTTCTAATCAGACTAGTTTAACCCACTGAAACTAATAGTCTAATACAGCACCAGACCTGACCCATAGTTCATATTAGTTGTAAGTAGTAAGGTCAACCCACGGGCTTAGGACGGACTATCACATTGTTGGGGTTGTTTGTCTTCCGATCTTAATCTTGCACATGTCAATGCTACACATGTCGGACACCGCACGATTCAGAGATCATAACAATATAGAAACTATCCGTTGTAAAAGTAAAGGCCAACTCTCATGCATTTAGTGGAGGTTAGGGTGGCAATACGGGTCGCGACATGACAACACGACTCGAAAACGACACGAATTTCGCGGGTTTGGGTTGGGAAAAATAGAGGGCATGTCGTATTCAGGTTGGGAAAAATTGACACGAAAAAAAAACGGATCGTGTTCGGGTAGGACCCGTTTTTTCGTGTCAATTTCGTATCAATTTCATGTCACTTTTCGGGTCAAATTCGGATCAAGTTTGGGTCACGGGTCAATTTCGGATCAAATTTCATGTCAATTTCGTGTTGCATGTCAATTTCGTGTCACGGATCAATTTCATATTACAGGTCAATTTCGTGTCACGGGTCAATTTCGGTTCGTGTCGTGTCAACCCGTGACGGGTTTGTGTCGTGTTCGTATCGCAGTTTCATTTCGTGTTCATGTCGCGAGTTGTGTTCGAGTCGAGAAAGAAAAAAATCAACACGACTCTAACACGACACGAACCCGACACGTGACACGAATTGCCACCCCTAGTGGAGGTCACTAACTCCATTTGTGAAATTAACCCTACAGGCCTCACTTCATTAAATATAGTATGTAGGTATGATATTATACGCTCTCAAGACAATTCATCTTATCTTGAATATTTTTTCATTTTTTTTTATATTTTGCATTCTCTACTTTTAGAATTTTTTACCAACTTAAAGCATAAGAAATGCTAACTTTTAAATATAGGTTTTCCCATAAGGTTCAAATAAAAACATAAGTGAATACAAAGAAGGTCAACGACCTCAATCATATGTTCTGGTTGACCGTAAATTCCTACGTCCACAAAAATATTGGCTTAAGTTTAGCTCCTCTTTTGTACCCATAATGAGCCTTCTTTTATTTACTCTATAGCTAAAAGAAGTAAATAGCATATTCATCGAATATATTTACTTACCAAAAATAATTACCAGCAAATATATTTTTGTTTAGAATAAATAAACTAATTACCTATTAAATAACCTTATTTACTAATAAATATGTTATTTATTTTAACAGTTTCATAGATATGTTATATTTTTTTTAGCTTCTGTAAATATATTATTATACATTCCTATTTCCCTTTAGATCTTTTCTTATAAAAGACAAACACATAGCAATACTTGCATTTTGTTACTTTTAGTCATTGATAAAAAGAGAAATATAGATGAGTAATACATATAAAATTGCACGAGGAAATGTAGAGTATTATGATTAATAAAATTATATGACTTTATTTAGAGGTTTTTTTTTTTGCCGCTTATTTTTTCCTCATTTATTTAACGTATTCCTTCTCTTGTTTTACGCATCTTCGGCACCATCTCAACAGTCAATGCTCGAAGTTAGTTTTCTTCTCATATTCTCTCATCTCATTACTTTGCCAAGTTTACTAGAATGAAGAATGTTACAGGTTTACAGCACATGCTCTTGCAAAGTTAGCATCCTCAAGTATGGATTCACCCACCAAAAGAAAACAATCCGTGATTAGAACGTAAAAATGTACGAAAACCTAGAGAGTTTCAACAATGCTTGAAACTCGGCAACGATGGTGATTGTGATGAAATTCACAAATCTTTCTCTATGACGATTCACATGTACCAAGGTTGAGAGGAAATGATTTCTCTTCTTAATAAAAAATGCCTTTCCTTCTCGAAACTATGAAGACAAATTGTTTCACGGCAATTATTTCTGAAGTAGAACATCAAAAAGAAAATAAAACCATTCTAATCACAAAATTCTAGTGCTCAAAGGACGGGGTTATGGTGATGGAATTCTCAGACTGAGATACCATAATTACTAATCTTTGTGACCTCTTTTGTCAATGTGTTCCTTTGTCGCTTTGCCTCAGAAGCAAGGCTTGAAACCTAGCAACCAGATAGATTCCAGAGTAAGCACTTTTAAGAAAAAAGGAAAAAACATACAATGTCATAATCACCGGATATCAACACAACGGCTATTGTGCAGGTAACATGTTATCTCACTAGATGAATCTCAAGATAATGGTATTTCTACAAGTCGATTCTCTAGTTTTACAGGGTCTAAAAATAAATTTTTTTCTAGACTGTAAATAGTGAAAAGAAAGTACTTAACTAAAGAACATACTTGTGACCGGAATCGAGATGCTTCTCTTCTGGGAAGTTCGCCGAGGATATCTTTCAAGCCTGGCACAAAGAATAAAAAGAAATGGAGTGAAGGTGAGAGATTTCTTTTCACACTGTTTGAGCTTCCAGACAACGAAATGGATTTCAGATTATCGTATTGCATACCTGCTGCTTGCCTTTCAATCTTATAAGCTGAGCGAATCACACCTTGGATCTGCTTCCCAGCTTGTCTGTAATAGAAAAGAAGAAACTTCAATGGGAATCAATGGAGCAGAAACAAAGGTAATGTGTAAGCTGCAATAAAATGCAAACCTGAGTTTAGTTCGACCCCGTATCAACTCTTGTTCTGCTTGTGTTGCTGTCTTCTGCAAGCATTTTTTATTTTTATTTTTTGTTACGTGAGTTGTATTCTTAGGATGCTCATAGCAAATATATTAACCAAACAGTAAATCCTCATAATTTATTCTGTTACAAAAGCGTCTTGGAAATTTCGTAAGACTATTGCATGGAATTTTACAAGACAAATGCATCTCCTTGATTGAGAAGTTAGACATGAGATTATATTTTTTAAAAAGAAAAAGAAAAAATTGCAATTGAAAGCTGCTTCGACCAACAAAAATATATAGGCATGCGAAAAAATTGTGAAGTTCAATCAATTCCTTATCATCAAGCAACAGCGACATAAGCGGTGAAACTAAATGGTTACCTCCAACTTCTCACTTTCGGCCTTAATCGCATCAAGTGATTGTCGCAACTGCTTCACTTTTGCATCAGCCCTGGAAAGTAAAGACTGCAAAACAAAACCGAAAATAAATACCACAATAACAACAAAAAGCGCATCATAGGCTCAACAAAATAAGTTTGAATTATAACAGAATCCTTCCACAACGCCATTCCAAAAGCCAAAACAATGAATATTAGCAATGTAGAAAAGAAAACAAGAACATCTTCGCCTACCTCCTCGCTTAGAATCAAGCGCAAGGTCTTGTAGTACAAAAAGCGCCTCGGCCCTGTAGGAAAAAAAAAATATATATATATATAGATATATATATATTGGCAATGGCTTTAGCTTTCAATGATTTTGAACAGGACCTCGGAATACAAAACGGAAACCATAACATTGCTTAGTGAATGATAATACTATAAAACAGTATAACACTAACAATTATTGGCAATGGCTTTAACTTATGTCTACGAAATTACACTTTTAGTATTGAAATGACTGCTTTGGAACTTTAAAAACCATACTTTTTAGTACAAGAATTCCCAATCCGGTAGCAACCCCTCCTGTGAGCAATGGTTGTGAAGCTGCGACAAGAACACCCTCTGCACCAGAAACAAAGCGAATATACATAAATATAATATATATATATATATACACACATACATATATGCTTATATTGCCTTGAATTTCACCTCGAACTAAAAACTGATAAAAAAGAGAAAACCTTTAATCTTCCCAAAGACGAGATCTTCATAAGCACGAATCTCGGACTTCACATCTTGTAAAGAGTCCTACATTCGGATTTCCAATTCAATTTAACCACAAAATTGAAAAAAATATATATATAATTAAAAAAAAAATCAAATTCGCACGCCGTTTTCGTTTTTCCACTCAATTTTTCTCGGCAACCAATCAGTGTTGGTAATTCTCTTGTTTATGGTTTATTCGAACTAGAAAGAGGATAATAGTTGAGGAAATTGGTACTCACGAGAGTCTGATGGAGATGAGCGGAAGAGGTGGAGAGAATCTGGGAAAGGCGGGATCTTGAGGTTTCAATGGCGGAATCGAGGGTCTCCTGTGCAGTCTTCTGGTAGAGCTGAGCCTGCTGGATCGCATAGTCCACCCATGGCGTATCGGTTTGCCCTAGAATTTGGGGATTGGTGTAGCTTGAGGCAGGAGGCTCGCTGTGTGAAATCGTCGGCTTCACGGGTTCCGACATCGATTCTGGAACTGTGGCGTCCGCCATTGCCAATTCTTTTGATTCCTTTCTGCAAAAATGGCTCCAGGTATTTGCCCTTTGGACCTTTTTGGGCCCAATTGCAACTGAGCCCAACTCAAGTATTTGTAAGGCCCATTAGTAGCTTCTTGGCCCATTGTTAATAAAGTAAAGTGGCAGAACGTAAAAAAATAATAATAATAACAGATTTTTCCTTTTAACGAAGGGTAAAACTGTGATAGAGTCTTTCCCAGATTAACTACAGATAGAGTTCTTTTTTAAACCGTTAAAATTTAATCGAACGGTTAAAATGTTGTTGGTGTACCATACTTATCATACATCTTACCTCATATTATCCTTCTCACCCCAAGTCTTCTCCGTCGCTCGCGACCGTCCCAACGCCCGCGACCCACCCCCGACCGCCCCCCACCCAGCCCCGGTCCCCCATTCCCTGGCCCCCGACACCGCCCCCCAGGGCCCAGCCCCCTCGGCCCCCCCTCCCCAAGCCCCCTCCCCCGGCCTCCCCCCCGGCCCCCCCGACGAGACCCCCCCACCCCTCTCTCTCTCTTCCCCTATCTTTCTTCTCCCCTCTCCCGGCCCCCCACCCCCACCCCCACCCCCGACGGGGACCCCCCATCCCCCCCTCTCTCTCTCTTCTCGCGTTGGGGGTGTGGAGGGGGCTGTGGGCCGGGAAGAGAGAGAGGGGGGTGAGGGGGTCCCCGTCGGGGGGCGTCGGGGGGGGGGGGGGTTTGGTGGGGGGAGGGGGGCCTGGGGTGGAGGTGCCGGGGGATGGGGGACCTGGTGTGGGGGGGGTGCCGGGTGGGCTAGGGGCTGGGGGGTGCTGAGGCATGGGGGGCTGGGGTTGGGTGGGGGGCCACCGGGGCTGGGGCCTGGGGTTGGGGGGGGCCGGGAGTGGGTCGCCAGAGTAGGGGCTGTCTTCGACGGCAACGGAGAAGACTTGGGGTGGGAATGGTAATATAAGGTAAAATATATGATAAGTATAGTACACTAATAATATTTCAACCATTCGATTAAATCTCAACGGTTCAAAAAAAAAAAACTCTACCGGTAGTAATTCTGGGAGAGGCTCTACCACAACCTCTCCCTTTAAAAAAACAGGAGATTTTTAAAATGATAAGACTGCGATAAAACCCTTTTTACATACCCTATCGATAGAGCTCATTTTTAGACTGTTTAGATATAATCGAACAGTTGAGATGTTACTTTTATATGATAGTTATAATGTATCTTACTTTATACTAGTATAGACTAAAAAAATTTAAAAATAATATATAAAAAATAAATTTAAAAAAAAAAACTAAAATACCCTCTGACGGCGACCCAGTCCCCCCCGACATCGACGAAGCCTCGCCACCCCCCACTCCAGATCTGCCCTCTACGACGCCTGCGACTCAGTCCCCCCCAGGACGCCGACGAAGCCTTGCTCCCCTTCCCCCCCGCCTGGCATCTAGCTTCCCCCGGCAAGCTACCCCCCAGATCCGGTCCCTCTGCAACTCCCCTCCCCCCCGGGCGTTGACCTTCCCCTAGCAAGCCGCCCCCAAGTTCCAGTCCCTTTGCAACTCGACCCCTCGCCTAGCGACCTTTGCGCCCCCAACAACGAACCCCTCCTCCCATGGCCTACTACCCAAACCCCCCCTAGACAATGAGCCCCTCCCTCCTTCTCGACTTCGGCGACGAAAACCCCCCCTTCCCCCAACCTTCCACCGATAAAGGTGGATTTTTTAAAGTTTTTAAAGAAAATTTTAATTTCTTAGTCAACTACTACTGTAAGGTAAAGTATATGATAATTATCGTACACAAACAATATCTCAACTGCATGATTATATCTGAATGGTCAAAAAATGAGCTCTATCGATAGGGTATATAAAAAATACTCTACCACAGATTCTCTGTTTTAAAAAATTTAAATTAAATAATAATAAATAAAAAATTTACTATGTGCCCTTTCAAAAAAAAAAAAAAAACCATGTGATTTATTTTAAGTAAACTTACTATTTACTTAGTAAATTTACTAATTTGATATTTCTATCATAAAGCATTATTATTTACTTTAATATTTTCGTAAAAATACTCTTTATAATAATTTCCTCCTTTTTTTTAATAATGTAGAATTGCTTTTGATTTACTAATTTGTGATTTTTTTAATAATTTCCTCCGACTATCTCACTATTCTTGGTACGTCTAATTAACGAAGGAAAGACAATCAAATAGTATTTACTTAAGATAAGTCCTAAAACTTGGATTTAGTTTCCCTTATTGATATTCATACGTACTTATACTAATTAGTTTTAATTTTCCAGGCATCACAAATGGCAGTTATATCTTTTACATAATTAATATGATTACTTTGTTTTATTTCCTGTTCCAAACTGTTTAGTTAGTTATGTATTTAGTTATATTTTGACAGCTTATGATTTAGCATAATTTGTCATTTAGATGAAAATAGACATTTTATAGTTGGAATTATTTTTCCTTCATTGATTGTATCTTTTTGATACTTTCATATATCTTAAAAAAAAATGCTTTTGAAAAGACACATGTTAGATTAATTTTCCTATAATAACTTCAAAAAAAAAAAAATTTTAACTTTCAGTTAGATAAGATAAAGGGTAAAAAATCAAAACAAACATTAAATATATATATATATATATATATATATATAAAACATGAATGCTTTGAGATATTGTTTTCACAATTTTTTTTAAATAATTTTTTGGATAAATTTATTTATTTATTTATAATTGGCGCTTTCGGCAATTGTACATCAACTTGCTCTTGAATTTTTAGATTTCATGAGATGCTAATTGTTGGCTTTATCAATTAAAGTCTCATTTCTCTTAAAAAAAAATTAAAGTGTTATTTTGACAATTTTTTAAGTTTAAGTACCAATTACCAAAGTAAAATTTTAGGAGATTATTCATTGGATCACATTTAAATCATCACAAACTCAAGAAAAACTTCTATATTTTAACTTTGTGGGATAGTTCAATCAATGGTCAATACTTTGGACACGCCCAAACAAAATAATTTTGAAACTAAGGAGCTCCTTCTTCTTCTTCTTTCTTTTTCTTTTTTTTTTTTTAACAAGTTTATTTTTCCTCTCTCCATCCCTTTCACATGGACAACCAAATCAAACGTGTTACTCTACTTGGTTGGTCATAGTTGGGTTCTTAAGAAAAAAATCCACAGCCTATTATCAAATAACGATTACTCGATAAATAGGCGAAATAGGATACCCGCTTTTACGAATTACATGTTCTTATCGTATTCATATAAGATGGAATTGTTAGGAGGAAAGATAACACCGTTGTTAAATTGTTAACAACACGGTGGAGGCAACATGATTTAAAAGAAAAAAAAAACTTAGAGATGAGATATTTAAATTATTTGTCTTATGATGGAGATATAGGTAAAATTGCTTTGCTTGGAACAGGAGGAAATGTTGATTTTAGATTTTTTTTCTTTTCAAATTTTAAAAATTTGATATAAAACTTGGTTTTTAACGTTTAAAAATAATGCTTAAATTCCAAATATTCGATAAATAAAACACCAACAAAAATATTGCTATTAAGCTTTTGAGGAAAGCAATTAAATTACTCAAAACCATTGTATGAAGGTGACACATAAAAAACACTAGATTAATATGATATAAATTAATAAAAAAATTTGTGTGATATTAATTAAGAAAGAAGAATTTATATCATATTAATAAATTAATAAAAAAATAACTATTTAGATAATTTTCTATTAAAAAAATTGCTTTTGAACTAAAAAAATTTCAGATGTACTAATTTGATTTCAAATATCCCAAAACAAAATTAGCGAAAAAGAAGAAAGAGAGAAAGAGTAAAGGACCAACAAATAGTATTAGGGGGAGTTTGGTTCAACATCTTAAACTAAATTTTTTAAATATTTTTTTATCTTTTTCCTAAAAAGTTTGTTTTTTTTCCAAAAAGTTTCTTGTCTTTTCTAAAAAGTCAACATAATTTACTATTTAAACTTAAAAATCTTAACTCAAACTTGTGAACCAAACAGACCCTTAAGCTTCCGTTTGACAAACCATGTTAAACTCATTATTTTCATATTAATTTTTATTTTTTTTTAAAAAGTCAACAAAAAAATTATAACTAGTTTTTAAAAAATCAACCAACTCAAACTTAAAAATTCAAACTCAAACTATTTTACCAAACGCATTATAAATTTTTTTTCCTAAAAAAAAAAAATATTCAACCCCCCCGGAAAAAAAAAAGAAGAAAAAAAGAAAACGAAAAAGGAAAAGAAAAAAACAGAAAAAAGCCACACAAACAAGCCTGAGAGAGAGACTATATAATACTCCAATGTCGACGCTCGACTCTCTCTCTCTCTTCTCACCCGATTCTCTACCCTCTAAAGACTCTCTCTCTCTCTCTCTCTCTCTCTCTCTGCCCAATCTCTTGTTCTCTCCTCTCTGAGAAACTTCCCCAAATCTCCACCATCTACTGTAACCCCCCACTCTCTCTCTCCTCCCTTTCTCTCTCCTCTCTCTGCGCAAAACCCTAGAGCTCGCCGTGGCCTTTCGCCGTCATGCTGAAATTCTCGACCACCACCGCGAATCAGATTCGCTTCCTCCTTCAGAGCCTTACCGACGCAAATGCCGACTCCGTTCTTCAGGACCTCTCTCAGGTTTTTTTTTTTCTTCTCACTTTCGTCTTTTCTTGCAAAACGTTTCTCCTTTTTTTTTTTTTTTTGCTTTGATTTTTTTTTCCTGGTATTTTGATGCTTCATTTACGCGACGGAAATCAGTATATATGTGTGTGTGCATATATATATATATATAATTTTCTGTATAAACGAGTAAA
The DNA here is from genome assembly GCA_038430175.1 of Ficus hirta. Lineage (NCBI taxonomy): Eukaryota > Viridiplantae > Streptophyta > Magnoliopsida > Rosales > Moraceae > Ficus > Ficus hirta. The sequence goes on along the minus strand of CM076588.1, from coordinate 18,598,778 downwards.
TAATCCACAATCCACTCACTATTTTATTCCAAAATTTACGCTTTTATTTTCGATTTTCTCGCTTTGATTTTTGGCTGCGATTGAGATCTTCGAGTGTGTTTGTGTGTGTGTGTGTGTGTGTGTATGTATATATGAAATAATCATTTTGCAGTATAACTAGCTTTACTCCGTTTTTTCACTCTTTGGAAGATTGAGTGAAATCTTTGGTGAAGATAAATTTTATATGCGTCGAATCTGTCTGTGGTAGTTTATTGAAGTTGGAACCGAGGGAAGCATTTTGCTGCTGAAAGCGTGCGTGGATCACCTGCATCAGCAAAAGACGGACGTGAAGAATGCGGCGTTGGAGAAGGTGGTCGCTTCAATTTTCATATATCTCCTGGAAAGGCCGAATTTCAGCACCGTGCTTTGCGAGTCTATGAGGAATTCGGAGATCAACGAAGGAGTGATAGAAAATCTCTTTAATGCATTACAACTGTCCGTGCCTGAGAAAATACGTGTTGGTCTCGCTTTGTCTGATTCTGAAAACTCCGACATCAGGATTTGTGGTAAGCTTCACTTGTGAAGTCCAAGTCTTTTGTGAGATTGATTTTTTATTTGTATTTTTTAGTTTTGGTTTAATTATTTTCTTTTTGTTCTGAGCAAATTCTAAGGTTTCTGCTTGTCTAAGTATTGACTTTAGCTATTTTTCTGTTTTTGTAGGCAAGAATTTTTGCGTGGCTCAGATTGAGGAATTGTGTACCAATCCCGTTAATCTGAATTCTTCTGAGCAAATACTAAATATTGTAACGTTCCTCCAGCAATCTGAGGGCCTGTCAAAGCTTGTAGATTCATTTATGCAGATGCTATCTTTAGTGCAGTTGAAAGATGTCTCGACATTTGTTTTGACTCCATTGCTTTCAGATGAACAACGGGAGGCCCATTTTTTGAGGTATTTGGTTCTGCAATAATATCGGTTTTCAATCTACTTGAGTTATTGCTTGTTGGGTTTAAGAGTATGTGTTATTTGTCTCTGTTTGTTTATCATTCTAAATTATGTACCATCTGTTGACACATTTGTATTATTTCCTGTAGGAATATGGATTTGTTACATGGAAGCGAAGAAAATGATTTTGATGCTATTTTGGCTGAAATGGAGAAGGAAATGAGCATGGGTGATATTATGAAGGAACTCGGTTATGGTTGTACAGTTGATGTATCCCAGTGCAAGGAGATTTTATCTCTCTTTTTACCACTCACTGAGATTACTATTTCCAAGATACTGGGTACAATTGCCTGCACTCATGCCGGTCTTGAGGACAACCAGAACACCTTGTCATCATTCAGCATGTCTCTTGGTTGCAACACTTCGTCTGACCTGCCTTTGTTGAATAGTTGGAATATTGATGTCCTTATAGAAACAATCCAGCAGCTTGTAAGTACACTTGGTCTTTTTAACCGGGAAACTATGACTTTGTGTGGTGAATTGCATGCTTATCTCCTAAGTTTGCTTCTGAATGCAGGCACCAAGTACCAACTGGGTACATGTTATTGAAAATTTGGATCATGAGGGATTCTACATTCCTAATCAGGAGGCATTCTCATTCTTCATGTCTGTATACAAGCGTGTGTGCCAGGTATGTTTTCATAATAGGATTAGTTTCATTTACGCTGATTTTTGGTCAATACGAGAATAGAAAATTTGATCTGTGATGTTTATGAGTCCAATGGTTTGAGTTGTGCAGGAGCCGTTCCCGCTCCATGCTATTTGTGGGTCTGTTTGGAAAAATACTGAGGGTCAACTGTCGTTTCTTAAATATGCTGTAACAGCACCATCTGAAGTATTTAGCTTTGCCCACTCTGTAAGACAGCTGGTAAGACTACATTTGTCCTATTTTTCTCATTTAATCTTTGTTTGCGGATTAGAAAGTTATATGCAAATAAAATTGCGAATAACCGGTATGCTTTCAGGAATATATCGATTCAATTCATGGGCATAAGCTTCAAGTTGGGCATGCAAATCATGCATGGTTATGCCTTGACCTCTTGGATGTTTTGTGTCAACTAGCTGAGAGGGGTCATGCTTCTACTGTCCGATCAATGCTCCAATATCCCCTTCAACACTGTGCTGAAGTGCTGCTTCTTGGGATGTCACATATAAATGTACTTAAACCTTTATTTCTCTATCTCTACCATACTTTGGACACTTCTTCTTTTGATCTTTCATCAGTGAAACTTTCTGTTTTGATTGATAATTTGAATTATCTATTGCAGACTGCATATAACCTGCTACAACATGAACTATCTGCAACTGTTTTCCCTATGATACTAAAAAATGGAACGGGTAGTAGCGGTATTATTAATCATCTTTGGCATGTAAATACCAATTTGGTGTTGCGGGGAATTGTCGAGGCTCACAAGAGCGATTTGGATGTGATTACAAAAACACTGGATATCTGCCAAGAGATAAAGGTAAGTTCAGAAGAATCTAGCCGTTCATATCAATTTCTGAGTATCAATTGCAATTCCTTTAGTTTATAATTATGAAAAGCAAAGACCATGGCAGTTATAAGATCCCGTTCTTTCTTATTTTTGGCTTTAGTTTTCTATTTCTTCCTTCTTGCCCTTTTTGCTGACATCTATTATTGTATTCCTTCTTACAGATTCTGTCATCTATACTAGATATGCTTCCATCTGCCTTTAGTATCAAGTTGGCTGCCCTTGCTTATAGAAAGGAGAATGGGGAACTTGAGAAATGGTTAAACAGTAATTTGAGTACATACAAAGATGTTTTCTTTGAGGTAATATTCAATTGGCCCTTGCCCTGCTGTACTATTATTTATGCTGTACTATTTTTTATATTGCACATATTGCATACTGGGCTTTAGGGGGTGTTTGGTGTTTTAGTTTGAGTTAAGATTTTTAAGTTTCAATAGTAATTTTTGTTGACTTTTCAGAAAAGACAAAATTTTTTTTCAGAAAAGACAAAAAACTTTATCAGAAAAAGACAAAAAAAAGTACAGTTTCACTTGAGTGAAACTAAAGTGCCAAACAGGCCAACATGAAAATTTATGAATAACGAATGCCATGGGCTTACGTGATACTGCAACTTCTCAGGAGTGCCTCAAGTTCTTAAGGGAGATTCAGTTTGGTGGATCACATGATTTTTCTGCCAGACCTTTCCAACATTCTGGTGCCATCTCTAACCTTTATTCAGACGCTACTTCTACCTTTTTGAAGGTTATTTTTCTGCAGCTTGGATCTGAATCTTCTTTTTTTCCCCTCTTCAAGTATGTGGGCAGTAGAATTTCATGTTGTCCGTTTTCTTTGTAGGTCCTTAAAGCTCATGTTGGGCCGATTACTTCCAGCCAACTTTCTGAGGAACTAGAAAGGTTGCGTCTAACAATAGCAGATTCTAATCCAAGGTTACAAAATGGTGGAACTGCAGAGTCATCAACTGATGGATATGCAGAGGATATCGAAGCTGAAGCCAACTCTTATTTCCACCAAATGTTTTCTGGTCAGTTGACTATTGAGGCAATGGTGCAAATGTTAGCTCAGTTCAAGGAATCTTCTGTAAAGAGGTATGGCATTTGTTAAAAGGTTTTAGCAACTTGTTCAGGGTTTTTACCTGAATTTATTGATTCCTCTGTGCGATAATATTCTCCTTGAGAATTAACAGTCGTATTATTGCACATACTTACAGGGAGAACAAAATTTTTGAGTGCATGATTGCTAATCTGTTTGAGGAGTACAGGTTCTTCCCCAAGTATCCTGAAAGGCAATTGAAAATTGCTGCCATTCTTTTTGGTAAGTTTTGCTACAATATTTCATGGTAAAGGGCTCTTTGCTGCCATTCGCATAAGAATTAATTCTCCCATGGTTATATGTTTCAAGGAATTAATCTCATGGATGGTAAAAAAGACGGTTATTTTTGTCCCATAACTAAAGATATATTGTTATTTAGCAGGTGAGGCAATAAATGAGAGTGGTTATACATTTAACTACATAAGTTAGCCAAAATGCTATCTTATACGTGCAGAGTATGTGAAGATGATACTTTGGTCATCTCATAGTTTATTTGTAAAGATATCAACCGTTTTGAGTTACTTTCTAATGTAAACCTTTTTGATACCTTGTCTGTCATTCGATCACCAAATTGGTTGTGAAAGCTTAAAGTTTGCCTTAGCTTTATGTAATGCATAAAGGTTAACATCTGTGTTTTGTTTCCTGTTTATATAGTATTCACTATTAGATTTATATTCCAAATAGATTGTGCACTCAAAGAAATGTAATTTCCATGTGTTTAAAGTGCAATTGTGTTACTTTTGGCAATGATAAGATAATACTGTTATGTGTTATCATGGTGTCTTTAATGTTTTAGGCTCTGTCATCAAGAACCAGCTGGTAACTCACCTTACGCTTGGGATAGCTCTTCGTGCTGTTCTGGATGCATTGCGCAAACCTGCAGATTCAAAAGTTCGTACTATCTCTTATCAGCTTTCATCTGTTCGATTTTTGTAGTTATAATACTGCTTATGACCTCTCTCACTTTCTTCGTGCAGATGTTTGTGTTTGGGACTAAGGCCTTGGAGCAATTTGTGGATCGTATGATTGAGTGGCCACAGTACTGCAATCATATCTTACAGATTTCTCATCTGCGCAATACCCATTCGGAGTTAGTTGCTTTCATTGAACAGGCTCTTGCTAGGATTTCGTCGAGCCATTCCGAATCTGAAGGAGGCAACCAGGCTTCTGCTGCTTACCACCATGGCCCGAACCCAAATCAAATTCTCTCTGGGAATGTGGATGTAAGTTGCGAAGCCCGTTCCTAGTCTTGCGTGCATGCATATAAATTTATGGTTAATTGGGCACAAGTTTATGTTGATTTACATTTGTTTTCATAAGATTTAATCTTTATGTTTTTGCAAAGGAACTTCTGTTCTCTTTTCCAAATGTTCTTCCGTTCCTTCTAGGCCATAGCTTAGTTTTTCTTTGTCGTGGTTTTTGGTTAAGCGAAAAAAGTGATTTATGCATTATTGACTTAACCATACTATGCTTTTGTTTCGTCAGATGTTTTTAAAATTCTTCTTCTTCTTCTTCTTCTTCTTACCTTATATTTTCCTTTCGCTCCCCTCCCTTCCCCTTTTATGATGCTTCAGTGTTTAAACTTTCCATAACTAATATTGCAGCTAAACCTATAGATTCATATGTTCGCATACTTTTAGGTTATATATTCTCTGTTTTTCTTTATTTTTTAATCTTTTATTGTCAAAATTTGATGCTTACGCTTCGTCTCTGTGGTGCAAAAAAACTCAATTATCTGATTTACCTTTTTAAAGCACTTGAAGAGCATCGTTGTGACCGGTACCATTTTTGTGATAAATAAAAATATTTCTAGTTTCATGTGCGTTTTTAATATATTAAGCAGCCTATCATATCCTTCCAATGATCACATCCTTCCAGTTATGAACAATCAAGGGCTATATCAAGCCGATGCTCATAAAGAAGCTGTGAAACGAAAATTTTGGTTCTCTTAATTATTTTCGCTCTCTTTTTTCATGCTTGTTGAGGATAAGTTGTCCTCTTTCTTTTCCTTCGTACTTGTTTTTATTGACAATAAAGGAAGTTTTCTTATGAAATGCGCACACACACACACACACTATTTACCTATCATTCTCATGATGCCAATCTATATGGTACCATAACCAAATTATTTGCCAAATCTTGTCTGTCCATCTCCCAATGCATCAATTTTGTTTTCTCTTTGTGGAGCCACAGATCAATTTTTTGCTCAAGGATATTTTATTTCATCATAGGATAGCTTTACATCTTAGAATTTGAAGCTTACGGTTAACACTGGCGTCCAAGCTTCTTTAAATGTCAAAATACTGGTCAAATATAAGTAGCAGAGGCTGAAAAAGGAAGAAAAAATCACGGTTAACAAAACATGAGAGTTCAATGAAATGCACCGTTTTATGCTCAGTTCTTCTTGCAGTTAAATGGCCCTGGTGCCATACATTCCGGGCAGCAACTCTCTTCTCCGCTGCAGCTTCAACAGAGACATGAAAGCTCTTTTGGTGATCGTCATAAAACCTCTGCGACTTCAACAAATGATACCAAACCGCCTTTATCTTCTGTTGGGCAAGCTTTAGGTGTTTCTGTTGGTGAAGCTTCTGGAGGCCAGAAAGTAAGCCATTGACGTGTGCATAATAAATATGTATTTCTTTTTTCGTTTTTATTTTTTTGTACTAGGTGCTCTCATTTTCATTTGTAGTCTTTCAGTGTCTAACCTTGCCTATATTTCATTGTAAAAATTATAGTTACAAAGTGCCGTCACTGCTCCAGCATTGCTTTCTTCTTCTCCCGGTTTTGTTCGTTCTGGGAAAACGAGTAATTTTTCAGGGAAAACAACGGGTAATTTTCCTTTTCTTTCTCATCATGCCTACAGTCAATTTTTGCCTGGGGAGATCACTTACATTCCATCTCTTACAGGGTTTGGGACTCTGAATATTGAAACATTAACTAATGCTGCTGAAAAGAGAGAAACTCCCATTGAGGTACTTTGTTACATGACTTTTGGTTCTTTGAAATCAAGTCATATTAGTTGTGGTTTATAATTTTTCAGCAAGATGGTCTTTCACTAGCTAGCTTCATAGTGAAATTGCTTCTGTAAGATTATGTGAACTTGCTTATTCGTACTGCTTTTTTCTCCCCTTGATTTTATCTGTGATGTCAGACTTCATGAATATGTAAAACATCACGTTTATATATGAAACATCACGTTATGGCACATATTAATTTCTTGAGAAATTCATGAATTTCTTAGACGCATGACTTCTTGAAGATTGAAGTTCCCTGATGAAACAATAGACCACTCTGCATTTGAGCACTTGGTGCTCACCCAATGACAACCCTTGGGACACTGAGCGTGGCTTGAAAAAAATGACCTTTAATATCTGCTATTGCCTTTGTTCTTGATGTTTGGATTGATCTCTAATATGTCTTCTGTTTTTTAGGCCCCGGCACAGGAGGTTATGGACAAGGTATATTTCCTAATCAACAACATTTCAGCTGCTAATCTTGAAGCTAAAGCAAGGGAATTTACTGAACTACTGAAAGAGCAATACAATCCGTGGTTTGCTGACTATATGGTTATGAAAAGGTTAGACGTTCTTATAAAAGAAGTAACTCTGTGTTAAATTAATAAACGAATCTTCTCATACATCTTAGGTTTTACTTTCTGAACATCTATTTATATGTTGAAAACACGTCTCTTTAGAGTTAAAGCATGTCTAAAGTCTGGTTGTCATTGTATATGCTATGTGTAGATTAATTAGACTCGGCTTAGCTAGCCATAGACATAATAAATCGTTTGAAAATTAATTTTCTATCCTCAAAATTTATTAGACAATTAAGACAATAGAACAAAGAACCTCTCTTTTCAAGTAGAGACAGAGAAAATCATTTGAGCAAGTAGAGACAAACAGTGCAACACATAATTGCTTTTGCCAACTAGAGCTCTAGTGTTTCATTATGTTTATCAGTTCTAGCAACTAGACTTTGATTTATTAAAATCTTCAAACTATTTGACAGAGCAAGTATCGAGCCGAATTTTCATGATTTGTACTTGAAGTTCCTGGACAAAATTAATTCAAAGGCTCTGAATAAGGACATCGTCCAATCCACTTACGAGAACTGCAAGGTTATGCGTTAGAAAACTATTAATTTGCATTTGATTTGTTAGCAAAATTGATGAATCTAACATCTCTGTATGCTTTCAGGTTCTCCTGGGATCAGAGCTTATAAAATCAAGTTCTGAAGAGCGTTCATTGTTGAAGAATTTAGGTAGCTGGTTAGGGAAGTTAACAATTGGTAGGAATCAAGTGTTACGGGCTCGTGCAATAGATCCCAAATCCTTGATTATAGAGGTAGTAGTTTTCCCAGTTTTAAATTGCTCTCGAGGAAAGAAAATTCATCCTCAGTTTGTCTTCCTGTAGCCAATCGTGCTTTGTTCTTGTGGTTTAAACTAGTCCGTCATGTTCTTTCTCCACAGGCATATGAGAAGGGGTTGATGATTGCTGTAATACCGTTTACGTCAAAGGTATTGTTGTTTCGGTGTTGCTTTTACAGGCTTTGGTTCTGAATATAGTTTCTGTAGGATTTATTCTCAATTACTTGCAGATCCTAGAGCCGTGTCAAAGCAGTCTGGCATATCAACCACCTAACCCCTGGACTATGGGCATTCTTGGATTGCTTGCAGAGATTTATTCGATGCCAAACTTGAAAATGAACCTGAAATTTGACATTGAGGTACTTTCTTTTATTTAGTTTGCTCATTTATCATCCGTTGTATGTTTGTGTGTGCACGTCTCAATACATATATATCATTTGCAAACACAAACACATGTTTATTTTTATGTCATATCATGTGTATATGCTAATGCGTATGTTTATTTTCTCAAGTTTGCCAGTACGATTTTACTCTAATGTTTTGCCCTTTCAGGTTCTATTCAAGAACCTTGGTGTGGATTTGAAGGAGATAACACCAACTTCTCTTCTTAAGGATCGTAGGAGAGAAATTGAAGGAAATCCTGATTTCTCTAATAAAGATATGGGAGCTTCCCAATCCCAGATGGTTGCTGAAGTCAAATCAGGGATAATGTCTCCACTAAATCAAGTTGAGCTACCACTTGAGGTCGCTCCTTCATCCAACTCTGGAGGACATACACATCTATTATCACAGGTTGGCATTGCTTGGTAGTTCTTTTGAAGGGCTCTATTGCCAAATATGTCACCCTTATTGCCTTCTCCCATTTGTCTTCACCAAGGTTTTTAAAAGTGCCCTAAGGATGCCTCGGGGCATGCCTCAAGGCGAGGCGCTAGAAAATAGCCTCAAAGCTTATGCTTTGAGCGCAGGGGAATGAGGCTTTCGCCTCATTCCTTTGAGGCATGCACCTCAGGCTTACATGCATGCCTCTTCCATCTGCTATCTTTTTATGTTTTTTAAACCCAATTAAAAAATCCTGAATCACTTGGGGCCCCAAAATCAGTTAAAAAAAATTCCAACAGACCGATCAATCAGTATTGCAGCATATCCCTTATCCCTCACGTCTCTCTTGCTCAGCAAGCAAAAGAATATGGTTCTTCTCTGCTTCCCCAAAGAAAGAAAGAGCAAGACTAGTGAGGTAAATATACAAATACATCTCTTATGACTATTAGTTCTCTTCTTTAAGAATTTATTTGAATTATCAAATTAGAGATATTAACTCAGTATTATTTTGATTTTAGGTGTTAGAGACAAGACACCCTTGAATCTGAGGACAATGAGGGATGTAGATATGCTGATGATTCTCTTGAAGATCCACTTAGTCATGACAAGATGGGAGATCTAGGCTTTTAGACGTGAATTAGGGACGCTCTGATATTAGGATTTGACTATTAGCGAACTAGACTTATCTTTCGTGGATCGATTGGTTAACATTTTTGTTTTCTATGATGATTACGAGTATGGCTTTAACTTTTAATCTCTATTATTTTTCTTAAAACATTTTTTTTATTATTTTTCTTAAAACATTTTTTTGGCATTCTTTTGGGCTTACGTCTCAAAGCGCCTTGAGGCTTACACCTCACCTCATGAAGGAAAAATGCCTCGAGGCCTGATTCCATCTATTAAATACCCTGGTCTTCACCTTTTGGTTATATCCTAACATTTTCATTTTTTTCTGGACTAGTACGCTGGTCCTCTTCATCTGGCATCTGGTACATTGATGGAGGATGAGAAGCTGGCAGCTTTAGGCTTGCCTGATCAGCTACCTTCTGCACAAGGACTGCTACAAGCTACTCCGTCCCAGTCACCATTTTCTGTTAATCAAGTACGATTTTACCCCTGCTCCTTGTTTCTGCTCTTTTTTGATGGTGGAAATAATTAGCTTAAAAATTAAATCGTAATCATATCCTTTGCTTTGATTTTTCTTTTCTTCAGCTTCCTGCAGCAATACCTAACATTGGAACTCATGTAATTATCAACCAGAAGCTTAGTGCATTGGGCTTACACATGCATTTTCAGAGGTGCTATGATGATCCTCCTTACGTTTTTTTTAGGATATTGGTTAATTGCTTTGGTGTTAACTCTTTTTTCGGGTGTACTTTTAGAGTTGTTCCGATTGCAATGGATAGAGCCATCAAAGAAATTGTGTCTGGAATTGTTCAGCGCAGTGTTTCTATAGCCACTCAAACGACTAAGGAGCTTGTTTTGAAGGTTTGTGAACTCTTTCACTTTTCATCTTTGTTGGCTTCTCCTTCTTTTGTGTTACCTTGTGGCATTGTCATATATTTCCAGTTCCCTTTTGTTTAAGTTTTCTTTCTCACGCCTGTTTGTTTTGGAGATTGTCACGTACATGTCATGCTTCAAATCTGTGGACTCTAATTCGATCTGTGATACATTCATTTTACCTTTCAATATACTATAGCGCCACTCCAATCAATTGTATTTGTAGGATTATGCCATGGAATTGGATGAGACACGCATATTCAATGCGGCACATTTGATGGTTGCAAGTCTGGCAGGAAGTCTAGCTCACGTAACCTGCAAGGTGTCTTTTCTTATACTCTAGAAAATTTTCTCTCTCTTTATTTTTTATTAGGGTTATTCAGATTTTGTTATCATTACTGTCTCTCATTCTTTCACTAAGTTGCTTCTATTCTGTGGTGTTTAATAATATATTTTGTCACAGGAACCCTTACGAACTTCAATATTGAGTCAACTGAGAAATTCACTTCAGGGTTTGAATCTTGCAAGTGAACTTCTGGAACAAGCTGTTCAAATTGTTACCAACGATAATCTGGATCTTGGCTGTGCTGTCATTGAACAGGCTGCTACGGATAAGGTTCTCTTTTCTTATAAGTATCTCTAGTTTGTTTATGGAAGCTTTTTTTGTTCATATTTAAATGGAAGGGCTATATGTGCTTGGAATTGGGAATTGAGAATTGCAATTTTTTTGTTGTCACTTTCTGTTAAAGGTGTTTTAACAATATACTTTGTAGCAAGAGAGGAAATGGATTTCTTTTACATCGGTAGACATTCAAATCGTAAAGCAATATTTCTATCAAACTTTTAATAAAGGAAGGTGATGTCTGTAGAAAAAAAAGTGGTGTTAAAAGACAAGTTTCTGTTATAAGCGTTTCACTAACTTTTAAACGTATGCATAATGATTTAAAAAAAAAAGAAAGCTAGAAGCCAGTAATTTTTTCAAGTGTTATAGCCATGGGATTATCTTTAGAGATTTACTTACTGTCATCTGGAATCTTTGTCCATTTAAAGCTACTGGATTTCCATGTTAGCATTGCTCTGTGACTTTCTGTAAATTATAATCAAATCTAAGATTTTTTGTTGTTAGTTTATTGAAAGAGATTTACTTACTGTCATCTTGAATCTTTGTCCATTTAAAGCTACTGGATTTCCATGTTAGCATTGCCCTGTGACTTTCTATAAATTATAATCAAATCTAAGATTTTTTAGTTGTTAGTTTATTGAAATACAACCCCCCAATCTCTTCCAAATTTTAAGTTCTATTTATGGCTGAGTCATGGAATGACCAAGCATTTTTCAACTTTTAAGGTTAGATAGAGTGAACTTCACCAGTTCATGTTTCTCGTTGTCTCTGTGTGCTTATTGCGGATGTATGTTTAGGCAATACAAACGATTGATGGAGAAATAACTCAACAACTTTCATTGAGAAGGAAGCATAGAGAAGGGGTTGGCCCCACCTTTTTTGATGCTAGCATGTATACACAAGGATCTTTGGGTGTTGTGCCAGAGGCCCTCCGCCCTAAACCGGGTCACTTGTCTCATGATCAACAGCGAGTATATGAGGTTGGCCCTTGCTGACTTTTGTACTTACTACATTCCTTTTTTTTTTTTTTCAAGGAAATACTTTTTATTTATGTATTTTTGTATTCGTTTTTTTGTTATAGGACTTTGTCCGGCTCCCTTTGCAAAATCAATCTAGCCAGAGTTCACTTGCTGTTCCCGGTGGTGCTTCCGTTTCATCTGCCAGTACTGGTTTGGCTGGTGCTTATGCTTCAGCTTCCACACAACTTAGCCCAGCCTACTCGTCTGCACCTGGGAACTCTGGATTTGAAGCCGTCTCTCGTCCCCTAGATGAGGCAATTGATTCTAATTCGGTCCTGCAACTTTGGTTTGTAATCTTCACCTTCTTTTCTTTCTCTTTCTCTAAAGCATTCTCCTTGAATGCACAACTTGGGTTTTGTGTGTCTAAAACAAGAACGAGGCTGTATTGACTGTTTAAAATTGGTTATATTCTTAATCCATCGCACCAAACTTTTCTTCTCTTCTCTGCTCTTTTGTTTGTTTTGTTTGTTTGTTTGTTTGTTTTGTTTGTTTGTTTGTTTGTTTTTTTGTTTTTTTGTTTTTTTTTTGTTTTTTAATGTGGGTTAATCTTTGGAATTCTTAGTGCTTCCTCAATGCATGCTGGTGTGGCTGAAGGCTTTACTCAACATAGTACTGAAAACGAGCCTGCTGTTCGTTCATTTGCTTCTGCTGCTGCCCCTGAGTTGCATCCAGTGGATTCTTCTGATGCTGTTAAGGTTATACGGGTTCAAACTTAAATTTCTCTTTAGTTCTTAGCTTCAATTCTTCACAGATATGTTTTTCAACTCTCTAGGAATCTGGAGCTTCTTCGCCAGTGCCTTCACCATTGCCTGCTGCTGCTGCTGCTGAGCGTCTTGGAAGTAGCATGTCAGAACCTTCACTTAGCACAAGGGACGCATTGGATAAATACCAGATTGTTTCTCAAAAGGTCGCTCTGGATTTTGTTAGTTATTTATTTTTATTTGTTTATACCAGATTGTTCGTTTATCAAATTGTCTATTCGTCCTCTGTGTTTGAGAGGTGCTTGTTCGTCAAAATAGATTTATGTTTACTAGCTGCTGACTCACTCTCTGATGGTTTCAGCTGGAAGCCTTGGTGGTTAATGATGGGAGAGAAGCAGAAATCCAGGTATATTTTTCTTTCTTTCTAGTGTTAGTTACTGCATAAGATTGTAGCTTTCAAAGTCATGTTCAATTTGTATATATCTTTCAGTTTGCAGGTTTAGTCTGTATGGTTACCTTGGTTTTTGTTTTGGCCTATATCTATGTTATTAAGTGTGTTGCATATCTTGTATGAATTTTTATTCTTATTAACTGATCAATCTCTTGGACTATTTTTTAAATAGGGCGTTGTAGCCGAAGTTCCTGAGATCATTCTCAGATGTGTAAGTCGAGATGAGGCTGCCTTAGCTGTAGCTCAGAAGGTGAGTTGAATTTTTCCCAAGGGATATGGATATTTTTTTATTTTAATTTTATTTTATGCAAGGGTACGCTGTACACTTGCTTTATTGCTCTTGGAATTTTTCTGCTGATGAGCGGGCATCTGTTTTTTATATCCCTTGTGGCATTCTTGATCATTTGTTTGATCTCGTCATTTCAATACATTACAGGTTTTCAAGGGATTATACGAAAACGCATCAAACCCTGTGCATGTTGGTGCTCATCTTTCAATTCTGACTGCTATCCGTGATGTTTGTAAGCTAGCTGTTAAGGAGCTCACTAGTTGGGTATGCTCTTTGTACTTCAACTTCGTTTTACCAGTTATGTGGGTTCACCTCTGATTTTCTGTCAAGATGGTTTTAGCTTCGTTCTTTTGTTTATCCATCTAATACCATTTCTATTAAGCCTTCAGTTTTGGTCTAATAAAGTCTTGAGATTTTGTTCATTTTCCTAATTTGATGAGGTTGTTAATAATTTCTTTGTTTTCATGCCTTGCATTATTATAGGATGTGACAGACTGGGTTGTTGTAACAGATCTATTCAAATATGTCCAATGCCTTTGTATTCATATTTTGTCATTGTAACTTATGACTTTGCGGTTTCTTACAGGTGATTTATTCTGATGAAGAGCGCAAGTTCAACAAAGATATCACCGTGGGCCTTATTCATAGTGAATTGCTAAATCTTGCAGAGTATAATGTGCATATGGCAAAACTCATTGATGGGGGCAGGAATAGTATGTTAAGGATTCTTTTCTGATGTTTTTTCCGTTTAATGCTTTTAAGACAACTACTAACCTCATCAATTTTGCAGAGGCCGCAACTGAGTTTTCCATCTCTCTCCTTCAAACCTTGGCAGTAGAAGAATCTAAAGTAATTTCGGAGCTTCATAATCTTGTGGATGCATTAGCAAAGGTTTGTGCTTGTTTAGCTTTCCACGGAAAAAACACTTTTATGTTGATGTATAGACTAGTTCCTTACTCATTCTGATTGCAGCTTGCTTCAAAGCCTGGGTCTCCCGAGTCATTGCAGGAGTTGGTTGAGATGATCAAGAATCCTACTGCCAATGTTGCTGCTTCTTCTGGTGTTAATGTTGGAAAGGAAGACAAGGCCAGGCAATCTAGAGACAAAAAAGTCAGTAGAGATCTCACGGTGTATTAGATTTTTGCATCCTATTTAAATATTCATCTTATTAAATACTGTATTGTTCTTGAAACAGGCTCCTGGTGCCTCTGTGGTCAGCAGGGAAGACTTCAGTAATGTAGAGTCGGTCGAACCAGACCCTGCTGGTTTTCGTGAGCAGGTATCATGATCCTAAACTACTCATAATTGTCTCAAATAGGCTTTCTAAAGAGGAGAATAATTATGTAACCTCTGATGAAAACTGAACCTTGGACCTTAAGATGGACAAGTAACAAGTAATTGAGGATAAAAGTTGTTCTTGTAATTTGGGACGTTAACCATCTCTACCTTCAAATAGTTAAAAGAGTTTTTTTTAGCGTTGGGATCATTGGACTTTAGTCAAAAATTAGAAACTGGGATGACATCAACATCTAGATTAAGATATTTTCAGTAAAGGTGAATCCAAGTATGATTATGCTGAAGTTCACATTTTTGGACCAATTTCAAGTCTGAAAATATCGGCATCGGCAATTCTTGATGAAAAGATCAGAGAGAGCCCATAATTTGTAGTGTGTTTTTGTTTTTTTGACTAGACACTATGCTCTACGAAAATTTTAAATTATCGGTTGCTATGATTTGGGTGAGTAGGTGGGGTATAGCATTAGGACACTATGGTTTGGAATGATGTATTTGTACGGGTATCAATGCTGAACTAGTTTAATGCTTTAATATGCTATTTCGGCATGTTGAGTTTGTCTCTGATGCTTTCTTTTTGTGTACGTTTCTAGGTCTCTATGTTGTTTGCCGATTGGTATCGGATTTGTGAACTTCCTGGTGCAAACGATGCAGCTTGTGCAAATTACATTGTGCAGTTGCATCAAAATGGACTACTGAAGGGGGATGAGATGACAGAGAGATTTTTCCGTCTCCTCACTGTGTGTCTTCTATCTTTTGAAATATTGGTTATTGATTGGATCATGCCATTAAATTATCATTTTTTTTTTTGATGCGTAGGAACTTTCTGTTGCGCATTGCCTATCTTCTGAGGTGATCAATTCGGGCACATTGCAAGCACCTCTTCAAGGGCAGAGTTTATCCTTCCTTGCCATTGATATTTATGCAAAACTCGTCTTTTCAATTCTGAAGGTAACCAGGCATTCGCCTTTTATGTTTCCTGTGTTATTTTTATTGTTTTATTTGTTGGATATGTGCTTTCATTCTAACTAATGGTTTCTCTTGTGGCAGGGATCCACCAATAGACCATTCCTTCTGTCTAAGGTGAGTACGAAATTTATTGTCTAATTGTATACTGTTATCTCAAGATGGCATCAATTGATATGCATACCCTTCCACAGATTCTAGCCGTGACTGTCAGATTCATTCAAAAAGATGCGGAGGAGAAGAAAACATCTTTTAATCCAAGACCATATTTTAGATTGTTTATCAATTGGCTTATGGATCTTGGCTCCCTAGAACCCCTTGTAGACGGATCAAACTTCCCGGTTTGTACATGGATTTGCATTAAAAACACTTTTTCTTGCTAGAAAATTAAAAAAACACTTATTTTTCATACTTACTGTTCTTTATGTTTATTAACTGGTACTTATTGTCTATGCTGCAGATTTTGACAATCTTTGCAAACGCATTTCATGCATTGCAGCCCCTGAAAGTTCCCGCATTCAGGTTGCTAGAATGTTTATTTTTCTATTTTGTTTTGTTTTTTGTTTTAGTTTTTTTTTGTTTTGTTTTTTTTGTTTTGTTTTTTTGTTTTTTGTTTTGTTTATGTTTTTGTCGATAATGATCAATGGGACAATGAAATATTGTTGTTTTTTTAGCATAATTGATTCATGGTTTATAGCAGCTAGATGCGTTGAATTGTCAGATATTGACGGTCTTTCTAATTTCTCTGTGAATTAATCTTATTTTTATGCTTTATCAGCTTTGCCTGGCTCGAGTTGGTGAGCAACAGAAGTTTCATGCCAAAAATGCTCACAGTAAACAATCAGAAGGGTTGGCCCCATATCCAACGGTTGCTGGTAGATTTGTTCCAATTCATGGAGCCATTTTTGAGGAATGCTGAACTTGGAGCTCCGGTATTTTTATACGACTTTTCTCGTTTGATGCAACCACATGTTTTCTCATCTTTATATACGTATGTATATTATTTATTTATTTATAAATTTATTAATTTTTCCTGTGTAGGTTCATTTTCTGTATAAAGGCACACTAAGGGTGTTGCTAGTGCTACTCCATGATTTCCCAGAGTTCTTGTGCGACTATCATTTTACCTTCTGTGATGTTATTCCTCCAAGCTGCATTCAAATGCGGAATATTATTCTCAGTGCATTTCCCCGTAACATGAGACTGCCAGATCCATCTACTCCTAATTTGAAGGTGGCTGAAAGTCTGATATTTTCACTTGGATTTATCTTCTACATATGAAGACAGGTTCTAAGGAACTCAACTTGTTTTCTTTGCAGATCGATTTGCTGGCAGAAATCAGCCAATCGCCTCGCATTCTTTCCGAGGTTGATGCAGCGCTAAAGGCAAAACAAATGAAGAATGACGTTGATGAGTATCTCAAGGTATTTTATTTTTACGCCATGACATTGCTTTCCCATCTTCATCCTCTCCTCCCAACTTCATTTGCCCCATAGTCACTAACCTATTGTTATTCCTCCTCTTTTTAGTGTTGCCTTTTTATCCTCCCTCTGTGTACTCTTATGATTGTAATTTGAATTTTTATCCCTCTCTCTCTCACATACATATTTTCCCGTCACTGTCCTACTTTTTGTTTGATAGCATTATCTTGAATATACTTTTCGCAGACAAGGCAGCAAGGTTCCTCGTTTTTGAGTGATCTGAAACAGAAGCTGTTTCTTGCACCGAGTGAAGTCGCCACTGCCGGTACCCACTACAATGTACCCTTGATCAACTCCCTTGTTCTCTATGTTGGCATGCAGGTAATATTTCTTATACCGTTTTGGGACCTTAGTCCTCATTAATCTTATGGGATACCGCTTACAGAATCCAAATATTCGACTCATTTTATCTTATTTTGTTTTTCTTTTACGTGGGTTTTGGTTCGGTTTGTAATTAAAATACTGTGTACTTTGGTTGAGTTTTTTTGTATCTTCTGAAACTTATCAAGTTAAAGTGACTGGAGCTTAGAGACTGTATCTTCTCTGATTTTTCCGAACGAGCAAAAATTCAATGCTTATGTTCGGGGGTTGTTTGTTGTACAGGCCATCCAGCAGCTTCAGGCTAGAAGTGCCCACGCACAGTCCACCCCAGGTGCTCCACTGGCTGTATTTTTGGTGGGTGCTGCATTGGATATTTTCCAGACTTTAATTGTGGACCTAGACACTGAAGGCCGCTACCTTTTCCTAAATGCTGTTGCGAACCAACTCCGCTATCCAAACACTCATACACATTACTTTTCATTCATTCTTCTTTACTTGTTTGCCGAGTCAAACCAGGTGAGAAAATTTAGTGTTTTCCTTGTTGGAGATAATTCAGCCTTTTCTTCAATTGCTAACCAAGTATTTACCTGTGACCAGGAAATTATCCAAGAGCAAATTACGAGGGTGTTGTTGGAACGTCTGATTGTTAATCGGCCTCATCCATGGGGTCTTCTCATTACTTTTATTGAACTTATAAAGGTAATCTCACCCCCTAGAGAAAAAAGTTCTATTGCAGCATTATTATTATTATTATTATTATTATTATTATTATTTTCAGGTTCTAATTTCTCATTTGGTTCAAACTTAAAACAGAATCCTAGGTACAACTTTTGGAACCGTGGTTTCATAAGATGTGCACCAGAAATCGAAAAGCTCTTTGAATCAGTCTCAAGATCATGTGGTGGCCCGAAACCCGTCGACGAGAGTATGGTCTCCGGTTGGGTACCCGACAATGCACACTAACTCATATGAGGCGAGCTCAATTTATGATGTCATATGTTCAAACATTTCTTCTCTCTTGGTTTCCTTTTTGGAAATGTAATGTAAATTGAGTATGTGGTAGTTGTACTATTTATTCCGTTCTATATTTATTTCGTTCCAGTAGATTTATATGTAATTGACCGTGTCAAACAAACTTGAGACACAGGTTCATATCCCATTAAATTGTTGCATGTATAGTTGACGTTTTAATGATATATGAGCTACTTTTATTTAAAACTTATTTTTGGCAACATCATTGACTAGTTAGGGTAAAATTATAACTGTCAATAAGTGAGAACATACCAAACGAAGGCTCCGTTTTGTATTGGTTTCAAAACCTATTGAAAAAGGATCTCGCAGTTTCTAATAAAATCAGAAAACAAAAACAAAAATAAGAAATTATTCTCATTTCCGTTTTCATTTTCGAATGCTTAACACCCAATAAATATTTTCAAAAACATAAATTTACTTTTTCTTGAACTCAAAAATTCGAAAATCATAATAAAAGTATCTTAAAATCATTGCCAAAACATTCTTATTATATTTCACATCCACGAAAAAATCAGTTTCAAAATACTCCTAAGCGGCCCCAAAGAGTTTCAAACAACAAAAACAAAAAAAAACCCCAGTTATCACCAGTTTTGCCCTCAACCACCGAAAAAGAAAAAAAGAAACAATATTTGCTTGGAATTCTAGTGCATTGTAAATTGCACAAACACTCGGCGGACTAAGAGAGTCGCGTTAGCTTGATCCATAAAGAATTCTTGGTGGCAAGTGCCTTGGAAGAAACTTGTGAAATCGCTGCTATTTTCTCAATGGTTTCTCGTCTTACTTTCGCAGATTTCTTATGTGCCTCTGCCTTTGTTGTGCTTATTCTCTTTTGTAACTTCTCCAGTGCTTTAGCACGTTTCTTCTCAAGTTTGCTCTGTCAATGTGGACAAGACAACTCTACCTCAATTGTACAAGAAAAATATAAACTAAGCTTAAGAACAGAACTTCCAAATAACCTTATACCTCTAATTTCTTCATCTCCTCCATAGCCTTGCTGGTATGCTTGAATTCCCATTTACTTATGTTAGCTTCTTTTGTTTTTAACCTGCCAGGCTTTGCTAAATAAGAAATTCCTCCCCTGAAGAAAAAAAAAAGAGAGAACTTTATGTTTTAGTACTTGATTTTCTCACCTGCGCATAATCTCCATTTGTTTAGCTTTTCTCCAAGCTTCTATCTCATCCTCAAGCTCCTGCTTCTTGACTTCATCCAAGAACGTACTGTAGGGCTTCGGCCTTGTCATCAATCTACGTCGTAAAGCATTCTGACTTCCTTCATCGGACGCCTCATACATACTGTGAGCGGAAGCTTGGCCACTGTACTCTTCAAGAACTGGAATTTCTTCCTTTCCTGAAGACGACACATTGTTAAGAAATTCAGTCAGATCATTGATGATGAACTCATGTAGCGTTTTCGAGCTCTAAACTTTCTTGCTAGTATTGCTATTCTCTGATTTAACGAGGATTGAAAATTAGGGAGAAACCTTTGGGATAGTTGTTTTGCATATTTGGGTGATTGAAACGGCCAAAATGCTTGGTTTGCTCCATACAGTCATCCACTTCAATTCTGGAGTTTTTGACACCATTTTCCGCAGTGCAGAAGCTCTAAGTACAGTTAAATTCAAGCAACAAATCTTTTAACAATACTTATTACACTAATCAAAAACATTTTCACTAGCCAAAGAAATAAATGTGAAGACAAAAACCGACTTTTTTCAGGATAATTATTACAAGACGATTGAAGCAGAAGCAATGAACACAAAATGAACTTTTCAAGAAAAGGTTATAATTTCCTGAACTTACTTTTTCAAGCTCTCAAATTGTTCGACAGAAAACAATAACCAAAAAGATCAAAGAACTAAATTCTTGAAAAAAAAAAAAAAAAGAAAAGAAAAACCTGGTTCTTGGGAGTTGGTAATGGCTCGATGGGAAGTCGAGTGAAGAAAGTGTCTGACTTGGGGGAAGATGTTGAAGAGCTCAACGGGCTTGTTGAGGCAGTGCTGCAAATGGGAGATGGAGTTTCTGGCAAAACTTCCCTCAGAGACTTCATGTTCCAAGATGAGCGACCACTCAAAGATTTACGCAGATGAGGTGTCTTTGGTCGTCTTGAGTTTGTGGAAGATCCTGACAATGAAGAAGAAGGGCCATTGTTGCAATCAATGGCAGGTTCGGTGCTCAAGATGGTCTTTTCGGTCTGTGTGAAGCTTGTTGTTCTGCTGGTGATCATTTTCTCCTGTGTTTTCTCAACGGGAGCTGGTGTTTCCTTTCCCAGTTATTGCTTGAACGATGAGAGAGAGAGAGAGAGAGAGAGAGAGAGAGAGAACTGATATGATTTCTTGGCCTTGAAACAGGGGCTTGTTGATGCTTAATTACTCGGACCGTGGAGACTCTACTAAAGGTTATACATGCATGCAATGCACTTTCATTATGCGAATTTCTCTATCCTTGTCAGTTATAAAGATAACCTTGTAATACATTTCTTGTACATTTTGCGAATTTCTATATCCTTGTCATTTATAAAGATAACCTTGTAATACATTTCTTGTAGTTTATTATCTGATTTTTCTTCTCAAGTAAATAGATTTAAATCCCATATTGGATTTTTAATGACTCAGCAAGTATGATTTAATGTTTTTTCTTTTAATATATAGTCTAAACTAATTATTTCCAAATTCACCCAAAAAAAAAAAATCTAACCAACAATGTTTGACATACTATACATTATGATTAAAGTAATTAAAAGTTGATTAAAAAGCATTTCGAATTTCAAATGACATTATGTGTTTGATTAGAAATTTAGACACATTAAGCTCCTTTTTTTTTTTTTTTTTCCTCCTTTCATGTTTCAAGTTTGTAACGCGCCCATAATCAGTGGAATTGATATGTTTGCTTCTTCTTCTCCTTCGTCTTTTTTTTTAGTGAAAGGGAAAAGCTAAAGAAGTTGGGACTAGGAAGGAAAAGTCTACAAAGGCATAATTGAATTCCAATAGTTACAGCAAGATCTGCTCTGTAATGGAAGTGAATAATGGAGCACCCAAACATTCTGAATTGTATTTCCTCAAAAAGAATATATATATATATATATATATATATATATCTGAATTGTCATATATTCCTGGTGGCAAGTAAAGACAAACTTCATTCAAAGATTATATTCTCATGTTCATGTAGAACCCTAGAAGGCAAAACACATGCTCATTTATGTGTTTCTCAAGTCAAGTGTTGGAACGAACAAAAGCTTCCAAATAAATTGAATTTCATAAACTGAAGTAAACCCACCAACGTTTCAACATTTCACAAACTAATAAAGGGGAAAAAAGGAACAAAAGCCTTTAAACCAGAGCAAAATATCTATTGTTACTTTGTCTTTCTTACTCCAACCAAAATGGGAAACAGAAACAAAAGAGTTCTCGGTTGTTAGCACAACACCATTCTTTTTAGGCTTCTCTGCGGACGAAGTAGAGCTTGCCCATGACGTGAAGAATGGCGACAAAGGCGATGAAGCCAATGCTCATGATGAGAACAACATTGGGCGAGATCTTGAGTCCAGGGGCGTCGTCGGTGTAAAACTGGAGCATGGACCCTGCAGCACCGCCTGAAGCCCCGCTGCTCGTCGTCCTCCTCCTACGCATGCTCGCAGTAGCTGCGGCACTTCCTCTCGGCGGAGCTGCTCCACCTAACACCATTTTCTGTAGCACCCAACCAAGCATTTAGAACTTCCCAATTCAGCATTATAGCAATCAGATCATCAAGAAACAAACTTTCCAAAGATTAAAAAAAAAAAAAAAAACTTTTAGCAAGACTTTTAAAAATTAATATAGAAGCCATATTGCATGTTTTGAGACGGTGCAAGCTATAAAATTTCTTTTTCACAATAGTGCAATAAGCAAAAAACAATAAGAGAAGCTGATAAATCTGATGACTGTTATACGAAAAACATAAGCTTTATAAATGAAACTTGAAATTGAAATTGAGATTTAAAAAAAAAAAAAAAAAAAAAAAAGAATGACCGATTTGAGTTTTAGACCAAAAAAGAAATTGTAATGTAACACAAAGGCAAAGAACATAAATCAAAAAGAAATATAGGAAAGGAAAACAAATATCATAGATCTAGCAGATTCGTATAGGACCCATCAAAATCTGGCTCTTTCAAAGGAAAATTCATCTGCCCCCAATTTGTAAATTGGAGAAGAAATTGTCGACAATTCATGCAAAATATTCCTAAAACATTAATCTCCAAATCAATCTAATGAACAAGAAAAAGATCATGACTTGTTAAGAACAATTCAAAGTCATCGACATAAATAAATGAAGAAACCAAGAACCCTAGAAAATCCAAAAATTTTCCAAATTGCACGAAAAGAAAACAGATCCGATGATCAGATCCAAAATCCAACTAGCGAAACAACATATATTATTTGGAAAAACGATTCTCAAATTCGATATAACAGAATTGGATCGGTAAACAAAAAAGAAGAAGAAATTTGAAAAAAAATAAAAAAACCCAGGAATTTTGCAGAGAAGAACTTGCCTGAGTCGACTCGTTGAGAGGAAGAGAAATCGCCGGCTTTCGATGATGAACCTAGTCGGTGAATTCTGACTTTGCGGAAAATAGATTCCTTCTTTCAACTCTCGTTTTTCTTATATATAATAGTTTTTTTATTATTTTATTATTTTATCTATTTTTTCCACCTGTCTAGTCCTACACGATTTCCACGCCTTTTTAACCAATAGGATTGTGCCACATAGGAATCTTCCAAATGACGTCAACGACACGTAGTTATTTTCTTTGAACGTTTATAATTTTCCTTTTCCTTTTTTTTTCTTTTTTCCTCAATGGAAAATTTTTTTTAAGTACTTAAATTATACAAATTTAAATATCACTGTAGGAATATGATACAAAATTTAATCAGATTAATATGGTATAAAAATAAAATTGAAGTTTATATTATGTTGATCAAAATGAGTATATATATCATATTAATCAATGAATGAAAGATTTTTTTTTTTTTCGTGAATATGTTTATAAAATAAACGTGTTTATAATTTTGTGTGCATTATTTTTGAAAAAAAAAGTTAAAATGAAATTATTATGTATTCTAAGGGAAAAAAAAAGGGAGAGATTATGGCATGATATCTTTGGATATCCAAAGAATTATTGACGGATACTTTACCTTATAATGATTCAAAAATTAATTTATTTATATTTTTTCCCATTAATCAACGTGACCACATGGAAAATCACAAAAAAAGAAAAGAAAAGAAAAGAAAAAAGCCTACGAAATATCGCTCCAGAGGAAATCTACAGAACAAAAAAAAAAAAAAAGGAAAATAAGCAAAACCTTTTTTTTTTTCCTTTGAAAGGAATAATCAAACCCATTTGAATACACCAAATATTAAAACAAAAAATATGTCCTCATTATAATTTTAAAAACAAAAAATAAAGGGGGAAAAAAAAAAAGAAATGTTATAAGAGATACAATATCCAATCCGATGAGGTTGAATGGAGTTCTCCGACTCACAAGTAGAGCCCACACTGTTTAGCAGGAAAAAAAAAAAAAAAAGTTGGGCCCACACTCCAGAGAGAACACGACCATTAAGTAGGTTTTGCATCTACTAAATGAACAGTTAAAGGGCAGTCTTTATAATATCAGATTTAACTCATGAGTAAGACTGACCTTCTGCTACAGTGATGTTTAGTACGGATAGTACCGCAGACAAAATAGTGATGTTGCACTCAACCATTTTTTTTTTTTTTTTTTAAAATAATGTCTAAACTTTTTTTCAGTATCAACACTCCAGCAATTCTTGGACTAAAAAAATCTTAAAAACCATTATCACAATCCATGCCAAACAAGCCCTGAGCATGAGCCTTGCATGAGCTTCAAGTACTTTATAAGCCAAATAGTTTGAAAATACCTTTCCTTATAATAAAATCAAGAATTAGCTAAACTTCAAAAAAAAAAATCAATAGTTTATTTTAAGTTGTGTTATTAAATATCGATAGTGTCTAATATCACAATTAATGTAGGATAATTCTCATACAATCTGCCATATGAGTTTTTTTTCCCCCTCTTTTTGCTTCGACTTCCATATATGAGTTGTGGTGTGTTGATACCTTTTTATCATTTCTTTCTATTCAAGCAAACAAAATCAAACAAAGCTTTGAATAGTAATACACATAACTTTCCAGCTATTTCGCACCTAACCTCAGCATGACGTGTAGAGTTTAAATTCCTCCGCCTAGTCCTAAGTATGTGCATTAAAGTATTTTATAAGCCATGGAATTAAATAAACTCCACAAGAAACCCTTTAAACCTTGAACAGTTTATTTTAAGCCGTGTTATTAAATACCAATAGTATCTAATACCACCCACATAATATGAGTCTCCTATAGATCCTGCCTATATTTAGGATCTACCATATACAATTTTTTATTTTTTTTCAGTTTCCTTTTTTTTTGCTCCGACTACCATATGATTTGTGGTGTCATGTTACCTTTTTATCATTTTTCTTCCATTTAAGCGAACAAACTAAACATAACTTTGAATAGTAACATACATAACTTTCCGGTTATTTCACATCTAACTCCACCATAACGCGTAGAATTTAAATCTTCTCAACCAAGCCCTAAGCATGATCATTCAAGTACTTTACACGCCAGGTAGTTCCAAAACATCTTCCCTTCTAATAGAAACCAATCATCAAATGAACTCCCCGGGAAATATCTTGAACAGTTTATTTTAAGCCGTGTTATTAAATATCCAATCGTATCCAATACTATGTATGAGCTTTTTTTTTTGGCTCCGACTACCGTATGACTTGTGGTATCTTGATATCCTTTTATCATTTTTCTTTTATTTAAGCAAAGGAACTAAAACATAGCTTTGAATAGTAACGCATTACTTTCCGGTTATTCCGTACATAACTTTATCATGAGGTACAGAATTAAAATTCCTCCATGTAACGTTGTATAAAAGTTGGCATCCAATATCTCACTTGCAAGTATAAAATATCCAACACTGCAACTCATAGTCAGACTCAAATTCCACAAGAGAAGAAGGCGTGAAAAAACATTGAAGATATAATTCTATCACCACAACTTCGGGGTACAATAAATTGATGAATTTCCCAGTAAATGTTACAACCAATGATATGGAAAGAAGAAATGAACTATAGGGTCTGTCTATACCCATGTTTCTGCTTATACTAACTCCTATCAAGTCAGTACAACTAATTAATTATATTTATACTTAAGCATATCTAAAACTTATTGTAACACTGAGAATTGAATTACATGAATATCTTGATACTAAATTTCCATCAAATAGGTTTCCCACAATACAACAAAACAATGGTTGGTCCTCCTGAAGCTCGACATCTAAATTACTATAGGTGCAACAAACTACCTAACATCTATATCTTTTTGGGAGTTGCAGTATAAACTTACCTAAATGCCATCAAACTCATGGCTTTAGTCGTTTGAAAAACCTACCACCTTTCATTCCCACTCCTGTCCCTTCGAGACTTGATGTTAAGAGAGATTTCGAATCCGGTCTCCACTTCAGCTCTTTGAGAACAGAAAACAAGGATGCCAGGGCGGGAGTGACCTCGGTGTCTTTCACATTGTTACATGAAACTACTCTAAGCCTTTGAAGCTCTTTCCATGACAGAACTACAGATTCCAATCCTGCGGTTGTCAGCAGGGAGCAGCCCTCCAGAGATATCAGCTTCACCCTCCTAAGACAGCAAAACAAAACATTTAAATGAAAGCTCAGACAAATTCAAAAACTCCAATTTATTTACAAACAAAATAATATCAGCTTTCATTCACTTCAACACGAGCAAGCCAATGAAAACTACACTTAGGCTTGTCCTCGTAAATTTAAAACCGCCCATCTACCATGTCCTTGAGAGATTTTGTTTACATGTCTTGAAACTTAGGAATTTTTAAACTTAGAAAGAGATAGTTCATATGTATCAAAAGCTCGGAACTTTACACTACTTCCTGTAAACAACCAAACATTTTCGACTTGTATTCCTTACCAGTAGGCACTGCGACAAGCAACGGATAACACCATTAAATTACACAGATAGTTCTAGACGACTTGAATGCTGTCACAGCGGGTTTTGTTTCGCAAGGCCATTACAGCTAATGATAAATGGGTGATTCGCTATGTTGCAAAAATGTAGATGAATACCTACTTCACCTTTTATATCAGCGATCAACTTTAATCTAACGCGTTCACACTATTGATTATAATATTTAAAAAAAAAAAAAAAAAAAAAGCAAATTAAGAACCAAAAAAAGGACTAAATCTCGTACCTACAGATACTGGCAATGCTGAATACATCATCCGCCAAGCCCCAACAGTCCTGGAAGACAACATCTCTGACAGCCCCACCCACCGAAAACAGTGCCTTCATGCCCTGCTTATCCCTCACTTGACACTGCTGCAAATGCAACTCTTCAATGGTGGGACAACATCCCAAATGCTCATCCGGTCCAGGGCTCGAATCGATGCTCTTGCAGGATTTGAGCCTCAAAGTCTTCAAATTTGTGCAAAAAGAAAGTGCTGCCAGCCACCCGCCGTCCATCCTATGATCACACAGCGTCAATTCCTCGAGCATTTGGCAGCACTGCCCAATCGCCTTGATCCCATCGTAGCTCCCCTCGCAGCCGTAGAGCTCAAGCCTCACCAACCGCGGGCAACCCTGAGCCAAAATCGTCAATCCAATGTCCGAAATCACCGAGCTGTAGAATCCATCAAAACAACCGATCAATTTCACGATCTGCAGATTCTTACATTGCGAAATCCCCTTCAATGCCAGGTCCCCGCAGCAATGCACCTCCAATTCCTGCAATGTCTGGCACTCCTCGGCAATACTCCGCAGCCCGCTCTCGCTCGCGCCAATGGCGACCAATCTCCGGAGATTTGGATACCAATTGGCGATCAATCCAAGCCCCTGGTCAATAACGCTCGACTTCAACACGTCGCCTTCTTCAATAAACCCGCCATTGTTGGGGATGAAGAGAGAGTCTACAAGAAGAGACGCCGTTTTGCGCGATATGAGGATGCCGGAGTTTCTCGGCGAGCGAATGCAGGCATGGACGAGGTCGATTTCGGTGAGGTTTGGAAACCGATCAGCGACCCGACCGGAATCGAGGAAGCCCCAATCGAGGATTCGGAGGGATTGGAGGAGACGGCCATGGAGGTAGAGCCAGCGCTTGCAGACGAGGGAGTTGTTTGGGTACTGAGAAAGGGGAAGCTTCGAGAAGATGGCGAGGAGGAGCTCGTCGGAGAGGAGGGAGGTGGAATTGGGTGCGGGAGGGTCTAGGGGAAGGAGAGAGGCGTCGGAATCGGAGAGAGGAGAGGAAGGCGATGGAGATGAAGAGACGGTGGAGTGAAGAAGCTGCATCTTCGAGATAACATGCTTCAACGCTTCCTCTTGTTGTTGTTGAAGCTTCGAAGACCTCTCCAATGGCGGTTTCGCGTTCGAATTTCTCTCTGGTGAATGCGACATTTATCTCTTCTCTCTCTCGAAGAGCTTGGATTTCTGTGTGTGTGGGCTAGGGTTAGGGTTTTTTTTTTTTTTTTTTTGGGGGGGGTTGGTGGCGGGGGAATTGTTTCTTTGTCTCTCCGTCACTGTAAAATTTCTCTCTTTCTCTCTCTAGCAAAAGTAAAACTAAGGAAAAAAATTATAATAATAGTCTAATCCAGACTACTCTCTTTCTCTCTCTAAAAGAGTATTTTTTCCTTGAAGTTTCTTGCAGTAGAATTTTAACACAGGAGAAAAGATTTCTCATTTTTTTTCTGGTTTACTGTAAATTTTCTCGCAAAACAAACAAGAAAATATTAATTTTTTTCTTTTCCCTCAAACCTCTCTCTAAAAGCTGTGTTATTTTCCCACTCTAGATTGCGAAGAAGGAAGAATAAAAATTTCTGATTTTCTGGTTTACTGTAATTTTTCTCTCTAAACAAACAGAAAAGGTGAGATATTTTCCAAAAAAAAAAAAAAGAGAAAAAAGAGAAAAAAAGAAAAGAAAAGGTGAGATTTTGTTTTTTCCTTTTCTTTTTCTAATAATCCCTCTCTAAAAGCAGTGTTTTTTCTCCCTCTAGATTCTGAGCATAATGGATTTCTGGATGATTGGAGACGGAAGGGAGAGAGAAAGAGATAAGTATTTCTGATCTGGTGCGGAAGCGACTATTTAAGATATTTTTCTGGCGCATCAAAAAGTAACACGTAAGCAAAACCAGCCGTTTAATCTGACGTGGCGGAATATTATTGGAAATACTTTAACATGGCATTTTCAATAATTATGGTGGCTGTTGCTAAATACCAAAAAGGGAATGAGTTTTGTCAAAAAAAAAAAAAAAAGTTATTGGATTTATCAATCATTTCTTGTTCTCTCACCCTTTTTTATTTTTGGGTGTTAAAGGAGTTAAATTTGTCTCACGTGAGTGGGAGAGTGTGGCCGGTTATAATAATTTGGCTGCTTTTGGGAAGTACAACTTCAAACTCCTAAATCCAAAAAAAAAAAAAAAAAAAAAAGGGGTGGAGACATCTCACTCAAACAACTTTTTATTGATATAGATGAGGTTTTCGGTTATCATTCACTTTTGCAAACACATTTACTAAAGGTCCGTTTGTTAAATGAGTTTGAGTTAAAAATTTTAAGTTTGAGTTAAAAATTTTTATTGACTTTTCAGAAAAGACAAAAACTTTTTTAGAAAAAAATAAAAATTGAGATGAAAAAGTACATTTTAGTTTGAGATGAGCTTAATCACCAAAAGTACAAAAATTGTTAATTTTTCATTAATAGGCTTTTTAAAGAGATAAGCATTGTCTACTGACATAATCAGCAGAATGATTGCAAATTATTAGATGAACCAATAAAAATTAAACTTTTAATGATCATTGATTAGCCGAATAAAGATTCTTAAAACAACTAGTATAAAAGAAGGTCTTCCGATAGGGTTTTCTATCAATTATACGCGCTCTTCTTCGTTAGATTTAATTAATATCGTACAAAAAAAAAAATCCTAAGTTAGAAATCTTCATGTGAAAATTAGCACATTTTGTAAGAATGATAGATGATTTCCAAATTGGGGATGTAGATTATTTGTCAAGAAAGCTCTAAGCTTCATTATCATCTATTATGTTTGATCGACATTTAGGTCTTTGGGATTAACTTGTAATGGATCCAATCTTAGCACCAAATTACTCAAATTATATCAATTTCATGAAATCTCTTGAAACCTCTTTAATAGTACTCTATGTTTGAAAATATGTTACTAATTAAATACTCCGCGTGGGATCATGATTTCGAGGGAAACTTCACCAGTACGAGGGGAGACATACTTCCAAGTGACCACAGTGACCGATGTGAGGGCGTGACCGTGCAAGGAAAACTTGCGTGGGCTGGTCATTACTCCAATGGCAACTCCGGCGAGGGTGGCTTGGGTAAGGTGGAAAAAAAAAAAAAAAAACCTAGTTATTTTTAAAGGCATCCTAATTTAATTTTTTAAAACCACTATGAATGAATTATGGTAGAAAGAAAAACCGAGGGTTTTCCTTGAATGGCAAATGTCGATCATGGTTAAAATGTGTAGCAGTCCTTATATATATCTCAATAGGATGGAAAATTTCCATGGTTTTTGACAACAAACAATAGGTTATGATTTATTAATATATCATGGTTATAACCATGTTATAACAATAGGTTATAACAATAGGTTATTATTAATAATATATCATGGTTAAAATGTGTAGCAGTCCTTCAGTTATGCGTTACAAATGGATGGGACTTATTTGTGGACTTTCATGGTTTTTGACAACATGGGTCACTACTTATGGCCCCATAGACCCAAGTTTTAGGCCCTGAACTATGATTTAAGGCTAGCCTACCTTCTTCAATTTAACAGATGGACCTAGGCCCAACATGATGTTGTTGCCTACTCTCACACTCTTTCCGTTTTTCTCTAACCATTAATTTGTGATGACGACCTCCCCCCCCCCCCCCCCCCCATATTTATAAAGAAAAATTAGGATAATAAAAATTACAAGTTAAATCATCAACATACCCTTAATAAAACAGCTTTAAACTCTCAAAAGTCAATATGTGTGTTGTCTTTACGTAAGATGATTTTTTATAAAACGTTAATTAGACTACACAACTTAACAAATATGACATATATTGAAAGATAAATTTTCAGTTTAACAGGCTCGTGAATATTGTAGCTGAGAGGGTCCCACAAACTTATGTCTCTCGTAAAGCTGTTCCTATTAAAAAAGAATTAGAATAAACTGAGGATATAAAAATCACTTGGGAATATGGTTACAATCATAATCTAATTATTACAAAATGGTCAAAACACACTCTCTCTCTTAATGCTCAAAGAATAAAATAATTTACTTATAAGTACTTATTTTTTTCTTTGTCTCCCTCAAATTTTTTAATAGGTAATGATTTGATTCCCGTATGTTCTTTTGATTTTGGCTAAACATTTATAATTTTCGTATTTTACATTCAAATCCGTTAAATTTCTCATGAAATAAGTTATGCGACCTATTACATGTGCTCAATTTTCCATTAAAAGATTGAAATACCCTCATTAAAATAGACCTCACACCATTAATATTAAAAAAAAAACCTCCAAAACCTTAAGGTAATCAAATACCATCAGAAAATCCAGAGTAAAAAAAAAAAAAAAAATTCCCATCAGAAACCCAAATCGCCCCTCGAGCACTTTTCTTCGTTTGGGCTAAAGAGAAATGCATGGTTTAACAAAAACAAAAACAACTAAAACGAAATTCCTCTTTTTGGCTAAAGAGAAATGCATATAGTTTAACAAAAACAAAAACAACTAGCTAAAATGAAATGTATTAATTCACTGAACAAACAGAATAATGAAACAAATAAGACCGTTAAGCCATATACGGGCAAGCAAAGATCGGAATAAACATGCCCCTATTATTATAATTAAAAAAAAAAAAGAAATAAACGTAAGTACTAATAAACATGCCCCTATTATTATTATACTGAAAGCACTTGATTTTTTTTTTTTGGTTGTAATGGCTAACAGTTAGTTTATCTGTAAGAGCTTAATTTGAACTGATGTGATGAATGAATATTCTTCCTGTCTAATTTGTGGATGATTATATAGACAATATATATATACATATGTGTGTGTGTGTGTGTGTGTGTGTGTGTGTGTGTGTTTGTGCATATGAGAAATAAAGACGACAGACATGGAGTTATTTAGCAAAGGAAAAAACAACAGAGATGGAGTTGAAGGAAAGAGATAATGCGAGAGGAAAGAGGGACAAAAGGATTTGACTTTTCTTCGTAATGGGTCCCACAAAACTGCCACCTCAGTAGTCACGTCAACTGGTGGGGGCCCATAGCTTTACTCCCACGTCAAGAAAGTCACGCATTAACAAAAGTGATCATGCTACAAGACAAATGATGTAGTTTCCGACATTTTGTTTCAACTTTAATTTAAATATTTTATCTTAATTTTTATTTTTTTTAAATTAATAAAAATTATAATTAATTTTTAAAAAGTCAACTAATTCCAACTTAAAAATATCAATTCAAACCAACGAACCAAACACAACATTAATCCTGTAAAGACGACTCGACATTGAAAAAAAAAAAAAACTCAAGTAACTTAAAATGAAGCCTTAAGAAATAAGGACTCAAACGAAATTATAAAACAAAATAAATAAATAAATAAAAACTCGATCAAGTACCTAATGAAGTCGTGACAAATGATTCAAGATCGACAAATATATTGGATTAGATTTTTTTTTTTTATTAGAGCTACGAAAACGACAACGTATTCTTTAGGCTTTAAGCACATTATGCTAATTACTTGATTTGACTCTGGCGATTAAGGGCAAGAAAGTGGATTTCAAAATATGTTAATTAATACTCATGTCTCTAGAAACTAGTGACGCGAGCTTCTTTTTGTTATTTGTTTTCTTTTTCTCTTCTTTCTTTTATTTGTATTTTTTCTCTATCTCTTATGAAATTCTCCGGGGTGAAGATTTTTCATGACCACTTGCCACTTTCGAGTCATAGATAGCGTGTTGGAGCAAGGAATAAGCAATTCAATAAATTATCCACCAAAAATAAAAAGCATTCAATAAATTAATTAGTTTAAAAAAAAATTTATTCAAAATTTGAGTGCTCACTTAAGTTTTACTAGCATGGCCGGCGGATAAAATTTTCGTCTTTTGAACAGCAAATTACATGATTTTCAGCGATCATCAACTTGAAAGTTGGAGATGGCCAAATTAGATTGAAGAACAATTATTATTATTTTGAGAAAATATTGAAAAACAATTAATAAGTAGAAGAATAACGACAATACAACAGCTGCAAAATGAAATAGATATGAATGTCATCTAAGTATATTAATGAATTAGATCGCGGTATTGAAAGTTATTTATCAGAAACAACTTAGCTATTATTATGAATTAGCCCCACCTTCTTTGGTTTGACTTGTGAATTACATGTAGCGCAGGCACCTTTTTTAATTTAAAAAAACATTTAATTTCTTTATATATTTGAGAGAGAGAGAGAGAGAGAGAGAGAGTTGACAAAAGCTGTACCATGAAGATAATTTGAGGATAAAAGTGGATACTAAATTCAAAATTGAAGAGCCATAACATCATCAATTACGTACGTCCAAATGGTAAGGTACTCTTTCTGTTCATGAGAATTTTTGGATTTGAGTTACCCTCCATCATGTTGATTCGATTGTCTTTAGAATATCGACATACCACGTAAACATAACCTGAGATTATATGAGAACTTAAGCCTCTTCATTCATAATATATATTTTTTTCTTTATTAAAAAGAAAAAAGGCTAGAAGCACAAAATCAAGACCAGCCACGGAGGAAGCCAATCAAAACAAAGATACCACTATCCACAAAGAGTTCAATAAATAAACAAGACACCACACAATTTGTCAATAAGAGAAATAAACTAGAAACAAAGAAAAGATTGGAGGCGTTGGTACTCGATAGTTATTAGTCCAAATGTCATTTTCTTTTTCTTTACTTTTGTTGCTTGCTAAGAGGCAATTGGTTTTCAAGCTACATATTCTTATATATATATATATATATATATAGAGAGAGAGAGAGAGAGAGAGAGAGAGAGAGAGAGACATCTAATTCCTAAGCAAAAGCCAAAAGCCGACATGCAAAATATTTAAATATCAAAAATATAATAACAACCTACATTGAAATAATTTTATCCTAATTATTATTTACTTCGTTAGAATAAATAAAGAGTTTATTTTTATTAAATGGAATAATATGTATCCATTGTTGATACTTTAGTTTTTATTTTACTTATCTTAATTCAAGTTTTAACATTTTATTTTTATTTTCTAAAACAAGAATAATTACATAAGTTATATATATTACTATGTCCTAATATTATAATGATTATTATAATTATGAATAAAAATATAATAATAGGTATATAAATTAACATTTTTTTAATTTGAAAATACAATTTTGATGGATTATACAAATAAATCCACAATAGTTCATTCCAATTCTGATTTTAAGTAAATTTATGACTGAGATGAGAAATTACAGTAAATATGTCATTTTTTAAAAAACATTTAAAGTAAATAGTAGATTTTAAAGATATATGAGGCAAATAAATCCTTGATATTCAAAAATTGTAGCAAATGGGCGGCCAATTTCTTACTAGAAAAAAAAAAAAAAGGACTAAATTCATTGCGGATATAAAAAAAGGGCTATATATTTATATGTATTTATATATTTCCGTCACACGTCTCTTGTTAGGTTAGGGTGACACTGAGCTCAGCTTCAAGTCCATCAGCATCCATTAGGAATTTAGGACGCCAAAAATATATGATTATATATATATATATATATACGACGACAAAAATATATGATTATATATATACATACACACGACGACAAAAATCATAGTAATTAAAAAGCGTGACGTATAATTGAAAATCTATTTAGAATTAGGGGATAAAAAATAGAATTTAATGTAGAAGCAAGACAAATAAATAACAAATTAGCGAAGAAATTTAAAATAGAGAGTGAAAATTTTCTCTTATTAAATATTGGTTCACTCTTTTGTTTTTTTGTTTTTTTGTTTTTTTTTCCCTCTCCTTTAATTTCTTCTCTCACTATTTCTCCTCACACTACTCTCTTAATAATTCTCCTTCCCATTCTTTTCTTTTTGCTATCTTCACCTTATTATGTGTTATAACAAGGAGGAGCAAGCCTATTTATAGGCATGGAAGACAGCTTCCTCTGAGCCTCCATGATGCCAATAACTTGGCAAGTTGTTGATGATTTGGTGCAGTGGAATGGAAAAGCATGAAATTTATACTCTTTCAAGGAGTTAGGATATAAAATACTTAAAATTAAATCTGAAATTTACTGATAATAATGAGGAAAAACTTAATAGAAAACACCAATAAGCCCTATCTATAGGCTATTATATCCTAACTCATTTAGGAATCCTAATGTAAATAAAATACTTAAACCTAATATTATCATATCCTAACTCATTTAGGAATCTTAATATTCCATGACGATGGATTCCATTTCATCCATTTCACGATGGTTAGAAAACCATTGTGGAATTCATAAATATTCTTCACAATTTCTACTAGTGAATGCAAATGAAATATTAAACCTAATCAAACTCAATTAAATATAAAGACAAATAATAAAATAGCAATCCTAAAACGACTCATACTTGTCCTACGTATAAATGAGTCACTAGCTTTTCATGTCACTTATATATATATATATATATATATATATCTTCATAGTAGCTTTCAATATGTTGGATTCCATATAATTGAAGTCCTAGTGGGTGGCATCCACAAATGAAAGCTTTCACAACAAAATCCAATTTTCATAATCATTATTGTCTTTTCTACGTTTCTTACAAGGATTTGTCTACATTCCAACGGGGGCTGGTCGCTCAATAAATATTGATCGTCCAATATGTTATTGCTGAATTTCTTTAATCAGTTTATTTTAACGGAGACTAGCAGCCACACGCTAGAATGGAGTCACATGCCTACGTTCAGCACTTTTGTCCTTATGTTTATCTTGTGTTTTTATGATGAAGAACAAATGAACAATCCGTCTAATTTATTTTACAATATGTTCATATCTTTTGTGGCCTTCCATGAAAAAAGAAAAAATAAATAAAAAAAGAACAGAAGAAAAAAAGCAAGCTAGTTGTAGTTGCTAAATGTGAAAATCCACTATCATTTTGTAAATAAAAGAAGAACAACATGATAAATTTTTATTAGAAGCCAATGAAGGACTTAAAAAAAAAAAAGTTCTAAGTTAGATATTTCTTTTGAATTAAAAAAAAAAAAAAAAAGAATCATGAGTGAAACTTTTGCATTACCCAGACTTTTATAACCAGACACAAAAATATCAACAAGTATCTTAAAACTTGAGATATATAATACAACATGAGTGCGTATCAAAAAGCACCCTTAGAATTTATTTTCTTCAGAGAATATCATCCATTGTACATGCGCATCACTTAGACATAAACTATATTATCAAAATGAACACAAAAGCACAAATGGGTTAGAGAGAGAGCACTTCTTATACCGTAAAGATTAAACTATATTATTAAAACGATCACAAAAGCACAAATGGGTTAGCTTGAATTGGGACCGAAAAATGATCATAAAAAGAGAAATCGAAAATACCCAAGGCAGCTTGGCGACAGAGCAATTGAGAGAAAGGGAACATATAGAGAGAATGAGAAGAAACAAAAATAAGTAGAGAAAGAGAGGGTTTTTTTTTTTTTTGACAAGTAAAGAAAGAGAGATTTGGAAAAGTGCCTCAAATGCCCAACCATTATATAATACGGCTGTATATTTCTCAGACAATGCCACGTGTGGCTGTCAAGAGAAGCATAAATCTGTACAGCTTTACCTATCGTCGAACACAAAAATAAGAGAAGATTATTATGAGCAGTCTAAATTAAACTAAACCATACTGATATAGAATGTAAAATAGTTTCATACACTAAAATTTGAAGGAGGAAGAAGGAAAGACAAAAAAAGACCAAAAAAAAAAAAAAAAAAAAGAAAAAGAAAAAGAAAAGAAAAGGCTATTTTTATGTATTTTGACAAAAATTAAGTTGGCGCGCGAATCCTCAAGTATAGACACTTTTGTGGGTACTATTATATTTAGGGTAAATTATTAGATTGATAATTAAGTGTAATTTTGATAACTATTCTTTTTTTTTTTTTTTGTTGAAATGATTCTAAATTATTAAAATTATTACTACAGCAATTTTTTTAATTAATTTTTTGAATAAAATTCGTTAGTTAATATCATTTTTTGATTATTATATTAATAGATTTCATTCAAAAATTAACAAAAAAAGACTGTTATAATAATATTTTAATAATTTAGGAATATTATAACTAAAAAAAAGATCAAACATATTAAAAAGACAATGCATGCTTTGAATCCTATTATTAATCATTTTAAATGCAAGATTCCAAATGAAAAAAATAAAAAGGAGGAGATCAAACCAGAAAAGCTTCTCCTAATCTGTGGCGTTATCCGGATTGCGTTCTTGTTTTTATTTGTTTTTATTATTTTATTATTTTTTTATATTTAAATGCTACTACGATGTCAACGTAGGGCGCTTTGTCAGCTATATTCACCTCTATATATAGCCAAAATTGGACAAAGAAGATAATTCATTCATGCATTCATCATATATCACTTCGAAAGCTCATTAACTGTTAGCCACTGCAAAAAATAAAAAATAAAAAATAAAAAAAATGAAGTACTACGAGAAAATCCTCTCAGAGACAGACGTGACATCTAAGTTGATGGTGCCGATTGCTTGGGTTAGACCAGATGATGACGGCGACGTGCCGCTGCCAGGTGATATGATGCCAGGTGAACAGAGAGAAATCCAGCTGCTGGACGAGGTGGGAAATAAGTACAAGTTTCGCCTGAAAGTACGGTCTGATCAATCTCATCATCATCAATTGGATCCGGACAAATTAGGAGGGAACTATAACATGAAGCCTGAATTTATGGCTAAAGAATGGAAACCGTTCGTGCTTGAGAAAGCGCTCAAGCCTGGCGATCGTATCTACGTCTGGAAGGACAGAGACTCAGACCGTATCGTAATCAAGGTTCGAGTTCCACCACGTCCTTTCCCGTTCTGGGGGAAAATCTTTCTGGTCTAGTCTTAAGATGAACAGGCCACATATATATAGCCATCTATACATATAGCCATATATATATATATATATATGTTGTTGGGTTTTGTTTTTATATAAACTCAGTATACTTGTTGGGTATTGACAACTAGTGTGAAAAGTCTCACATGGGAAACAAATGAAAGCGTAAAATACTTTATAAGTCTTCCCATTTTAAAAGATTAATTTAGCGACATGTAGGAGGTGCATATGTGATGCTTATGTGGATAGTGAAGTTGTAGAGGTGCTTTTTATGCTTTATTAGGTATGTTATAATTAAACTGTTATTAAATAAATAAAAAACTTATTTGTTTGTATACATTTTTTTTTCAAATTTAAATTTGAATACATATGTAATTTTTAGAAGGGTTACAATTTTTTCAGAAAAGATATATTTTCTGAAAAAATACGTTAATGTCAGTTGTTTCGCAAAGGATATCACAAAAAGTTGTCAGATTTCTATAAAGAGTTGCAGAGAAATCAAATTTCTTTTACTGAAAAAATTCAAATTCTCTTTCTCTTCTATTGTTATTTTTTCAGAAATATTATGTTCATTTTTCTACTTAAAAGCGATTTGTTGTTCAACCTGAAGCACTCTTTTTTTGAGAGGGGGCAAATAACGCCCCGTTATGTGTTTCAAGTCTCCATTTTCAGAATTTTCCAACATAAATGGCTCATATATATTAGGCTACATGATCAGTATCTGTACTTAAGTTTTCTTTTTCTTCCTTAATATGGGCATGTTTATCCCCGGTCTTCATAATTTGCTTGCCCGTATATGGCTTTGTTTCGTTTTCTGTTTGTTTGTTGAATTAATGCATTTCGTTTTGGTTTTTCCGTTTTCGTTAAATTTTGCATTTCTCTCTAGCCCAAAAAATAATAAAATAATAAAATAATAATAATAAAAGAAAGGAAAAAGGGCTCTCCCTCTCTGGAAATTTTTTTTTTTTGGTCTTTTTTCTTTTTGGGTTGACTTATGCATATCTCTTTAGCCCAAAAAAATAAAAAAGAATAGGAAAAGGTCTCTCTCTCTCTTTCTCTCTCTATCAACCTCTCTCTCTTGTGCACTATGGGGTTTGTACCGTTTGTGTTTTCTAATGGGCTTTTTTGCTCTTAAATTTTTTTGATGGGATTTGATTTCCTTAGTGTTTGAGTACGTATATTCTCTCTTGGATTTGAGAGTACATGTGAACGTGACTTATTTTGCAAGAAACTTAACAGGTTTGGATGAAAAAAAAAAAAAATGCTAATGTTTGCCCAAACTAAAAGAAGGAGAATCAAATCAATACGTATTAAAGAATTTGGGGACTATCTTAACCAATTAGTGAAAAATAAATCCGTGTGGCTATATTTTAATTTTCAACTAGCTACATATTTTTAACATATCCGACGTTTGACAATCCTGGCAATGAAATTTTTTTGCCCCAAACATTAATCTCAAGTCTCAATCAATTACTGCCGTTAAATAAATAAATAAATATATAGCACATATATGTATATATATACATGTATATTCCACAGAATTATTGCTCTTTTTAAGCATGGGAAGGTGGTCGATCGAAGATCAGGAAGCAACTGCAAGTATGAATCATACATTTTTAAACACCACAAACGTGCATGATTGTTTGTGCTAAAAGAGTCAAAAGAATTGACGCAAGCAAGAAAGTGATACAAGCTCAGTCTTTAACAACAAATGGAGTAACAAAAAGTTTGCCACTTTATAATCCATGGTCAAAATTAGAGTCCTTATCGGGTGAATTGTTAACCATATATAGCTCCTCTAAATAACTTTCAATCCAATTATTTTGC
Organism: Ficus hirta; assembly: GCA_038430175.1. NCBI lineage: Eukaryota > Viridiplantae > Streptophyta > Magnoliopsida > Rosales > Moraceae > Ficus > Ficus hirta. Next base: position 18,559,277 of record CM076588.1, on the reverse strand, counting down.
AAAGATAACCTATAAAAAAAAAAAAAAAAAAGCTATGGCAAACAGGAAAAAAATAATTCAAAGTTTATTAACTTAGAAATCTGTCATCCAAATAGAGCTGATGTTTGAGTACAAATAGTTATATTTTAAGGAAGCAAATACTAGTTATTAAGTTCAAGCTTGTTTTTCTCTTGACAATATAAATGCTCCCAAAGTTGACTGGACTCTTATAAGGACCACAAGAAGAACGTGTTCTTATTTTGCTTCTTCCTTTGATTTTCAGGCTTGAACTTTAAGTTCACTTTTAAAGTTAGTCTCCATTTAGTTTGCCGTGATAAAAGGACAACTATTAGTTTAATCTGATTGGTTTTTTTTTTTTTTTTTTTTAAGTTTTTATATCTTGCATTTTGAGATTATTAAAAAATTGTACCACATATGTGAAGACTTTATATCATATTTACAAATTAAACATTTTAAATTCATATAAAATTTATATCAAGAACCTGCTCAATCCTGTCATGTTGAGTAGAATTCCCTTACAAAGTTTGGGAGTCCACCTAATGGATCCCACCTAATGGATCCCACCAAATGACTACAAAAATAAGAGAACCCCATTCAATCCAATGAGGTTGAATAGAGTTGCTCGGACCTATAATAAGGACTATTGCTAAACGGTAAGGATAAGTCTTACACTCATAAGAAGAAAAGAAAATCAAAAGAAAAGAAAACCTAAAAATAATAGAAATTAAAAGGAAAGAAAACAAATTGATTTTTTCTTTAGTTTGCTTGGCATAATAGAGCGAAAAGATATATATGAAATTATCTTTTGTTATTTAGTATTGAAAGTGAAATTAAAAGGATGAAAAGATTATAGTCGAAACAATTACCAATTCACCCATGTACTATCCTTATTTTTATTTCAAAAAAAAACAAAAACAAAAAAACAAAAGAGGCATTTAACAACCAATTTACTCCATTAGAAGAAAAATAATAATAATAAATTTGGCTAAAAAATTGAACTAACGTAGCAACTACTTTCAAAATGCGTACAGTGTATAATTCAACTTATAGATTGTATTTTTTAAAACATTCAAAACTTGCCATAGTTTAAAGTAGAATAAAATAAGGGCCGCTCATAAACATCACTGCTATTTGTTAACAAAGTCTTAGAGAAAAGTTTTATTTGGCAAATTGGCACCAAAAACACGCCACTATTCCAATATTGGCTCTTTTTTATGGGTAAGAATTTTGATAGAGCTTGGTGATTTTGCCCATCTTATATTGTTGCCAAAGTTTTCTATATGACTAGTTGTATGGCACGTGTGAGCAGAATAGACAAACAAAACAAACAAAACAAAAAATCCACGTGATAATGACATATTCACCACGTGACAAATATGGAAGAGGTGACCAAAAGAGCCAATGACTCTTTTAGAGAGTACTATAGATTATCTGCAAGGAGAAAATATATATGATGCAACCCAGTACCTTATAGTTTTTTAATCCTCTTGTCTTTTCTATCCAAACTTCCGTCCCACCAAATATCCCAACTAACCAATTTCCGTCCAAAAAAAAAAAAAAAAAAACCCGCTATTTTCTTTCCCATCCCTTTTCACTACTCATACTCATACCAACAGAGCGTTATAATCAGCTACACATACACTAGGAATCAAAACAGAAAATTAATTAAAATTATGGACAAATGTTATATACATTGTTAATGATCGTCTACTGGATCTTGGATTTCAAGTTCGATTAATTGTCCCATATAAATGTAGGGGAAAAACTTAATTATCCGTTGAAGCTCATCCTAGTTGTTTTATAGCTTAGTGACCAGTGGTCACACTGGAGCTTTATGCGTCCAAGTGCTCCTGGAATTAGAACATGGGATAAGCCACAAAAGATCCCACGGCATTGTACTCAAAAGAAAGCTTGTGATCATGATTGTAAGTACAGTTTAATAGTAATTTTATACTTATTTCTATCGCAACGTGTAGAGTTCGTATCCCTAATTCCTAATTTGAAAAAAAAAAAAAGAAAAAAAAAAGAAAGAAAGCTTGTGATCTCTAATTTCTGGGAACATCCCATTTCATGTACACTTTGGCTTGGGTATTAGATTTTAATTAGTAGCTTGTAAACAAATTGCAACTTTGCAAGCACAAATGTAAAGAAAACTAAGGAAAAGTCTTTTCGACTAATTAAATAACCATCGCGTCTAGTAACAAACATATGATGTTGGACTTGAAAGTTTTTAATAAACAATTAAACATATAATCATCAATGACGGAATCCGAATTTTTGTTTCGAGGGACTTCGATTTTTAATTGACAAATTGAATTGTTTAATTTTAAGAGAAAAAATATAAATTTGAGTAGGAACAAGATTGAATTTTCTCAATTCTAGTGATGACTAATAATAATATATGAACATTTAAAAGGAATATAAAAAGATTTTTCTCAATTTTAATGGGCGCTATATATGTTAAAATAACTAGAATAAAGGTAAGTTTTTTAAAGAACAAAAAATGTAGGTGGGCTTGGGTGCTAGATCCTCCTGGTTATAGTGTAGGTCTGTTAAATCGACCCCAATATTAAACCAAAAAAATTAAAACAAAAAAGTTGTATATATCCCGAGCCAGTTTTAAAAAACCTCTTTAGCAAATAAATAAATAAATAAAGGGGTGTTTGGTGTATAAGTTTGAGTTGAAATTGATAAGTTTAAATAGTAATTTTTGTTGACTTTTTCAGAAAAGACAAAAAATTTTTTCAGAAAAAGACAAAAATTGAGTTGATGGGTGTAAGTTTAAACTTACACCCCAAACAAGCTCTGAAATAAGAATAAAGAAACCTGCTCAAAAACCATCTTCCAGTGTTTACTTTACGTCAAGTGGGACATATTTTATCGCATGACCCCAGGTAACTGATGTTGACATATTTTCATACATGTATATATAGTATAGATATAGTGTACATAAATAGAATTACTTTTCAATATGATAGCTGGAAATTGCTGAACTTTTAAACATACTTTTGTATTTCTTTTTCCTTTGGTGTAGGCACCAAGAAAGCAAATGATAAGTCAGACATATATAAATATATATATGAATAATCTTCTATTAAAAAAAAAAAAAACTGCAGGTGCCATATTATTTTGTATTTTATGACTATTAATTGAGATATATATAATTTTTTATTAAGCATTTTATAACATAAATTATTTAAAATTATTGAACTAAATGGATTAGTATTATAAACAAATTTTATATTAAAATTAATTAGTTATTATAATAACGCATAAAAAAAATTACAACCGTTATTTTGTAGATGTTTGGCATGAAAATTCTCATATATATATATATATATATATTAACAACAGGAGTACGTTTCAATATGATTGCTGGAAAATGGTAGAACTTTTTAAGCTGACTACTTTTTTATTTCTTTTTTCTTTGGTATTAATGGCACCAAGAAAGGAACGCATTCTTTGGTCAAAGGTTCCAAACAAAAAACAAAATATATTACTTTCTCAATTTTTGGACAATATAACTTTAATTTGGTTCCTTTTTATTTTTTGTTTCTATATATGGAGCTGTCTTTTTAGATCGTACATGTTTTTAATAATGTTTGACAAAAGAGTACTGTGATTCACCATGACATGTCTCGGGCCTCGAATAAAATGAATATATAAATCAATGCCCTGAAGTGCACATATACAGGACATTGTCTTGGAAATTTGTGTAATTAGTGATGGTGACGAAGTGAAGAATTTTTATAATAAGAGATTATATGTAAGTATGTAAAACAATATGTAGATTAAAAAGAAAATAAAAGTTTAAGGGGGAATTTAGAAAGGGCTATATATAACAATATAAAATAAAAATTAAAAAGAAAAAAGAAAAAGTTGAGGTTTAAGCCCGCTCAAGCTTTTATTAGCTTCGTTCCTCAACAATGACATGCTTTGATTTAATCATGTTACATGTGATGATTAAGATGGACCAAATTTTTAGGAGGGACATATATATTTGTGTGTGTATATATATATATATATATATATATATATGATAAACGAAGGTGTATTATAATTTTTATTCTCAATTAATTAACTATAAGATAATTTTAGTTTTTTCTTATTAATTAGAATTTTAAAAAAATTAAAATCATACTTTTAAAAACTCAATGGAGGCACGTGTTGAGTTTGTTGGTGCTGGTTTCTATGTAGGTGATTTGTTGTCTTTTCTAAAGGATATATCTAAATTATTACCCCAGTAATAATAATTTCAAATTTTTTTAATCTTTAATAAGATAAGTATTTAGGGTCAAGAATTCAAATAAGAAGGAAAAAAAATCCGAATAAAAGTGCAAAAAAACATAAACATATCTATTGGATAAACTGTTTCCATAATTTTCTCTTTCCATATTATCACACTCTATCTAATATCTCCCAAAGGAATTTCTTTCTTTAGTTTTCTTACTCTAGAATGTGAACACAATAAAGAAAATATTTCTTTCTTTATTATTTTTTTTTAATCTCTCTCTAAAAGTTATTTTATTTTGTCTCACATGAGTGTCGGGGTGTGTTCTGTAAGAATTTTTAGTCTACTTTCCGGAACTACAATTGCAAACTCCCAAATCCAGCCATGAAATCAGAAGTTTTTGTTTATATATGGAGACTGGAGAGCTTAGCTATAGTTTATATTTAGTCAAGATTAAACTACCAAAAAAACAAATAAATGCATTTTACATTTTAAGTGCTATTATTATTCCTAGCGAATTTTTATACCTTGAAAATGTTTTGCGTATCATATTATTGTCGATACCAGAGACTTGTGTGTGTGTGTTTTTTTTTTTTTTTTTTTTTTTAATATATTTAATTTAAATCAAAATTTTGAACAGAATTAATAGTGTAAAAATATACAGAAATCTCATAATTTTTCAATTTCTTTTATTATTTGTCGCTTTGTTTTGTTTTCTGGTAATCTATATATGAATATTTCGTTTATGTCCGCAAATATAAACTCTAGTCTTGTATCCTAATTTTTGTTTCTTTGAGTACTTAAATACTGAAATAATGAATACAAGCAAAAACAGTATATGAAATAATAGGGAATAATATTTAGAGCTATAAATAAGAGTACTAAAGAAACTTTTTAAACATTCCACATAAAATTTAGTATTCTGAAAATTTTAGGGGATAAAAATAATAAATTTTTTATAAAAAATTATGGATGTAAATGAAACTTTTTAAGTAGTCTGCATAAAATCTAGAGTTAAAAAAGTTTAGAGGGGCAAAACGAGAAAAAATGGGGCAAAGTGTTTTTACCGGGGGGAAAAAAACTACTTGCGCCGAGGGGCTGAAATCCCCTCCTCGGTGTTAAAGGGGTTGTTTAGCTGTTTGAAGTCTAATAATTCAATTCTATCACTTTAATATGAAAATTAGGCTTCAATTTTACATTTGAATCTCAAAATTTTAAAACTGGTATTCTTCTAAATCACCTCAATTTGACTCTGTCCAAGTCCTATCCAAGTATTCCTACGTGGGTCGGGTTGGACGTAAAATAGGGGTGGACCCGCTCACCTCTTGACTAGCGTTATTGGGAAAAAAAAAATAAAGACCATTTAAATAAGGTTTTCTTGACATTTGCTGAACTGCGTTACCATGTACCTGGCTTTGGTTCGTTGGGTTTGTTTATAATAATAATTATTATTATTTTCATTATTATCCTCTTTAAAGTGAAAAGCTTGGTCTAATGACATATACGAAGAAAAGTTGCGGTTTTAAAGATCATAAATTAGTCCAATAAAGATTGGTGTGAACAACAAGCATGTAAAGTATATCATCATTTTGGAAGAATTAACTTACATGATTTTCAAGCTCTAAATTTAGAGAAGCATATTTTCCTTCCTTAAAATTATTGGTTAATTTGTCAAGAAATCTCTACCCATCATTATCGTCCATGTTTGTTTGACAATCAGGTCATCGTGGATCCAATCTTTGCGCGTGCCAAAAACCAAGTTATGTGTGTTTTTTTTTTAATTATTATTTTTAATCATAAAAGATTATTAAATTTCTGCACCTTTAATTAGGCATGAAATTATAGTAACCATAATCATAAGTGGCTTTAATATCTTGGTATAATACGAACAATTTTAAAGGGAACACAAGTTTGTGAAAAGAAGAAGTGCTCACGTAATCAGTTCTACGACTTATGGATCCACTCTTCTTTCAAAACTAATATGTCACGAGTCTCCAATTTTTCAATGTATGTTATGTTTTATAACATATAAGAATGTTTACCAAGACAGACTGAGGATTTGAATGTTAACAAATGTTAAATCATTTTCTTAATTATTAAACAGTTTCATGTATAACTTAACAGTAATTTATATTTGACTCTAGATTAATGTAGAGTTTAGATCTTCGTGTTTAAGTTCAATTTTTATTTTAAAGTTTTCTTGATGTCATTTTTCGATCAACAAACGGGTCTTCTTCAACGGTCTTGTGTAAAGAAATTAAATGAGAAAAAAAATAAAACAAAAAAGGAGAAGAAAACACAAAGATATTTAATATGTATGTGCCTAAGTCCACAAATTAAGAAAGAGAGAAGAATTTAATAGTGTGGAGTAGTCTAAACGGGCTCCAACTATATACATATTGAGAGAACATAATTAGTTTCTCGATACATTGGCATTTAAATCCAAATTAAGAATATAATCTAATCAAATATCCAAAAATCAAAATAAAAAACATAAACTATACAATGTAATTACAAATAAATTCAAGTTTCTAACTATAAAAAATTAAAAAATTCGACTTTCTTTAGAGAGAAAGTAGTAAATAGAATTTTTGCAACATTATTAAAATAGAGCACATTTAAAAAATATTTAGAGTAAATAGTAATAAATAATAAATTTATCGGATAAATATTTCTACTAAGTTCAATTTTACTTTTCTAGCCAACAAATATTCAACTTTACTACACGTAAATTTACTAGGAAAAATTCAACTTTCTAGTAAATAACTTATTTACTTAATAAATTATTATATATTTTAAATATGGGATTTATAGCTAAATTGTATTTTTTTAATGAAGTTTTTTAATAATGATCGAAGTTTTTAAAAATTAGTGTAAAGACCCTTTTGTTTCTAAAATGGTTAATTAATTTTCTTAAAATAGTCAATCACTAATTGACATTAGTCAATTAATAATTGATTTACGGTTAATCATTGATTAACTATAATGTATATCACTAAATTTCATAGTCAATCATCAAATTTCATAGTCAATAACTGATTGATCAAATCTGAAAAAAGAAAAACGGTCATTTTTCTAAATTAAAAAAAAATTTAGGCCATCTATGAAATTAGGTGATTAGAAAAGGCCACTAAGCCTAATTTTCCTTTAAATATTCTAAAGGAAAATTAGATTAGGAGGCATTTTTTAGTCACCTAATCTAATAGATGGTTGAACTTTTTTTATTCAGTAAAATGGTTGTTTGTCATTTTTTCAGATTTGGTCAATTAGTGATTAATTATGGTTAATCAATGATTGATTACGAAAATTAGTGATTTACGCTATGTTCAATCAGTGATTGACCATAGTCAATGATTGACCAAATTAACAATTATTTATGATTGATCACTGATTGATCATTTAAGAAAATTGACTGACCATTGTAGGGAAAACAAAAGGCCTTTTAACTAATTTTTAAAAACTTCAGTTATTTGCTGAAAAACTTATTAAAAAAAAGACTATTTAGCTATAAATCTCTATTTTAAAATCTTGTTATTTAGTTTAGTAAAAATGTTATTTACTACATTTTTTATTTCCTCGCTTTCGGGATCGTTTTAAAGGCTGGGCCAGGACATGATTACAGATAGCATTTGTTCAAAACTGAGCCATCGACTTTTACACTGGGCCAAAATCCGTCAGATATGACTGATTACATAATTGGCCCATTTGGCCCAAGAACGAGTCAATGCTATCAGAAGTCCGGCCCAAATTTCAAGATCACATGGGTCGACAAAGCAAAAATGCGGTGGAGGCCCAAAACAAGAGACAAGACAAGCCACAAGACAAAAGGGCCGACAAGTAAAAGTACCGTACGGGCCCTGAGAAGCGAATCACAAAGAAAAGTCGAACGAGCATAGGGCCATCCCCGACAAGACTCTCACCCAATGTATTTGTCAAGAAAAGTACAACTCTCACACCCACAATTTGGACACACCAGCACAAAAAGACTCTTTTTTCACACAGAGACGGCTAAGCCTCTCTGGCCGACATGATTACAAAACGCCCGAAAGTTGCTTAATAATATTCCTCCTCATCAACCATCTCTTATTTCACTAATCAAGGATTAATTTATGTCAAACTCAAGTTCAAAAAAAAAAAAAAATATATATATATATATATATATGTCAAACTCTTTGGACACGTGTTGATCGTGATCTTCATGTATAAATAAGACACACACACATATAGTTGATATCATTTTTGGTGTTCGACTTTAACCTTAATTTATAAATTTATTCCATTAAAGTGCTACCGTAAAAAATCCGCTAGTGTGAAATAAAAATAGGACATTTTTGACAGTTCTGTGATAATTTAGTGTTGATATTCAAACTAAAAACATATGACTATCCCATATCGTTTTTTTTTTTTTTTAATTTTGAATTTTTATATATATTATTAATGGAATGACTCTATTAGTTCGATTTAATAGATCAAGTACTAATTGTCTCTTAAATTGGGAATCGATATAAGATCAATTCAATTATGTAGAGTCACCAGTGATGAATTGTTGATGCATTATATTACTCAACTTTCGTTTAGGTTAAAACATTGAATCATAATCTTAGAGAGGATGTAGAATTACTAAATATATAGGAAATCTCTTCCATCTGGCGGTATAATCCGTGTAAGAGACTAACATAACCTAAGAGAGAGAACAGTATAACCTGCGAGAGAGAGAGAAATAGATAAAGAGGAAAAAAAAAAAAAACTTTTTCCTCCGATAATCCGAACAGTGTCGGATAGAAAAGTTCATATATATATTTATACAAATGGAGTTATCACTTAAAGAATCTCATGTTTAGACATTTAATCAATGTATCATAAACCTCAGCATTTATAGAGTGATATCTTATAATTAGTCCGATGTATTTATTTATTTTCCTATTCCGTTTGGACAGTAGTTAAGGATGTGGCAGGTATTTATTTATTAGTAAGGTGTAGCAATCATTTTCCATTTATTACTTGACCAAGGCATTTAATACATTTTGAATTGATGACAAGGCCATTAAAACAAAATTTAAAAAAAAAAAAAGAAGTTTTTACACAAAATGGTCGATTTTAAGCACCCATTTTAAAATATAAACGATAATAAAAATTTTTACAAATTTAAACAAAATTTAAAATATATTCTTTTTTTTTTCTTCCATTTTTACCATTCAATTGTTGTCGACTTTTTTTTTTTTTTTTTTTAATTCATGCACGAGTGCTTTTTATGGTGAAAAACAAATTATCCTTATTTCACGCTATCAAAAATTTTTTTAATCTTTTTTTATTTTTAAATTGAATCAAATTTTCCATTCAAGAATTCAGTTTTAGATCGATGTATCGCAAATGTTATACCCACTTTTAAGGGAGGAAGCTTTTTCCTTTTAAACTTCTTTAATGATCTGTAAGCAAGTTTTTTTAAAAAATATTTTTTAATGATAGGAAACACGTATTTTAAAAGGAAAGGTTTTTTTTTTTTTTTTTTTTGAATACTTAAGAAACATGTTCTTTTGCTTTAACAGAAGGGGGGGGGGGGGGGGGGGGGTGGTGTGGGTTGGGGGAATGTTCTTACTTCCTTAGATTTGTTTTTTGTTTTTTGTTTTTTTTGTTTTTTTTCTATTGAACGCCTACAAACGATTATGTTCGTCATTAAGTTTTTTTTTTAAAATTTTTTTTTATGATAATGACCATATTATTTTTGTAATGATTAATATTTTAATATGGTGGAAATATCAATATAATTATATGATAATAACTCGACCACTTTAACTATTATGATCTTATAAAGACTTTATCAGTATACTCCATTCCCTTGATCAGTAACATCTAATCATATGGTCCTATATTACAATGACTGTATTACTTAATGGAAGAATTTCTCATACCATATATATATATTTTTTCTGAATAAATGCCATATTAATCGTGTCCTTAAGCCCAAAAAAATAAATTAAAAATCACCAAATATAATTTCATATCATATGGACCTTATTTATACAATATTGACAACAAATAAAAAAAAATCAACAACGTATCCATAAAGACGTTCATAAATATAAAGAAGAAATGTTTTTAGAGATTGTAAATTTCTAATTTTCAGATTTATATAACGGGTAACGTAATTAATGTAGCTATTTTTATGATGAATTATGTCCTTTTTTTTCTAAAATAAAATTTAAGGGTATTTTTATCGATACATTATGATTAGTTTTAATTTTTGTTCAATTTTGTAATTAAGTTTGCTTGTATACATATGTATATCTCTAATTTGGCCATATATATATATATATATATATAAGTAGTCTAAAAAAAAAGCAAAATAAAATCAAAATAAAAAGGTGTCGACATTTCTTATCCGATATCAAGATTGAAGAGTGTCTGCGCTGAAAAGTCAAAAGAATACTTGGTGTTAAATTATCCATATCATTATGGCATCATATAATATAAAATAAAAAGTGATAATAGTTAAATTTCTTACTGATGTAAGTTTAATGTTATTGTTGCAGTTTTTAGACATTAAATACGACGAAGTACAAAAGAGTCAACAACAGGAGACGCAAATAAGTTGACTATACGGTGACAGTGACGCGTGGGATGTACCAGCCGGTGATATAACACGTGTAAGGATTTAGAGATGGAGTCCAAGACTTCAAATTCCAACGCCCAGTTATTTTAGCATTTTCCTTTTTAATTGAAGTAAAAGCCCGCATTACGAGAAAATTCGTCTAAAAATTTGCACATAAAATGATAACAAATTGTTTCCAGCAAAAACAAAAAAAACAAAAAATGTCGGCGCTAGCAAGCATCGATGGTCGACACGACGACACCCAATTATTGACGGATACGATGTTCGATCCCACGCCACATAAACTCTCTCTCTCTCTCTCTCTCTCCCTCTCTTCGTGTCCCCATTTTTGCCTTGATATTAATTTGGTTTCACCGCCAACTTCTAATCTCTGCCACATGAATTCCAACCCTGCCCCGTTCCTCATTAATATGTGTGTCTATATATATATATATATATCATCTATGTATGATATAGATGAGTCTTAACTTACATTTAGTGTACATGGAATAAAATTTTAACCAAAAAAAATAAAAATTGATATGAAAACTTCATAAGTTTATGTTAATAGTCAAGTTTGATACATACGATTTTTATCTTTCATATTCATATAATTATTATTAGTTGATTTATATATAATATCTTGAAATGTTTAATACAAATTAATAATAAATATTAACAAAAAATATTATACTAAATTAATATCATTGGACATTAATCTACATGCGCTGCATGCATGATATATTTTAGATTAGTTTTTCTAGTTAAAAGAATTTCTAGATTATTCAACTAATGACATTATGAAATATGAACTATGTTATTGCTACTGAAGTGCTTATGTATATAAATATTCGAATTTGTTTGCATGCGGTTTAATAGTGAGACAACCCTTTGAGTAAAAAGCTGTAAATTTTGACATTCTGATTTAAATTAGAGTTTTCATACTTTTCCACTATTAACCTCCCAATTTAATTGAACTTTTTTCTATTTTGTTTTCTCTTATAAAAAAAAATTTAAATTTACAGTGGACCATTAATAAACTAAATATTTGAGTTAAAGTATCAGACACGTAATTTAGCAATAATTTAGCAATGATAAGTCATCACATTGAGATGAGCTTTCGATTTGCCGGACCATTCAATTTTAAAGTTACATTCATTTTCGTATAAAACCTATGGCCTTTTTGTTAATATTAATCGAGTTGAAAAATGTATGCATATATACATGGGTATATATATTTTTGTGTATGTATATACGCTCGTACTACATATACGTGTTATTAGCACATCCAAAAGCTTTAGGGTTTACAACTACCACATGAATTTTAATTATACATTTTATTTAGAATATAAATATAGATATAGATATAGATATAGATATAGATATAGAAGATATGTGCGATGTGGATGGAGATAGGAATTGGTCATTGGGGTTTTCATGATCATCACGGTGTGCCAGAGAGAAATATCAGAATTCAGAAAGTACCCTCTCTCTGCTTGCTGTTTATGGTGGGGAATTGAATAGCACTTCATGTCTTAGTTTGACATCTAGCTTGGAGACTGCCTTGTTGTTTTCTCCTTTTCCTTTTTTTGTTTTATGTTCTTCTATGTAAAGCACCAGAAAAAGTTACTCCCTCCTAGTCACAGCGCACACTGTGTATATACATATATACACACACACACACACACACATGTACATATAGTGACGTACATTACGTGAACCCTCTCATTAATGACCTCATCAATGATATCTATTTATAGACATATATTATAAAGTGCATGTATTTTACTTTTCTATCGTATATATATATGTAAGAGCAAGTATTGGAGTAGATTAATAATCTGTGTTCTTGCCAGGATTTGTGGGGACGGAATTTTGAAAGTTGAGTTAGAAATGTGTATTTAGAGAGAGGATAATCACATCAAAATTTTATTGATAGATGCAATCGATTTATGTATATAGCAACTGTTTCAAATATTTAGCAATAAAAAAATGACAACTTATATGTCACATGAGTTTATATTCAAAAATTGGGATTAGATTTGATATTTATAATATTTTTCTTGAAAGAATATATAAAACATTAAGGGTTAATGGTGTGTGACGCTAATATTATTGCACAAAGTTTTCTATTCATGAAAATTGCTACATCCTTAGGTAAACACCGATATATAAAATTATGTTGGTTTAGTTATATATCCATAAAGTTACATTACAATCAAATGACAAGGACATGAATCTATTAGAAAAATTACAAATATTACGCATGAAATAATGTCGGATATGAGAATAAATGTGTATATCCTCTTTTTTATGCCCAACATCTTTATCTCCATAATAAAGTACTCTTGGAAGTTGGAAGACATACCCATCACAAAAGGAGGGCATATCTTATTTCTTTCAACACGTTATAATAACTATATATATAAAAGTCACCAGTGCATACCCCAAAGTAGGGACACACAACGAAAATGAGTGCCCTCCTCCTCCCATCCTTGTTCCCACTCTCAGTCTCAAGCTCATAAAAGCCTTGAGAGCAATTAAAAAGTCATTTTAATACCGCCTCAAAAAATAAATAAATAAATAAATAAAAAGAACAACATAGTACGATTCCAAGTCCCTCCCCTTTTTTCGTTTCTGCTCCTCCTCCTCCTCCTCCTATAGCTTCTTCCTCAACCACACCAAAGTTGTAGTAGTACTACTTCTACTGAACAACACTTTACATAAATTCTAATTAGAAACGACATCATCAAAAAATGAGCCAGTGTGTTCCTAGTTGGGATCTAGATGACAGTCCTCCTGCCAGGCTTCCCTTTCGTTCCCGCTCCAATTCCATCGCTCCTGATGTCCCCTTGTACTCCTCTCTCTCGCTCTCTCTTTCTCTCTCCACCTTCTCTCTCTCTCTCTCTCTCTATACATACATACATACATACATATATATATGTATATTTGTATATAGGTATACAGATATACATTTATACTATGGAAATGAACTTGGGGTAATTATTATTGATATTGCAGGTTAGACTACGAGGTGGCAGAGCTGACATGGGAAAACGGGCAGATTGCCATGCACGGCTTAGGGCCGCCGCGCGTGCCAAACAAGCCCCTAGCCAACACCACCACTTCCACTACCACCACCACCACAAACTCCCACCCTTGCAAGTATTGGGAAAAGCCACGCGCCGGCGGAACACTCGAATCAATTGTCAACCAAGCCACCAGGTCCTCATTTTTCCCTCACAAACCTCCCCCCTCCGCCGCCGCCGCCGCAGATGAGTTACTCCCATGGTTCGACCACCACACCGCCGCCGCCACCGCCGCAGCCGCAGCCGCGAGCACTATTCCTGCCTGCAGCTTGGACGCCCAAGTCCCTTGCTCCCACCGGCCCGACCAGATCGACGTCGCCTCCTGCCGTCCCGCCGCCAGGTCCGGCGGGGCCTCCGTGAACGTCGGATCGTACACGCAGGTGGCGTCGTGCAGCGGCGCCGCCACGCAGGAGGAGAATAATGCGGCGACAGCGGCGCATATGAAACGCGCCGGGGTGGCGCGTGTGCCTCCAACGCCGGAGTGGAGTGGGCGGCCGGACCCGAGCGTGAGCGGCACGAGCGCGAGCCTCCACCATATGAGGATGGATCAGTACTCGTGCGAGAGGGATTTCGGCGTTGGGTTCGCTTCCACTTCGCTTGGGTCGCCGGAGAATGCCAGCTCCGCCAAACCCTCTACCAAGGCCGTCACAGCCACCGCCACCGCCACCGCCACCGCCACCGCCACCGCCACTGCCGCCGACGACCATGACTCTGTCTGTCATAGTAGACTTCATCAGGCAAGTGTTAGAAATAAAACGTGTTAATAATTTTTTTGGTGAATAAAACGTATTATTAATATACTTTAATTTGTTTAGTATTAGTTAGTGCTATAAATTTCAAACATTTTTTTGTTGTTGTTGTGGTTTTTTTTTTTTTTTTTTTTTTGTTTTCTTGACTCATTTTGTCGCATGTTTATATAATTTGATAGTATAGATTTTTTTTTGTTGTTGTTGCTGAAATTGTAATTTAGTGATATTAATTATGTTGTTTTATTAATTATATAATAAAGAGGGAGTCAGGTGATGAGGAAGAGGAAGAGGAGGACAAAAAGAAAGGGAATGGAAAATCCTCAATTTCAACTAAAAGGAGTAGAGCTGCTGCAATACATAACCAGTCTGAACGAGTATGCTCTCTCTCTCTCTCTCTCTCTATATATATATATATATATAGATAGATATATGTACATAAATATACTTATATATATACATGCATATGAAGATTGAATTAAATATTTGATTAGGTAGTCCCCTTTTTAGAATAATTTTATGTTGGATTGCTTTCAACTTTCAAGACTATTTATGAGTTAAAGTTTGGAACTTTTAATTTTGTGTGGATAAATGATGCAAGTTTTTTTTTATTTCTTTTTGAATTTTTTTTATAACTTTACCATAATTGTATTGGAATCAAATTATGTTAATTTCACAATAAAGAGTAATTTTGACAGAAACTAGTGTTTAATCATTTAGAAACACACACTAATAGAGTTTTTTTTTTTTTTTTTTGTCCATCTCATAGAAAATTAATTAATCTTCTTCCTTCTTCTTTTTTTTTTTTTTGGTATTTTGTTTTTTGTTTAATTTTTTTGGAGAGGGTTTTTTTCCCCCTATGCATGATGATGTCTCTTTCCCCGTTATTATTACAAATTTTGGAATTATTATGACAGATTTATCATTGGAAATTTACTTGTGTTTTGGTCTTATTAGAAAAGGAGAGATAAGATCAACCAAAGGATGAAGACGCTGCAGAAGCTGGTCCCAAATTCCAGCAAGGTATGAATATGATGGGATATTCTAATCCAACATTTATTTTGAGAGCTTATTAATTTATATAAACATATATACACACACACACACACACACATGTATATTACTTGCTTTACGCATTTAAGCTTTTTGATTTTAATATGTGATATATAGAGATAAGAAAAAGGTTTATGCGTTTACTTTTTTTTTTTTCTCCCTTTGGTGGAAAAGGGATAAAGTATAATTTTATATTGGTACTCAAACTTCACTTTTCTTCACATATACCTTAATATATTCGGTGATGGTTACCAAGAGAAAGAAGTGGATATTACTTTAAAAAAATTCAGATGTATCCAAAGAGAAGCCTGAGTTTGACATGTTTTATATATACATATATACATACACACGCACAGATTCCATTCATTTTTTTTTAATTTTAAAGAAAATTAAAAATAATAAATTAAGAGACAATGATTGACACATATATGTATGTATAGGCGTGGTCCAAACTCGTTTTCTTTTTCATACAAATTGCTTGTGGGTATTTTGGCAATGGCCCAGAGATCCTAGTCCACATATATACCCATTTCTTGCTCTGAGGTACCAAATTGATTGGAGATTGTTAGGTATGGAGACAACTACCAGCAGCTTCCACATAAATGTTTTATCCTCCTTCCAAGTTGTAGGGCCTAAATAGTAATTACACTACTATAAATACAACCTATCTATATATATGTATGCATGTGAATGTATATATATATATATATATATATGTGTGTGTGTGTGCTTTTTTCTGCAACTTGTAAAAGTAAGATTTTGATGTGTCAAAAGGAAAGGATAAGAATTTCACAGCACCAATTATTCACCTTTGTTGTTGCTTAGCTTGAGAGAGTACCTAGCTAGATCCCTTGATAGTGGCTCAGGCTTCTCCTCTTATATGCATCGCATATTGCTTTGTACTTTTTAGTTCTAGTAATAATAGGACAAAACACGTACGGTAAGTCTATATATGCAAAAAGATACAAAGACAAGAAAAACTACATTTTTTTTTTTTTTTCCTTTCTTTCTTTTTGTTTTTGTTAAAACATAGTAAAACTACTTGTAAACTAGTGAACTCATACTAATATAATGATGGAAAAAGACCATGAAACGTTAGTCCTTTTGATCGTCGTTCTGAGACTGCTAATTTGAATGTTCGAATATGGAATCAACATAGTTTCTAGAATAATTAGAATATATGTTATTAAGGTATTTAGTTATATTATATTCTTGATTTGCAGACCGATAAAGCTTCAATGTTGGACGAAGTGATTGACTATTTGAAACAATTGCAAGCTCAAGTACAAATGATGAGTAGAATGAACATGCCAGCCATGATGTTGCCAGTGGCCATGCAACAACAACTACAGTTGTCCATGATGAGCCCTATGGGCATGGGGATTGGCATGGGCATGGACATGAACACCATGGCCCGGCCCAACATACCCGGCATCTCGCCTGCCGTCCTCCACCCGAACCCGTTCATGTCGATGGCTTCATGGGATGGCTCGGCCCCCGCCGATGGCCGGTTACAACCCCAAATGGCGGCAGTGATTCCGGACCCCTTATCCCAATTCTTATTTGCATGCCAATCACAGGTTTGTGTATACAGTGACGGAGCCACGTGAAAATATGAGTGGGGTTTTTTTTTTTTTAAAAAAAATTAAATGCTTTTGTTTCTTAAAGCTTTTCTAAAATTCCAACTCCATTGTCGAACCATTTATAATTAGTTAACATTTGAACGGGTGATTATGGAAATTAGCGCTAATAAATCCTCATTTTGTTATAGCAGCCTATGACGACGGAGGCTTATAGTAGGATGGCCGCCATGTATCAGCAGCTTCATCAACCTCCAGCTTCAAGTTCCAAGAGCTAATTAATCAGCTTCATTAATTAATTCATGTTTGTTAATTAATTATTTTCCTACATAAAATTTAGCAAAGGCCATAGACGAAATTCCTTTTGGGATGCAAAAAGATGATCATTAGGATTATGTGTTGCGAAATTGTTACTTTTGGCGGGAATAATTTATGTCTACTTTTGGCTATGGTCGATCATATGCCTCTTTTTGGGGTGTCAAGAAACTAAATATATATTTATCTATATATATATATATATATATGGTCCATTTTTGTTCAATTTTAAGCAGCTTGTACACTTCTATGGCATATCGAGTTTGTACCCCCAAAAATTTTTTTTTTCCCCTTCATTTTTTGGGTGTAATTATGTTCATAATTGACTTCTTTGAACTAATAAAATTTAGCTATATATGCTAAGTAGATTATGATGCAAAAAACAAAAAGGTTTATGATTATAGCATACACAATAGCAAAAAACAAAAAGGTTTATGATGCTCTATAGATCTCTCTCTCTCTCTCTTTTTTCCCTCTCTTGCATTTTGACATGAATAATATGGGAAATTATAAGTTAATATGGGACATTACTTAGTGGATGCTTTCTGCTCAATAATTATGACTCAAATAATTTTCACAATTAATTATTTGACTTGAATTAAGTATCTAAATATGATCTTTCTTTAGCCAATGAAACAAAAGTATGTTTGATCTGCAATTGTGACCACAAAAATTCTTGTTCGTATATGTATGTATATTTGGATTTTTCTGCAAAAATTATATTACGTACTTGGCTGATTTTCAAATAATTACACCACTATAGGAACATCAGTCACTACATATATATATATATATATATATATATATATATATCCAAAAATTGCATGACTTAGCCGTCCATAAGACAGTGGACGATGACCGAAGAGTGACAATTTATAACGTGCACTGTCTACTTAAAGGGGAACATATCTATGATCACCACACAATTAACTAATTAAAGGGTCTAATTGATATCTATCTCTCTTTTCTCCCCTTTACGGTATGATTATGACTTAATATAAAAAATTATGGTACTTTCTGATTAAGACTTTTAAACTACATAAATAAGGGAACTAACTTTCATACTTCAATCCCCTAATTCACTAGTGGAAAACTAATTCGTGACGGTTTTTAACCGCTATCAAATATGAAGTGATCGTCGTATGTTACAGATTTATACTGTCATCTAGTTACGTGAAATGTAATATAAGCTCAAAAAGGACACTTTTAGCGGAGGAAAAATCGTAGTTAAAATTTTTTAAAAATAAAATAAAGTTTTAACCAAAAATTATGTCCTTGTTCAAGCAACAATTTATTTATATATTATTCACAAATTTGAACAAAAAAAAAAAAGAACTATAATATTCATCACAACACGATGCAAATAAAAATTGTATAATAAAAACAAAAATCCTCATCATAATCATTCATCAATATAAATATTCACAAAAATGGTTTTTTTTTTTTTAATTTTCTTTTAAGAAACAGAGGAGGGATAGAATTAGGGAGTTTGAAGTTTTATTTTTGTTTTTATTTTTTTAGAGAATAAGAGAGTTCTCGGGATTATAGAAATGATGACAAAGTTTTAAATTTTGATAAAAAAGTTATTAAAGTTTTAAATTTTTATAGAAATGATGAAAAAGTTTTAAATTTTGAGTAGAAAAATAAGCGAGAAAAGTCTGCAATATTCTTAAAAAATGAATTTGGATGTTTAATGTCGGTTTTCAGAAACCGTCATCAAATTTTCAAACTACGGAAATTCTTCATGCCGCCTCTTTTCGTTTACAGTAGACAATAATTTTCAGGAAACCATCGTTTAATCTCCCTTCTTACATAGTAGTGATTCTTTGTAATAATTTAATTGGGAGCTTTCAATGGTAAGGAATCCTTACTACGTTTCATACTCTTAAATTTAATCTTAGTTATAATAAAATAAAATAAAAAAAGTATGTAAAGTTGACAAAATCTGACTCAAATATGACAGTTAAAAACGGAATATCAAAATTTTCATAATAATCTATGTAGAATTCTCAATTTGTGATTTGTGCTTGTTTTTAATTGATATTATGTTTATACAGATAAGCCTCAAGCTATCATATCTTTGCTTTCTATCATAGAGGAAGCAAAAACCGACCATAAATAGTGTAACCAGGTCTTATTTTGTGCAGTCTAGCGTTCCATGCGTCTAAGCTAAAATGTAAAGAGATGAGACCAAAGCACGCGTACCCAAAAGCAGATTACTTTTTTCTTGTAGAACACAGATCTCTTGGCTGCTTATTGTCAAACCATATATAGTAAGTTTATGAACTAATTGATTAACGACCGTAAACAATTGTTAAAAAAAAAAAAAAAAAAAAAAGGTCAATTATTGAGTGTCAAATCATTTTTTCCCCACTTTAATCATAGACAAGAGGCCAACATATTTGAAACCAGTTCTGGTGTTGGTATACATCAACTTTTTAATTTGCTTATCGATATATATTATTATTTTCACCGTTAGAATAATTTTTTAACAATATAATATATAAATATTTATCATGATTAATATTAACGGCGCGATACATAAAATTGATTTCAATTATCCTTAAGACTGTTAAAAAATTGATACTAAAATAATAGTAATGTGAATGTGAATTTCTTATTGTTAAAATTTTTCTTAAAAAAAAAAAAAAAAACTTTCATTTAGCTTGGATGTGAATGTGATGGTTAGCCATTTCACTTGTGTGTCTAGCTATTCAGAAATAATAGTAATTAAAAAAAAAAAAAAAGATAAAAAGGAGGAAGTTTCATATTAATGATTGGAGAAGGAAGAAAACGCTTGGACAACGAGAAAACCACGCGCTCTTTGTTGAAAATCTAGGCCCTTTAGAATCGTAGGAAATCTTCTTCTTTTGGACTCATTAGACCAAAAAGAATAAAATTAAAAATAAAAATAGAACAATAATAACCTTGTCGTTGTGAAATTGGATTGAACTGACGTGGACAATTTAATTGAACCCACTGTTGTAGATTTGCTAATACCTCCACTTTTTTCTTAGCAAACATTGATATTTACAAGTTTGCTTTTCCGTGTGTGTGTTTGTGTATGTGTACGTTTTTTTTTTTTATTAGTTTTTTGACAGTCTATTCTAATATAATCATTTTTGACAATATAATATATTAGAATCTCATTAAATCTGTAAAACTTCATAAATAAATGACAATTTTAATGGATTTTTTAAACGTCACCCATTTTTTTTCCTCGTTTGTTTTATTTATTTATTTTTCTTTTCTTTTCTTTTTTTGAAATGATTTATTTTCTTTTCTAGAATATACATTTGCAATTATCATCAATATTTGGAATGCGATTGAGTTAACAAGGAGTCTTTTCCTTGTAAAGGTTGTTTGCGGATGGCAATGGCCCATAGTTCAACAAAGGATAACATATATATACATACACATACACACATGTACAGATATATTAATTGGGTCCTGCTACTTCAAAACAAGATGCCAAAAATATCATAATTTACTATTGCAGTTTCACTTCTTTTTTTTTTTTTGGTAAATTATATATTTATTTTTAGAAACTATATATACCTATCCTCTCCGCATTTGAACTTCTAGTTTTGATGTTTAACATTTATCGCATAAAAAATTGAAGAAAAAAAGTATTTGAGAATTACCCTTCTTAGGCTTTCAATGTGCCTACGAGAGCGAGGGACCTAACCTTGCTAGCATGAGCCTTGCATTGGGTTTGCGTAAGGAAGATTGCCTTGTAGGCTCGAGACTTGTGTCGGATCTATACGTGAGAGGTTGTCTTGTGTCATGATGATGTAAAATTTGAGACTTGTAAAAGATTGAGTTTTTATCTTAAAATGTCAATCTATTAAATGAAGTGATCCAATATCCTTATATATCTATCATTGTTGTTGTGTCTTTACGATGTCAGACTCGAGTTCTTTTAACCTGTAACACATCCCTGTAAGATAGTGTTCTCTTTGGAGTCACCAATCTTGTATTGAATGGATCGGACCGCTCATTTAAGCTTGTTAGGCTCTGATACCATGTGAAATTTGAGACTTTTATGGAATTGAGCTTCCATCTTAAAAGGTTAATTTGTTAAGTGTAGTGGACTAATACCCTTAAATGTCTATCATTATTGTTGTATTTTTACGGTGTGGGACTCGGATTTTTTTTCCTACTCTTGTCAGGTGATGCCTGAAGTGTAGCAATAGTCTCTCATGAGGCAGCAATATCGCTCGAGACAACAATAATAAAAACACCATATTCTCTACACGATAAATTGGAACATTGTTGATTTTGACATTCGACTGCGCGATGACCGACTCTGGGGAGTTGTTTGGTTCCTCTGCTAAGTTGTTCCTACTAAGAATTTGAGTCTAATCCAACTCAAATTTGTAGAAATGGTACAATATTGAAATCAATATTTAAAAAATCTGAAGAATCTGTATGTAGTTTCCAAAAAAAAAAAAAAAAAAAAGGAACTATTGCATGAAGTAATTATAAAAGTAAATTATGTGATTTTCTAAATAAGAAATGTCATCTGAACAAAAAAAGATGTCAGCAATTGAGCATCGGGAAATGATAATAATAACATATTTTATAGGTACTTTTGAAATTTATAATAGGTTTTTTAAATGAAGATAAACTATAGCGTATATTTTCTAGTAAATCATTGGACTTTCGGGAAAATCTTTAGATTTTCTTAGATTTTCTATAAAATAATGGATTTATGGTTAAATTTTAATAAAAAATTTATGCTCATAGTTTCATGTTGAATAGAGAAAGAGAGAGAAGTACTGAGATAGAGAGAGGAGAAGGAGGAGGAAAGAGAAGGGGATTTTTTTCATATTGTGTTAATCGTTATAAAACTGATTATACTATTTATTACTAAGTTTAAAATTTTATGCTATAATTTACTATAATTCTTTTCAAAAATATTATTTTGCTTTTTCTCCTTTGAACACAGTTTTATCAGCATCATCGTTGACCGAAAAAAATACATTCTCAGTTATTTCCTTTTATTTTTTCCCCTTTTTGATTTGTTGATTAAACCATGCGTAGGATTAGCTTGATCAGCCTCAACTTGGTCGGAAGGAGAGTGAGAATAATAAACTGAAAATCGAAATTTTAGCCCCAAAAAAAAAAAAAAAAAACTGAAAATCGAAAGAAAAAAGGAAGGCACAGCATGAAAGTGGTATATATATCTTTTCCTACTTCGGTTGATGCAATTGAAAAACGAAAAAAAAAAGAAAAAAAGAAAAAAGAGAGAGAAAAGGATTTCTTATCGATGTTCTTTCACTCTTTTTTAAAGGAGAGAGTGAAAAGAAAGGAATGTCTTTTTTTTTTTAAGAAAAAAAAAAAGCGAGAGAATTCTGATGTTACCAAAAAAAAAAAAAAAAACTTGTTGGCAAGGTTCAGTGGAAATAAAAATTATGTTATTTTTTTCTCCTTAAATTTAAACATGATTTTTATCAATTATATTGTCTACAAAAAAATGCATTATTGTTAAGGTTAGTATAAAATAATTGGGAAAAAAAAAAAGAGAAAAATTAGGAACTACCATGAATAAGGCTTCCGAAGGAATAAACACATACACACACACACACACACATATATATATATCTACATACACACACACGCACACTTGAAATGAGTCTTTTAAAATTGTCCAGAATAGATGAAAAGTGAAAATTAAGCTTATACGACCTTCAAAAATCGTTTCTGCAAGAGAGGCAAGAGATTCAATCGATTTTGAACTCAATTGACTAATGGAATTTTCCAAACTTAACTATGATCAATTTCGACTTAGCCTTGATCAAAGATTTTGTCCTGTCAATTACTATAGAGCATTAAATTTATGATTGTCTGAAATAAGGACGTGTACATATTTTTCAAATAAAATTAGATCGGATTCAGTCAGTGGACCTTTATTGATATTTCTTTCACAGAGATAAAATGTAATGTTGGACGGCATTTATGGACAGATAACAAACATGATGATAGAAAAGATGCCCTAGGCTGCCTTAGGCTTAGGACCAGTCATTGGCAACTCTTAGATAGTCATTTTCAAGATTTTATTAGATACTATATATTTACATGCCAAAAGTTCTATAGTCACTAGGACGGGCATATTTTTGGGCTAAAAGGGGTATGTGATTTATACGTGCAATCCCTTTTAGTTCTCTTTTGGAATAAGTTGGAAAAAGTTTTAAAAGTGCGATGTTATATTTCTTAGAATTATATATCAAATTTCTTTTTGTAAAAATTAAATGATTATTCTAGATTTATTTGCAAAATGATGTATGGTAAATGATATTTCATTATTTCAATTTTATTAATTTAATAAAACTTGTTTTCACTTCTAATAAAGAAAGATGAATTACAATTTGGTTATAAGTAATAAGTAGTTTCACTGGCAGTATTCTAATAATTGAACACAAAATCAGAAATGAAAAGTGGGAGGATTTTACGTTATTTTAAAAAATTAAAAATTAATGAAACTGCATTTTTGTTTTTTTTGTCCACTTTCTAATTCTTCGATGTTCCTATATGAACGAAAGGTGAATTGTATTTTTGTCATGTTAAGAAGAATTTTAAACCATTCATGGAAAAATAGCTCGGGTAAATAGCTAGACTTTAAAATTGTTGCTTAGTCTAATTGACACTCGGCTAAAATATCAATTTCGTCATGTGAAGATTTTTATTTGCTCATTTATTTATTTTCCCTAATTCACAATGAGATTTTTTTTTCCTTGGAATAAAGGAGAATATTGTTGTTTTAGTTATTATTATAACGAATTGTAAGCACGATGAATAAGAAAAAAAAATCCTGAGAAATTGTAGTACATAGAACTTTTACGAAAATAATTTAAGTGAATAACAAGATGTTAGGTAAAAAGCACTTAAATGAAAATTTTACTTGGTAAATAGTAAATTTATTAAGTAAATAACGTATTTACAAGACATAAATAAATCATTTACTTAATAATTAAATTTATTATTTACTGTTATTTACTTTCCAAATTTTAAAAACATGTTATATTTACTTTAATTATTTCTAAAAACTAGTATTTATTTCCCTCTCTAAAAAATCATGCAGGCTTCAAATGGGGTGGATCACAACATAGGTTGGAGGTCCAATATTCAAAAAGGCTTATGCCCCAGCATTTATTGTTTACTGGACACAAGTTTAGCAATGGGCCCAAGTCCAAATGATGTTACAAATAATTAGGTCCCGCAAAGTGAAATCATGAACACTAATCACAATGCTAATGATGTTAAAATACAAGGTCACTCAACTCTCAATAATGACCGAATCTACTAATAAAATCAAATGATATTCAAAGAGAAAAACATATACCAATTTTTGATAATAAGATACCGAATAGACACACTAAATTTCGAGCATATATATAACTTTTTTAACACCACTTCCACTATCGACTAACGCTTCTGATTGATCAAGAACAAAAAAAAAAAAAAAAAAAAAAGCACTAAGGCCGTTCACTACACTGTATACCAAAAAAAAAAAAAAATTTCTAGCAATGAAACGAAGATCACAACTAGATCATGTCTTAAAGGATAATTATTTTACAAAACAGACAAGCTAAGCACAAAATAAACAAACGATAAACCCAATGCATCACCAGCATAAGCATCCGGCAAATGATGTTTTCCAAAAGCACCCCACAAAAATGGTAAATTAAATTACTAATCATGTAAAGTGGTATTCATAAAACTCCAAGTTTTATTATTATTATTATTTTTTTTTTTTGGGATAAGTCACCCAAGATTTGTTTTGCGTGAGTGAAACTGTGGTTTCCTATTTTCTCCTTTTATTTGTAATTTTTTTGAGTGAAAAAATCCACGATTTTCAATGCAAAGTGTCGGTTGCTGATCCTGTGTACTTGATGTTTATAACACAAAAAAACAGAATCTCAATAATTGTAGAGATATTTTTTTGCTGCTCCAAATCTGCGTAGATATCCTGCTTGGGCCCTTTACATTTCTTTTTATATAGTTCATTTGTACATTAGAAATAATCAATTTTTGGAAATGAGATGTGGAATTTTCTTAAAGGAAGCGTTATGCATGGTCTCGTAATAAATGAATGGTCTCATTTTGTTTGGTTAATGACAAGAACAATGCTAGAGATGAGATAATAACGACAACACACTAATAAAAAAAAAATTCACGATATAAAATTCGTAGATAAAATTTATTATTTATTGATTGTGATGCTTCATAAAAGCAATACTTCCAAACATTTTTTTTAATGACATAGTATGACATTATGAATAATATATGGTAGTAAAAAATATGACAACTGTGTGTATTTTTTTTAGGTGGATTATTAGTCGAATTTAGACTTCAAAACTGCTAATTAACCAAACCATCCACTAAAAAAAACTTTAAAAAACCAATCAAAACCAATTAATGAATCAAAAATAGTAAATGGTTTGGTTCGATTTGATTTGGATCGGTCAGTTTTTGTAATTTAACAGATTTTTTCTTTTAACGCCTCTACCTGGATTTTTTTGGTTCTTTATTTTTGTCTAAAAGTGTTTCCAAGTTTCTTTCAAGGAATTTATATAGATCTCACACTACGACATTGATGACCATATGCTTAAGATGCACAAATGCCTTCTAATCTATTTTGTTTTGATACAAATGACCTCAGAAAAGCACAATATACACTTGTGCATTTCCTCTCATAGAAACTTAAAAAAAAAAATGTTTATGCTTTTTTAAGCTCCTCATTTGTATCATTTTTTTATGAAATTATTCGTAAGTTGCTTCATTTAAAGTTGACGTTCAAAATATATAATTCCAAAAATATTCTCAATCATAAAAAAGTTTCAAGTGTAATCAGTGGCAGTGCCAGAAATTTTTTCAGGAGGGTGTGAGTTAAACTAAATTTTAAACTAAAAAATTGTTTGACTTTATAATCTTCTTTTCGTCTTATGTAAACTTTATAATCTAAAATAATAAATTTTAAAAAGTCTAAAATACAAATTTAATAATGTAATTGATTTTTTATTTATTTGAGATTTTAAATGTGAAATAATATGTATTTATAAATCAATTATTGGGGCATAATAAACTATAGGAGTCCATTGGACCGGGCAGCTGCCCCCTGGGTCCAGTGTGGCTTCGCCACTAACTGTAATGTTGTGTTTAGTCCGTGACAATTAACTTTTCGTTTCAAAGCGTTAATGCAATGTTATGTCCGTGAAAAGCTATTATTTTTTTCTTTCTTCTTTTTTCTTTTTAAATAATTTTTTAACAGAAAAGTAGTACTGCAGGTGCTGGCCAGAGCCTGCAGCGGTGTATGAACAAGTTGTCGCAAACAAAAGATATTTAATTGAGCCTTCTTAAAAGGTCCTTAGCCCATTGCACGTGTATTATATAGCCACACTAGTCACTAGTAAACTGCTTTAAGTACCGATTTTGGAAATCTCGAGGCAAGAGTCATCGTTTGGACAAAGAGGTCTGTTATTGATTCGTTTCACAGAGTTTTTTCTTTTATTTTTATCCGTTAAATAATATAAGTTAAAAATTATGACTTTCCACTAGATATTTGAAATCACATTTTGAAAAAGTTTAATGGGTTAAAATAATTTTTCTAAAGAGTTAAATACTCTTCTATCAAATCATATAAATACCTTAAAAAAACAACTTTTAAAAACTTCTGTCAAACAATTTATTAAAATAAAATTACCTGATAAAATATGAAAAACTATTGTGATTATGTTTTTAATGATATGATAGATTGTGTCAATTTTACATATATTTTAATCTTAATACGATTTTAACTGGATCTAATATTTAAGAACATAGATGATCAATATAGATATGGTAATATATATATACACACACACCAACCCTGCATTGACCTACTAACCATGAATGCTCCTTCCTTTCTCCCATGCCCCTTTGCCCTTCAACCAACTGTCGGCGAGATTTTAAAAAGGCAATTCTCTATAGCGATGTGAGAAGACAGAGAGAGAGAGAGAAACAAGATTTTTTTTGTTTTTGTTTTGTTTTGTGTATGTGTGTAGTAGTATTATACAATGAGAAAGCTTAGCTGTTTGTCTGTACTTTGGCTGTACAAAGTAGGAGGCACACATATCCACAGTTTTTTATTTTTTTTTCCAATCTTCAGCTTTCCTCTCACCTTCCATATGTCCCAAACCAATGTCATTTCCCTCTTTCTTTTATCTCCCACCATCTTGTATATAAAGCCCTTCTCATCAAAACCTCTCATTTATCAAAACCCATCAACATTTTCTTGATATCTCTCTCCTATATCCTTTCTTTCACAATATTTGTTTTCTTAGTGCTTAAAAAAAAAAAAAAAAAATGGCTACTACTAGTTCTTCTTCTTCTTCCATTTCAAATGTTGTGATTTCTCCGAGAAAACTTCGATCCGATTTGTATTCATATTCTTACCAAGATGATTCCAATATCCCACTAGTGGTTAGTGTTTTGGCTTCTCTTATAGAGAGAAGCATGGCTAGGAACCAAAGGATTGTGAAGAATAGTGGGAGCAAATTATGGTACTTGTCCACTGACACTAGGACTCGGATTTTCGATTGCCATGAGACCCCGGACATGACAATTCAGTCCTATTTGGAGAGGATTTTCAGATACACAAGAGCAGGGCCTTCCGTTTATGTCGTCGCTTATGTCTACATCGATCGCTTCTGCCAAACGAATCCTTGGTTTAGGATCAATCCCAGAAATGTTCATAGACTTCTCATTACTACAATCATGGTGGCTTCCAAATATGTTGAAGACATGTGAGTCTATCTCTATCTCTCTCTGTACACGTTTTTCTAGGCTAGTATGGATTTATCGTTAGGTCAAACAGTTATCATAATTATGTCACATGTGAATCGACTATATATATATATATATATATACACACACTTTAAGGCTTAATTTAGTTGTTAAATTGTGATAATGCAGGAATTACAGAAATTCATACTTTGCAAGAGTTGGGGGGTTAACAACAAATGAATTGAACAAGTTGGAGGTGGAGTTTTTGTTCTTGATGGGTTTCAAGTTACATGTGAATGTGAGTGTGTTTGAGAGCTATTGTAGTCATTTGGAAAGAGAAGTTAGCATTGGAGGAGGTTACCACATAGAGAGGACATTAAGATGTGCAGAGGAAATCAAATCCAGGCAAAGTCATGACGAAGGAAGATATTATAATAACATTCAAATTGCTCGTCTTATGCTTTAATATTTTACTGGTCATGTGAACTATATTTATTTATTTTTTTCTTTTCTTTTGCCTTTTGGGGTACCCTTTTTTTTTTTTTTTTTTTTTTTAAACCATTTATATATAATGGTGCTGTAATTTTGATGTACAGATTTGAGGTGTATAAAATAGTTGAGGCTTGAAAGCTTGTTGAAGGGTACAAGGACTTTGGGTTTTCTTTTTGTCTTTTTTTTTTTAAAATAAATTTTTTTAGGATATAAGGATCTTGGTTGATATAGCTAGTGAAATGAGATAAAAATGTGTGGGTTCTTTTTTTTTTTTTTTTTTTTTTTTTTTTCCGGCTAAGAGATGTTGGTTCTTGACTATGTTAATGAAAGAAATGCTATCATTTTGTTCAGAAGCTTTTTGTTGAAATTTCAAATTCTATTTCAAAATTTACTTTTGAGGATGAGTTGCCTTGCCACTCCTTATGTGTCCCTGTTCCAGTTCAGCCAAATAATTATGAGTTAAATTGTACCTTTTCTTTCAATAAATGTTAAAGGTTGCGCCTCAAATAGAGTTATATATAAATATATAGGTAAGGTCTTGTGTTTCACAATCATATTAATTCGATAATATAATATAAAATTAAGAATATGTAATATTGAGATTATAAATATAGAGTATTTTGTGTGATACATGTTATGTTTAAAAAATAATTTCAAATAATACCCTATTATAAATAAAATTATATAAAATACTTATATCAAAATAAAAATTTATATTTTTCCGATTAATACGATCACTCAATAAGGGGAAATATATATATATATATATATATATATATTAACGATCTACATTTTGGAAAGAGCAACCCCTGAGTACCATGTATTGATTATCTTGTGAGAAACGGTGAATTATATTATACAAGACATGTGTCTTGATTCGAAAATTTTCACAAAAATATTCTCACTAATTTTATTGAGCTCGGTTCGTACATATAATTACTAGTTATATTAATCAATTGAAATATTATTTAATTTTTGTTACGATATCTCTTTCTTTTTCCTTTTTCTTTAAATTGGTTGCTAAAAGTCGAATATTCAGACAAAAAAAAGGTGGAATATATGATTGAAATAATGAAAGGGGCAAACTTTGATTTCATCAACATAACTTTTGGTTACTAAAGCAGGCCAAAGTGAAGGCCTGCATCAATCAACCTACACTTTTCATTCTTAATTATTTTAATTTTTGTTCTGTACTTTGTGTTGTTTTGAGCACCATAAATAAGGTTTCTTTGGTGAAAGAAAAAGTTTCTTAGAAAAAAAAAAAAAAACAAGAAGTCTGCAATAACATACTAAATATCTACATATTCATCTCTCTTTAGCAGAACAGAAAAAAAAAATGTAAATATATTCCTCATAATTACATGATAATATTTAATAAAAAAGTTAGGAAGTTCCATCTGTAAATCAATTAATCACATGATTAGAGCATAGAATTGGTACAATATATATTTGACCTTCCTTTGATCATATTTATTTATTCTCTCGCACGTAGCATTAATTAATGAAACCATTTATATTTCTGATAAAACACACATGATAATTAATATTAGCACGCCAAAACCTGCGCATATAGGATCCAGACAGAATATATTATAATGTAATCCCAACAAACGACAAATCCCAAAAGGAAAGAGGAGAGGAAGAAGAGAAATTGAGATAATTAAGTAATATATAAGAGGACAAATTGTTCATAGGAAGCTAAGTGGGAATCTTCTAATCTCTAATACTAGCTCTAACTCAAATTCTTTAGTACTAATTTATATGATACGTGAGTTATCATTATTTTATTGATAAGTCTTTAAACTTAACAGATGTATCTATTAGTAAAAGGCTGACAAGTCACCATCATGTGAGTTGATATTAAAAAATTAGGATATGAATTGACGTTTTCAGAATTACTCATTTAGAAAAGGGAAAAAGAAAAAGAAAAAACGACACTATTGGCTAGTTTATGTCATAACCAAAAATTCAGTGTCCAACATGTTGTCTTTTTGGTTACTTTTGATTAGTCACTAACCCCCCTAATGCACCTCAAGACACGCACCTAACGCATTATTAAAATTAAGGGAATTAATTGACGGGACATTCATTCACTAAAATAAATAAATTAATTAAAAGTTGATGCTAAGTTCACTCATAAAAAATTGATGTCGCACGATTGGACATTTCTTTCTGGTAGGTACAAGATGAGTGTCTTCAGCTCGTTTTTATTTTAGTTTTTGTTAACAACTTTTGCTAGCTAGTTATCACAACTTGTTGTTGTGCTAGCTGTGAATTTGTTGGATGATTAAGGGGCTAGTTTTTAACAAATAAAATGAGTTTATTTTCACCCACATTTTCCCACTCAGGATTTCATGGCATATCATTATTACTAGTACTGTACCTATTAGTTATTTTTCACTCCTTATCCTTTCTAATATGTAATGAATGTGGTTAAAAAAAAAAAAACATTAAATTCATTAGTAGGGAGAAAAAAAAAAAATTCTATTACACATTTGACTCTAGATTTTTTATCGGAAATTTTCAGATTTATATACTGATGTTTTCAATTATATATGATTGTAATATTATCTTACGTTAAAAAAAAAAATGATGAATAATACTTTATAAGAGAGTGCACTCTCAAAAATAGTTATCCTCCTTTCATTCACAAATCTTTCCATGACCACTAAGGTGGTAGTTTACTGGCATTGGACTTACTCCTAAATGATTTGGTAGATGTACGAATTTAGTCTCATGTTTGAATCGTATAATAACAATGATTGGGTTAACTTTCTTTGTTTTCAAGTTACTTGCTTGGTTTTCTATGTAAATAACAATGGCTCAATTCGAATACTTCTCAACTTCTGGGGCTTCTTCTGGCGCTTTTATAGTCATGCTCAAAACAGATAGTTATTGCTGATTGCCTCATCCCACACTTTTGATTATAAAGAGAGAGAGAGAAAAAAATTCAATGTGTTACAATGCAAGCTGAATAATATAGTACCCATTGAAACATGCTTTCAAATTTTTTTTTGGTTTTTCATACCTCTAACAATGTAAATTAAAAGCTCTTACATTAGTTTGACAAAACCCAACTGCGAATTGGATATATATATAATATATATATATATATATATATATATATAAAGATAATTCGTGGTATTTAGGGACCAGTTGGCACCTATCTTTTGTCTAGATCATATACTTTGAGAAAAACACAAGTCATGATCAGAGTTATTTCATACGTTCCTTCGTCTACATCTTAGTGATCCTTTGACAAAACAACCAGTTTATGAGGCAGATTCCATTTCCATTAAAAAAAAAAAAGAAAAGAAAAGAAAAAAAAAAGAAGCTCAACCCCTTTACTTTGCTTTAATTAATTTCTTCATTGGACAAAAAAGAAAGCCACACACTTACCATTATTAAGTCAAAAGATGCCACGGTTGGTAAAAGGAACAATCCTGTCAAGCAGTTGTTGTTGTTGATGAGGTTGATGTACGTATGGCTCTCTCTCTCTCTCTCTCTCTCTATATATATATATATATATATATTTATATCTATATATATGTGAGTGTATTACTTAAATAAAATATTTATTGAAAAATATAAGATTTAACATAATAGGACCCCCTGATTTGAGTCAGGGACGGAGTCAGAAATATATTCCAGTCAGAGTGTACACAAATTTTTTTTCAAGATAAAATAAATTTTAATTGGGGTTATGTGAGAATTTTTAATTTTAGTGGGTTTATGTGAAAATTTTTAGTTTTAGTGAGGAAAAACAGTAAAATTATAAACATAAAATTAATTTTAATAGGGATTATGTGAGAATTATTTGTTTTTAATAGAGGTAAAGTGAAGACTATATGAAAAATTTTTATTTTTAACGAGGACAAATTATAAAAATTAAAAAGTTTTTGGGGTAAATTTGAAAGAATAAAAACTTTCAATGGGGGCGATAGCCCTCCTCATCCCCACCTTACTCCGCCACTGATTTGAGTGATTTAAGCATGGTTGTTCCAACGAGCCATTCCTTTAATATGCGTCTCTTGTTTCAATTAAACCAAATAATTGATCTAATTCCATCCATAAGTTTGATATTTGAGCCTCCTAGACCCTTATTTCATCAATCGTATTATAATTACAGTGTTTTTACTACGAATTTTAAAAAATGACTACATTATTTCCCACCCATTTTCATGTGTGTGTGAGAATATAAACATACAAACATACATATCCATACGTATAATAATTACATACATATATCTAACAATGATTTTATATCTAAATCCTGAAATGAAACTTACCACTAAACAAGTGCTATCTTTTACTCTCTTTAACAATCACTTCTCAAAAACCACATGCTTGAGCTTATTAATTCATGATGACCTTGCATCGAGTTCTATATCTTATGCGCAATATATAATCAAACGTATTATTACTCATAAAAGTATCACAATACTTTAAAAAGAAACTAAAATATAAAGAGTTAAGAAACTAGTTTATGATTTGTTTAATGTCACATTCACACAGTAGTAGAACTGAAATATAATATTCGACATAGCAACCACAAAAAATGCCATTCACCAAATAATAATAATAAATGACAAATTTAATTTAGGACCTGTTTGGGGTCACTTTTTAAACATGATATTTTGAAGGTTAGAGATGGTTTGAGTTTTGTAAATATGAGTTTAGTGAAAATTAACTGTTTAGAGTGAAAAATTGTAAAAAGTTGAAATGTGTTCGGGAAAAAATTAGCAATATAGATTTTGTTTCGTTTCTCTCGAAATTTTATATAATTTGAAGAAAAAAATCATCTTATTTCGACTTCAAATAATAAAATTATGAATTTTTAAAATTTAAATTTTTTAAAAATGTTTAGAAAAATAAATAGTAAAATTAGATGGAAAAGAGGAAAACGGACCCTTAAAATATAATTTTAATCTGAATTTTCTTTTTAATATTTGATTATAGTATTATAAAATTAATATCCTTTTCCATTTCCCTACACTATAGGGAATTGGACCATGCATGTCACATAAGACAAAATAGAAGTTTGGTGCTATACCACCTCCTGTCCACTCCGGGCTTTGTTTATAAATCTCGCAAAAGGACAAAAAAGGAATACAAATTATTAGCCGGATTTGTTTTTACATAAATATATATGTATATGTATGTATATGTTCATGTATATATATAAACAACTATTTGGGAATTTTTATTATAGATGAGCTATAATTCAAGAAGACAAAAGGATCAAAGCAGATCAATACAAGATTTTTGTATGTTGATAGGTACTTATTGTATTTACTTAAACAGACAGAAATGTAATCAAATCAGCCTAATGCTGCCATTTACATGAACAGTGCCTAACTTAATCTTAATAAGACTTTGATCTGATCCCATTATTTTCCAAGGGAAAATGATTTGGATGCTGAATATTGTTGTCTGGTTATAATGGTTAATCATATGGTGCTTTATTTATATATATATATATATATATAGTACGTTTTTAAACATTAATATAGCTAAAATCAAATCAAAATAAAGAATATGCAAAAAAAAAAAAAAAAATTTTGAAGGATATAATATAGCTCGACGGTTGAATACATTTAAATTTTAATGGTAGAATTTTTTTTCTCGTGTTCTACTGTAGAATTCTCTCATAATTCTATATGTAAACTCATAATTAGAATAAAGTTAATTGGCAGTGGGTTGGGTTGAGATTGTGTCTGTCCAATGCTATAATGAGACCGGGATCAACAAGAATATTAGCACTCTATGATTGTTGTTCAAGTCATTATTCATGTTGAATAATATCAGAAGATCAAAGATAGCTAGCTATATGGGCCTGATTGCTGCCTTCCTGGGCCCTTGTTACTGGGCTGCAGAGTGGCCTTACTGAGTTTTGTCTTGTTATGCTGGCTTCTTGGATACCTGTGGCCGTTTAAGGGGTCAATGAATCTCTGTCCATTGCTTTCAATGCTTCCAATAAGTTATTGCAAAAACAAACAACGTGCATGTGACAATCAACTTACCATTGTCTAACATTTTGGAGATACTCCATTTTGTTATTCTTTTTTTTTTTTTTTTGTTTAATGGTAGAAAATAAGATCATCGGTGTCACTCATCTTCTACCCTCATCATTTACAAAAGAAATCTCAGGACCTACCAAATAAAAAAGAAAGGACCTGATCCAATTTTATTCGAAAGATGAATCCAGTTTCAAGCAAAATCACCACGGTCTAATGCCGTAAAAACACATTCTTCGGGACTTTTTATTTGCGGTTGTCGTGTATCAAACTTGAGAACGTCCTAGAAAAAAGAACAAACGACATCTTCATCATTTGCACTAACATAGTTGTTGTAGATGCATGGGCGACATGGTTAAAAGATAGTAAAGTTTTGGTTTTTCTATCAACCGTATATTAGCTGTAAAAACTTCCAAATTATCCATAAACATTAGGGGATGTTATTTGTCAATTTGACAAGACTAACGTTCTATCTCACCTTGCCCTAAATATGCTCAGCCCCTCTTCTTAGTTCCATTCCAAAAATAATTAAATAAATAAATAAAAACTGTTCATAAGTTCTAATCCTTACTTAGTTCCAAATCTTTGCTTCACACTTTCGCCTACTATTAATTTATCCTTTATATGCTTAGCACTCTATTTAGATTAATCCTAATTATAAGGAAGAACTGAGTCGTATTCACGCAAGCATTTTTGGAACCCCATTCAATTTTTAACCTACTTAGTAACTTGGAATTTTATGTCGAATATGGACCTTCCTTCTTACTTTATTAAAACTAACTTGGCCATATTAATTATACCTAGTCATTTACAAAATAGGTTTACAATCTCTTTGAAATCTTAGTGAAAATGATACATTTTGGCCATATTAATTATAGACGTGAGACTCACTAATTTCTAATTAGTTGAAATTTAGAAAGTCTGATTTGTGCATCTTTTCTTATCTCATGTTGATAGGGATAACCATGTGAAGAGGCTCATATAGTCAATCCCTTCACCAATGCAAACATAACGCAATTTCTCCACCTTCGTACGGTTCTCCAAACTTATATACATGTATATATTTATATATATATATATATGCATGTATATATAAGACGGAATCATTCATGACCAAGGAGAGGATTTAATTCTAGTGAACTTTTTTTTTTTTTTGCTCTAAAAACTTCACATTTTTCTTATTTTATCTCATTAAAAATTGATTATCCTGACATAAATCTCACCAAAAACTTATTTTAATATACGATTTTATTGAAATAATAGACTGACTCTTTCGTTGTATATATCTATATTTCTTTATATGCAAGGCAAAGAACAGACCAATGGTAAAAACAAAGGGTGGACCACAAGTTACATAAAACATTATATATGTAAATATTATATATATTTTTTCCTTTAGTCTTTGTTGTTTATTAATTTAATTGTTTTGGGGTGTTTAAAGATAAGCCATTAGATCATGATGAAAAGCAACATCATCACCGTGAAAAATGAGGTCTAGACTACGGATTTACCCAAATTTCGCCAAGTATTACGTGCAGATGTTTATGAACGATGTGGACATGCACGTGATCAGAATCCGGTTTAATCATGACCGTCAGATGGAAAACTTAAGTGCGGGTGAGATTCGACTTCAACGATCTACAACCACCATTAACGGCAATATTAACGATCAAATTTCGCTTTCGATCGTTTGCTGATAAGGAAATTAAACAACCAAAACCGCAAATCTTGTGTGATCAGGCAATTACATATCTTCCTTAAAAGGGGGGGTTGTGTTTGTACAATATTGACGGAAGTTTATACATGGCCCCACCATGTACGGCAGCTTTTAATTATATAATATATATATATATATATATATATATATAAGAATACTCTATTGTCTGATAACTCGATACGAACGACACTTGTTACCACATGTTTTTTATCTTGTAACTATTAGTGGATTTACATATAACTTTATATTAATAATCTTATAACATAGACTATTTAAAATTATCAGAGTAAATGGATAAATATCACTGAAGAATTTAATATTAAAATCAACTAATTATTATCATAGCGTACAAAAAAAGTTACAACTATCGTTTCGTACATGTGCCGCATGAGAGAGTCCTCATGTGTGTGTGTATATATATATATTTCAAGTCTTTGTTCAAATTTAGAGCTTGAATTTGAAAGAATAAACCCAGTTTTCAATTTGATAAATCTGTTTTATTTTCTAAAAGTTGTTTCCTCCTTGTATAAAAATTTCCCGAAAATATTGAAGTTTGTTTTTTTTTTACTATTAAAAGAAGCAGCCAGATAAAAATTCTTCATTTGGAAAAGTTCAAAAAAGCAAACGAATTGATAATGCAGATGAAGACAATACAAGAATCTTAATTCGTAAAGTTGAAGTAATCTTAATTCGTATAGCTAGCTCCTAGCCAAAGTATACATACAGGCACCTTCTCGTTCATTTATATCAATTTTAACATCATAGGATATAATCAGATGTGAAATTACAGTTAAATTATATATGGAAATAAATTTTGTTGTTTCGTCTTTTTTCTTTGTTAAACAAAAAAAATATGTGTGTATTTAGAGCATGTGCGGCCTATAACTTCCATAATCCATAGTACTAATAAAATGCAATATTGTCTCTTTAATTATATTGCAAGAAACTAAAATAATAATGGAACCCCTCGTATTGCGCCCATTGGTGAGGAAATACGTGCAGAGAAATACTTACAATTGGAAAACTTATAACTCAACTTCTCTTAACTCAAACTAATATTATATTGGCTTTTTAGTTCCCTGAAAACAGACTACACGTGGCAGAAAACAAGAGGTTGAATTTGAAACCATGCACTACGATTCTCTCTATAAATACCAAGAGTTCATAGCCATATGATTCACCAACACAAAACACACAGAAAAACCACTTGAGTACTTGTCTTGGACTCTTGCCCAATAATATTAGCAAATATATATAGTATTTCTTTTCACAATGGCTCTTGCTAATTTCCAAAATTATTCACTTCCCTTCTTCACTTTGCTAGCCTTCCTCTCTCTTCTGCTGAACCCTATCTCTTGCTTTAATCCCAAGAACCTCAATGTCTCGAAGTACTACCAGTCCCTTGATTCCGACTGGTCCGCTGCCGGTGCAACTTGGTACGGGAGCGCCAACGGTTTCGGAAGTGATGGTGATGAGTCCAAATAATTATTTTTAAAAAACACAACATTTTGTCACATTTATTGTCAATATCTCGTATCTTAATAATTAATATCTAAATCTGAAGGTTCAAAAACATGAACGCACTTTTTTAGTCAACAATTATTGACTATATATATTTTTAACAAGTATATATATGTTTGACATGTGTGTGTGTGTGTGTGATGATCAGGGGGTGCTTGTGGATATCAAGGAGGGGTGGAGCAAGCTCCGTTTTCTTCAATGGTGTCGGCGGGAGGTCCGTCGTTGTACAAATCGGGGAAAGGATGCGGGGCGTGTTACCAGGTGAAATGCACAACAAACAAGGCCTGCTCGGGAAGCCCTGTGACTGTGGTCATAACCGATGAGTGCCCTGGTTGCACTTCCGAGTCTGTTCACTTTGACTTGAGTGGTACGGCTTTCGGAGCCATGGCCACTTCTGGTCAAGCTGATCAGCTACGCAACGCTGGAATTTTGCAAATTCAATACCAAAGGTAGACTCAAAGAGATAGAGAAAGAACAAAAAAAAAAAAAAAAAAAGACATTTTAAGTCAAAAATCTCTCAATTTCTATAAACTTCTATACGTGTTCACATGACTATGTTTTTTTCCCCTTCACTACGGAGTATTGAGTTTATGATTCTTACTTTTTTTTTTTTTAAAAAAAATACTTTTAAATTTCGAATATGAAAACTCATATCCAAATTCCTTCTCTCACCCGTGCCCCATTAGCTAAGCTAAGTGTTTTATTTCAAACATGTTGACCTATTTTGGTTACCTTTTTCTGTTTTCCTTGAATTAACGCTAGAATTTGCCTTTTTATCCCGTCACTATCCCATTTTCAACATTTTATTTCCATCAACTTGTCTTTTATGTTATTATTCTTTGGCACCGCTTGCAGGGTTCAATGCAACTATCCCGGCAAGACCATAACCTTCCACGTGGATTCAGGCTCCAACTCTAACTATTTCGCATCTCTTATCGAATATGGAGACGGCGACGGCGACCTTGGCACGGTTGAGCTCAAGCAGGCACTTGACGGGGACTCGTGGCGTCCCATGCAAGAATCTTGGGGCGCCGTTTGGAAACTAGACGCTGGCTCGGCATTGACGGCTCCGTTCTCTATCCGCCTCACTTCGGGGGAATCCGGCGAGACCATTGTGGCGAACAACGTGATTCCGGCTGGTTGGGCCCCTGGCCAGACTTATAGATCAGTTGTTAATTTTTGATTTATCAAAAATTAACAATTTGATCCTCAAGCTAGCTAGATATAGCTAGGTATAATTACCAATGTATGACTAAAAGAAGCTTATATAACCCTAAGTCAACTTATGACGAGACTTGGAGGTTTGTCTTCATAATATATTATGAACTTTTGTTAAAAATTTTAGAAGTTTTGTTTGTTTCTTACTCGTGCCTTAATTTTCTCGGCTGATCGACTTTCCCTAAACAAAGTAATTAACATGCTAATATATAATTGTTATATATGTAGCCTAATTAAATTGCCCTAATTAGCTAAGTTAATACCTAATAAATAGTGACAACTTATTATTGATAGTACTAGGCATCGAATTGCTCCAACTTAGCTTTATTGGTTGGTGCGAGCATATACATTTTTTCATTTTGTCCTATTTTTGTTTTCACTTCATACATATATATGTATATATATATATATATATGTATATTGCTTTTGTTTTCACTTCATATATAAACATTTACATATATATATATGTGTGTGTGTATGCATGTGCCGTGTGCGTGTATGATTTTACTCATGTGCAGTAACTTGGCAAAGTTCGAAAAGTGTTCTCACGGACAGTGATAATGTTTGCAAATTAGTGGCACACACGAAATATGTAAGATTTTGAGGGGTCAACAGTCAATCCAATCTTATCCAATATTTTTTAACCACAACCAATCCTATTTATTGAATTTCTCAGTATTATATCCAATTCAATCAAACATATCTACAAAATCCAATCCAGTTATCCAATTAGATTTGATGCCGGCTTTTTTTTTATATGTTAATTTAGAATTTAAATAATACAATTCAATCGAAATCATTTTATTTAAATCAACAAGAAAAAATGCAAGTAAACTAAAAGAAAGTAAAACCATAATGTATTCAAAACATTACATGATTATTATAATACATCATTTGGTGAATTGTCGATAAATTAGTTTACGATTTTTTTTTTTTTTACTTCAAATTGAAATTTGACATAGTGTATAATTAATAGGGTGTGTACTGACTATTTATACACCAATAAAAAATGATACTAATGCCGGAAATTATAGTAAATTACAAATTTATGAAATTAAATGAAGTAAATAATAAGATTTTAAAATTACTAAAGTAAATATCAGTAATTAGAAAATTTACTAAGATAAATAATTTATTTACTAAAAGTAAATAATCTATTTACCTAGTAAGTTTGTTATTTACTGTTTATTACTCTAAATAATTTTAAAAAATATTTTTTAATTAAATTGTTTCCTTTAAAAATAATATTTACTTCTTTCTCTCTAATAATAAACAATAAAGAAACTTATAGGTTAAATTAGAAATTAAAAAATTAGAGCGTGGGCACGTATCCCTCTCTGTTTTTATTTAAATTTGTACTCACTTATAAGTTTGGTCTAACAATAATTCTACACTCACGAAGAGTTAAATTCATAATAATAATGATGCTCTGTTATTTTTTTCTTGTAAATATTGGGAAAATATGTGGTAGAGCTTATTTAAGGAGCACTATCAGTAGTTACTCATCCAAAGGCTATTATTGAATTGCTTTAAAATTTACGGCTGTAGTTTTGTGTAAATTTGAGATTGAATACATCAGATTTCCTCTTTCTTTTTCCTTAAAAAAAATATCTCTCTCTCTCTTCTCCTGTCGCTCCCCATCCTCGTGAAGGTCACCGTTGCCAGTGGGTGGAAGGTCACTGGGGGAAGGTGATTTCGCCATCCCTGAACAGCGGAAGCTCACCGGACGGGGGTCGTCGTGGGGGTTTCAGGGGGCGGGGGGCCCAGATCTGGCGGGGTCCATCGGGAGGGGGGCAGATTGGGTCTCTATGGGGGGGTGCTCATGGGTCGCAGCGGGGCCTCGTCGCCAGCGGGAGGACCTGGGTCGAGTGGGGGCTCGTTGACCAACGAGAGGGGGGGCTTGGGTCGCGGCGGGGGGTCCGTCACTGGGTTTGTGGGTTTTGTTGGGGTAGGGATTGGTTCACCATCGACGGATGCGGGGGCTGGGTTGACGCTGATGTGGGGGGGAGGTAGGGCAAATCTGGCTCGGGGGGTGGGGGGTTAGTCACCGATGTCGGTAGGGAAGTTGTCGGCATCGGGGAAGGGGTGGTCTTTTTTTAAAATTTTTATTTATTAATCTATATTAATATGAGGTAAAGTGTATTATAATTATTATACACAAATAACATTTCAATCGTTCGATTACATCCTAATAATTTAAAAATAAATTCTATCAATATAATATATAAAAAGAGTTTTATCACTGTTTTATCATAAACATATGCACATGTATTTTTTCTTTTTTAAGAATAAAAAAGTCAAAAATGAAAATATGATAGATAATCGACCCACGCATGCATGCGGTCGTGGGTGGGCCCCAAAGTTAACTAACTGGCTTGGAGTGGGCCAGGCATGTTGTTAGGTCCCTGTAACCAGACATAACCGTCTAGTGGGGCAGCCGCTATTGCTATGTTGTTGACTTTTAATTATTAATTCTTAATTAACAAAAAAAAAAAAAAGACTTTAATTATTAAAGAAGCGATGACATGCATAATTATATGATATATTTCAAATATCCAATAGGCAAAAACATGAGTGAGGAAATGACGCCTTTGGACAATTGGATGTTGGACATTGTAATTGTCTGGATAAGTCTCTTGAGTTGGGCTTGGGTCTCATTGTTAGACTTACTTTTGGGCGTTGTCAATAGATACCAGAATGGGTGATTTTTGACTGTGTACGTCATTTAACGGCAACTTCATATCCGACTTTATCATAATGTGTAAAATTTGAGTTCTCCTATTTTTAAATTTAAAAAAAAAATAACGTCTCTAGATTATTCTAACTATAATAGTTTCAGCTTTATTACTCCAATTAGATAAATATAAAAAGTTAAAATCCAAATAAGAAGGAAAAAAAATAATAAATATGACTATTTATTAAGTGGTTCTTTTCAATATTTTCTCTACTGGAGAAAACAAAAATAATAGCATATAGGCCATTCAAAAAATATTTGAAGTAAATAATATTTATTTATCAGATAAGTCATTTATTTACTCCTTCGTAAATAAATTATTTATCTAAAATATTTAAAAATTTGATATTATTTCTTGAAGTTTAAAAAAAAAAATTTGCTATTCATTATCTCTTTCTCCTTTAAAAATTAGGTGAAATGTTGTAAGGCATAATATTTTTTTTTACATCTTTAGATTTATAACACAAATTTTTGTGGTTAAAATTCATTGTATATTAACTCTTTTTTTCCTGCTTGGATTTTCCAGTAAAATTAATTATTTTAGTTACTTTTTATTCCATAATAAAATTACACAAATCCTAATCCTTTTCTATTTCCTTTCCGTCCCCTCTCTTTCTCTTTTTTTACCAGTCTATTTGTATGCCACAAATCTTAAATTCCAAAATTTATAATCGAAACAAAAAAGTGAGTTCATACCTATATAAATAAATATATTGACATTATATATATGAAATCATTTCATTATGAGGTTAAAAATTATTTTTCTTTAATTTGGTTAATGTGACGTTCTTTAATTTACAAGGTAGCCAAAAGTAAGCTTAGGATGACCAGCTACTGCAACTTCTAATTAATAAGCTCAGAAAAGACTTTCTCACATGTTTTTTGATAAAGTAAAAAAGCTTACGACTCATCTGTTGAACTTACAATTGGAAAAATCTAATCCGAATTCTAAGTTTTCTTTAAATATCGGTGTTTTATAAATATATTTTAATACTTAATAAGTGACCTAGTTTGCAGTGATTATAGCCACAAATAAAAAGTTAAAAAGGAAATAAAGATACATATATATATATATATATATGTTTGTGTGTGTATATATATATATATATGCATGTATTGAAATTTAACTACTAAAAGCAGCTTGTCAAATA
This sequence comes from Ficus hirta, assembly GCA_038430175.1. Lineage (NCBI taxonomy): Eukaryota > Viridiplantae > Streptophyta > Magnoliopsida > Rosales > Moraceae > Ficus > Ficus hirta. The sequence continues at coordinate 18,516,057 of CM076588.1, read as the reverse complement.
TGACATTCTCATTTATTGCTCCAAACGAAGAGAAAAGACCTCTCTCTCCTCCATTTTCCTAACTTAGGTAATGTACCATTTTTTCCTTCCTATTTTCTCTCATTCCTTACCAAACACACCCTAAGTGTCAATTACTTTTTATAAGGAAAATTAACAATTTAGTTCATCACCAAGAACCAACTTCAACATATATAGAAACAAAACTATAGATCTACTAGTGACTTCTACTTAAATTAATCACAGAAATGATTAGCTTATTTTACCTTTTTAATGGAATATTTAGGTGGTTGTTGTCCTACAAATTATGATTAATGGACGATCCAACTCTTATAGTACATTTTGCAGGTAAAGATGATTCAGTTAAGTAGGAATTCTTTTTTTTTTTTTTTTTTTTAAGGCTGAACTTAGTGTGTGAGCTAGCTAGTTAATATATATATATATATTTCTTATTACTAATTCACTCTCACTAGTACTCAAGTCATCAGTACCACTTGTTTATTTTTGGGAATGCTTTGAATCAAAGCAAAAAAGAACTGTGTTGGGAAATAATGATTGTTTAGAGACTAATCTTACTACACTGATGGAAGCAATGTCTTTGCTTAACCAAGAGTTTACTGACTAATTGAAATAGTAAGTGCCATTGCAACTTCATGACCCACACTGTTGCTGAAAGCTCAACTATTCAGGAATGACACAGTCCCAATATAAATATATATATATATATATATATATATGTGTGTGTGTGATCAGTCATAGCCAGTCCAAATTATGAGAAATATTCTACAGTAGCGTATATTTTACTAGTAAGATTCATTTTCAACATCTGATATCTGTCAATTTTGGGTATTTTGATTAAAGTACATTTGTCGTAAAAAGATTTGAAGAATTAAGCCATTAATATATATATATGAAATACGTTTTCCATGAATAGTATTCATTAAAAGCCTAACTAACATTTATGTCAGGTATACCTGTTAGGCTGTTTCATAGCTAGCAAGCTTTAATACTATATATATATATATATATTCTAGAGTACATATCTAGAGAGAAGAACCGACAATCATTTTCTTTAGCAGAAATAAAAAAAAATGAAAAAATAAAAAAATAAAACCCAACAATGATTAATATATTATAAAAGGCTGTGGAGTACTTCTTGATCATATTGAACATAATTGTGGTAATTATTGTTGTAATTCATTGGCTGTTTTTTTCTACAGGAACAAAAAGCAGAGCAAATTGGGAGAGCTAATCATTTATTTGAACTTTTACGGATCAGTACTGGGACCATACACGGCAAGTATATCGTACTGAGATGTCTAAGTTTGAACTGTGCAAGAATTGGTGGGACTGATACAACCAAGGAAAGCCAGTCTCCTCAGCTGAAAAATACGCTACATATATATATATATATAAATTAGCAATTTATCTATTTATCAATAAACATGAGGATCGATGAATTGATATAATCAAAACCACTCAAATTATAAGATCAATTTCATTTTTTTTTTTATCTTTTTAAACTTTAAAACTCTCATTTTATCACTTGAATTTTAAATTAATCTTACTAATTAATAACTCTTTTTGTTTTAATGTTAAAAACAAAAGGAAAAAAGAGATAGTTTAGTGAGATCACCTTATTATTTTCCGTTATAATGTGTAACAAAAATTCTTATAGAAAGACCACATGACCATACTATCTCTTTTTAATCCGTTTTTAAAAATTAATTATAACTTATGATAGTAACTAGGATTAATTCAGAATTTGAAAGATGAAGTGGGCGTTTCTTAAGTTTGGAAGTGAGAATGGCCCTACGAATAAAGGGTACACGTGAGATTAGTCCCAAAATAAATATAACGATACTTTTTCTTTTATGAATTATTTACGCAGAAGGATCATATCCTTCACCTATAACATATTTAAAAAAAGAAGTGTAATGTGGTATTTACTTTTAACTTCATATTGACAATAAAATATTTTCTTATATATCAACATTACTTTGAAATTTAGCAAATCTGATGTGATCAGAATGAATTAAAAAATATAAAAAAAGGGGTGATGATATTCCAATCTGATCAAAGACTGAAACCACGAGTTAATTATAATTAATCAGATTGTTGTTATTTTATTATAGGTAGGGATTAAGTTAGTCAAATATATAAAATTGCTCTACCTATTATTTCGTCATTTGACTAGATTATATATTTTATCCCAGAACTAGTTTACTTTATGTATTTATAATTGGATATATTTCAACATCTACATATATCACCAGCAAGCTAGACTGTCACGAGATGAGATAACTTGTTTTCTGTTTTTGGACTCAAATTAAACTACTATATAGACTCCCTTCTAATCATAATGATCCAGCTAAAAGGAAAAGTTGGTGTGCAAAGGATATAACTGTTCCGTCCCAAATCCTGATCTCCAAGATTAATTTAATGATATTATCATATATAAGACTTACTTATAAGTGAGAGTCAATATTAATGCAGTACTCAAAAACTATAAATTAACAAAATCCAAGCTATTGGAAAACTATTGCGATATATTAATTGGTAAGAAAATCATATTTTGCTTTCTCAGCAATTCATGGAAAAGTTGGACCATATATATGACCCCCTTTCAGTAATTCATTGTCCTAGGTTTTTTTTTTTTCTTTTCTTTTTCTTTCTTTTTTTCCCCTTAATGAATTAGTTTTTTTTTTTTTTTTTTAAATACACTGTTATACTTGTAAATGATATATATATATATATGTATATGTATATATAATATATAAATCATAGCTGGAGAGGAGGAATTGGAGGCTCCTCCAAAATTTTTTAACTTGTGAATTTTTTTAATTATTTTTTAATAAATAGATATTAAAAAAGGTACTCATGTGTACTTATAGTTATAGCTCAGTTATGGTAGCTAAACATTAACTTATTAATGTCGAAAGATACATATTTTTTAGGTTGGTTATATACAGGTAGTTCATTAACTCGAACGTTAAAAAAAATAAAAATAAAAAATAAAAAGGAAATTTTTAAAAAATAGAAATAATTTTTAACAAAGGTACCTATGTTCAATGTATGTTCATGCATGAAAGGATGGAGATCCTAACACCCCGGGTCATATTTATCGTACGTAGATTAACTAAGGAACCTATGTTCACAATGTATGTTCAATGTATGTTCATGCATGAAAGGATGGAGATCCTAACACCCTGGGTCATATTTATCGTACGTAGATTAAGAAAGTTTTCAGGGTTGACTCACCGGCCATGAAGCTTCCAAATTTTAGTTAAACTTAAAATGGTAAACAAAAACGAAATTAATTACTTTACAAGAAACTTGACTAGGCAAACTTGTAGAATACTACGGCGCCAACTTTAGCATGTAGACGTCCACAATATATAATACTGGTTAAAATTGAGCTCAAAGAGAAAATTTCTCACTCGGGGATTAATATGATTAATTAGCTAATTAATACTAATACATGGATACTAAATTGAACTTTTTTTTTTTTTTTGTATTTAAAAAAAAAAGAAAAAGAAAAAGAAAGAAAAGTAAAGTTAAGTTTAGTTTTAATAGAGCGAAAAAGCAGCTTGAACCAACCGACAGACAAGGAGAAGCATTGGGTTAGTTTTCTTGGCTTGGAATTGAAGGGATATGAATAGGTATGGCAGTTAGAACCACTCACTCTCTTCCTCTCTTTCACTCTCTTCTCTCTCTCTCTCTCTCTCTAACACTCTCTTTCTCTCTCTAACATTATCACATATGTCAATACACATTATATACACAGAAAGCTATAATGGGAGATTATGACAAATAAAATTAGAGCAAAATGCACTAGAATGTACGGACAACCATGGCCTTTGGGTTTGGGTTTGACCCGGCGGCGCCACCGCCTCCCGCCCCAAGAAAAAACAGAGAGAGAGGGGTCCGTAGAAAAAGTCTCTGACGCTTCTCTCTGACCCCCCTTCCACTTGTCACCATACTAACACTCCTCTCACTACTTCCTATCTCTACTCTCTCTCTCATCCACCAATTTCACCACAAATTAACCAATACTTCAACTATAAACCAGGAGACTACTATAATTTTCACCAATATCCTCTATCTCTCACTACAACAAACAAACTTCATCTCTTTCTCTCAATAAAATCATCATCTTCCATTATTTATATATTTATATACTTTGTATATTTCTATGTTTATAAATATATTTCATCTTAACCCAATTCACTTTTCTCTCTTTGTTACTTTTCTTTTCTTTTCTTTTCTTTTTTTCTTTTTCTTTTTTCTTTTTCTCTCTCTCTCTCTCTCTTTTTCTTTTGGGACATTGTTGTATGGCTCTGATTGTGGACCAGCAGCAAACAAACTTGAAGCACTTTTGTAGAATCTGCAAGAAAGGGTTTGGGTGCGGTCGGGCGTTGGGAGGGCACATGAGGGCGCACGGCATCGGCGACGACAGCGGCGGACACATCGACGACGACGACGCAGCCAGCGACTGGGAGGACAAGCTCGCTGCCGGCGCGGGAAACGTTCCGCCAACTAACAAGCGCATGTACGCCTTGAGGACAAATCCTAACCGCCTAAGGAGCTGCCGGGCCTGCCAGAACTGCGGCAAGGAGTTCTTGTCCTGGAAATCCTTCCTCGAACACGGAAAATGCAGCTCCGAGGACGCCGAGTCCCTCGTCTCCTCTCCGGCTGACTCCGGCGACGACCGCAGAGGCTGCGGTAACTGGTCCAAGCGAAAGAGATCATTTAGGGCGAAGGTGGGCAATTTGATGATGAACAGTGACAACATTATTAACAATTCTCATTGCCCTTCAAGCGAGGAAGAAGACCTAGCCAATTGCTTGATGATGCTCTCGAATGCGGCGGTTGATCCGACAGAGACAGCGGTGGCGGCGGCGGAGCCCGAGGAGTCCTGCGCCTCGGCAAGCAAAGACGAAGAGGCTCAGCAGAGAAGGAACATCATGAATTTCATTGCTCCGATTTCCTTTAGGGTTCCGGAGAACAACAAGAACAACGTTATGAATATGCACAACAAGGCTAAAGGAGTTGCGAGTAACAGCAACAACAAGGGTTTGTTCGAATGCAAAGCTTGCAAGAAAGTGTTCAATTCCCACCAAGCCTTGGGGGGACACAGAGCCAGCCACAAGAAGGTTAAAGGCTGCTTCGCCGCCCGGCTCGACCACCACGGACCCGCCCCCGACGAAAACCTCGCCGACGACGACGACGTCATCACTCACGACGAGTTTTTCCCGACCAAATCGAGCTCAACCATAATGGCGGCGGCGGCGGCGGCGACGACACAGGATCATCACCACGGTGGCGGGGCAAACACATTAGCCTCGACATCGAAGAGGAAATCGAAGGTCCACGAGTGCTCGATCTGTCACCGGATTTTCTCCTCGGGACAGGCGTTGGGAGGACACAAGAGATGCCATTGGATCACGTCGAATGTGCCGGACACCTCCGCATTGGCGAAATTCCAACAGTTCCACGAAAGCATCAACGAGCAGATGATCATTAACAACAATAATAATAATCATAATCAGAACCACCATGATCACGATCATCAGGATCTTGATCTGAAGCTCGACCTTAATCTGCCGGCTCCAGTAATGGATGTCAAGACGGCATTGTTGTCGACCGAGATCTACTTACAGCCGTGGATAGGAGCATCGTCATCGGCAAAAGAAGATCGTAATCATCAAAAGGATAACAACATTATTATTCAAGATCGTAATCATCATTTTAATCAACAACGTCACTCCCACCACCAAAACGTCGACGTTGACAACGTGAATCACAACGAAGACTGCAACAACACCAACAACAACAACAACACTATTAATAGTAATGCGAGGATCGCATCGACGGTGCAGATCATGAACAATAATCATCATCATCATCATCATCAACATGATCATAATCAGACGATGGCGGTGGAGGATGAAGCTGACAGTAAGGTGAAGTTAGCGAAGTTAAGTGAGCTTAAGGATATGAACGTGAGTGAGGGCTCGTCACCGTGGTTGCAGGTGGGGATTGGTTCAACAACTGACGTTGGAGCTGGCCCTTGGAGAAAAAAAACAACAACAAACTTTTGTCAAAAGCTATAAAAAAATAAATAAATAAAAAATAAAAATAAAGAAACAATGTACGAGTAAACTTTCCCCGTACTCTCTCTCTTCTCTCTTCAAATTTTTTTTTTGTTTGTTATAATAATTTTTTGTAATAAGAACTGTAATTAATCCTTCTGATCTCCACATGCTCATACAATTCAATACTCTTGTTGTTAATCTATTTTATTTTACTATTGCAAAATTTTTTTTGTGGGTCAAGCAGGACCAAATCGCGCCCTGGACTCATATCAGACATTTATATTTTCTTAATAAAAAAATTTGAACTTAGGAATTTTTTTTATTAGTTTTGGATAACATGAATAAATTCTTCTACCTTATACAGTGTAATTATTTCTAAATATATTAGATTTTTGGCAAGGTTATAGCAAAAGTGAAACATTTTATCCGAACTTTACATCTTATGATGGAGTCAGATATAAAATTACCGTTATATTGCAGTTATCTAGCAATAGATATAGTGAAACTAGCTAGTTAAATAAAGTTATTTAGAAAGTGGAAACGGTGGTGTACATGTGTTAAGGTGACTGATAAATAATTGCCCTTTTACTAAAAATGTTGACTTAACTAAGTTCATTGCTTCAGCTATGGTGCTGTCTGAGCAAGATGAGCACAAACCTACTGCCCAATTAGATTGAGAAAAAAAGGAGACATTATGCATTAACAAAGGGAAAAAAGACAAGGTCCCTTTAACCTAAGGTTTCGTATTAATAATACATGCTTTTTATTATTGTATCTGATGCAAATCATATCGAGAGATATAACATATTTGCATAATAAACAGTTTCTGATATCGATTTTTGACCGAAAAAAAAAATTGTATTATCATAATATAGTTTTGTACGGTTAAGTTAAATAGAATTTTAGATAATGTATTTTTTCAGATACTATTATAAAAATCTCGGAAAAAAGAAAATAACAAGAGCTTGTGCGGAACCGAACACACTGCACGTGTAAAAAAAAAAAAAAAGAGAGAGAGAGAGAGAGAGAGAGAGAGAGGAAGAGAGAGACACATGTCAAGTGGGAAAAAGAGAGCCTGTGTTGTAGCATGTTTCGCGCACTACCATAAGATTTATTATTAGTACTCAAAGTTGGCTAAACGTTGACTTAATTAGGAGAACAACAAAGACCGGTTTAATTGGCAATTGTGGGGTCTCTTTTCAATCACTGATTTGGCCTTGGTGGTGGTCCTGGTGGTGATGATGCTTGTGGTGGTGGTGGTGGTGGTGGTGGTCTGCTCAATCGTGGGTTACCATTCTGCCACGTGGCAGTCATCCATTGGTCTGTCATGGGAACACATTTTTATTGGAGGGACCGATAGGACGTGCGGTGAACTACGTACCTGGCCATTTTCATTGCCTTCCCAACTTAGAACCAATAATCCTCCTATAAACTTTTAGCTCATGTATACTTTCTTCTTCTTCCTTTATATTTTTTATTTTTGTATCTACATATATATAAGAGAATGATATTACTTTCGAAAGGTTACAACATTTATATATAACTCAAATATTTCTTGGACTAGAGACTATAAAGTATTTTAAATTTGTTTGCTCTTTTGGGCTTAGATTTTCATGTAGTACTTTTGACTCACGAGCTTCTTATTTGAGTATTATAGATGGTCAAAAGATATAAAAGACTAGCTAATTCACTCTTTTTTCTTTTTTTTTTTTCTTTTCTTCTTATAGAGAAAGTTAATATGTTTTTTTTTATAAGCTATGTAAATTATATATACATGTTTCATTATATCAAAATGTTGTAAGCACTTTCCCCAACATTACGTGCAATTATGCAAAGTGCTTTAAGAAAACATGCATGTTGGAACTTCTCATTAATTAGATTGCTTTGCTTAGTAAACACATTCTCGAATTATTTGGGAGTAAGTAATAAAGCGGATTTAGTCCACAGGAAGATCAACAAATAATACTAAACCAGCTGGAAATAATTTTAAAATTATAAAGAATGAGAGAAAATGAAAAGGTCATGATCAATTACTTGATAATAAAGCGCAATATATATATATATATATATATATATATATAATATCTATGAATTAGTTAAGACTACTAAGGTAAACTTATTTCATGTTGAGTTACTTGAAAGGCTAGGAATCTTGACATATCACATAGTCATACCCTGATACAGCCTTCTTTAAAAAATGTGTGTGTATGTGTATATATATAATAGAACGATTCCAACCTTTTTTATTATATACATATTAATGTGATATTTATCTTAGAAAGAATACCTATGTTATATATATGTGTATGATATTATTTAACAGAATTTTTACTTTTGTTTTTAGTTTGTAGAAAAAGAAAAGTAAAAGTTATTATTTTTCAGTAAGTGGCTAGAATCATATTTTTAAAAGAGTTTTCATATATCAAAATTATTTTAAATTTTTTTAATAAATATCAGAGGTTAGAATAAAGTTTATATATTGTCTTACTAAAACACTCATTCAAGTTAGTTTACTCAGAAAAGTATTCTTTTAATTAATTTTATAGAATTTACTATAAGTTTTTGGAGAAATAAGAAACACTTATGACATACCATCTAAATACTTTAAGAATAAGTTGTCATAATAAAAAAAAAAAAATGAAAAGGAAAGTTTTGTCGAATAAACCGTGTGATATGTGTGTGAGAGAGCATGAATCACGATTCACGATGACCATATAATACATGTTTTAGCAATAAAATCACTAGATTTCACCAAAGAGACGACATCTTTGACTTTAGATCGATAGAAAGTAAGTTTAGTATGCTGAAAAAAGTAATAAATGCATTAACACTCGTCTTAGCTCAAGTTCCACTAGTGCGTGCTTTGCTCTTCTTTTTTTTTTAATTAATTAATTAATTAATTTATTTATTTTTATATCAAAAGGCCTAACAACCACTCTACTACTAGCTACCACATCGACTAGTACTATTACTAACAGTACTATAAACATGCTTATGGTTATTGGCAACAAATTCAATCATATTCTATACCAACCAACCACTCAATTCACCTTCAAATTGATCAGTACATGCCACTAGAAATTTACGCTTTTAACTTTAATTTAATTTCTACAGCTTAATCTTGATAAATATATATATATATATATATATCAAATTGAAAAAAAAAAATACCGATGAAGATCTAACGGTAAAATTTGTCTCATTAATAGGCACTTTATCATAGTTATTCTATATCTAATTTCGTCACAATAGATATAAAGTTTGAATCTCATATCCTTATATTAAAAAAAAAAAAAAATTCTTTGAAAGAGTAGTTGTTGGAACTAGCTCTTGCGGGTGGAAATTACATTCAAGATCTTAAGTCTTATGATCGAAACTTGAGAGATCTTCTTATTTTGTCCCCTTAAAAGAAAAAAAGGAAAAGAAAAAAAAAATTATCCAAGAAGGGTCCCAATCTTTAAGTAGAATCTAGCCACAAAATGCCTGCCATTAAAAGTATGACTTTGGAAGTTGTTCACTCCTCTTGGTAAAGTAAACGCTATTTAATTAAGCAAATTGCATATTTGCCTCCAATCTATTGGTACCCACCTTTGCACTTTTCATGGCACTCTACAACATTATGAGTTTTCTGGACATTACGTAAGCTATAACCAAAATTTCTTTTAAAAATATTATCTCAAGAACCATTAGTGACAGTTTTTAAATAATAAGTACATAGAATATATATCGATAAGCGTATATAGATATGACTTTGATGTGGAGTAGTCTACCTTGCCCATTGCTATTGGATTCGGTGGGTTAAGAAAATTTCTTTTGGATTTACTCTCCTTTTGGTAAGTGGGAAGGGGGGAGGAAAAAAAAAGGGATAGATAATACGAGTGATAGAAAATAAGTTATTTTTCCACTATATATGGTTTTAAATGATAATAGGGAGGGGGGGGGGGGGGGGGGGGGGGGGGGGGGGGGGGGGCGCCAAAAAGAAAATAATTTAACTATTTATATAAGTATACAACAAGTTTTCTCTTTAAAAATCTCTCAACTTTCTCGAAGAGGGGAAAAAGAAGTGGAATCCATAAGCTATTTTCTATTAGTTTGGATTACCAATCTCCAAAAACTATGATTTAACTTTAATAAAATGGGTGTTTAGTTGGTACTGAAATATTGAAGTTTATTTAAATATTTTCACTATTTATGACAATTCAACTCAAATCTAAATAAAAATTTCCATATTTTAAAATTTTGTTCTCCACTTTTTTTTTATTTTTTATATAATATTCAAATATTACCTTTAACAAAAACTATCCAAACACACATTTAATTTGAATATGCAATTTAAATTATAAATTTGAATGTAAACATTTAATTTAAATACAATCTATATCCAAACGCAATCACTTTATTTGTACACTTCCTCTGCTTATTTTTATTTTTTATTTTTAATCAAACTATCTACAACTTTTTTTCCTCTTCAAAAATCCCACCATCCATTCTTTCCTCCCACTTTTCACCACTACCAAGCATAGCATATACGAGTTTAAAAAATAAGTAAATATGTATCACAGGTCTAGATCACTTACTAGGTCCACTTTGGGTCCAGTTTTTCATAGAGATTTTATAGTTGATATTATGCAAAAGTACTTACTTTAACTTTTTTTTTTTTTTTTTTTTGGGGAAAGGAAAAAAGTAGAGATTTCAATCAAAGGTAACCAGTTAATCTCATAGTCAGGGAAAACAATAATATAATTGTTAAGAACAATAATCTCATTGCGCCTAAATCGCTAGCTAGCCAGGGACTCTTAATCAAGCTGGCCTTGAGAGTTCTTAAATTAATTTTGTTGTCCCCAACAACTATATATAACATATGATATCATAGATATGGGGATTGTAGCCACTCGACAAGTCACCATAATTCACTTCCTTTTTTGAAAATCCAGCAAGCTCTTAAAAAAATTACTTTTAAAAAAAAGTTTCCATGTTTTTGCTTTCACTATTAATCATGGCTCAAGTTTCACAGCTTGTCCGTCCATTAATCTACTAGTCAAACAGCTTATATACATATAAATATATATACACACACAAATATATATATGTCATCTGGTACTAGATTGTGGTCACTCAACATAATTCATAATCTCCTTCTAATTATAATTTTGCAGTTCGTAACAAGATAGTCGAGTAGTCATAAATCTTCTTCCTAGATTTAGGATGAAATTAACCATCGATCGACTACAAAGTACTTATAGTTAAATTTTCACCTTTGAAAACATCCGATAAAATTAGAATTGTATAGAGAAAATTAACATAAATCCATTCTGTAATTGATAACTGGAGTGGTCTATAAAAGGGATTAGCGATTTATTAGATCTTAACGAGCTACATAATATTCATTTTACGTAATCTTTCTTTTAATTTAGTACTTTTTACGTCTTTCTTTTGTTTGGCATTATACAATAAGGCGGGCAAAAATGTGTTGTAATTAAGTTGAGAGAACTTGGGTGGGGCACCGGAAATAGTACACCATGCATGCCCCATTCCGCAGTGAAACAAGTCTCAAGAGAGTTATCAACTAATTGTCCTTTCCCTAATTAAACTTTTCCAAAAGAAATTAAGAAGGAAGATAAAATTAGGACTAATAAGACTCGTGGCGGTTTATTAATATTAGTAATTAACCTGCCTAATTATGACCCTTTGGTCTAATGACATGGGGAGGGAGGTTGGCTAGGGCTATGGGTTTTTTTTTTTTTTTTTTTCCCCTTCTTCTTCTTCTAATGGCAAAGATGGCGAACAACAAGAAAGAGCGGGGCTATGGGTGGGGATTGTAACTTCAAATGACCACATAATTCTTATATTTAGTTACTTATAGAATTGCATATGCTATATTACATTTATCTCAGTTTTTAGTTACTCGTTTGGTTCGCCGTTCTGAACCCAAAATTTTCATCTCAGTTTTTGTCTTTTTCTGAAAAAGTTTTTTGTCTTTTCTGAAAAAGTTTTTTGTCTTTTCTGAAAAGTCAACAAAAATTACTATTTAAACTTAAAATTTCCAACTCAAACCGTTTCACCAAACGGACCCATAGATTTTTAAAAGAAAGAGCAAAATAACATTCTTGAAAAAACTAATAGTAAATTATATAAATTTTGAAGATAATAATAAGTAGTATAATCAAATTTATGACCATATAATATCAAAAATAATCCCCTACTCCCCCTCTCCCCCCCCTCTCTCTCTCATCTCATTCCCCCTCTTTCTCTCTCTCTAATATAAAATTCTGCACATAAATTTATTATTAAAAATTAATCATATAAATTCATTATTTTCTAAAAAATTCAAGAAATTCAAGGATTTACGAGAAAATATATGTTATAATTTACCATCTTTTAAAAAATCTGCTATAAACTTTTAAAGTACTCATACAAATATACTATTTGATACAATTTTCCCAATTTTTTTTTTTAAATAAAGATATATAATTAGTAATTAACCTGTTCACGTTATTATGGATGGGTAGTGACATGTTTATATGTGTGAAATAGGAATATATAAAATTTTTTAGAACATCTTAGAAATAACATAATCACGTAATAATTATTATAATGATTTTCAAGTTGTATATATGCTACAGGTCGCCTCCTGATGGGTCCGGTCTGGCCCGCTTTATCTCCAATGGTCCGGGCCGGACGGCCCGTTTTTTCTCCTCATCTGTAAAGTGGAACACGTACGTGATTTGTAAAATGTCATTAGCTGAAACTTTCGTCTTTAAAAAAGTTGCAATTCCTCGTAATGTAACACTACATTTTTTTTTTTTTTTATACAAACAAGAAAATTGCTCTCTGAAGCATTTGTGACGTTGGAGTGAAAAGTATGCCATTGTTTACAATGAGAACTCAGGATTCCACTAACATTTAGTTTTGCTGTTAATTTATACCGACCACGGTGAAGTGGCTATGGCGGCTTCTATTATTTATTATTCATTATTCGTTATTATTATTATTAGTATTATTATTATTATTATCATTATTATTATTAGAATTCTATGGCGGCTTTCTATTGATTCTCCAAGCACCTAACTTGTTCTCTAGTCTTTGGCTAATAATAAGTTCTGTCTTGGCAAAAGTCAAAAAAACCGTTAAGAGGTTAAAATTTTCACATATACCTATATTATTGGATTATTATGATATTTATATATAAATTAGATACAATCTTCTTTGAGTTAGTTTTTAAATGTGAGTTCTACTTAAATCTATTTATAAATATAATATTAGAGTTAGATTTTCATAGACAATGATAGTTTTAGATCTCGTTCTATATTTCGCACGCTTGATACATTAGCATATGAATGGTGTTATTAGAGGTTGAATTTCTCTCACATTATTAAGTTATTGAACTATTATGAAATTTATGTGTGAATTGGGTACCTCCCTTGAACCAGCTTTTGGGGATGAGTTCTACTTAAGTTAACAAATAACTTGAGGAAGTAATTGATCATGGACTGTGTTAGATTGTAAACTTATCTCATATCACTGAATTGCTAGGTTATTGTGATGTTCATATGTTGATTAGGTAGATATTTTCTCACCTTGAGCTAACTTTTGAGGATAAGTTTTACCCAAGCTCATTTAATTTAATATTAGAGCTAGATTTTACGGGCGATGTTTGGATTTGTATCTTAACCCATTTACATGACATGCTAGGCGCAAGAGAGGGTTTGTCCCTCATGGTTAAGTTATTAGACTATTATACTATTTATATGTAGATTGAATATCCTCTTGCTTTAAGTTAATTTTTGGGAATAAAGTTCTACCCAAATCCATTGAGCAGATCATAGTAAACCAAATACAATTAAGTGCTATTAATTTCTTGAAAGTTAGAAATCAAAGTTGGACTCTTAAATAGCTATCAAGGATAAACTTTACCCCGTGTGTGTGTGTGTGTGTATAATTTTTTTAGACAAAGAAAGGAGTAGAAATTCTTGACCCGACAATCCAGCCGCCCCAACCCGTCTACCCGTGAACATAAAAAAATTTTGTTGTCAATGTTGTCACTTTATGATCAGGTGAAGGTTAGGTTTGATTTCTCTTCATCTTAGAATATTTCAGCTAAGAAATTCATGCAATGTCAATGTGAAAACATAGAGTTGATTTTTTTTTTATATTTTTTTTTAATGCAAGATTAGCATCCTTCCAAATCCAAGCATCTAATACATATAGAAAAATTAAAGATATATATCTTGATTGCAGATATAGTTCAATTAATTACAGAAAAGTTAAAAAAAAAAAATTTATGTGATCTTTGATTTTTCATTATATAGTCTAGACGTTCGAAAGTTATGTATGAGACAATTAGACTTGCCTAACCTTTGAAAAAAAAAATTTTTCAATCAATGCGACCATTCATCTAGACTGTTTAGCATCACGCTAAAATATGGTTCAAACTTTTTTTTTTTTTTTTGGAAAAAGATCTAACCTGTTTACTATTTTGTAAACTCAAAATCTCAGCTTATATGAAAACGAATTTGACAACATCCGGCAGATGACAAGGTAGAGGATCATATAATAAAACATTTTTTTTTTTTTAATCTCTCTCTCTCTCTCTCTCTCTCCATTTTTTTTTTTTTTTGGGTATGTCTAGGAACGATGTATCTTAGATCATGACGAAAAGAGGCATCCAAATATTCAAAATATCGGAAATTTGGGGACACGTATATATGCAGCTGCATGTGAACATTTGTCTCGATCATGTTCAGGTTTCCAATCCCCTTAATATGTGACAATTTAAAGTACTATTAATTAGGAGCAAGTTTACTATGATGCGTTACAAGTTATAACTTCATTTGCTTATTTTATCTTTATTCATCCATCTAAAAGGATTCCATATTGGAATTAGATTAAAGCAAATAACCATCATCATATGAATCATGTCAAAAAAGCTTCCTATTGTCCGCAAGATTTGTTTCTTTATGGTTGTTTATGTGATTTTTGTGCTACGGATTTTTTTGTCATTAGTTGGTCAGATTTTTCATCAATTATAGAAGATTTGTTAAAGAATCATTTGTGTGCTCAATATTTTGTGTATATTTTTTTGTATACAGTCTTTCATTTATGGAGTTCGGTATATGTTATTTCTTCTTGTGCATCGTTTGAATTTACTGATGAAATCGATTATCTATCTTCTATGTTAAGTTTTCTGTAATAGGAGACTTTGTATGTGAATTGATGCTGAATGTATTATCTTTCATACTTTGGAATATAATTTCTATCTTCCAAAAAAAAAAAAAATACACAGTACTTTTTTTAATAGTAGAAAATTATATTAAAAAGAAAAAGGAAAAAAAAAACGTACTTGCAAAACTAAAACATTAAAAAAATATATTTTTAAAAACATAAGACACACAGACTTATTTTCAATATATATACACACACAAAGTACATCAATGACAGGTTATTCATACCTAAAGTCCTTTGGTATTGAGGTTTTGAGTTTTAATCCCTTCGATTTATTTTTTAAGAAAAAAAAAAAAGAAGAAAGAAAAAGATGATATGCAAATTGCATAAAGTTTCTATTGTCTTTAGTTAAGCTATATATTTCCTTATGATGGCAGCTAGCACCTTATATCAATGCTTGCACATTCACCTTCTTCTTGCTTTTTCATTATTTTATTCATAAGTTACTCAATGAGAAATGTATCACTCTCCTTTTTTTTTTTTTTTTAATTATTATATAAACTTTTCTCAACTTAACAAACCAATAATCAAATTTGTTTTTACTATTGTCGAGTAATCCTAATTTGGACATATCCTTGCGCGCGCGTGGAGGTATTCAATTTGATGACTTTGGTGAATTTACTTTCTCTTTTTTTTTTTTTTTAATTGTAAAAAATTCCCGTCAAATGAGTGAAAGAAAATCTAAATCATCATCTTATAATAATAATAATAAGAAGAATAAAAAATACTAGACAGCGTGCTTGACATAACCAACTTATGACGATATCTCTCTTTTATGTTGGTAAGGTTGTAAAGCATGCTCATATCGATAATTCCAACATTGATGAGCAAACAAAATACATGGAAAAGTTATTTATAAATATATATATATATATATATATATATATATATATATACACACACACATGGAAAAGTTAGGATGGTGAAGATACCTTTCAATTACCGGTAAAAATAATGTGTTTTAACAATAAGATTAATTTTAACAGTCTCGTTTGTAAATATTCACGACTAAAATTTATAACGCTGAATATCAAATTACTCTAAATTATAAATCAAATATTTAAAAATTTTTACTTTTTAATTAAAACAAAATTTCTACCCGTAGTTAAAAAAAAAAAAATTACTCTCACCGCCTTAGAATTTCGAAATTATAAATACTCAAAAGTTCTATATTATGAAGACAAAAATAATAATATATAAAAGCTATAATTAAAGATCTGAAAATCTCAGATAGCATGCGTAACGTGACGTGGAATTTAGTTATTTATTTATTTATTTATTATTTGCAAATGTTTGCCAAAAAATTTATTGATAGGGCTATAAGTAGCAAAAATTAAACGGTGCCAAGTAAATTACATAACTCAAAAGGAATTATAACAAAATTATTATGGTGTTAATGACTTAATGTGTGAGATCTTTAAACTGTTTCTCGAGATTAATTGCATATTTTACTGCCATTAAAGAGCAAAATCCAGATTTGGTAAGTCTCTTAATAAGTTTTTTTTTTTTTTTTTTAAAAGGCCCTTATTTAAGGACCTCGTTCATGGTCTCTGAGAACTCATTAAACGCAATTATTAACTGCAGAAAGGACTCTTCAAGGCACGTCATTAGAGAAGATAAATAGAAAGAAAAAAAAAAGGCTAAAAGAAAACCCACGTAAAATAAAGTGCTTATCTTGATTAATATTAAATTCCATAGTTATTTGGGGAAAAAAAAAAAAAAAAAACAGAGCATTGCATATAAATGAAAAAACAGAGCACCTTGCTGAGTAGTAATGTTGAACGGTACAATTCATGCACATTAAAAAAAAATAATATGCTAATTAAATTTTAATTTTCATCACGTAAGGTATTTAATTAATGTTAGGTTCCAAAGTGAAAGAAAAGCAAATCTGGGTTCCAATATTCTGATATTAAATTCAGAGTCCCGTAAATAGGTACGGTGTACCTTAAAAAAAACAAAAAAGAAAAAAGAAAAACAGAGCAAATAGTAAATTAAAAAAAATGTATTTTTACAAAATATTCAATGGGTTATGAAAAACTCACATGCACCCAACGCGAAGATGTTGAGCCCCATTTTCAATCAAGAATTTTCAAATCTAATATAAACTCTAAAAGAAAGTAAAATAAGGTATGTTACATTAATTTAGAATGTTTAGTAAATTAATTGTCAAAAAAAAAAAAAAGGCAATAACTTATCAAAGGATAATAAATTTAGGAGGCAACAATATTAGATATCTCATTAAAAAAAAAAAAAAAAAAAAAAGACCGTCGAGGCTGCAATGTGAAAAAGTTCCAATCTTGGTTCCAAAATTCTAATATTAAATTCCAGGATCAAACAAAAAGAGTAGGTTATTTTTATAAAAAAAAAAAAAAAGGCAAAAGAACAGAATGTTTATTTTATTTATTTATTTGGTTTTTTTTTTTTTTTTTTCACAAAATCAACTAATGGAACTTAAAAACCAGCCCCCAACGAATGAAAGCCGTTTGTGAATACGACCCTTTGAAAGGAATCAGAACATGAAGAAAAGTTATTACCAACAGTATATGCGAAAATTCGACTACCAAATTGTTATTTGTTTTTTTGTTGAATTTAGAGGTTGAACATTTTTGCCAACTCATGCTTGTATTGCGGAAAAGAAGTTCACACTTCTAACATTTTGGCCAAAAATTAAAGTGTTAACAAAGTGATGACAAACAAATGTTCGCCTTTTTATTTGTGATGGACACTTCTTGTATTGTCATTACAAAAAAATAATAATAATAAATAATAATAATAATAATAAATAGAAAGATATTTACACAATTTGCCTCAGAAGAATACACCTTATTTCAATTTGGCACTCCGGCATACGTTAGACTATTATGGTGTTTTGAAACTTGACAAAAATGGTCCGTCCAGAAATGATTGACCAAATTGTGTACGTTAAAATTGGCACAATTTTTCCTTAGAAATCATTTGTATATATAATCTTGAAAAAAAAAAAAGGATAGGATTCGTTGATTTAAACTGCAAAATTTAGTACAAAAATAGGTTTCCTCCATTTTTTTTATTTTTATAAAGCGAAACAAAGTAGGTGTTATAATACAAGTTTGAAAGAGACATTGTGGAAAAAGAATTGCATTTAGATGGTTATGGTATCACATGAAACACTAAATTCATAAGATTAATTATCCATATCCAAAGTCAGTCACAAGGAAATTAAGAAGGGAAATATATACATACATATATATATATATATGTATGTATTGTTACATGAACATAATACTAATCACGTTTCTAGTGGGAGTGGATCTTACATGCATGATGAAGGGAATTTTTTCATTAAAGAAACAACCTTTGGGTTCTTTCAAAAGTCTTATATATCCATGCATGACACGTGGATGAAATCAAATATTTTAAAAAGCCCATTTTTATGCTAACTTATCAACTTACCTCTACTACAATTTTCTCAATACAATATTGAGTGAAAAAAAAAATACCAAAAAATACCCAAAAAAAAAAGGGAAGAATATTTCTCTCTACATAGTTAGCCTTTCCTATAGCTACTTAAGCCCAATAAGATGCTAATGCTCTATTACAACATAGTTGACAATGACATTTACTGGCTGGAATTAAATAAAATTGAGAAAAATAAAGAGAAAAGAAATAAAGAAAGACCAACAAATTCGGTGTTAGTACTTTGACATGGCGCTTTCATAACAAAGTCCAAGTACAAAGCTCATATCTCTCTCTTTCTCTCTCTCTTCCATTTTTTTTTATTTTTATTTTTTGCATTATAATTGTTATTTCTAATGAGGATTGCTTACTCAACAATGTGTAATTTAATTAATAACCCACATGGACGGGGCTTGTTAGAATCAAAATTGTGGGGAGAACATAAAGAATAGGACTTGGTCTACCAACCCCTAACAAAACGGCATCTACTCTCCACCCCCCCTAGAATACTCCTCTCCTTCCTCACCCCAAAGAGAGAGGAGAGGAGGTTAGTTTCCCATTCATTTCCTACCTTTCATTTTCACAGTCGAGATCTATTATTCTAAATTTTCTGTCTCATTAGTTATCCTTTCGATAAGGTTATGATATCACATCTCACAACTTCCAACTAAAGATCCAAAATTAATGGAAAACTAATTCTACTAACCCAAACCCAAAAAAAAAAAATAATAATAATAAATTTCAGTTTTTTAAAACAAATTGTAACAAAATGAGTATGTTGTTACTTGGTGGGACAAAGAAAAGGAGGACAAATGGCCTTAAATCACCGGCATAAAAAGGTTTATAGAATCGGAAAAATAAAATCAATGAGATTCAGTTATAATATTTATATATTTTTGGGGTTAATGTTTTTTTATTTATATAGTAACTGTATCATCGAAGGAAAGTGGCTATTTTTGTAATTTTGATGAAGTGGGGTCCATTGATGATTTGGTTTGGTGGTGACACGTCGATTCGGTTGTTATGCGTGGTGGCTTTCAAAAGGAATGGTGTGTGTTTGTTACCGAGTATAGGTCACAGCTGGGCGATGGTTAAATGGAGGTGGGGTCTGTTTTCTTTTGGGGTTTGTGTTTTTATTTTTCTGCTTCGTCGTTACAACAAACCCAGCAGTTTCCCTTGACTTGGACAAGCAGGCCACCGGTTTATTCTGGTAACCCCTACTCATTTACCAAAATGCCCTTCTTTGAATAAATATTCCCAATACTATTAAAATTTGTATATTTTTTTTCTTTCAAGAAAAATGGGAAAAGTATGATTGGAAGTGGGATTTTTTTAAAAAATTTATTTACCGAGATATTGATATGAAAAAGGGTATTTTTGGGAATTTAGAAAAGTGGTGAATTTAAAGGAGAAAGATGGTGGGAATAAATACAGAAACGGGCAAGGTTCGCATGTTACATGTCGCTCTTTTCTCCCTTCATGCATACGCTTTAATTAATTAAGATATTAATTATTTTTTTCCGTTTTTCATGTGAAAAAAAGGGAAAAAAAAAAACAAATAAAAGTTTTTACAACCAAATCAACAAAAAAAAAAAAAAAAAAAGGAACAAACACAATATAAAAGTTTTTTTTTCTTTTTTTTTTTTTTTTTTTGCCCTTTTGTATATAACTCTCTTGGTGGAGGAATGCTTGTCACCTACTCCTATTTTAGTTTTCCACTCTCTCTCATAAACACAATATAGCAAAGAAAAGGAGGAGGCAAAAGAAAAGCTGAAGAGAATTCTCAAGCTCTTGAGAGAGAAAGAGAGAAAATTAGAGAGAGAAACACCAAACAAACAAACTGTTCTTCTTCTTCTCCTCCTCCTCCTCCTCCTCCTCTGTTTTTTTGCCCTGTTTTGGCAAAATGGAGAAGCACAAGTGTAAACTCTGCTTCCGAAGCTTCTCTAATGGCAGAGCATTAGGAGGCCACATGAGGTCCCACATGATGAGCCTCCCAATCCCACCGAAGCTAGAGCAAGAAGAACCACCACCACCACCACTACCACAACCACCTCCGCCACCGCCTCCGGCGGCGGAGGAAGAAGCCGATTCAGCTTCATCTTCATCATCATCATCGGAAGAAGAAGGAGAGGAGAGAGAAGAGCAAGAAGAGGAAGAGGATGAAGAGAAAGAGCTGTATTACGGTCTAAGAGAGAATCCCAAGAGAAGCATTCGCTTGGTAGATCCCGAATTCTCCTTCGCAACCGCCGTCGACGCCGCGTCGTCAGTGATCCTCCAGGACCGAGAGAGCGAGACCGAGTCGTCGAAAAACCCGACTCGGCGGCGATCCAAAAGGACTAGAAAATCCTCCTCCATATCTCCCGATCACCACCGGTTCTGGCAATACCACAAGGCCCAATTAGTCCAAGATTCCTCCCCAAACAACAGGAAAATGATCAAATCATCAGAATCCGAGCCGGTAAGCTCGGTCTCCGACACCGCCGCGACGGATGAGGACATCGCTTACTGCCTGATGATGCTGTCCAGAGACAACTGGACCCGAGACAACGAAGTTGAAGACGACGAAGAAGACGATATTCAAGACGAAGAAGACGATGAAGTCGATGAACAAGACGACAGCGAGAACGAATTCGAGGAGCTGATCAAGTCTTCAAGGATTACTAGAACAAGAGGCAAGTACAAATGCGAGACGTGCAACAAAGTGTTCCGCTCTTACCAAGCTCTCGGAGGCCACAGAGCCGGCCACAAGAAGATCAAGCTGTACTCTTCTCAGGTCGCTGCGGCGGCGGCGAACGAAGCCGCCGCCGAAGTTCGTGAAAATGCAGGTACTACTCCTATTTCATCACAGAGGAAAATCCACGAGTGTCCGGTCTGTTTACGAGTTTTCGCCTCCGGACAAGCTCTTGGGGGCCACAAGAGATCGCATGTTATTGTTAGTGCTAATACCGCAGCTATGAATACTAGTTCAGCACCGCAGCGAACACAAACACCAACACCAACACCAACAAGAAGCTGTCATGTTAAGAATCCGAGTGTTGTGGTTTCTAGTACTAAGAAAAGTTCGAACAAGTTCGGAGAAATCAGCTTGATCGATCTTAATCTCCCGGCTCCTGATGACGATGATGAGGAAGATGATGATGGTGAGATTGTTAGCCAAGTGGAGCTCTCGGCAGTTTCCGATGCAGAATTCGTCAACCCAATTAGGTAAAAAAAACAGATCATCTTTTTTTTTTTTTTTTTTGGGAGCAATTTTCGGTTATGCTTGGATGGATCTGATATTATGAGGAAAAAATATTGTTATTTAAGTTACTTTTTTTAGTTTAATTTACCATATTTATTATAGACTTCCTTTTCTTCTCTTCTTCTTCTTCTTCTTTCTTCATATTCTATCTAACTGTGAGTCATTTCTCTCAAGTCTGTTTTTGCTTCTGTAACTACTGATTCCGACATCCAACAATGGAGGAACTACAATTTTTATTTTTATTATTATTATTTTTATTTTTTTTGAAGTTGAGAAGTTCTAAATAGGAAAAGTAAGCATTTTCTGGTTAATGGGGTGTTCTGTTTTTAGCCTCCCAGCGCTTCTAGCTGACTATTCTGTTCTTTTCTGTTCTGCTCCACCATTCTTTGATTTATTTATTAAATAATTTTTATTTTTATTTTTTAATTTGTTGTTTTTAAAACTTGTATATTTGAAAAAGTCTTTCTCAAGGAAGTTGATCAACCCGCAACGCATGTTTTTTTATTAGTAGAAAAAAAATGACTCCCCACCACCTCCTTATTAGTACTGACATTGTACAGTTCTTGAAGAGGAAGCTAATTCTCCTCTTATCAACTACTGTACCACTCTGTCTTTGTCTGTGAGTGTTACACCTTTACTTACAATAGATCTGCACGAGTAGCAGTTGGGATTAGAGAGAGAAAACTTTAAAAAAAAAAAAAAAAATTAAAGAGGGAGGATGACTACAATAGCCTTGAAGGGTGCATCTGATTTTTTTTTTTTTAAATAAATTTTGACAACTCATAAAAATTTTTATTTTCCATACGTGGGAAATCTGGAAAGTTGATATTTTGAGTAAAGGCAAATCCCTTGTTTCACTGAGAGAATATTATTGCTAGGTTTGGTTTGAACCAAAGTACCTGCTTATTAGGCAGTCACAAGGGAAAATTAATGCAAACCCTTTAGTCACATTCATTTAATATGTATTTACTAACATAATTTTAGTTTTCTTTCTTTATTTTTTTTTTCATGAAGTAAATTATTCAAATTAGTTAGAGTATTCTCAGTCATTTAGTTGAAGCTTTTCACTCTTAAGCAAAGGGTCTTTAATCTTTTAAGTAGCACCTATAAAGCTCACAATTTCACCTACCAAAAAAGAAAAGGTTGAAATTTCTATTTGTTATACAGGGCACATTATTAGAGGAACACATATCTAGTAGGGACCAAATGTCGTTTTCATTATAGGATAACCTTGTAAGCAAAATAAAATATAATAAAAATTAATTTTCATCTACATGGCTAAATATTTCTCATTAAAAAATGGCTACATAAATGTGTGTGTGTGTGTGTGTATATATATATTTGTATATTTTTTAAATGAAAAACTAATAATTGGTTAAACAACAAAGTACAGAACTAACATGTCAATGGGCTGTCAGTCAGGTAAAAGGCTACCATAAAACTGGCGGTTGTTTGGTTTGTCACTCTGACGTGCATGATAGCCAAATCAGGTTCATCACCGATTTTGATTAGCATATGTTTAGGTCTGATCACTTGTTCAAATTAAAGAAGAATGAAATTAATTTTTGCCTTTGCCTCAATGTCATTTGGAGTTTTTTCCTTTACTAGGATAGTGTGAACTACTTGTCATCTTTAGATTTTCATCAGTCATCACTTAGTCCGAAAAACATGAAAAGGTTTCGACTTTCGTTCTAAGAGAATTCTGTGATAGGATTTGAAAATTTGTTTTACTGTTAAGCATAAGTATTAACCTTCATATTTTCATAATATTTTATTAATTAATTTATATTTTTCTTAATCTGAAATGATTTTAATGGGGTTTAACCTTTTTACACTAACATTTTTCGAGTAAATTACCACTGGATTTCTATAGGGAAAAAATAATAATAAAGTTACCAATTGATAGCAACTAAAAGCATAAGAACTTCCGACCAGAGGGAACAAATAGGAAAATGAGTAAATGAAAGGACAAATTGGTCAATTTATTTGTTTGTTTATCATCCTTTTTGGCCATTGGTATCTCTAGCAATAGATTTCTATATCGTTTGGTATCTCTTTTTTTTTTTTTTTTTTTTTTGGAAGGAAAATTATTGTATAACGTATGGTAGAAATCAGGAGAAGATTGACAACTTAAATCATGTCAAACAGAAAAATAATGAGGCTTGTTCAAAAGTCTTGTTTGAAGGGCTTTTTCTTATGTATAGAAGAAAGTTTTATATTAATTATTTTCATGAGACTTTTTTTAAAAAAGTAGAAAAATTAATGGGTTGTCCACACAAAGACTTGTATGAAGTTTTCTGATCCTCTCATCAACTGTCTGTGGTCGTCCTATTTTCTGCTTCTTTCTAGGTTAGGCATACCCCAACTTGCCTTTCATTATGAATATATATATTTCAAGTGGAAAATTCTTAATAACTAATTATTCCCAAGAATATGTTTCACCATTTTATATTTTAGTCAGAAAGGTTTATCATTTAACAAGATGATAAAAGTCTAATTAGGATAACTAGGAACTTAGTACATGTTTGGCACCAAGGTTTGGATTATAATTTACAATTCAATTTTTGTCTTTTTTTTTTTTTTTTAAAGTCAATCTTAATTTTACTATTTACAGTTACTATTACAGTTTTGTAACTCAAACTTTAAGGGCCCGTTTGAGAGAACATCTGAAAATGGTGTTTTGAAAATTGGGTCGGAAATGCTTGTTTGGGGGAAAAACTTTTTAAAAAATTATGTAATATAGAAAATAATGTAAAAATTTGAAATGTATTCAGAAAAAATATGCAAAATGGATTTTATCTTGTTCCTCTCGTCTTTACTAGCATTTTGATATAAAAATCATCGCATTTCGATTTCAAATGAGAAAGTTATGGACTTTTAAAGTTTGAGTTTTTTTGAAAATAGAAGAGAGAGAAAGTTTGATATAAAGTTGGGATTTTAAAATCCAGATGGTGTTTTGTCATCTCCAGACGACACCTCAAACAGACTTTGCATATACAAGTCCAAATGAGATGATTTTTTTTTTCAAATTGCATAAAATTTCGAGACGAACGAAACAAACTCCATATTGATGTTTTTTCTGAATACATTTCAAATTTTTACACTTTTTAACTCCAGCAATTCTAACGCCTTACCAAATGCATAATTTAATTCAAACATAAATTCTACGATCCAAACCTTAGCATCAAATACATGCCTCAACAGTGTATAATCTTTCCATTAATTTGACCGCAAAAGACGTTAATCTTGTTGATATGATCTTCTTCTTCTTCTTCCTCCCTTTTTTTTTTTTTTTTAACAAAACTATCAGCTTAGTACCAAAGAAAGTGGTTTTTGTTGCTTTTCTGAGCAATAAGCGGTACTTTTGCTTTGACAAACTACTAAAAACTATAACTTTACGTGTTGACTAAAGCGCCGAACATGAAATATATTCCTCCTTATAGTAATGTGCAACCAACATTATATATATATATATATATATTTCATTATAGAGTTTAGAATTTTTATTTCTTGCAGATTTCAAACTTAAGAATTTATATTCAAGCTTTTTATGTGTTGTTGAGTTAGTTTCAATGAGATTATAATTGTGTTATATACTATAAAGGAAAATAGACCTGAAGAAAAAAAAAAAAAAAGAATATATACGGAGGAGGATGGTAAGAAAAATGGTCGATCTACCTTTTTTATTTGACCAATTTGAGCCGTAAATTCGGACAGTATTTATATTCTCTGTATAATGCCAAAAATATATTCCTAGACCGACCTTATCAATCCTCTTTTGCCACTCAAGACGCTACGCAAATAAAATACATAGAATAAAGTAAAAAAAAAAAAAGAAAAAAGTTTCGTATGTAATACTAACAAGTAGAACTACAAGTAGAAGAATATAATACTTTTAACTTTTCCCTCTCGTTATCCTTTGTTTCCTTTTCCCATTATGTGATTGAGTGGACGATAATGGGTATTCAATTTTCTTTTTCTTTTGTCTAAAGCATATGAGGTTTTAGTCAGAGAACTTCCATTTATCTAAAAACAGTTATAACCATATTCTACATGTCAAAATTAGTGTCCAGTTTATAATAATTTTTAACATACCATTTCCCTTTTTTTTTTTTAGATAAATTTAGAGTCTTTATTTTAAAACAAAATCAGATAAAAAATTATCATTAAATTATATTTTCCTTTCATTTAAATACCACTAATTCTTCGTTGCCCACAAAACGGTAGATGATGAGGTGTCCTATTCAAAAGGGTAGTAGCTATTTTTTAACCGAGCTATCTAGCTAGCTAAAGAGTTTCAAATCATCTTTGGAAAAACCAAAAGGGCAAAAAAAAAAAAAAAAAAAAAAAAAAAAAAGGGAAAAAGAACAAAGTCCTCATCATCATGTAGCTCCAATTATCTACTATTTATTATGGCAAAGCTTATCTTTAATGCTGAGCCAATCAGTGGAATGTACATAAACAGAAAAATTAAACCAAATGTGTTGTGACAATCTATATATATATATATATATATATGTAAATATACATGGCGTTGGCAGGACAGCGTTGGGTTGGCTATAGCTAGCTGGCCTTTTTATAGTCGAGATATTTGAGAGGGCCATATCAGTCGGTGGGTCGGTTCTTGTTCCATCCAGAGGATTAAAAAAAGTGAGCCAAAAAAAAGGCAAATGACTGGTAATGGTTAAAAGGGTAATTTTCTTTTAAAAAAATTTTTTTCCTTCATTTTTTTTTCTTTGTTGTTGTGGTTGTTGTTATGTGAGAGTGAGTGCCACTACATATTCACACACACACACACACACACAAAATGACTCCAAGTGGTGGGAGATAATATTGTGCAAAGTTTGAATGAGGAGGAAAGAAAAAATTAAATTAAAAGAAAAAAAAAAAAGAAGAAGAAGAAGAAGAAGAAGGGAAAACAGACAAACAAAACCAGCCCTAATTGGCCGTCTTATGACTTTCAAAAGGTCCCAAAAAGAACTAGTCAACAATGGGATCCTTTTCAATTTCTTTTCCCTTTCAAAGTTTTCTAAACCAAATACTACATCATCATTATCATCGTTGAGAAAAAAAAGCACTCCCTCCTCATCACTTCCTCTACTATTGACTTCAAATGTATGGAGGTATTCATAGCAGCCATATCTGGGCACCGAAAAACGATAGAGTCAACATATTATTTTAATAAAAACATACATTAAAAGATAAAATTTTTAAGAGAATTTATACAAGAATAATTAATTTTAAGTGAGATAAAAAAAATATAAAGTTTTAAAAGTAAATTTAAAAGAAGGATAAATTCACTAGGTACAGAATCTCCACTTCACCATAAATAACTCCGCCATTGATACCGATCCTACTTGAAACATAATTTAAAAAAAAAAAAAAGGAGAGAGAGAGAAAGAAAGACCACTACTAGAAGCATAGAGAAAGTGTATCTGATTTTCCATGAATTTGGCCTCTACTATGACAAGCAACCCATGAGCTACCAAAAACAAGACAAAAATGCCTGTTTTCATCCCAAGTTAGTTGCCTTTGTTGCTTTTTATCTTGTTGTTATGTGGGGAGGACTTTTTGATTATCTTTCTTCCCATGGGCAATTAACATGGGTTGAGAAATTTTGTGGTCTTCGGTTTGCAATGTAGTTGGGGGGACTTTCACATCAAACTTTAAATGGCTTAGTCCTCCAAAGCAATAAAGGGTCATGCTCTTGAACATTGATTTTATATTTCCTTTACAAAATCAACCCAAAAAAAAAAAACAAAAAGTCATACTAATTGAGTTCCATTTGTGAACACAATTAAGTTTTAAGTTTAATAACAACCTAGTTTAAAACTATTGAGCGTGTGGAGTTTAATTAATACATCTTAACTCAAAGTTTAGTATATGGATCGTAGTGACGGTAATTTAAATTGAGATTATATAGCGGTTGAATATGATTGTTGGATTGTTTCTTGTTCGAATTTATTACTCTCGATAATAAAGGAACATGGCATCTAATTTGCATTGAAAAGAGGGCAGTTTAATTGGCTTGCTAGTTTTTTTTTTTTTTTTTGGTTGAAGTTTTATCTTCATATTGGTTTAGAGCTTAACTTCTTAGCTTTTTAGCTCAAATTGAAGCTAACCAAAGCAAAGTTTCGATGTGATGTTTTATGTAACGATAACCTTAACACCTTAACTAAACTTTAACTACTACATATTAGTATAGTACCACGATCAAAAAAAAAAAAAAAAAGCTAGCTTTATTATTTTTATTGCAGGTAGATTTATATTACCTAACATGTGGGACTGTACAACCACCATAAATGAAAGAAGTAATAGCTTAGCCATTCAAAAACTTGGTTAATTAAATTTAGTGAGAGGGAAAGTCCACAAAGGTCTATAGGTATGCACCTATACATACATACATACATATATATATATATATATATATATAGAGAGAGAGAGAGAGAGAGAGAGAGAACTTTTAGTGCATTACCACACCAACCAAATGGAGCGTTAGAGATTCAATGCTCAACTTGTGAATCAACCATATGTCTCCTCACCAATTTTGGCATTCAAGATAGCTTATGCCCTTTTCCTAACCGAACTTTCTTTTTTCGCTGCATTCTTTCTTTCCACACATTTTCTGTTTTTCCTTCTTTTATGTATCTTCTTTTGGTAAATTACCCCAACTTTTCTTTTATTATTATTATTATTATTAAATAAATTCTTTGGTCTTAATTTAAAAGCAATACTTAGCTATAAAACATTGCCTATTGTTCACGCTATAAATTCCATGATTCCATGCCCCTATTTACAAGTCATAGACTCAATTCAAAAGTCTTTCACTATAGCTAGTACTAAAGATACATAAAACTATATATATAGTTTGTGTACTCTCTCACATGTGAACTCCAACCCATAAGAGAGAAGACACTTTTATACTTCACATTTTCTTGTAAGAAACTCATCTATAATTTCACCTATATTTTATATTTATATATATATATATATATATATATATATCTGTGGATTCCATGGCTGAAAAGCGCTTCCATTTATGTAGGGTAAGAAGTGGAAATTTTGTGACAAACACACTTTTTTGGGAGTTCTCAAAAAGTCCTCGGGATCTGATTTTGCAGCTTGTTTTAGTCACATTAATGAACAAGTTGCCTCTTTCTTAAGCATCAGGGAGGCATTTACTAGACCTTAGCCCACAAATATTCCACTTGTAATTTCTTGGGAACTATGGAGGAACATTACTAGTACTTCTCTAGAAACTTGCTCTTAAGAAAGCTCCAAATATAGTGAACGAGAAGATTTGGCAAAGATATCGATGATGAACTTTCTATGATAGGGATACTGTTGAGAGGATACGAACAAAAGTCCCACGTTAATTAGACATAAAATAAGTTTAAAAGTTTAGGCTACTCTTCCTAATAGATTAGTCTTTTAAAATAAAATCTCCAGACTAAATAAGTGTTATTAGAGTCAGAGTTCTAATATATATAATCAGGTACACGCACTAGATGAACTTCAAGAAAAATCGGATGAAGCATGGTGGGTACCCAGAAAGATTATGATTAAAAAAAATATAGCGCTCTCAAGGTAAAAACTCGATCATAACACGTGGGGGTGGAAATCTTGAAGGAGTTGTGATCCTTTATGATTTGGTTGATTAAAGAAGATGGACCGATAAATCACTATTCAAGTGGAAGCTGTAATGATCATTAGCTTCATCTAAGGGGGATTGTTGGGAGTGTACGAATAGAAGTCTTACGATAACTAAACATAGAATTGAGAATTGATTTAAAAGAATAGGACTACTCATCTTAATAAGTTAACATTTATTTTAAGATGAAATCTTACCACCTAAAAAAATATCTTGTGATGTTTTGATTATTTAAACTTATGCAATTGGTAAATTTTCTTTGGTGTTTATGTAGTTAGAGAACTTGCAAATCATCAACAACCATATTAGTGTCTTGTCCAATCATGCACACGAAAAGGAAAACACGGCGAAAACATTTGGGTTTTATTTTTCGCTGCCTATTTATGTTCACATGATACCAATGACTCGTTAGTTTTTTTCATTGTCTCCAAATGTTCATCGTCTTATTCTTATTTCTCTTTTTATCGTCAATTATACTGCAAAGTCGCTAGGCTTAAAAACTTCCCCACCTATTGAAATTGATTTCCATTGACTTGGCTCTTAAAATTATTGGACAAAAATAAAAACAAAACTAAAAATTAAAAAAAAAAAAAAAAAAGTACTTCAGATTATAACTGATCAAGGACTCTAGGCCTGCGGCTAACGTGATGGCATGTCTTGCGTTTTAAAAGGTGCAGACTTTTTTTTTTTTCTTTTCATTTTGTGACCCTTAAGCAACTCCAAAAGATATGCTTTTCTTTCATTGTGATTTATTGCTATTTTAACATTTGCAAGGTCATGGGGTGATGGAATCAAAGGAGTTAGATATAGACAAATATATACAGATATACTAGCTAATATTACTTGCCTTGAAAAAAAAAAAAAAAAAAAAAAAAAAAAAAAAAAAACAACGCTCCTTTGGTTCGTGGTTTGGCTATACCAAACTTGCCCTTTTTCCAATATTTATTTATTTATTTATTTGAACGTAAAAGACCTATGGCTTTCAGTACCTATTATTAACTGAAAAATTTAAAATATTCTCCGATTTTAAATCTGAGAGTTCTTATCAAATTCCCTCACTTTCATCGCCGAGCTATATATCTAACAAGGTTTTAGTTATCTATATATCCTTGCATGCCATGGCATTGTAAAGGTAGGTTGTGTCCAAACACCTGGCTATGTTGTGAACTAGTATTTATATGAGGAATTAAAACAATAATTATATATATATATATATATATATATTGGGTTATTACAAACGTAGAGAACGGTTGAGAAACCGATTGCTTGTGTATTCTAGTCAAAGCCAATGGTGAGGAGCTAGAAAAATTGAAGTAGTTTTTCTGACTCTCTGGTACATGGTTTTGATGAACTTTGATTCAAATGGTCAAGTGGGGTTATATTATTAAAGGAGTAAGAGATATGACTAGTCAAACCAATAAAAGTTACTGTGAACAGCCAAATTATTGGTTAGTTGAACCAAAAATACCTTTGGATGCCAGTCTTAACTGTCTTATTATGCTTTGATTTGACTTCGCTATATATATATATATTTATTTATGTATATATATATATATTTATGTATATACCTTCATGAGATTACCTAATCAATAATGTACTATTTTCCCCAATCTCTAACTGTACTTCCCAGCGAACATTTACTACTAAATTGAATGAAAAAGATGACAAGAAAACTGATGAAATTTCACATATACAACTCTTCTAAGTAAAGAGATAATGGTTGAAACTTATTATACATACACAAACAAATACATATATATGTATATATCGTCTAGAGAAATTAGCATATATATAATATGATTCCTTGCTTGCCTAGCAAAAGCTAGAACCACCTCCTATCCTCGTTATATGTATCCACCTAATTATATATATTCTGATCCTTTGCAAGCACATGCTTCTCTAATGCTATGAAAAGTAGAAAAAATTATGTAGAAGTACTAGTATACTATTATTTTTTTAGGGGTATGGGTTTATAATTCTCATTTATTAAAAAAAAAAATACAAGCACTTTCAGGTTTTAAATTTTACAGTTTTTAATTAAATCTCTCTTTCTTTTCATGCTGAGCTAAGTCAACAGGGTAAGTAGTACACAAAAATTAATCTCTTGAACGCATAATGTTTGAGAAATTCAATTGGGGGGGCGGCAGGGTGACTTTTTATGAAAGCGAAGTTTCATTAATGGAAAATTTTTTTTCTTAGGGTCTTTCATTCATTTGTCTACGATTGAATTTGGGGGAATAGTCATTTACTTGGAAAGAGCTAAAAACGTTGTCACTCTCTTTGGGTCCAGACTTCCGGCAAGGTGAATCTCTTTAATGGGGTTGTCACTTTTAGCCATATGATCGTGAGAAGCACATATTTCGGTCAACTTTTTTTCAGTACTATTGTTATTTATACAAATACTAAAAATTGTACGAAAAATATATATATATATGTGAATACTTTCTTATCCAGTAGTCGAACATATCTGACAGTTATAATTTTTTAATAAACAACTTGTAACAATTAGTTAAAAGCAACGAATTGTACAATAACATAAAAAAAAAGGGTTACAAATTCAACTGTTGGATAAAAGATTATATATATATATATATATATATGTACACATATTTCACTTGGGCCTTGGGAATTGTTGTATGACTTTCTACCAGCTTCAACCCTTCAAGGCCAAAAACTAGTGTCACAGGCTGGCCGAAGGCAAGCAAAGAGCAATGAATATTGCATAAATGGCGCTGAGACTATGCAGTGATAAAAAGTGAAAATGAGATAGAAAAGAGTGTACTGCCCAAAAATCTGATTGACTTCTTGACCTGATAAGTGGCATCAAACGAGTAGAATTGAATTAATTTCCATGTGAGTAAGAGACAAGACACCAAATTTGAGCAGTTCCCTTTGAGTAAAGACCGTGCCAATTTTAAACTTTCAAGTAGTCTAATTTGGATTTTAGAATGACCATGTTTTTTGGACCTCTCTGCAGCTGTACTGTAGTGTCACTAATAAATTAACTTGGATTGCACATATATATACACACACTTTATATATATATATATACACACACACACACATAAAGTTGGATTACCTCATTCCAAATTGGATTAGTAGAGTACTTAATTCAAAATAACACTAGACATTTGTGATTCATCCAGGGAAAAAGCTCAACTAAATTGACGACCACTAGATCATTCGACATTAGATAGGATGGGAATGGGGCTTGGGTATGGGAGGGTACCATATCGATCGTGCAATTATTTTTTAAAAAAAATCCCCTTTATTCTCAAGGGGAAAAGAGGGGGGAAAAAAAAAAAGAAAAAAAAAAGGTTTCACTAAAGTTTTCAATTGATGTACCGTTTAGGCCAAGTTTTCATTTTCAAGGGAACGACAAGTCGTTTACAGAAAAAGTAAGCAAAGACATGTCGTTTGCCAAAGTGTTATTTCATGAGGATTGTCGATGTCGCTTTTAAATGATAAAAACGGCATGAAATTCCAGAGGTTAAGAAACGACATGTCGTAAGTCAAAGTATGGAAATTTACTGAAAAAATATAATTACATGTCGTTCAGACAAAACGACTGAAGTACTGAACCATATTTTGTTTCATTGATGTCGTTTCCTATGTGAAAAAAAATTTTAAAAAAATGATAAAACATGCCGTTTTCACTGAAGAAAGACCACAACATCTCTGGTCATTGGTTCGTGTCTGTTTATCCTTTGGTAACAAAGTTCGTGTCTGGTCATTGTATTCTGAACTTCATATGTTACTGTTAATTTGCTTGAGACAACGACATGTAGTTTTGGTTGCTTGGGCTGGACAGTGACTTTTCGTTATCAACGATGTCGTTTCTCCTAAGAAAGTAAAACGAAATGTCGTATCCATGTAAACGACACATGTCATAAAGAAATAGCCAAGTAGGTTTTTCGTCTTGCTTTTCTTAAATATGTTTCTTATGATTACAGGCATATCCTACTGGTAATTTCACACTTAACTTCACTACAAGTATGGAGTTCGAATCTCCTATCCTTAAGTTAAAAAAAAAAAAAATTCATATTTTCCTGGTACATAAATTGACACGTTCTTTGAAATAATGCAATTGATCATGAAAGAAGAAGATGACATGCAATGAGTATAATTTGAGTTAGATATATAATGTCTTACATGCAAACATTATATAGTAAGTAATGAATTTATACATTTTAGATCCCCTATTTACAAGTCGTTTTTATAAAAGTGAGTTCCATCTAATAGGTTCCTAATAATTTGTTTTCTTGATACAATAAAAAGAAATTCCATGTCGTTTGCTAAGAACATAGAACATTTATCATGTCGATGATAATGGGCAAACAAATGACAAAGTAAAAACATCTCGTTTTTTTTTTAGTAAAACGAATGTCATAATGTCGTTTTTCTTCAAAAATGATAAAACGACATGTTGTTGGCAAATTCTGTTTCCTTGAGACAGTGAGACATTTTGGATAAATTATGTAGTTTCCGAGAATATTTATTATGATGTGGTTAATTTGACAAGAAAATGACTTAATAAAAGACGTTTTTTTTTAGGAAAATGGGCTTGCTTTATCTATTTGCTGCCATTTTCCTTGATATTTTCATGCTGCCTTGAGGCTTACATGGTGTTTTCAAAGAATGTCGTTTCTTCTGAACTTTTAAAGAAAAAAAAAAAAAACCCTACTATCCTTACAGTTTGTGTTAATGTATAGCTATTAATGGGACGATAATGCGATGTAAAATTTTCGAAGTCTCGTTGTTTGCATGAAAACAACTAGCTTGTTTGCTAATGTCGTTTTTCCTGAATATTTTTGTGGTGTTAGAAAATAAAAATGTCGTTTCAAATTTAATGTTCTCATGACGAATGAAAACGACATATTGTCAGCGTAAATTGTTTACTTGGGATGGTAGAAAGACAATTCGATAAAACACAGTGGTTTTCTAAGAAGACTTATTCTGTCATGTACAACGGGACAAATCTCAATGAGGCATGCACAAAAATGAAAATTAACCAATGCAAGATAACTTCTATTCGAATTTGAAAACAAAAGACATTTTTATGTTCAAAGTTCTCTCTTTCTCGAGATCCTAGACGGACGAGAAAGGCTCTCAAACCTTTCTAATGATTTTCTCTGGTTTCTCTAGGAATTCTCGTTCTCAAGCTCTTTTCTTATTATCAAGCATCTCTTGTATACTATCTTTTTTACAATAGTACTCAAACCCACATGGTGGATATGTAACAGACGACTCCCAAATTGGAACCTCAATACAAATAAATTATAGATTTTACCCTTTGTATTGGGAAAACACCCTTGTTTTGGGTGAACATTTTTTAATGTTTGATATTGAGAAGAAAAAACGACATACAAAGAGAGTACGTTTCGTTTTTTTTTATATACAAAACGACATGATGTTTTGATGTCGTTTTTCTTTATATTACATCTTTATATGGCTAATAAGCTGATCAGATTACAACTTATAAAACAATATAATAAAGCCGAAGAGGTATGTCTGTTTCTATACAGAGTAAACACAATACCAGTTGTTAAAAAAAAAAAAAAAAAAAAAAAGGAAAAACACACAAGATCATTTTGGATTTGGTGTTATTACTTGTTTTATAAAAAAAAAGGTCTATCACTCCCTTTTTTGCTAACTTTTTTTTCTGCAATTAAAGGAAAAAAAATCTAAAAATTTGTATAACATGCCATTATGGCTTATTTACTGTATAAAAGCAAACCCACATTATACAGTAGATCTAAGTACTACTTAGTTACTTTAGATCCTTTATCTTTTCTCAAAATAAGAAGGATTAATTCCATTTTTAATCCAAGTTTATGAAAATCTAATTTTGATCCTTGAATTTGAAAACGTAATGTAACTAATCTCTAAATAATAAAATTGTCCCCAATTAATCACATAAAGATCATATGCAATTTATTAGTAGGGATTAATTTTGTACACGTTAAAGCACTATTATTAAGAAAGAAGACATTTTAACGAATAAAATGATTAAATTAAGACAATTTATAGTTTGAGAGCTCATTTTGAATTATTTTAAAAGTTAGATACTTAAAATGTGATTTGATCAATAATTCGAAGATTGGAAACGAGTCCATCCAAATAAGACTCCATAATTCCACAAAAAAAAAAAAAAAAAAAAAACAGAAACCATTTTAATTTCCTCTTGAGACAAAGAAAGAACTACGAAGGGCCAAAAGGCAAAAACAACAAGAAAGAGGTCAACCAATAATAAAATCTTTGAAAAATCAGCTACCTAATTGAGTGGCAACCTACCCAAGTACCCAAAGTCCCAAATATTTTAAACAATTCCCATCACGTGCATTAACACGTGGAATATTTTCCCATCTTTATACACACATAATAATGAAACAAACCGAATCATTTTTCTTACTCAAAAAAAAAAAAAGGAAAAAAACCTATCTTATAAATTTTTTTTGAAAATATAAATAAATTAAAGAATACCCTTATAAGATTTTTAATCCTAAAAAAAAAAAAAAAGGGTGTGCGTGTGTGTATGTTTTTTATTTTTATTTTTTATTTTATTTCAATGGAACTCTTACAAAGATGTTAACCTTTACCAGTCTTCTCTCTCCTTTTGCCGCTACAAAAGATCTCATCTTTTGTCTCTTTAGTAAAAACTGTAAACTTACCCATAAACCCATTTCCCTGTCTCTCTCTCTCAATTTCTCACTCTAATCGGTAAGCCTTTTTATCTAATTCTTCATTCAAATTATGTTACTTACTCTCTTTTCCTTTTTTTTTTTTTTTTTTTAATTTTTATTTTTAATTGTAGTATAATATTCAAGTTCTGCTTCTCTCTCTAAAGAAGAAGAAGTCAATTTCTGGTTTTAAACGTATACTTGATCTTGCTAATTTGGTAGAGGTTAAACACTTTTTTAATTGCTGCTGGGTTATCAGAAGAATTCGACGAGTTTTCCGATTGCCCAGTTCGAATTTCTCTCTATGCAATGAGTTTTCGGTGAATCCCAATTGTTTTCTTGACTTGCTAGAGGGAATTGAGTTGAATTGAATTGAATCCAATCATGGCGTCTTCTGATCCATTCGAGGCTGAGGATCAGACGGACGAGGATTTCTTCGACAGGTTGGTCAACGATGATGATGAGATTGATTTCACTGGATCTTCCACCGTTGTCGAGAATAAGCTCTCCAATTTGAGCATTTCGGAGCTGGAGCCTTCTAGAGTTGACTCTGATGAGGATTCTGGGATAAATCCGGATTTGGGAGTGAAAGACAGCGGTTCGCCGGTTCAAGAGAGCGAAAATGAGACGAAAAAAGAAGGTGAATTTGGTGGTGGAGAAGAAGCTAATACTAAGAGTGAAGTGTCTGAGTCAGGGAAGGTGAAAGTGCTTCAATGGGATTCGTTTAACTCGGACTCGAATCAACATGGCGGAAGTGGATTTGGGTCATATTCGGATCTTTTTGGCGTGGCGGAAGAGAATTCGGAGGACCCATTTGCGAATGTGGGTGGAGGAGACAAGTCATTGGTTGAATCTAGTGTAAGAGATGTTGTTGCTGATTCGGGTTCTTCAGGTTTAGAGCAAAATGGGACTTCTCAGGAGCAAAATTGGGAAAATCTTTATCCGGGTTGGAAGTATGATCCGAATACCGGGCAGTGGTATCAGGTGGAGGGTTACAATGTTAATGCTAGCAAAATTGATGATGTGAATGCTAGTGCTATGAGGCAGGAGAGTTTTAACTTGAATTATCAGTCTGATCAGAAATCAGATGCTTCTTATTTAGAACAAACTGCACAACATTCTGTTTCCGAATATCCTGCTCATATGGTGTTTGATCCACAATACCCCGAGTGGTATTACGACACAATTTCCCTAGAATGGAAAGCTCTGGAATCTTATACTCAATCTGTGAATTACGCACAAGGGGTTGATCAAAATCTTCATTATGTCAATAAGAGTGAGGAGAGTTATGGATCGCAAAACTTTGCAGGTCAAGAAGGCGTTGCGAATGTGAATATGTGGCAAACTCAAACTCAGCAAGTTGCGCAAAGTGTGACTATTGGCTATGCTGGAAGCCAACAATTAGGGAACCAGTATGTGTCGAAAGATCATGGAAATAGTTTTGCCCACCAACAAACTGGGTTTGGATCAGCTTCTTTCCATGATGGATCAGCTTCGTCGTATGAGCAATCAGGTCAGGGATTTGATGGCGGTTTTGGAAATGTTGGTTTTCAAAGTGTTGATCATGTGGGGAGCTTCGCTCAGATTAATCAGGCCAAGGAGGAGAAGTACCAAGAGATGCACTTTTCGCCTGCACAATTCGACAGTCAGAAAGCGATACATTTTGCACAGCAATCTCTCCAGAGCGGAGCTTCATTCTCTTATTCTAGCATTGGAGAGAGGACATCAGAAAGAAGACCTTCACATGCTCTTGTTACTTTCGGATTTGGTGGGAAACTCATTGTCATGAAAGACGCTAGTTCCATTCAAGCAAACTCAGCATATGGAAGCCAGGTTAGGTCTTGTACTTTACACACAAATACATGTGTACATGTTTTTTCATGCTTGTTGTTGGCATTATTTCCAATATATTTAACTGTTTATATGTGTGTCGTGAAGGAATCACGAGCAGGTGTGATCAGTATTCTCAACATGATGGAAGTTTTCACGGATAAAACTGACGCCTTGGTCTTCGAAACTGGTGGTCGTGATTATTTCCGTGCATTGTGCCAGCAATCTTTTCCTGGTCCTTTGGTTGGCGGGAATGCTGGAAGTAAGGAGTTAAATAAATGGGTTGATGAAAAGATTGCAAGCTATGAAGCACCGATTATGGATTACGGGGGAGGGGATCTCTTGAGGTTGCTGTTCTCGTTGCTTAAAATAGCATTGCAGTATTATGGAAAACTTCGGTCGCCCTTTGGGACTGACCTAGCGTTGAAGGTATTTTCCTTTGTGTGAAAACTACGTACTTAATTGTAGCTAGTCTTTTTCATTACACACAAGTTTGTTTTAGTGTCATTCCATTGCATGAGTTGCAAGTTAAAATTCATTTATTTATTACCCTTTTTCTCGTTCTATAGAAATATCTTTTATAGCTTTTATGATTAGTGACTTCAATGCTGATTAAATTAGGATAACGATAGTCCAGAGGCAGCTGTAGCAAAACTATTCGCATCTGCTAAAAGAAACCAAGAGTATGGGGCTTTTATGCGCTGCTTACAGAATGTCCCTTCCGAAGATCAGATTCTGGTAAGTCACTTTTTTTTTGGGGCATTGTAATATTGCAATCCATTATGACCTTTTGGCTATAGAATTTCTTCAGTAACTTACTCCTAGCAACATGTAAAATCGTTTTAGGCTACTGCCCTTGAGGTACAGAAGCTTCTCGTCTCTGGTAGGAAGAAGGAGGCTCTAGAATTTGCCCAAGAAGGTCAATTGTGGGGTCCAGCACTTGTCCTTGCTTCACAACTTGGCGACCAGGTTCCTTCAACTGGAAAATCTTGCAACTCTGTCCATATCTAAATGATTGATCTACATTTCATCATAAGCGTAACAGCCTTGTGGGGCTTATTTCTGATGATACTGTCATCCATTTCTTCCGTGCTTAAAATGCATGCAGTTTTACGGTGATACGGTGAAGAAAATGGCACTAAAGCAGTTTACAGCGGGATCACCATTGCGGACCTTATGCCTTCTGATTGCTGGACAACCTGCTGATGTGTTCTCCAATGTCAATAGTCAGAGCAGCCTAGCCAGTTCTGTAAACATGTTTCAACAACCTGTACAGGTGATAAACAAATTTAGTTCCTTCTGCATTGTTACTTACGCTGTGCCTTTGACTCTAAATACTGTTAGGATTTCCCCAAGTCAATTTGCCTCAGCTTTTTCATTTTATTATTTGAACGACAGGTAAAAGCTAACTGTACCTTGGATGAATGGACAGACAATTTAGCCATCATAACTGCAAACAGAACAAAAGATGATGAGCTTGTTATCATCCATCTCGGCGATTGCCTATGGAAGGAGATGGGGGAGGTATGCTAAAAGTTTCGTGATTGGAGTTCATTAGTTTCTTTGGATTGAAAGATGTTTATCATCTCTGGAAGCATATCCTGACCGGAAATTAACTGTACAGATTGTGGCTGCACACATATGCTATTTGGTTGCAGAAGCCAACTTTGAGCCGCATTCAGACAGTGCAAGGCTGTGTCTTATTGGTGCAGATCATTGGAAATTCCCCCGAACATATGCTAGTCCTGAAGCTATTCAGGTCTTTCAACTCCTCCTATATCTTTATTTCTTTACTTATAAAATCTCTAAGGACCCTTTGAGCTGCACTTTTGGTATAAACTAAGAGGAGCTTTAGAAACTAACGTGAGAATTTGACTATTAATAATCACACTGAGCTCGAATTTCCTGCTTACTTGCTTATTAGTCACATACTCTGGTTTTCTAAGTCAAGGCCTCATGGTACGTAGCCTCAAATTTACCTGTATAAATAATGTCAATTTTACGAGCACATCTTGTAGTCTACTTGTCAGCCTGTTTATTGTCATCATCACCTTTTATTTTCTTTAGTTATTTGTTTTACTCTCTAAAAGTACCCTTTTATTTTCTTTAGTTATTTGTTTTACTCTCTCTCTCTCTAAAAATACTGGATAGCTTAGAGTTATGGTCACCAATATCTTTGAAATAAGAAGTTTCTCACTTGTTTGATCTTTTGTGTACTACTTGCTGGATTTGCTCTTTTTTTTTTGGTTTGGACTTGCGGATTACACAACCATACTAACCTTTTGAATTCCTTGACAGAGGACAGAATTGTATGAATACTCGAAGGTTCTTGGGAATTCTCAGTTTCTCCTTCTACCTTTTCAGCCATATAAGCTTATTTATGCCCACATGCTGGCTGAAGTTGGAAAGATTTCAGATGCTCTGAAGTAAGTATTAATTGAATTCTTTCCATTCCCGCATTGTTAATGTAAACGTGGTTGTTTCTCACCCCCGCATTATGTCTGAGCAGGTACTGCCAAGCGATATTGAAGTCTTTAAAAACTGGTCGAGTGCCTGAAGTGGAAATGTGGAGACAATCAGTGCAATCTCTAGAAGAGCGAATAAAAACCCATCAGCAAGTATAGTTTTTAGCTATATTATTGTTATGGCCATCAATTTGTCTTTTGGTATAATGTGTATATATAGCTTATGAGGTTATTATGTGCAGGGTGGTTACGGTACAAATTTGGCTCGCAAATTGCTTACCTTCTTTGATAGTACCGCTAATCGTGTTGTTGGTGGCCTACCTCCACCCATACCTTCGACGGCACAAGGCGATGCTCGACCTATTGAACATGCTCAGCAACAAGGAGGTCCAAGAATATCAAACAGTCAGTCAACAATGGCAATGTCCTCGTTAATGCCTTCAGCATCAATGGAACCAATAAATGAATGGACTGGTGAGAGTGATAACAAAACAAGGCAAAATAGAAGCATTTCAGAGCCAGACTTCAGTAGAAACCCAGGAAAGGTAGATTCTGTTTTTCTTATGCTCTTAGATTGTTAGCTAGGAGTTCCGACATATTAGTATACACCCCGGAAGTGGTTACATCAGAACTTTGTTGTTTCAGGTTGATTCATCCAAGAATGAAAAATCTTCTAATACCCAAGAAAGAACTTCGGCCTCTACTGGTTCTCGCTTTGGTCGTTTTGGCTCGCAGTTATTCCAGAAGACTGTAGGATTAGTCATTCGTTCGCGCACAGATAAGCAGGTAGTTACAGGAGTTTTTTTTTTTTTTTTTTTTTTTTTTTTTTTGACAACGTTCTACTTGTTATATTGATGATTCTATTTGTGGTTCTTCCGAAGGCCAAATTGGGCGAGCCAAATGCTTTCTATTACGATGAGAAACTCAAGCGTTGGGTTGAAAAAGGGGCCGGACTTCCACCTGAAGAAACAGCCTTACCACCTCCACCAACAACTGCAGCTTTTCAGAGCGGGATACAAGATTACGGCATGAAGGATTCTTCAAAGCCTGAAAGATTTGACTCAATTTCTGGGCCAGAAATTAAGAGTCCAAACTCTTCAGAAAAAAGTCCAGGGATGCCGCCTATGCCACCCAGTTCAAATCAGTTCTCCGCACGTGGGCGTATGGGTGTTAGGTCAAGGTACAGAATTTCGGAAACTAGTCTTCATTTCTGAGTCTCTCTCCATCTATCTGTACTTGTTTCAAGTGTAAAACACTTCAAACTTGCCTCAGGTATGTCGATACATTCAACAAGAGCACCGGGACCGCAACAAACTTGTTTCATTCACCTTCTACTCCAGCTGCGAAACCTCTTGGTGGTTCCAATCCCAAGTTTTTCATCCCTGCTCCCGTAACTTCACCAGGGGAGACGGTTCAAACAGCTGGAGAAAGCTTTCAAGAAGCCACTATAAACAACAGCGATTCCTCAACATTTTCAACGCGGGATTCATCCTCTTCAGTGACACAAACGTCAATATCAACGCCGGCCATGCTAGGGAACCCTATGCAGCGGTTCCCTAGCATGGACACTATCGTTAGTAAAGCAGGAAAAATGGGAACAGACAACAGCCCTCTTCCACACCACTCCCGCCGAACTGCATCGTGGAGTGGAAGCCTTACTGATGCACGGAGTCCTCCTATGATGAAGGAAACAAAACCTTTAGGAGAAGCACCAGGCGTTCCTCCTCCGCTGCTGCCAAGAAATAGTGGTAGTTTTGGGGACGATCTTCATGAGGTCCAACTATGAAGTGTTTTGGGCGAATATTACAGATTCTTTTGAGGCATTTAGTAGTCGGTGCGTTTTTGTAACTTCCATCTTTCTGCAAGAAGAACGATGGAGGGGATAGCACAAACGGGAGGTCAAGATTTTTGGTGAAATCCCTTTGAACCACAATACTACGTTGAGCAATTATATATGTATATCTAGGAAGCCAATAGCTGGGTTTTGGATGACCAAAACATAAAAAGGGCATTTTGTCCTTTGGACTGAGAAGGGCAAGCCAAAGGCATTTCATGACCTATACAAATCCATTTTAATGAATGTATATGCGAGTAAAACAGAAGCGACTCTCAAATTCATAGAACATACTATTTGTCTCAATTTTTCTTACCACATTCACAAATTCATAGAAAATACTAAAATACATTTGTATTTTGTCTCTTTTACCACTTTTCTTGCCCTTTTGTTTTTATAGATTCGATGCTTTTTGTTTTTTCAATTAGTTTTTTTCTTTTCAATTTTTTATTTTACTTTTGGAGAAGTTCTATTTCTACCTTTGTGTCTTGAGAGAAGTTTGTTTTAAAAGGAAAAATATACAAAACTCCTTGTGTTTAGTCTAAATCCACTTTTGTGCTTTGTATTGATATTTTTAAAAATTTAATCATTTTAAGGTATAGTTTATAATTGATTAAATAAATTCGAAGTTTTGTTTTGTTTTGTTTTTTTTAAACTAGAGGTGGTGGGTTTGAAAGCTATTATACTGTAATTATCGTAATATATATTTATACCTAATATAAAAGGGTGTTTTGCGAGTAAGAATAATAAGAATAATAAAAATAGTATTTAAGGTAAACACAGTTTTAGGTAGCGTTTTCTTTAAATAAAAAGAATTGATTAATAAAATGATTTAATTACCCTATTAAAAGTTATTTAAAAATTTTTATTAATAAAATGACTTCAATCAAAAACTATCTGTTTCACATCCGGATTTAACTCTAATTAAACTGTATTTTTTTATCTTAATTTTTATTTTTTTTTAAAAAATTAACAAAATTTATAACTACTTTTTAAAAAGTCAACTCAATTCAAATTTAAAAATTTCAACTCAATTTAAACTCAACTCATTCACCGTACAACTTAAACATAAAGCTAAGAAAACAACAGTGGCCAACAAAAGATGATCATAAATCATGCATTTGGATGTTTCCCATGTAATTGTTGAAGAAGCCCAACGACATCCTCCTTCTGGTTCTTCCCCTCTAAAAAATCTGAAATTTTTCCTCTCTTCAACAACAAGAAGAAGACGACCAACCATCTCTTCACAAACCATAAAACAACACAAAACAAAACAAAAATGGATTATTCCTCTTACACGCAACAAGACGACCAACAACAACAATACCAGCAATACCAATATCAATCACAACAAGATTCATATAATTCATCCCAATACCAACAATCCTACGAATACTATTCCCAGAATCACTCTTACCCATATCACCCTTTTCCCCATGATTACGCCAATTCTTATGCTCATCAGACCCACCACCAATTCCACCACGAACCCACTTCGATTCACCCTCCCGGCGTCCCGATTCCGCCGCCGGAGCCGGAGCCCAACGGTCCGCAGAATCAGCAAAACGGGTATTATTACCCGCATGGGCTTGTTGCGGAAGGCCCACCGGGTTCGGGTTCCGATCCGGGATTGACGTCCGGGTTCGACCCGGTTGCGGCTGTGGCGGCGCTTTCCCAGCTGGCGCAGTTTCCCGGGAACGTGGACGCCGCGCAGCGGGCTCTGCACGTGCCGGTAAGGGCTTTGATTCTTTTGTTTTGTTGAGTTGAGAATTGATGTGATTTTGGGGGGTTTTTTTTTTTTCTTCATTTCTTTATGACTAATTCAGTTGTTTCTTGATATGTTTTATGCCTGAAGGTGTTTGATGAGAAAATGAATGATTTTTGGTTTTTGATGAGAAAATGAATGATTTTTTTTTTTTTTTTTTGGACTTCTTGGATCTTGTT
This sequence comes from Ficus hirta, assembly GCA_038430175.1. Taxonomy (NCBI): domain Eukaryota; kingdom Viridiplantae; phylum Streptophyta; class Magnoliopsida; order Rosales; family Moraceae; genus Ficus; species Ficus hirta. The sequence continues at coordinate 18,471,657 of CM076588.1, read as the reverse complement.
TGTTCCCAAAGGAAGATTATTAAAAGATTTCAGACATGTTTTGGTCATAATGTGAATTATAGGCATTGAAATTTTTGAAGATTTTAGACTTTAATGGAGTAATAGGATGTGAGTTTTGCACTTTTGTCTCCCTATTACTAGAGAATTCAGTCTAATCACTAGTGGTATCCGTATTTGTTTCTCGCAATGTGTAAGTTTGAAGGTTCAATTTTAAGTTTCTTTGTTCACTCTGTTTCTTTCTTTTTCGGTGCGAATCATTTGGTAATGGTATTGTTAGATGGACTGTTTTATACTTAAATGCTATTCTGCAGATTGGGCATACTCCATTTAGAGGAGGTAGAAGGGGCAATAGGCCCTTCAGAGGGGGTCGGGGCCATTTCAGTCGCCATGGTCCCAGACCAGATGGCTCTGCACCCTCTTTCCGTGGCAGGGGACGTGGGCAGGGTGGCGGTAGGCACTTTGGATCGCATGGTGTTGTATTTACCAATCTGAATACAGCATCCGTGCCGGCTGAAGGCGAAGCTGCTTCTCTGCAGCAGCAGCAGCCTTCAGCATCGGATCCTGGGCAGGCGCCGTTGCCTGTACCAGCACAAGTGCCTGCTGCTCCATTCTGCCGGCCGCCCCGTATGGCATGGTGTGAACTTTGTAGGGTTGACTGCAACACTCCGGAAATACTAGAGCAGCATAAGAACGGAAAGCGACATAAAAAGAATTTGCAGGTATTTGAGGAGTTGCAGAACCTCAACAAAGTCACTACTGGACAGCAGAATGCACAAATCCCCAACACTGAATTAAAAACCGATGTTGGTCAGCCCGAGAAAAACCAACTCTTATCAGGAAATACTTCTCAAGCTGTGACTAATGATAATAGCAATGAAACAGAACAACAATTTGCCGTGGGGGACAATTCTGAAACTTCCGCAGAACCGGAGAGGAAACAGCAGGCCCAATTTCCAGCCAGGGGACGTGGTTCTAAGCGCAAGATGAGAGGCGGTCGAGGTGGTAAGTACATCAGAGGAAGTGAAGGATCAAGAAGACTAGTTGAGCCTCCTAAGCCCAAACAGGTGATTCCTTTAATATGCGAATTGTGCAACGTCAAGTGCGAGTCACAAGTTGTGTTTGATAGTCATTTGACTGGTAAGAAGCACCAATCGAACCTCAAGCGCTTTCATGGCCACCGGGCTTTGTATGGAGAAGCAGGGCTTCAGGCACTCTATCCGCCTAACTATAATGCTCCATCCACTTCACTTGCTCCTCAAGCTCAGCAAGGTGTTAATGACCCTCAGGTCCTCCTGGCCCAGCTTTTAATGACTTATGTGCTCTCTCATGCCCAAGCATCAGGGGCGGTCGGGATTGCACCCACTACAGCTCCAGCACCAGAGTCAAGTTTCGGTACTCAAAATCAACCCAACTTGCAGACTCAAGGAACCGAACCAACACTAGAAGATGATGGGAACCAAAATGCTCCTATGGTTGTAACAAAGAGCGACGTGCAATCTCTCACCCCAGAGTCTGACACCAAAACTGGAAATGAAACTTCTGATGTTGCAGCGAAGGATGAACTTGTTCCCATTGGGAATGCAGTTACAGTTCCAGGAGAAAATTCAGGAGCAAGCGAGCAAGTTTCTGGGACGGTTTCAGAGAAAGCTTAATGTAGCCAAGCGAAGTTGCGTACATAGATCAATTGTTTAGCAAGAAGAGACGAGTCTACTCGACAGTAACGCCTTACCTTTCGCGGGATGGCGTGAGGCGACAACTCAGGTTAATACATTGGTGTGAATATTTGGCCAGTTTATAGTCTCCCTTTACAAGATTACTTTTGTAACGACACACTTGCCCTTTTCTTCATTCAAGTACAGATAAAGGATTAAGGACTTTTGTTCCTTTTGGACGTGCATGTTCATGATTACACAAATGAAAATTGTTTCGCTAACCATATGACCTCTTCTGTTTGAGTTTTCAGAGATGACCAAATATCTATCTGTATTGCAAATCTTTGCATATACACACGTGGGCATATATATGCGTGCGCGTGTTTATGTGTTCGTATGTGTGTGTAGAAATTTTCTCAATGCTTCATGCAACTTTTTATGTGAGCACTTTACAGTATGTATTAACATAAAGTTCACAATTTATAACGTAATAGAGTAGCTCAACAATTTCTAGTCTTGTCAGATAATTGTGTTAATTGTAGTAATAAAAGAGTAGTGGACCGGAAAAGGAAAACATGACCTTTTCTGTAGGACGTCAATCGTGATTCAACCTCATTCCATTCCATCAAAAGTGCCGAGTTCGAATTCTTCATCTTCAAATTAATAATTAAAAAAAAACTCATAAAAAACGACGACGTAAGTGGAATATTGACAAATAAAGAAAACAATATGTAAATGGAAAACGACAATAACCTTACAGATCATAAATGATCAATGTAACCTAAAACGACATAGAAACCTACATGACCTGGAACTGCGACACCTAAGAAAAAAAGGCAAATAACCTAAAACAGCTTCAACATATAAAGATAACAGTATTGACAACCTGGTTGTGCAGAGAACAACATCCACTCGATCCATGACAACAGCAAAAGAAAAACGACAATCTAAATGCTTTGTTCAAACAACGACATAAAGTTGATCAACAACATTAGAAAACGACATAAATTGTGTTAGAAAACGTTTACATAGAAAACGACAAGACCATGAAAGTACGAAATGTTTTAAAACGATAGGGATATTAAACGAAACAATCTTGAAAATTACATCATCATATAAAAAGGAGAATGACACCAAAAAGGTCATTGTGGAGAAAGCATACAAAGTCAAGCAGGTTAAAAAAGCATTAAGAAACGGCATGAAATATGTAAACGTCAATAACCTGTAAACAGACGTCGATGTATTTTGACCTAATCATAGTATGAAGTATTTAAGTTAATAATTATGTTTCTAACTGTTTAAAAATAACCCATCTCAGTTTATGAAAGAAAAACAAATAAAATTATTATTTATATATTTAAGTTCTCAGTGTTTGAGCCAGTATTTGTGTATTTCAATTTTTCAATCCCAAGTCTTACAATTGCAAGTGTTCTTAAGTATTTAACTTGCTCTATCTTAACAATTAAAACACATGCTTTAAAGGGGAAAAAATTTAGAAACACTCGTTTCTATTAAAAAAAAAAAAATCATGTTTATATCATAGTGTATTAAAACTTACCTTATCCATAAGCCTCTGTTTTGAACCATCATATATGTATATATATTATTTCGATGTGATTTTACCAAATATAACGGTTCATAAACATACATTATTCACAAGACGGTTTCATCATCAACCAAAGACTTTCTAACCACAATGAATGAAGACCAAAGACCGAAGACTTTTCTATAGGTATTTATTCATAGATGTTTCAAATGACTAATTATATTTGTTACACCCCACGATATGAGGCTAGCTCAATTGATATTTAGTGAGTTGTGAATTAATTTTTAATGTATTGAGTTCTGAATTCGAGTTTTGTGGGATAGAAAAGTTTTTTATTTTTATTTTTTAATGGATCAATAAGATGCTAAAGTGAAGAGAAGACCCTAGAACAAGATGCCAAAACTAAAATTAAAATAACAAGAGGTCAGTCATGGCTCTCCTGGTACGTTATGGTGGTCCACAATCACTAATGAAGACGGAATTTTTTTTTATTTTTTTTTAGTCCGATAATTCTCCGATTACGGCAGAGACGTTGAACAAAGATGAATGAGTTTGGTGGAGATTAGAAAGAAGGGAAAAAAACAAAAACAAACAAACAAACAAAAGGAAAATTCTTGGAAAAAAGATTGGTGTTCTCTGTGACAAAGAGAAATAAAAGTAGTGGCAAGAAACACCAGTTGTGCAGGCAGATCAAGCTACTAGTGGTGTTTCAATGGCAGAATATATAGAATTGACTTTGGCCGAGGCGTTTGTGTCCCAAGCAATCAAAAGACTCGATGACTTGCTCATTCAAGAATCTGCTTCCTTGAGCAGTGTCAAGGAGGATGTGGAGAATCAGCGAACGGAGTTGACTCGGCATCAAGTGCTTTTTAGAAGACGCCGGCCACAAGCAGGAACAAGACAAAGCGAGTCCGAAACTGGGTGGCAGAAGTTAGAAATGTAGCTTGTGAGATTGAGGATGACATTGAGACTTACATCTACAGAGTCCACTCGTCATATGTACTCAAGGGTGGTTTTCATCTCCCTAAACTTCGGACACTGATAAACTCCATCAAGAAGAAGCTAGAAGCATCAGCGAAAGCAGGCAAAGGTACCAGATTCAATTTAGTACCGGAGAAGGAGCTGATTCTTTGAGGAACTTGAGGAGGTCTTATCCGGACGATGATGAAGAAGACGGTAGTTTCATTAGCATGGAGAGTACCATGGCAGCTTTGAAGGCTCAACTGATGAACGAGGAAGATCGGCGTTGCATTGTGTCTATTGTAGGTATGGGTGGCTTAGGCAAGATCACTCTTGCCAAGAAAGTCTATAAAGATGTTGACCTAAAGAAGCGATTTGATTGCCATGCCTGGGTTTTTCTATCTCAAAAGTATGTACCAAGGGAAGTTTTGTCGGAAATCTTGATGCAAGTTGGTTTCCAGGCTGAACAGGAGAGGATTCTGTGAAAGGAGATTATACCAATGAAGGAGCTTCTTGAAGAAAGGAGAAATCGACGAGAGATTCTAAAAGGTTTGGAAGATCATGACTTGGTTGAATGCATAAAGACGAGTTAAGAGGTAAGCGGTATCTTATAGTTGTTGATGATGTTTGGAGCATTGAGGCTTGGTCTTCCATTCAAAGTGCTTTTCCAATGGGGAAGCCGGGAAGCAAAATTCTAATGAAACAGTAGCTTCCTCCGCCGACCCTTGTTGTTTCCCAATCAAACCTCCACTTTTAACACCTGAAGAGCGCAGGGAGCTTCTTAAGCGTAAAGTACTTCCGAGCAAGTCTTTTAGTGAATGTGGTAGTTATCCGTCGGAATTTGAGGAACTAGGAAAGGAGATGGTGGTTAAATGTGAAGGACTACCTCTTGAAATTGTTGTACTTGCAGGCTTGTTAAGAACAAAGCTGAACTCGTTACATCAATCGGAAAAGCTGCAGAAAGATGTGAAAACACTCGTCATCAATAAACTCAAATCGGAGCAACAGTACCGAGTGGAAGATATCTTGGACTTGAGCTTCCAACATTTGCCTTAATATTTGAAGCCATAGTTTCTTTATTTAGGAATCTTTCCGGAAGATAGTAAGATTCCGAAAAGAAAATTGATTCAACTATGGATTGCAGAAGGCTTTGTACCGATATTGGGTGGACCGGTACCGGCGGAAAACATAGCTGAAGAATATTTCGAGAAAAGGTGTCAAAACATGTCGATTGCATGAACTATTTCGAGAGTTCTGCTTATCCAAATCGAAGGAGGAAGTTTTCTTCGGGCTTATGGAGCAAAGCAACGTGAACATGATGATAGCTAGTTCTTCAGCTCATCATTACTCTACTACAACTCATTCACGCCACATCGCTGTTCATGTGAACCACGGTCTGGATTTCCATGGACCTTGGACGCAACAAGTACATCCTCGTCTCCGTTTGCTTTTGTGCTTTGGTCTGCATGCTCGTCCTTTTTCCTCTCTAAGAAAGAAGAGTTTTATGCTGTTAAGAGTGTTGGGACTTGATTTCATTAGAGGCAGATTGACAGATGCTAAATTTCTGAGAGGAATCGGTAATTTGATTCACTGGAGGTACTTAAGGTTTTGCCGTATCGAGAAAAAATGGAAATTGCCCGACTCCACAGGTAACTTGCGGAATTTGCACACTCTAGACATCGGAGATAATTCCGAGGTGTTTCTTCCAAGGACGATGTCAAGACTGATCAATTTGTGACACTTGGCATTGCCATGCTCATCAAGAGCTTGTCCCATGATGAAAAAATGACGATTTGATTCTTGTTTTTTTAATTTTAATCGAGACAATCCTAAACTCTTTAAATGATGACAATCTAATCCTTTCCGTATAATTCCATTAATTTTTTTTTTTGTTGAAAAGATTACGTAATTCATCACATAAGTTTGATTAAAAGATGAAAATACCCTTATTTAATTTTTTTTTTTTTAAACCCAATATACATTAAGAGAGAGAGAGAGAAGAGAAAGCTTACTCAAATCCGCCGTTGTGGTGACAATCCTAAACTTTCTAAATGGTGACAATCTAATCATTTCTGTCTAATTCCACTAATTTTCTAACGGAAAATATCCGTGATCCATCACATGAGTTTGATCAATCATTAAAAGATGAAAATTCCCTTATTTAAAAAAAAAAACCAATATACATTAAGAGAGAGAGAAGAGAAAGTTGACTCAAATCCAGCCCCAATCCCAGCCCCGCCACCCCCCCCCCCCCCCCCGCCAAAAAAAAAAAAAAGATCTGGGCTTCTACTACTTTGATTCGAGGGGAGGAGAGAGAGAGAGAGAGAGAGGGCTTCTGCTACAATGATTTTTTTTATTATTTTTGTTAAATTATTTATAGATAGATTACTAAAATACCATTTTAAATTAGATCATATGCATTGCACATGACTTACTCTGTTAGAAATTTAACGGATTTGGATGGAAATGACTATAATTGCCAACATTTAGAGAGTTTAAGGTTATTTCGGCTAAAATATAAATAAAAAAAGGACGAAATCGTCACCTTTTCAATAGTTTAGGAACTATTTAAGTTAATTACTCTTTTTAAAAATTGAAAATTTTTTGCAAAAACGTGTTTTTCTCAACTTTTTCCATCATTCTCTTTTTCATTATTTTTAAATATCTTATTTTTAAACTTACTTTATACAGTACCATTTTAAAAAAAGAAAATGAATTTTTTTGAAATTTTCTCATAATACACTATTTCCAATACTATTTTTTCTCATTCCAAACAACTTTTTGTTTTTAAAAAGAAAATATTTTATATATCTAAATATCATCTTATTCTCAAAATAAATAAAAAAACTTTTTATTTAAAACAAGAATATTTTCCTAGTAAAAAAATAGAGTTTTGAATGTGTCATTTGGTTCCAATTCTCTGCATTTTGTGTTTGACGTCATTCTGTTGCATTTTGCATTTTCATCGATTCAAGTTCAACATTAATTTTTGTTTTTGTTTGATACACCATTTTAAATCTATTTTAAATCTAAAAAATTCATTTTAAATTAAATGTATCCAATTTTTTACTTTTTTGAAATCCATATAAACTGAAATGTCAGATTTCAAGAGGAAAGCCGGTCAAGATGTACAGTTTCAAGTGGTCAACTAAACAACATTCAATATAAACGACTTGTCATTTCCTTGTGAATGAGAATGTTGAACAGACATCTCTTTGGGGACGTGTGGGTACGGTGTTTTAAAAATTAAATATAGCTTAAATTTTGAATATATACGTTCCGTGAAAATAAACTATTAAGAGTGAAAAAGTATAATAAACTTAAAATATATCTGAAAAAAATTAATCAATATGAATTTTGTTTTGTTATTTTTGAAATTTTTTACAATTTTAAAAAATTATATTATTTAAACTTAAAATAATAATATTATAGACTCTTAAAATTTAAATTTTAAAAAAATATATTTAAAAAAATGAGTAGTAAAATTAGAGGGAAAAAAAACTTAGATAAAGTACACGAATAGCATAAATTTATTATTACATAAATATAATATAAAAAAATAATATTAGATTAATATGATACAAAATTAAATTAAATTATATGTTATATTAATCGAGATATAATAGTTTGTATTATATTATTCAATAGAATGAAAAAAAGGTAATTATTTTGGTAATTTTTCAAAAAAAAACTTTGGAAAATACTTTTCGAAAGTGACCCAAATGGACACTTAAACCATATAACTTGCTCATGGCAACAAAACGCAGCTCAGAAATCCAGATGTGGTCGTTTCAACAGCGAGCTTCATCACCGTCACAAGCTCCGTTTCTCTCTCCGATCAACGGTGCCGGTGGTCGTAATCCCAAAAATGCGCCTTCCTCTCTGCAAATATTACGGAAACAACCACGTACGCACAAGCTCCACCACCACGGAGGAGTAAGGGTAGCCATGGTAGACGAAATATCGCCGAATGCCCTTCGCCGGAAACTTGACCGGAATTGGAGAGGAGGGTTCAGCTTAGGAGTAGACCTGGGAATGTCCCGCACCGGCGTTGCCCTCAGTAAAGGCTTCTCCCTCCGTCCTCTCACCGTAAATTATCCCCTCTTTCCTTGCCCATAATGGAACAAATCCATTTATTTATTTTTATTTATTTGTTTATTTATTTTTGTATATATAGGTTTTGAAACTGAGAGGAGAGAAGCTTGAGTTACAGCTTCTTGACATTGCCCAAAGGCAGGTTTGGATTTTTTTTTTTTTTTTTTTTTTTGGGTACTCAATTATCTTGAAACAGGGACTTAGGCACAAAGCCAGGGCCCAAGTTTCTGGCCTGATCACTGTCTTGAAAGGACTCGAGGAGCATGTTGAAAGTCTATAGTTGGAAAAAAAATAAAAACTAAATTAAATTAAATTAAAAAAAGTGTAGGAAGCTGATGAGTTTATAATTGGGCTTCCGAAGTCGAGTGACGGGAAGGAGACCCCGCAGTCGAACAAAGTCCGGAGTGTTGCCGGCAGACTTGCTGTTCAAGCTGCTCACAGGTTATTACACATTCTTTTCTTTTCATTTTTGAAGAGTTTAAGGTTAGAATATTTGTGTAGGAAATATTTGTGTATCATTTTTAATGAATTTCTGAACTCTTGTTATTATGTTTGTTAGCAATTCTTTTGCACCCAATGAGTAGATTTGAGTTAATGTGTAGTTTTGAACTTTGTGTTTAAACTCAGGGGTTGGAGAGTGTACCTGCTGGATGAAAATGGAACAACAAGAGAGGCCGTTGACAGAATGATTTGCATGTAATTGATTATGTTGACCCAAAATCTTTTTATCTTTTCTTTTTTCCCCTCCAATTTTTGCCTGGTCTGATTACTAATCCGTCTTTGAGTAAATGGTTATTGTATTTTTAGATTGGAATGCTAAAAGGGTGTTCGTGGAGTTAAAAAGTGGGAGATTGATTTGTTTTTAAGTTCATCATGGGATTTGAAAATTTTGATCACGCAAAGATGGGCAAATTGCTATTGCTAGATGGGAATATGGGAACATTAAAAGTCCTTGTTTCAAGCGAACTAATCAAAATTTCGTTCTTTCGAAATCTGCACTATGTTCATTTTTATATCTCCTAAATGCTAGTCCAATTTAGATTCTTAATTAGAATTAGATTTTTTCAGTTCAAACCCATCTCCGAACAGGAGCTAAACTTAGCTTAAAATCTCTTGCAGGGGCCTCAGTGAGTCTGCTAGGCAAAACAAAAGCGATGCCTACGCCGCAATGGTACGCAATCACAATTGGTTTTTATGCTGATTAAAGCCGTATGGTTTTGGGATTGGGTCATTTCGTTTGGCTTTACTTGTTAATATTTTCGTGGGTTTAATGGTCGCAGATGGTGCTAGAGAGATACTTCTCCATGTCTGGCGAGGGAACTGAACTTGTACTGCCCAAGAATGTGGATCTACAAGAGAGACTCCGAATGGGTCCAGCCAGGGACATCGACCTTTTCCCTGAAGAAGAAATATGAGAATTGGGTTTTATTTCTAGGTGAGAGAGAACTGGAAAATCGCTTGTAACATGTCGAATCTTGTTGTATGAATGGTTGAAAAAGTATCAGATCGAGCTCATGGATTTGAACCAAGTAAAACATTATGCACTAATTTTGTAGCAACACTATATTGAGCAGAGGTCAATCTAATCGGCTTGAGGAATATACATATATACGTCACATATATTACATACATATGCACAAACAAATATAATTAGTAAAAGGTCATGACAATAGATACAAAACTTTCAGGGACTTATAGTACATTATTCCTACATTTTGCGATATCAGAAACCAGTGATCTTCCCAACCTCTCCGTCCTATAAAGCCATGATAGGAAAGCTATCGCTCATGATCCCGGAAGCTTGTTTGACGTTGCATAAGTTTAAGATCTTTATTTGTTTGCAGCACCATAATTGCAGTTTGGCGTGTCATGCAAACGCACTCTGGCTTAATCTTCCATAATCCACTTCAGAACTGAGAGCTTGGAAGCATTTTTTCGGGAAAACTATAGTCGTGCTCTACGAAAGGAACCAACATAGAGAAGGCTAGCACTTTAGCAGAACATTTTCGAATTGAAAAACAAATGAATCATATATTGCAACGGGTGGCATGTGCTACATCACCAGCTTATGGATTCAAAAACATAAATGCCAGAACCGAAGAGAATTAATATCGGAATGAAATTTGATATGTACAAGACTACCCCAAAAACGGACATACACAACTAAGTAGAATAAAAACAGAAAGGACAATTGCCAAAGCTGAAGTATCTCTAAGTAGTAATGCTAGGACTATAGAAAGAGCACAACTTGACTAAATGTTCTTTTAAATAAATAAAGTGTAGACTAAAACAGAAATTACCCGGGATTTCGATAGATGGAGGGTTCATTCCAACTTCCACCTGAAGAATCATCAAGATGCAGACTTTAACAGAATTTTCGTTATGGAAGCAGTCAACAAGAAGTCTTTGACGGACTCACCAATGGAAAAGGGGACGAACTCATTCCCAAATTATGATGAGTTAGCTTCACCTGTTTATTCCCACTACTTTGCTTCAGTCCTTGACTTGCATTGAAATAAAGGTTACACAGAACCAAAGCCACGTAGCACCTTAATAAGGTACTAAGAAATCCATGACTTCCTCAAGTTCGATCTTGCTTAAACAAGGGCCCATTCGTCATTGTAGTGAGAAGGAGCCAAGCTGTGAGCCAACAAACTTCCTACACAAATGAAAAGACCAAAAGAAAAAGATACCATGAGAATCGTGCAAATTGAAATAATGAACAAGACAAATAACTATCAAACAATGTCCACGGTGAGTCGGTTCCCAAAAAAAAAAAAAAAAGGGAGAACTGTGCTAAAATTGTTTATTGAAAAAAAAGAATATTAGACAATATTATTAAGAGATTCAAAAATACCTCTTTTCCTGCTTAGGTTAGCTCGACTTCCTAGCCGACCTGGTTTACATCCTTCTCAAATATAAGGTTTTATACACAACGAATCCCTATGATAAATCGATATTTGGTATGATCTTTGGCAGCAATCTACAGGAGGGCTCTGAACACTTATCATCATCATTTGAAAGAGAAGCCAGCTCATTCTCCAAAATAGAATAGGCTTCCGAAAATGCCTACATTACGCATTGTGATTGAATGTCAGAATAAATAGATGTGCCGAAAATAACTCGAATACATGTTATTATCGTCTTTTTATATTCTAACGGCAATTTTCTTGCCGTTGCTCTAAATCAGACAACAAATCCAACAAAGAACAGAAAATTACCTTTATACATTGATGAATCCTAAAGCAATTCCTGCCAACATTATTAGTTGGAAAAAGGGGATCGTCGATGTGTATTGGATCGATGCTGCGACATCAAGTAAATCAAAAAGAAAGAAATGGATGATTTCCAAAATTATCCACTGATTTGAGAAAGAAAAAAGCAATAGCATTACCTGCAACCTCTTTCCCTTTTTATATAAACTCCACTTCCCCGTACCGATATTCGCATCTGACGAGGATCAAACACATTCCTGAAAAATATGCTCAAATGATCAAAAATATCGATGGAGACAAACAAACAATTTAACAACTCCCTAATATCAGCAGAGTAGTCATTGAATAAGCATTTAGATAGAAACATAATATATACTGACAGCAAACTTACTTACCCAAAGAAGTAAAGAAAATCCATCAATAGGCTTCCAAAGTTCTGAAAGATCATTAATTTTGCAGTCAGACACGCATTCAGAACATAATTAACATTAATGGAAAACAGAAATATAGATAAAAAAGAACTATTTTGAATGTGAATCAAATTCTATATCACCAACTTGTAAGGAAACGCCATAATTTTCTCTCATTTGTTGTAAATGATGGGGGAAATAGTTTCCAATTGCTATAGGTTTGAGTAGAAACTGAGACTCAACTGAGTCCAGTTGAACCATTTGTCGTCATTTAGTTCAGCATATATGGGAAAAACCATAAGAACGAATAATAAAATAAATCAACTTAATTTTTTGGGCATAAAAAATAAAATCAAAAAAATCAAAAATCAAAAATCAAGGTTTCATACGTTAGGAAAAAAAAAATGTTGCGAACATGTTATTTGTTTTTGATGCATCATATAAGTTTCATTAAGAAGACCGTATGACCAATACAAAGAAACGCTGCTGTCAAAAACAACTTTAAGTAGCAAACATTACTTGGTTGATTGGACGGCCAAGATGATGCTCATGTTGAAGAAAACGCGTAATTAGCAATATCTGCCAAAAATGAAAAGAAAAAAAAAATACACTATCAAAACATTAAACTGGACATCTAGCAAACGTACTATGAGTATTCTGGTCACTCCAGTCATGTATACTAAAAAACGAGCTTGGTCAAGGTAACCTGATAACATTATAAACAAAGTTTCAGAACTACTTGTAATCAGTTTATAACACTTCGATCAAATCAAGTGTTTCTCCTGACAGATTAGATCTTCAATACGTCATTTTTCATTACTTATCCCACAAGACCTATTATTTGGGCCACTCTCGCGCCTAAAATTCTTCCATTACCGTCTAAGTTAATATTCTAATGAACTTTTGAGTCTTGCAAACTCAGTTACAGGATATGATCATATTTATAATCCCTTGGCCGATGACAAGAGTTGCAGTTTTAACAACTGGTAGAATGTTAATGACTTATGCCTTGATTTGACTGCTACAGTGCAACTTTAACTTTTGCTAAAATTTTGTAGAAGTTAACGTATTAAACACATGAATTAAATGGTAGCCTTTATTGTTGCATAGTAACCTAAAAATCAATTTTAATGTTCGAAACAAGAAATGGCGAAACTCTACAACTTTACATCAATATGACAGAATTAATCAAGTAAAATAAGTATTGCAGTATTACTCACCAAACAGTAGGAACTCAAGCCACCTGAGTAGGATTGATCCAGGCTGCGATCTGCCAAGAACTGTTTAAGTACCAAAGCAAGAGGCATGGCTGCTGGAAATTGCTCAATCAGCTTCTTAACCTGTGATTGCAAATAAGATATTGCACATAAAACATATTGGAACCCCAGTACAAATGCCGACATACAAACAAGAAATGATTGCCAACTCAATTACCAATTGTCCTCGAATCTTATTAAGACAGCAAACTCAATTAAATTAGCTTTTGTCCAAGAAGCCTAAATAGTGAAGTTGTAGAACTTGAAGGTGCTGTGAACATAAATATATACATACATACACACACATCTACAAAATATAGTACGTAATAGGTGCTTTTTCACATACACAGAGAGAAAGAGAGATACCAGCTCTGTAGTCTGGAGTCCTGTATGTGATGGAGACTTGAAACTAATGTCAAGACGAACTGATATTGAGTCCTTGTTAGTATCATAGTTTATTTGCGAGCATTTTGGCAAAGCAGATTCTTCTAGAACAACCACATCGGATTGGACATTAGAACCTTGTTCACCAGACATAGGAGCAAGTTCTTCTTTTGGTGATTGAACATTAGAAGTAGAAGAGGCATCAACAGGAACTTCAACCACAAGCATAATAATAGGTATCTAACAGCCCGAAAAAAAAAAAGGGAACAATGGTGAGAAGATAAGCAAAACGAGAAGGTGTAAATAATATAAACGAAAATTGATAAAAAAAGATTAGGCATTACAGCTGTATTTTCCACGGTCTTGAGAGAATCAATTTTTACCCAATCCTGATTTGCCAGATACCTAGCTGCATGCTGTGGGGAACAAGACAAGTAAACATAACAGTTTTCCTACTATCAGTAGAAAGAAAAGAAATGCAAGCATAAACACACATAAAAACCATTTGGCTTGTAACGGATATGGGGTTCATGCAAGGCAAAATTGGCATAACATACTCGTATATAAAAAACATAAATTAAGATTCACTACTAAATACCATATCTAGGTAGAACATGCTATTTCAAACAGTTGGAGGCTACAAACTTTGAAATTCATTTAGCTAATGGAAAGACCAAACTGTGATGACATCTCTACAGCCAGGATTATTTTTCAAGCTGCCCTACAGTTACCACCACAATATCAATGTAATTATCTTTTTTCATTATATAGATTAGCAATAAATAAACAGCATATTTCATTTCCAGTTTTTTTTAAGTACAGCATGACCAACATGGCAAGATACCTGAAGGCATGTTTCTTTAATACCATTACGACCCTCCAATATACCAGCTTCTTTAATTGGTTCCTACAGATATTTTGCAATTAGATACTATAAACGAAAAAGAAGAGGAGGTTGTCATAAGCAATTAGATGGTGCTGATTTTACCAGGTTCCTCACAGGAGGGAGAGAAACCACAAGGTCAACATCACTAGTAGGAAGGGCCAAACCAGATGAATTTGAACCAAATATGTTTGTCCTGGACCTGGGCCAAAGCACTTGAAGAGACCGGGTTACCCGCTTGACAGCCCATGTTATATAAGGCTTTCTAGCCAGGTTTTGTGCAGCAACCTTGATGATTTATACTCAAATCAGTTTTATTTTTAATGCCATGTGGATGGTGATAGAAGCTTTAAATTTTTAGCAGAAAATTTTGGTTTCACCTTGGAAGATATGCTAAAATGATGTGCTAGGAAATGAGAGACGAAAATGATGATAGTGAATATGAAGCTCAATACCTGCTTGCAGAAAGAGTCAATCTCATCATGGAGAAGGCTGTGCAACACAGAAAGAGAGGCTTTTCTACGAGGCGAGCTCTGTGATTCAATCGGTTGAATAGGCAATGCAACATCTGGCTGCATAACAATGTAAGCATCGGATTAATATATTATCTATACCGGGTAAAAATTAACATAGTCATAAAGTAGATTCTATAGTTACATGTTCCTGATCACGAGATAGATGGGACATGGCAATTAACCGGTCCTGCAGTAAGGCTGCAGGAAGAGGTTGAATCATTGGGTGGCCTGAAAAGCTATTATTTCTCCAAGATGGCCAAACAACTTCTGCGCCATCCCTGTATAAGCAAGCTTCTTCCAAATTAGTTCCATCATGGAACCAACCTCGCATACCCCAATGTCGTGGGCTCGAACTACCAGATCTAACAGTTGGAAAACCCCTGTGTTTCCTGGATTCACTCACAGGAGAAGGTGGAGGTGGACGTGGGGCTCGTGTAACGCATCGCACAACAGGTGATGGTGGTCGTTTCATTCGAGGTTGCTCGCGTCTAGTAAGAGAAACACAAGGACTTTTAACATCATGACTGCACCTGAACTCAGATCTTGACCTATCCTTCATCACATTGGGAACAATGATGGGAGGCAAAATGTGGTAAGGGAGTGGATCTCCTGTCTTTCCTTCAACATCACCAGTTAAATCTGTCAATGATATAGATGTTTCCTCCTCAACCACTGCATCTGTAACTGTTGACGGGGAATGAAGCACCTTGCCAGGTACCTCATTTCCTGTCATAACATATGGGCCAAAACTGTCAAAAGGCGAACAAAAAGAAGCAGTAGGTGAAGTCAATCCAGTTGTACTGTACGGAGAAGAGAATGCAACCATATCATCAACAGCCCTATTCATGTCCGCTTCACGCCAAGCCCACACGCTATCATCTGAACTAAGGGAAGGAGGGCGAGAGAATCCTCCCACTGGATGGTCAGAAGGATTCCAATACATCACACCACCACCAAAGTGTTGATTATAATCAATCCCTGAGATTGCATGCACATCAACTTCATCCTCTGATATCCAGTGGTTATCCCAGTCATCTGCTACTTCATGTTTACTTGTTAACTCGGGTAGGTCTGTCAAATCTCCAGAATGCTTCCTTTCTACATCAGTGGTTATTGCATTTTGTTGCATGCTATGGTTAGGAAAACCTTGAGGATAAGTACAATGCCATCTAGAGATGAACCCAGAATCATAATTACAGGTCAGCGATGGAGCCAAACCACAAGCACCACGGACCATTGGAGGCCAATCTAAACTCATTGGCAATCTTCTAGACAAAGCTGGGTTACACCCACCTTCTATATTCCGCTGATGTATTGCAGGTAAAATGGATTGACGAAAGTGATGATGCCAATTTCGACCAACATCCAAATGCAACCGATCAGTGGCAGGTGGGAGATGTGGGTTAAGAGGTGGAAAGTAGGTAGAAGCCACACTCGGCCACTCATGTGGAGGGCCATCGGAAGAGGACGAAGGCATGGTATCAGATACCTTGCTACTTTCTTGCTCATGTATTAAAACATGTTTTTCTTTAATGTCAAAAACTCTAACCTGTTTTTCCGGCAAAGCAGTTTTTATGTCAAATTCACTAATATGTGCAGATTTCTCACAACTGCTATCTTCATTTCCAAAAACTTTAGTGTCTAATGCAGGCACAGAGGAAGCCATTACCTTCTCATCTGTGTTACAACTTGGAGTTTCCAACCTAGAAGATATCGTTTTATTTTCAATCACACTTTTATCTAACTCGTAATCTGAACCTTTGTTCTCTTGAATTCTCTGGCTATTGTGGTCATCCTCGATAGGTCCATTTGCAGAACTAGAAGCAATTGAGCTCGATTTAAAGACATCGCTCTGAGATGAATTTTCACCTGAGAAGTTCGGGAAAGTTGAATGAACAAACACTGGAGAATCCTTCACTGCCTCATCTTGGGAAATGGTGGAAGACGAAGCTTCAATTGCTGGTCTTTTACAATTGGGCAGTTCAGCAGGATTCCTAATGCCATTAATTCTGTTTTTGCCCTTTTCTCTTCTCGACTTCCTTGCAGCAGATTGAGCTTTCCCAACACCCACTGCTTTGGCAGGTTCCTGATTAAAGGGTAACAGTTATAAACTGATCAAACCATCGACAAGAAATGAGAACCAAATTAAACAACTAGTGGAGCCATTTCTACTTTAAACAAAGATTTGTCGTTGTACATATCCTTCCTCTGAGGTACATCAGGTGTCTTCTTGGACTCTACCGATTCTGCCTTCTCTTTATGAGCCAATGCACAATCAACATCCTGGCAAAACAAAAATAAATAAAAATAAAACGCAACTCTTCTTAACAAGCATTGTGTGTGAAAAAGGACTCCAGTAAACCCCTCAAATAAGAGGGGGCGAGAAGTTACCATAAGAGATTTATCACGCACATCCATGCAACCCTCTTCAACAGGATTTAGCTTCTTCGTATTTCGGGTCTTCCCCTTTTTCTTACGGCTACAAGAACCAACTTTTCCTTTGAACTTAACAGGTGGGGACTTGCTAACATTTTCCTCTGCCATAAGTTCAAGTTTTGTGCAATCAAGCGAAATAACCATTAAAAATCCTCTCACTTTCCTTAGTATTAAATCCGAAACGGTACAAATTGAACTCAATGTGCTGAAGAAAATTTTCCTTTTATGATCACATACACTATCCTGAAATAACGATGTCATCATTACAATATCCCGAAGCACAAACAAACTATTCAAGGCGTTGGATAAGGAAGTAGATTTTCCAGAAACAGAAGCTGGGACAATGTTTGACCCAAATTCAGCGTCAGGTTCAAGAGTTGACACTGTCTTTCGCGTATTTACGGTATCTTTGTACCTCAATGGTCGCTCCGATCCTGTGTTGATGAGCCAAAGCTCATCCTCCAATGCACTACCAGTCGCCTTCAAAGCCTCACGACACTGAATTCCAAAACGATCATAGACAATATCAAAACCAGACATTTAACAGAAAGAACATAACTATCAAATGCTTTAAGTTTCAAGTAAAAACCAAATTTCTCACGACATTGAAATTCCAAAACGAACATAGATAACATCAAAAACAGACATTTAATGAGAAAGCATATAAGAACATAAAGAACATAACTTTCAGACGTTTATTAAAGTTTCGAGCAAGTACCAAATGTTTAGCTGATTTTCCCAAAATTGCATTGAAGATTTTCTTCCTAGTTGAAGAATCCAAATTCTCCCACCAATCCACACACCCTTTCTTCCTCCAAAACACATTCGCCGCGACTCCGGCGGAGCTCGCTTTCTCTTTCAATTTCACCCCTCTCTTCTTCCCATTTCCGCTGCTACCATTCAGCCAAGCAAGCCTCAAAGCCACCTCCAACCGATTGGCCACAAAAGCTTCGATACCGTAATAGCCTTTCGCCTTCAACCATTCCAATTCGACCCAATCCGATCCCAATTCGCTCTCTTCGCCTCTCAAAAACCCGCCGTTCGACACTCCGTCCATAACCTCCACGAATAGGTCCAAATCCCCGACGAATTCCTCGCTCACGGTCACCGAATCCAGGCACTTCGCCGACGACGAACACTCCTCAATCGCCTCGCCTTCTCCGGAGGAGAACAACCGAATCGCATCAAAAATGGACCTTTCCGACTCGTTGGACTCGGAGACCCTAGAGAGGAGACCGCGGGACTTCTTGAAGCAGACGCTGGGGAGGTCGCCGGAGAGGAGGTCGGGGAGGACGATGAAGAGGCCGTGGCCGCGCGTGAAGCGCGTGCGGAGCATCTGGAGGAGAGTCTGGACGAACTTGGAGTCCACGACGGTTAGGTGAGCCTGGCGCTGGTGGACGGTGAGGGAGGAGAACCATTTGAGGACGGAGGACCTTGGGCTTGAGCTAGGGTTAGGGTTGGACGATTGGGAGTGAGAGTGGTAGAGAGAGATGTGGGAGGTGAGCGCGTCGACGAGTTGGTTCTGAGTCATGAGCGAGTTTTGGAGGGAATTGAATTCCGATTTCGCCATTTTCGAATTTTGAGTTCAGAGATGACGAAGAGAATTCCGACTGTATTGTAGGTTTTAGACAGTGGGGATCAGAGGTCCGAAATTCTTTTTTTTTTTTTTTTAAATAGCTTCTGCATTTTTGTTGTTTTAATTATTAATTATTAGTACAATAAATATTATTAGTATTAATTTTCTTATGAACACGTTAAGACTGTACTTTATTACATATTATTCGAAAATTACACCTCATCTCATTATATGCCCTTTTCTTTTAAGGCTAAAATCAGGGGGGAAAAAGACAATAATCACATCCAATTTTAATTGTTAACACTCTTCAGACTAATATTACATAAATAAAAAACCAACAAAGAACGCCTTTATTAAAAAACAGACCCAAAAAAAAAAAAAATCCAAGGAAACAGAAAATAATGAAGCCCCAACAATGACTCATTCCATTTCTAATACAAAATTATCACACACTTTTATACTCCTCGATTACAACATAACACAATACAATACAACATCATAAGATATAACGTAACACAATACAACACATCATTATATCATTATATGATATAATATGGTGCACTAAGCGTACCCTAACAATGATTAATTGGTAAGACAAATTTTTGGGCTTTCCAAAGGACTAGTTTTGTGTGAGAATCTCCCTCTCTTTGTGGACATGAATCCGACTTTCCTCTCAGATAGCAAACTGAAAAATCCCCTTCTTTTAACTTGGCAGCCCTCCATGCCTCTATCTGGGAAATCAAATCACACACAATCATCCAAATCTGCCTTATCTTTGGTAACATATATATATATATATATATATATATATTATAGTACAATGAGGGAAGGGATTAGGAAAAACCTGTTTAGGCCGGAGGGAGCCGAATTTGCTCGTGGACTAATCCACCTAGTATTGCTCTAGCACTTTCCCGCCTGTTAAACAAAGAAAAGACCGGAGAAAGGACACGACGAAGAACTAGAATGCGTCGAAATTCAATAAGAACTATCTTTATGAAGAAGATTGTCCAAAAAATAAAAATCGACCATCCAAGAACCGGAACCAGCATCTGCATAAGCAGAATAGAGACAAGAGTTCCGGAGAAGAAGCTGAGCTTGGAAACAATCATTGCAGAGCCTGAACCAGCTATTTCCTCCTCTATTATGCATGCAAAAACATAGATAGTAAATGCAATGAGCAAGAAAATCATGGTTGTATAGTGAGTATCAAAAGGGGACACATTTTGTGAGTGGTATTTTAATTGAAGAAAGAGGCCCAAAATGGTGATGGCAGAGATGATTATAGAATCAATTGCCTTCATGTTTTTTCAGGAGGGCAAGTGGTGTATGAAGTTTTTTCTTGTTTAACTAACGGAGAAGATATACAGAGGATTTTATAACGTGGGTTTTGGAAATCTTCCATTGAATTTAAAAATAAAAAAATAAAAAAAAAAGTATGACGTTTTCATTAAAAGTGATTGTTAATATTATATTTTTCTAGAAGTTGGAAAGTGTGAGCCCTACCCTGCTGACAAAGACAGTCGAGTGTCACGAAGGAGATGTAAGGATTATGTTATGGACTGTGTAATGTAAGATGTTTAGAGTGTAACATATCAAAGATTCCTCAATTCATGTATCGGAAGAAAGAAAAGGGGCACATGGCGGGTCTATTAAATAGTGTTTGGCGTTTTCATGTTTGACGAAAGGTGCAATATTGTCATTATGTTTGATGTGAAGCTTTTCTACTTTGAATTTCTATATTTTAAAGACTTTAGTAATGTAAGATTGATGTTGAGGAGTGTAAGAACTATATATGTTGGTTTCATTGGAAATTTATATATTATATTTCATCCAAAGTGGGATCGAATATTAATATTCTTTTTCCCAGCTGTAAAGTATTCACAATATGATTTTATTTTGGAGGTGGGTTTAATTTGATATTGGATCCATTGATTTTGTTATCTTGTAGGTGTTTGTGTGTTTATTCTAATATATATACATATATATATATATATATTTTAAAGAGAGAGATATAATTAACTCCCTTTTGGTATATACATATATGAGTTGGAGTTTTAAAAATATTTTGATTGGAAAAAAAAAAATGAATGTTTGGAGTCATTGGAACTGTTTTGAGTTAAAATATGCAAAAACTTTTTAAAAAGTGTTCGGAAAAAAATGGCAATATAAAAATTGTTTTGTTGCTTTCGTCATTTTATGCAATTTAAAAAAATATATATCGTTTTGATTTGAAATAAGAAAGTTAAAGACTTTTTTTAGCATACGTTTGTTAACAAAGTTTAAATCCAACTAAACTGTACTATTTCATCTTAATTTTTATTTTTTTCTGAAAAGTCAACAAAATTTATAACTAATTTTTAAAAAGTCAACCAACTCAAACTTAAAAATTTCATCTCATCTCAAACTCAACCTAAATACCAAATGAACTTTTAAAGTTTGAGTTTTTAAAAAAGATTTATGTTTTGTTTAACATTTTAACTCAACCATAATTAAACTGTATTTTTTCATCTCAATTTTTATCTATTTTTTTAAAAAAATTTAATAAAAATTATAATTAATTTTTAAAAAATTACTCAATTTTAACTTAAAAATTTTATTCTTAATTGACAAACTAAACGCAAACTTAGATATTTGAAAAACAGAACGTCTAAATTTATACAAATTTAAAAATTAAGCAATTTACCCAAAAACAAAAACAAAAAACACGCTATTGAGAAAACTGAGGTTGTTGTTTTGGTCATTCTCTATCATTTGTCTCCACCCCACCAGCGAACTTTTCCCCACCGGAAACCGCTCACCATCCCCGGCCACCCCCTCTCTCTCTTCTCCTCTCTCCCTGCCCCCGGCGCCCCCCCACACCCCCCTCCCCCGCCCCCCCGCCGGCCCCCCTGCCCCCAGGCCGCCCGGCGCCCCCCCGCACCCCAGCCCCCCTCCTCCGGCGCCACCCCCCTCCGACGGGAACCCCCCCACCCCCCCTTCTCTCTCTCTCTCTTCCCCTCTCTCTCTTCCCGGCCGGCCCCCTGCCTCCAGCCCGCCCGCCCCCCCCCCCCCCCCCCCACCCCAGCCCCCTCCCCCGGCCCCCCCCACCCCCCCTCTCTCTCTCTCTTCCGTTCACGATCTTCTTCAGCTTTTTTTTTTTTTTTCACTTACTTTATTATAATATGGATGGTCCTACAGGTCATCACGTGCACTTTCAATATATTTGTCCATAAAAATTAAGCAATTTACCCAAAAACAAAAACAAAAAACACGCTACTGAGAAAACTGAGGTTGTTGTTTTGGTAGTCAAAGTCATTCTCTATCATTTGTCTCCACCCCACCAGCGAACCTTTCCCCACCGGAAACCGCTCACCTCTTTCTTCTTATTCTTCTTCCTCTTCTTCTTCAGCAGTCTGCCGAATCTCTCGCCGATCGTGAGTTTCAATTCCCTTGTAAGTTTCTCAGATTCGCTCCTTCAAATTTTTTTCCTTTCTTTTTTTTTTTTTTTTGGCTTAATGATTAGCTTTTATGTTGTCCATACGGTTCTGGTGTTTTTGATTTGTTTTAACGGTGATTGATTCATAACGGTCAAAATTAAACGAAACTTGTTTATTTTTACGGATTCCTGATAAGAATCCAAAATTCGTGGGCAAATGATAAAATGTTAAATAATATATAAAAAAAAAAAATTTGTTGAGAACAACAATCAAGATTCAAGTACGTGTCGTTCCTCGGAGCTAATAATATTAGGCAGATTTCCTTTTTTTTTTTTTTCTTTCTTTCTTTTTTTTGAGTAACCAGACTTGGGTTGGCGTAGATTTTTTGGGCTCCCGTATGAATAAATATTACTTTTTTTTTTTTTTTACTTCTTCTGTCATTAAATTGGTTAAGATTCACAAGGTAATAGTAGATGATGGCATTCAATGGGGAGCCAAAAATAGTAAATTTTACTAAGTAAATAATTATATATATATATATATATACACACACCTAAGATGTACTGTTATTAATTCGAAATATTTTTAAAAACCTAATATTTATTTTTATTATTTATTATAAAAATGCTATTTACTTTACTATCTTTCTTTTTTTTTTTTTTTTTTCTCCAGGAATATGAGTTGAGCCAATTTGGAATTAAAAAATAGCAGTGAAATTGTTATTTTTAACTCTTATCTCTCTTTTTGTTTTTGTTTTTTTATTTTATTTTGTTTTTCTTAACAATGAAATTAATTCTTTCTTCTTTTGAATGAACCAAGTCTGTAATCAGGTTTATTTTTATTTTTTTTACCTTTTAAAGTTTAAAGTCTACAAAATAATGAACTTTTAATGACAGTGTAGTTGATTCTTGCTTTATTTAAGGATTTTAAATTTGAAATATGAATGTATTTTTAGAGTCAAAATTTAGGTCAGAATCGAAAATTTTAAGAAATTTATGAAATTTGGGTATACTGAAAAGTAAATATACGGGAAAATATAAACTTTTAAAAATGAGTAATGCTAGGGGCATCAATACAAATCTTAACTTTTTGAGTACCAACTCGCGTGTCATATTTTCATTACTAGTTGTAATCAGTTGATATGTCAATACTTTAAACACTTACCAATAAAATAACGACAACTCATATGCTATATAAGTTGGTGCTCAAAAGTTGAGACTAGAGTTGATCTCCTTAGCATTTTTTTTTAAAAAAATTATACAATAATTGCAATTAGAAACTTTCAATAGGCAAATTAAAAAAAAATGGTAAGAAAAAGTTATTTTAGGCAGCAGTTGCATCAAGCAGTCGTCCCTCCGGGTCCAAGTGGCTCCGCTACTGAGTCGATACTTACTTGATTTGTTTGGATTCATTTACAGTGATTTATGGCTAGCACATCAAAGTTAAAGAAGAGAAAATTTGAAGAGAAGAAGAAAACTGATATTATGAGGATGAGTGACAGAGACCAAGGTACTAGTGAGAGTGGAAGCATAAGAACTTGTTTAGATGGTACGGACAAGCAATACGAGAAAACCATACAGGCTCGCTGCTCACCTACTCGATTTGTGAATCTTTGCACAGAATTAAAGGACGAGTTTCGGATGGCAGTTAGCGAAATGGGATTTTCCAGTTTGTTGGAAATGAGTAGTTGTACCATATTTAGGCCATTAGTTGGGTGGTTGATTAAGAGTTTCAATGTTGAGGATGCATCATTGTGTGTACATGGGAAGACTTTCATATTAACTACATCGTTGTTTGAGATGGTGATGGGTGTGAAAGATGGAGGAGAGGATTTTCATCAAAAAAGGTCTCCAGAAGATGTTAAGAGAATGCAAGATGCAGTGAAGGATGGGAATGCTACGTTATCTATTAAACAGTTGGAGGAGAACTTGATTAGGACCAAGTCCGTGGATGATCTGTTTGTCGCTAGGTTTGTCTTGTTTGCCGTAGGAACGTTGTTGATGCCCTCCACTTCTGTTTGTGTCGGTACTTCAATGGTGGGTTCTATAACTGGTTTGGAAAGTGTGAGGAAAAAAAATTGGGCAACTAAATCATTTGCATACCTTGTGGATGCAATACGCGATTTTAAGAAAAAGAAAGGAGCATTTGTCGGTGGATGTGTGTTGTTCCTACAGGTAATTTGATATTAATTTGATTCTTCAATTTGTTGTAGAATAAGATTTTTTTGAGTATTGAATTATGTCTGTTTTATATTCGAAGGTCTTTTACCTGCATCATTTAGAAGGGCACAATCAATACGTTGACAGATCAATACTGCCGATAGCTGCTTGGACCGAGAAGAAATCAAAGGATATTGTCACATGGATCAGTGAAGGCTCTGGTTATGGAAGTAAAAAAGTAATATCCTTGTACTTTTGAACTTGAAGAGTGTTTTGTTGTGCAAACGTGGTTATAATACTTTCTGCTTTGGTTTACAGATTCGAATGAGAGAGACTGAAGATGGATGTTATAAATGCCAATCCATGCATGGTGACATGATTAATATGATGACAGAGATAAAAAAATGTAGACTTGAGATCCAAGAATTGAGGCAACTTGTAATTGGGTTGCAACAATCTAATAACAGTGATCGAGAAGTTGTAGCAGGGGAATGTGGCGGTAGTAGGATTGTGGAATTATTTAGTAGTGATCGAGAAGGTGTAACACGGGAAAGTGGCGGTGATAGGATTGGGAAAAATCATATCATTGTGTCGGATGATGATCAATCCGAGAGTGATTTCCATAGCCAGAGTACAGATCAAAGTGACGTTAGTTTGGATAACAACTCCATAGCTATGTACAAAAATTTTGTTAGTAGTGGTGGTCAAGAAATTGGTTGCTTTAAATTAACCCAACCGTTTTCTGATTCAGACGCAGAGAAGATTGCGATGTATATTTTTGATGAAAGTCTTGACGAAGAGTAAATGCGCCTCTACTTAGAATATTGATATCATAGTTATAATTTAATTACGTAGTTATTTTTTGAAATTTAGTCAATAATCAATAATTGTATCGGTACTATCTTGCAGGGAAGTAATAGTACAATTTGGTCATGTGCAATTATCTCGAGCGATGCTAATAGGCCCCTTAACTCAATTTAATTTTCTACGGGAGGAAGTGAGTAAAGTTTTAATAACTTTGGATAATAGTAGCTTATAAGTTACACCACCTTTCTAAGCTTGAAGGGGGCTACGTCCGTTGACGCCTATTTTGTTTCATTTATAGGTATTGGATGCTTATGCCAGTTTGTTGAATGATGTTGTGGGTATGCAGTATGAAAACCCAGAGAACCGAGAGTGCTGGTTCCTCCCAATGAGCCTTTCGGTACTTTAATTATGAGGATCTGAACTTATAATTGCTCCATTGCCTCTACATGGTTAATTTACACAAAATAGTTTTATACATAATATTTGATTAGAGAGGTTAATCTAATGTTCTATTGCCTATTGAAAATTTCTCTCACTTATGCAGTCTACGGCATACTGGGGCCTAGAAGAACTGCTTGATGGCATGGACTATTATAATAAGAAGGCAGCAGAGTGGCGCAAATATTTAGGGAATTTGGCAAAATGCACAAAGGTATGAAGCACTTATTTCTAATTGATGGTTGAGTTTATTTATTTATAATTCCTAATATATTTGGCGAGTAACAACCTCCTCCAAAATAGATTTTTATTCCAGTGTTCCTTTTTCTTCACGGGTTGACGGCTGTGGTCAATCTAAGGGAAGAGAAGGTTGTGTTGTGGGAGTTCCTGCCTATTCCTCCTCAAGAAAGTGAGGAGGCAGCGATAAAAACAGTAAGCAAAGCACCATAAGTAATGTTTGATTCGTAAAATAAACTTTTTTGGGACACTTCAAGTGGGGTTTACAAATTTAGTTCTTTGAATGATCTGTCTTGCCTAATTAAGTTGGGTACTTCAAAAATGTTGCATTTGCAGCTACGCCTTGTAGACCATTTGTTAGCGGACGACATCAAAATGGCATTTCCCAACGGATTATCCCTTAAATCATTTCAACTTATCCGTCAAACATATCAGCAACAACAAGATGACAAGGCTGCTGTCCGGATTTACATGATGAAGCATATGTGGGCAGTCAGCAAAGGATTGGATAACATTCCCAAGGTATTTGTATTTTATGGTATAATCTGCTTAGATATTTATGGGTTGATTTTAGTTTCATTTAACAATATTCATTGTATTCGCAGTTTAATCCGAAGGAATTCCTGCTGGAAGTGTGTATTGAGTTAGTTCAATCACAATTCAACGAAGTTCGCGCTTCTGTGCTGGAAAAATGTAGTTCGCATTTTAAATCACAGGGCAACTAGAGGACTGGAAAAAGAAAAATAAAGTTTTGAGATTCAACTGGCAAAGACATTGGACCATTTTGAGTTGCGCTTTTCACAAATTGACGACGAAAAAAAAGCTCAAACCTTCAACTACTTGTTATTGTGGATCGATCTTTATAATTACTATTAACATTATGTATTACTGTTTCATAAATTTTTGGATTCTCATACTTCCTATATTGAGAAGAAATTATGTGGTAATTGGGAATCATATTTTTATCTTAAAGACAACTATTATAGAAGGGAATTTCATTCTTTGAGGTTTTGAATTAATTACATTAGCAATAACTAAGAAGGATATGTTTTGTAGTTATTTGATTTAGGAAAGTTAAATTTAGTTTTGGATTAATTCTTATGTCCAATTTACGTTAGTTTCCTATTTTAATGTATAAATATGTTAGTCCCATTAAATTTTAGGTGGAATTTTTCCAAGTGAAATTCGAGAGTTTTCTGAGTAAAAGATTAGATTGTAACTCTTTTAATCTTTCAATTTTTGGTATTTTATACGAACTGATGAATTTTATATAGTTTTTGTCCTAAATCAAGAAGTTAATAAATGTCTTATCGTCCAATATTGTGGGTGCATCAATGGATTTTAAAAATATTTATCCCAACATATCTTCCCCTTTTACTTTTTTCTCTGGCATTGTTTTTAACTTTTCATTTTAGGACAAGGCCGTAGTAAGGGACATACTTTTCCCCAATCGATGGGGTAGAAATTATCAACCTTTGGATCAGTTTTAAATAGCCTAGATTGAAAGGATACACCAAAACTAAATGTGATATCTTCATATGATTATACTTGGAAAATAAATAAATAAAAAAACAGAGAACATCTTTTTCTCCTTTCTTCAACAACGATCATGTTTATGAGTTTGTATATTTGTTTGTTTGTTTCTTTCTTTCTTTCTTATGTTCGAAAGCATTTCACTGAATCCATGAGTACGATGCCGATGAGTGTCAGAGTAACAATGATGACACGTCGACAAATTTATTCTCCCATGACATCAACGGAACCCCTTAACGAAAGTGCAAGCCGGATTCAACTCACATGTCTTCTTTTTATGTCTCTCTGATTATATTATAACACGTCAATTGAATATGAATATTTAATCATAATATCATATTAAATTAATTAAAAAATCTTGTTAGTTAAACATGTGTCATAATATTATCGAGAGATCACCCACCTATTTTGGATGATAGCGACGAATCCAACCCAAACATATGAACTCTTATCTTCCATTCCTTAAAAAAAATGATATCAAACTAATGTACCGGTCTACCATCATTAAAATTAGAGAGAATAAAGTAAATGGCATTTTGATATAAAATAATTAAAGTAAACAATATTAAATAAAAATATTTAAAGTAAATAATAATAAATAACAAATAAGATAAATTATCTATTTGAATACTTTTATTATTTAACTTATCACATTATCAATATCCAGAATCATCCGTCACTATTGACTAGAGTCACAGTGATAAACGATTGGCTATCCATCGAAGTTAGCCATTGGAATTGCAATTATATATATTGATGCGTAATATCATAATATTCAAGAACGAAAAAATAATTGTAACTAAAAATTATTTTAATCAATACATAATTTTTTTTTTTGAAATATGACTAAATTTTTTAGCTATATGGTGTTCTGGAATCTATTAAGATTGCAGCTGACATGGTGTAAATAAATGCTTGAAAAATTTTGTGCATAAAATCTGAAATGAACAAAAAAAAAAAAAAGAGGGTGAAGTAAGAAAAAAAAAAAAAAAAGGAATAGAGTAATAATTTTTCTTATCGAGAAAATAAAAATCCACTTGGGTCCAAGCGTCCAGGCCCCTTGGGTCCTAGTTGTGTATGAGCTTGAGTTATGATCCATTATAGTTTGTAGCACGAGTTGTTATTTTGACGACCCACAGCACAGATTTGTACAGGTACTTACTAGTTCCAGGAGCAGTTGACATTTTGCTTTTTTGGGTTAAAAACTTGTATCGTGGCCCATCCAACTTTACTTTTATTACTCTCTTATTCTTAATATGTTTTTCTTTTTATAAGTCTACCATAATGTCTAATTTATATATTTTATTGATATAATTTATTTTTAAGGAAAGCCTCAAACAAAAAGTAAGGCTTTGCCTAGTATGGGCAAAATTTCTCCAACCAGAGATCGATATCCGCCCATTGCCAGAGAAAATGGTGGCTTTTAGTGCCATTGAATCTGCCCTTCGCCGGACAAAATGACGACTTTTATCCTCTTTGGCTTCCCTTCCAGCAGATGTATTTGGAACTTGAAATGGTTTAATTTTTAATTCTTCTTTTCTAGTTTTTTATTTATTTTTTCTTCCATACATTACTTCTTATTCTTCAAATTTCTGAAATTAGAAGGGAAAAAAAAAAAATTAGACGCAGGTCAACAACCCATTGAGCCAAAGCCAACGCCAATGCAAGGATAGATCTTGAAGAACTTGATTTGGCATTTTTTAATCTTGAAGAGAGTAGGGATAGATCTGAGTTTTCCTTTCTTCCCAAAAGTGAAATTTATCATAACCAAAAGCCAATGCAGTAGGGATAAATCTGAGTTTTCTTTTCCCATCATTTATCCCACTTACAAAAACGCTTAGCATGGCCAACTCCAAGAAGGAAGGATGAATCTGAGGGTTTTTTTTTTAACACGAAAGAACCAAGGATGGATCTAAATTGCTAATTTAGCAATTACAGCTTTTTTTCACTTTACCTTTTTCTAATTTTTTTTCATAATTAATGTGGGACTCACCTCATTAACAACTCGGATCCTACATGTATGTTTGGCATTAGGGTTTGAACTTAAAAATTACAATCTAATTTTTGTCTTTTTTTAGCTTCACTATTTATACGGTTTTATAACTCAAACTTTAAAAGTCTATAATTTTACATATATAAGTCCAAATGAGATTTTTTTTTTAAATTGTATAGAATTTCGAGATGAACAACACAAGTTTTATATTGATAATTTTTTTCCAAACACATTTCAAGTTTTTATAATTTTTAACTTCAGCAATTCAAACGTTTTGATTAACGTATAATTAATTCAAATCTAAATTCTACAATTTAAATCTTAACACCAAACTCCTACCACCTACTCGAGCGGAAAATCATTTTCCATTATTGAACTCTAATTCGTACCGTAGAAAACAAGTGGGAGTATTGGCCGTTACTTAGCGTGGGATTTGATTGGTGGGTGAATTATTATTGGTTTTTTGGGAATATAAAACAAGTATAATAAATGATAATCACAAATGTATTTTTTTTATAAAATGATAATGAGAATTTAATGAACCTCACATAAATATAGAGAACGAAAAAAGAACGAAAAAAGAGAATATCAATCCTTACATTCCGTTAATTTTTTTTTTTTTGAAAAGAATCACTTTATTAAGCAATAGCATCAATAGAAACAGCATTAGAGACTACAATGGGAGTCTCACTAATCCATACATTAGAACAATTTGAATTGAAGCCAAATCTAGCTAGAAGATGAGCAACGTGATTAGCACTTCGACAAATATGATGAATACCTGTACTTCGCAGTTGGACAAACAACTGTTTAATATCCTCCAGAATCGGACCTTCCATAGAAAGTTCCCGATTATCTACAACAGCTGAAACGACATTAATAGCATCAGTTTCCACCACCAAATTAACACACTCAATTTTCTTTGCAAATCTCAAACCTTCACGAAGAGCTAAACACTCAAATATAATAGTTTTTACATTAAAAATTGGATTTTTTCCTATTATATCATTTAATAAATAAATAAACATTAAAAAGTAAATTGACTTATTTTTCATTCTCCATTTAATAGGTAAACATTAGAAAAAGGAAACAACTAATATTTTTAATAGACCATTCTTTCCTTTTTTAATGTGGTGATTGAATGAGTAACATATTCTTTCCTTTTTTCTTTTTTAAAGAACATAGTAACATTCCAATAATTGTAGAAAAAGGAAACATTCTTTTCTTTTTTTTCTTTTCAATCTCATTACGTTCAATTACATTCTTTTACGATGTCATAACACGTTATTGAAGTAAAATATAAGGGAGTGACAATACCATCAAATAAATCATTCCTAATAAGGTAACAAGTTTGAAAAGAGCCAGAATCTAGTTACTACCGTCGAAGTCAGTCTCTATGTAGTCAACACCGGCCAACGACTTGCCCCCACCAGAAAGCTCGCCTCTTTCTTCAACTTCAGCAGTCTCCAGGTGATCGTGAACTCCAATTCCTCCGTAAGTTCTCAGATTTGCCCCTTCAATTTCCTATTTTTTTTCTTGGCTTTATGATCAGCGTTTTTGTTTTCCATAGTTCTGGTGTTTCTGATTTGTTTGTGGTGATTGATTGAGTACTGGAAACTAAGCTCTTCTTATTATTATTTTTATTTTTATTTTTTCTAATTTATATATGCAATTTTTTTTCCTTCTTCTTGATGAACCAGTGTGTAATCGAGTTTTTTTTTTACTTGACTTTTTAAAGTTCGAAGTCTACAAAATAATGGACTTTGATTATAATGCAGTTGATTCTTGCTTTGTTTAGGATTTAGAGTTTGAAATATAAATATATATATATATATATATATATAAAAGTCAAAATTTAGCTTACAGTTGAAAATTTTAAGAAACAATTACAACGGTTTGAGTATACTTTAAAAAGTCAGTTTAGGGGAAAATATTAACTTTGAAAAAGAAATCTGTAAAAGATTGCAATTAGAAAATTTCAGGGGTCCATTAAAAGAGAAACAGTAACAAAAAGTGATTAGAGGTAGAAGTTGAAGGAAGGCCATTGCGTAGTTGCCTTTCCTTGTCCAAGTTGTCTTCGCTATTGACTCCATAAAAACTTGATATGTCTGGCTCCATTTGCAGTGATCTATGGCTACCACATATCAATCTTAAAGAAGAGAAAATTTGAAGAGATCATGAAGACTGATATTGGGAGGATAGGTGACATAGACCTGAGTATCCATGAGAATGGCGGCGTGCGAAGTAGTTTGGATGCTTCAAACAGGCTATGTGTACCTCGCTGCTCGCCTACTCGATTTGTGAACCTCTGCACGAAATTGAAGGAGGAGTTTTGGAAGGCAATCAGCGAAATGGGATTTTCCAGTTTGTTGGCTTATACAGTTGGAGAAGTACTTGGTTGAGGCAGAGTCTGTGGATGATCTGTTTGTGACAAGGTTTGTCTTGTTTACCGTTGGAACTTTGTTGATGCCCACCACTTCCGTTTGCGTTCGTACATCATTGGCGGGTTCGATAACTGGTCTGGAAAGTGTGAGGAAAAAGAATTGGGCAACTAAATCATTTACATACCTTGTGGATGCAATACGTGATTTTAAGCAAAAGAAAGGAGCATTTGTGGGTGGATGTGTGTTGTTCCTACAGGTAAATTCAACACTAATTTCATTCTTCACTTTGTTTTAGAATATGATTTATTGAGTGTTGAATTATGTCTATTTTATATTCCAAGGTATTTTATCTGCATCATTTAGAAGGGCACAACCTTTACGTTGACAGATCAATACCTCCAATAGTTGCTTGGACGGAGAAGAAATCAAAGCATGTTGTCACATGGATCAATGAGGGCTCTTGCTATGAAAGTAAAAACGTAATATCTCTCTGCTTTTGAACTTAAAGAATGTTTTGTTGTGTGACATATATGATGCGGTTATAATACCTTTTCTCTCTATTTTTGAACTGTACGGTTATAATACCTTTTCTCTCTACTTTTGAACTTACAGATTCAAATAAGAGAGACGGACGATGGGCGTTATAAATGTCAATCCATGCATAGTGACATAAAAAACTGTAAACTTGAGATCCAAGAATCGAAGCAGCTTGTTATTGGGTTGCAGCAATCTCATAGGGAGGACATGAAGAAAATTTCCAAAATAGTGACGGATTTGATGTAATCATTGAAGAGTAATCGAGAAGTTTTTTTATCAGGGAAAAGTGACAGTGGTATGACTGTGTAATTATTTGACAGTGATTGAGAAGTTGTAAAAGGGGAAAGTGATGGTGATATAATTATTTGACAACTTTGAGTTGGCGCTTTTCAAAAAATGACAACGAAAAAACCTCAAACATTAAACAACTCATCGTTATGGATCGATCTTTATAATTATTATTAACATTATATTTCATATATTTTTGCATAGATATTTTGGATTCTTATACTTTCTATATTGAGAAGAAATTATGTGGTAATTGGACATCATATTTTTTGCTTAAAGACAATTATTATAGAAGGGAATTTCATTCTTAGAGGATTTGTATTAATTAAATTAGCAATTTACAATTGAGAAGGATACCTTTTGTAGACTGTAGTTATTTGATTTAGGCTTAATTCTTAGGTCTAATATAAGTTTCCTATTTTGTTTTTTTACTTTTGGATGTTTTCTAATTTTATCCACAACATTCTTTCTTGCATTCACTTTTGTTTGGTGTTTTAACTTAACTTTAACTAAACTGTAACTTTTCAGCTTAGTTTGTCTTTTTTTGAAAAGTCAACAAAAAATTATAATTAGATTTTAAAAAATCAACCACTCTAACTTAAAAATTTCATCTCCAACCGGTGAACCAAACGCAAGCAGTCTATACAATTTATATAGTATGTTTATTTATGTATATATATTTTCAGTATCAGAACAATGTATTAAGTACCAATACAAACAAGGGAGAAACAAATAAAGAGTATTTTTACAATGAATAATCAATCAAATAGAGAACCCAAAAGTGATAGTATGTATGATCTTACGGTAATTTCATATCTAATTTTATCATCAACTATATAGTTTGATCCTCCCATTTCCCTTTGAAAAAAATAGAAAACCCAAAAAAATGCCCAACCTGCCTAAAACTGGGACAGTAACGGGCTAGATTTTCTTTTTACTTTTTTTCTTTTCTTTTCTTCTTTATTTTTATTTTTATTTTTTTGGGAAAAAAGCTCAACTAAAATATGAGCAACTCTGTTTTTCCTCTGAACTAGACTTGTGATGAATTAGTAACACTTTAATGCTATGTTTGATAGGGTGGAAAAGAGGAAGGAAGGAAGTGAGATGAAAGAAGATTTGATAGAAAATGAATTTGTTGGTTGTTTGGTAAGAAGAAAAAGAGGAAGGAAATAAAAATATGAGTGATTAAAATTATTATGGGGCCCACTAACTTTTATCCGTTCAAAAATAGGTGAAAAACACAAACCCTCTCAATAATGATTAAAATCACTTTTTTTTGCCTTACTTTTGAATTAAAAGGAAATGTATAAATAAGTAAAATAATAATTATACAACTTTTTTCTTTTCTCTCATTCTATGATACTAAACAATATAAAAGAAAACTAAAATTTTTCATCTCTCTCTTATTTTCTTTCACTTCCATTTTTTGTTTCCCTTTTGTTTTCTTTCCTTCTTATCAAACATGGCCTAAAAGGTGAGGACATCGTTGATAAAAGTTTGCATATACTTTAGCATCCGAATTTCAGTGGTTTTAATTCCCTCTTTGGAGTAAAAACGACTGCCTTATCTACATGTTTGCTTTGTATTGTTTTGTTTTGTTTTCATATTTTGACCTAGAAGACATAGCTATGTTTTTGGTATGGACTGAGCTAGACTAATGCATGCTCTTAGATATTTTTAAGGTACGTCGCTATCGCTTAAGTTATAAAAGATAAATGAAAACAATTTTATTTTTCAAATTGATTAACTCCTATGCACATCTCTTCCTTCCCATCCGAGTAGCTCCAACAAGTATACTCGTATCCTTCTTATACCAGCTTTACTATTTAAAGTAACACATTATCAATTATCGGAATCACCCATCACCAAAACTAGAGTCACACATTGGCTGTCCACCAATTATCCGTCCAATCCAAGTCAGCCATTGGAATATGACTAAAAATTTTTTAGCTATAGGATGTTTTGCAAAATATGCAAGATTAAAAAGACCCTACGTATGTTTACGTCACATTACATCACAAATGGTGGTATAAAGACACTAAATTATAAGGAAAAGATTATTTAAGAAAAGACTTCACTTTCTGAGGACTGTCCATAAAGACTTGGGTTTTGGTATTTGAGGGAAATATACCATTTTTTCCTTCATTTTTCTCGTTTGCTTTTCTCATTTTGGTTATATTATAATAATAATGTACCCAGATATCCTTTAAAAGAATTCTCCAACATTTTATGCAGAAGGAAATGCATTTGATATTCAATCATTTAGAATGTGTTTGATCGGAAAGAATGTGGTGGAGGAAGATGACTACTTCATCATTTGGTTGGAGAGTGAAGAAAGATGGATGGGGATAAAATTTCCCTCTTAGTCCATCAGATTTACTTTAAAAAATTTGTCAAAAAAAAAAAAAAAATATATATATATATATATATATATAGAGTATCGTTTAAAAGAGATTAACAAACAATAGAATATTTATTATCTATTACACAATTGAGGTCGGATTTCGAAATCAAAGTCGGGATCGAGTTTTGAGACTGTGGTCGGGACAGGGTTTTGAGACATGGGTCAGAGTTAGGATTTAGGACAGGGGTCAAGGTCGGGACTCAGGATCAAGGTTGGGATTGGATTTTGGGATAGGGGTTAGGGTCAGGATTCGGGTTCGGGTTCGGGTTCGGGTTCGGGTTGGGGTCTATTTTCAAGACTGCGGGATTGAGTTGGATAGGGATTAGGGGTTCTAGATAGGAGTTAGGTTTCAGGACTGGGTACTATGTCAGATTTCGAATCAAGGTTTGGACCAAGTTCCAAGGTTGGGTTTTGGGACTAGAGTCTGAGTCAAATTTTGGAACCAGATTCCAAGACCGTTTTCAAAATCTATGTTATATTTCATGACCGGGTTGGATTTCGGGAATTGGGTAGGAGTTGGGATCGGGACTAAAGTTGAGGTTGGATCAGGATTTAGGACCAAGGTCGTGTTGGGGACTTGGGTTGAGGTCAGGTTCTTGAACCAGCAATTATTTACAGGTATTGGATGCTTATGCTAGTTTGTTGAATGGTGCTGTTGGTATGCAGTATCAAATCCCAGAGAACCGAGAAAGTGCTGGTTCCTCCCAAGTAGCCTTACGGTTCTTTATGAGAGCTGAACTTATAATTGCTCCATTGCTTCTACATGGTTAATTTACGCAAATTAATTTAGTGCACAACAGTTGAGTAGATAGATTAGTTTAATGTTCTATAGCCTATTGAAAATTGTTTCACTTATGCAGAGAGTGGCAGACAATAAGGCGCTAGAAGGACTGCTTGACGACATGGACTATTATAATACTAGAGCAGCAGCCTGGTGCAAGTATTTAGGGAATTTGTCAAAATGCACTAAGGTATGAAGCACTTATTTCTAATTGATGGTCAATGTTATTTTGTTGTAATTCCTAATATATTGGAGAGTAACAAGTATTAGTAACCGTGAGAACGGGAAATATAAGTGGTAAGTGTTAAATTTAATGACTTGAAATAATTTTGGGTAACTTTCTATTTTGTGAGCTTGAAAAAGTGTTAAAAATGCCTTCGTGTAAGGGTTTTGAATAGAGAGAATTTGTTAAGTATGTAAGGTTATTTTATCTAATCACGTAAACTTTTATCTTCTTTTTGTTTCTTTTTGGGTATAGGGGTGGGTAATGTTGATTTGTAAATAAACTTTTTGGGACAAATCAAGTGGTTTACAATTTAGTTGGGTACTTAAAAAATGTTGCATTGCAGCTATGCATTCTAGAACATGTGTTAGTAGACGGCATCAAGATGGCGTTTCCCAACGGATTACACCTTCGATCATTTAAAATTATCCATCAAACATATGAGCAAAGCATAGATAATTATCTTGATTCCGCCATTTACACCATGAACAATTGGCTGGTGTTCCCAAGGTATTTTTATTTTATGGTATAATCTGCTTGCATATTTTTTTGGTTGTTTTTAGTTTCATTTAACAATATTCATATTGTATTCGCACTTTAATCTAAAGGAATTCCTGCTGGATGTGTATTTTGAGTTAATTAAATAGTAATTTACAATTAAGAGGGTTTCCTTTTGTAATTAGTCGATCTAGGATAGTTAAATTTAACTTTGATTTAATTCTTAGGTCAAATATAAGTTAGTTTCCGATTTTTATTTTTTTCCTTTTTATTTTTTTTCATTTTTTAGTTTTTCAATTTTTAGTTGTGGTTTCTTTGAGACAATTTAACATATAAATATGTTAGTCCCGTAGAATTTTTTCTGTGTAAAATTAGTCATCTATATAATGTGAATTAGCAGATTAATAGATATCTTATTATTATCCGGTATTCAGAATGAATAAAGGGATTTTGAAAATTTTGCTTTGAACTATTAATGGTACGTGATTTTGAACTATTAATGAATGCTTTAATTATGTCAGTTTGCTGAATGGTGTCGTGGGATTCCTGCCCAGAGATCCGAGCCTGCTGGCTCCTCCCAACAAACCTTTCGGTACTTTATATGCAGTTGGAGGCATGCTTTACGGGGCTAGAAGAACCGATTGGTGACATAACAAACCTTTTCATAATACTGAAGCAGCAGAGTGGCGCAATATATTTTTGGGAATTTGTCAAAATACACCAAGGTATGAAGCACTTTATAAGTTTAAAAATTACGTTAAATAAATAATTGTCCCGTAATTTAAGTATCACGACCTTTTCCTCTCAAAGTGTCTCTATTAATGGATTTGATTAAATACGATGGAACTTGTACTTTTGATACCATATTTGCTTTTACTTTCTTTTTCTTCTCCTACTAAACAATTCTTTAAGAAAGGTAATTAAACTCATACACTAAAAAAAAAAAGAAACAAACTTAGATTTGGCAAAATGAAAAAAAAAAAAAAAGAATAACCATGTATGGAAAAGAAACAAGCTCACTTGTCAATAGGAATTTAAATCATTCACATTAAGTAGCATTTGTTTTCAATATTTGGGCAATTTTTTCCAAAATTTTTGTTTTATATTTCCATCCATCAAGGTGAATCATACTATCCTCATCATGGTATCAAAGAAAAGATTGAAAAACATCATCATGATCACTAAGAGGAAAGATATGCTAACAATTTTGTCTAATTTTTATTGTATTTATACGTTTTTGAGTTTATTAATCATTTGTCTTTCTTGTCAATATTATATGATTATCGAACTAAAATGGTGGTCATGTAATTATTATAATTAGTTCCTTTATAAGAGTCTATAAGAGATATATCTTTAGCCTCTTTTATAAGAATTTCAAAAATAATTAGTCACTAGTCTTATTTTATTTTATTTATTTTATTTTTTCATTTCAGGAAGAAATGATATGATTTTTTTTTTCCGAAAGTGTTTAAATTTTTACATAATTTTTATATCAATGTTCATTTCTAATTCACATTTTAAGTAAATACTCATTTTAATTACAACTTAAAAAACTCCAACTC
Organism: Ficus hirta; assembly: GCA_038430175.1. NCBI lineage: Eukaryota > Viridiplantae > Streptophyta > Magnoliopsida > Rosales > Moraceae > Ficus > Ficus hirta. Next base: position 18,433,469 of record CM076588.1, on the reverse strand, counting down.
CAAATGGGCCCTTGGTATGGAAGGCCCTTAGTATGGAAGGACAAAACCACCTTCACAACAGAAGAACCGGAGGAAAGGAAACCCTAGGTCTAAGAGAGACGAAAGATCACTCTCTGTTCTGTTGTTCCCTTCTAGAAACCATCGCCTTGTTCTTATTCTTCTTTGGCGGTCTCTGACAGATCGTAAGCGCCAATTCCTTGTAAGTTTCTCAGATTCTCTACTTCAGTTTCCTCTTTCTTGGCTTTATGGTCAGCGTAATTGTTTTGCATAGTTTTGGTGTTTCTGATTTGTTTTACTGGTGATTGTTTGAGTAGAGGAAATTTATCTCTTATTTTTCTTTTGTTTTTAGTTTTTAGTTTTTAGGTTTTTTTTTTTTTTTTTTTTTTGAGAATGCATTTTAGTTTTTCTAATCTATTTATTTTTAAAATTTGAAGTCTACAAAATAATAGACTTTTATAGTAGTGCAGTTGATTCTTGCTTTATTTAGATTTTAAGTTTATAATATAAATATACTTTCAAAGTTCAAATTTAGCTTATAGTCAACAAATTTAAGAAAATTTTGCTGTTGATTCTTGCTTTACTTAATATACTTTCAAAGTTAAAATTTAGCTTATAACAAACTTAAGAAAATTTATGACGTTCTGAGTATGCCTAAAAGTCAAGTTAGGAAGTTCAATTTAAGTAGGGGAAAAAAAAGAGAGTCAGTTTAGGGGAAAATATATGAACTTATAAAAGTATTTCTGTAAAAATTGCGGATAGAAATTTTAGGGGGTCAAATTAAAAAATAAATCTTACTTCAAAAAGAATAGTAATAATAATAATAAAAATGAAATCGTAAGAAAAAGATTTTTGAGGCAAAAGTTTATGGGTGCCTATTTGGATCAGGGGCAGCTCTATGTTCGTTTACACCTATTGAGTGGATAATGACTTGATTTGTTTTTGCTCCATTTGCAGTAATTATGGCTGCCACATCAAACTTGAAGAAGAGAAAATTTGAAGAGACGCAGCCTGATATTGGGAGGACAGGTGACATTGACCTGGGTACAGATGAGATTGGAGTCATGCAAGGTAGTTTGGATGGTTCAAACAAGCAATGCGAGAAAACCATACAAGTTCGCTGCTCACCTACTCGATTTGTGAAGCTTTGCACGGAATTGAGGAATTGTGCAAAAATAAAGAACGAGTTTCCAAAGGCAGTTAGCGAAATGGGATTTTCCAGTTTGATGGAAATGAGCAGTTGTGCTATATTTAGGCCTTTACTTGGGTGGTTGATTGAGAAATTTGATGTTGAGGATGCATCATTGTGTGTGCATGGGAAGAGATTCATATTAACTCCATCGTCGCGCGTTTGAGATGGTGATTGGTGTGAAAGATGGAGGAGAGGATTGTGAACAAAAGGGGTCAAAAGATGATGTGAAGAGAAGGCGAGATGCAGTGAGGGATGGGAAAGCTACGCTATCGCTTACACAGTTGGAGAACAACCTGACTGAAGCAGAGTCCGTGGATGATTTGTTTGTGACTCGGTTTGTCTTGTTCACCGTCGGAACGTTGTTGATGCCCACCACATCTCTTTTTGTGGGTACGTCAATGTTGGGCTCCATAAATGGTTCGGAAAGTTTGAGGAAGAATTGGGCAACTAAATCGTTTACATACCTTGTGGAGGCAACAAAATGGTTCGGAAAGCAGAGTCCGTGGATGATTTGTTTGTGACTCGGTTTGTCTTGTTCACCGTCGGAACGTTGTTGATGCCCATCACATCTCTTTTTGTGGGTACATCAATGTTGGGCTCCATAAATGGTTCGGAAAGTTTGAGGAAGAATTGGGCAACTAAATCGTTTACATACCTTGTGGAGGCAATACGTGATTTTAAGAAAAAGAAAGGAGCATTTGTGGGTGGATGCGTGATTCTGTAAAAATTGCAGATAGAAATTTTAGGGGGTCAAATTAAAAAATAAATCTTACGTCAAATAAATCTTAGTCTAAAGGGACCAATTTTTTTACCACCACTACTAACAAAATTCTTGTACATATCCAGGGGGTCAGCATCCAAACTATCATCGCTGTCATCATCATTCAACACAATTATATCGCTTCTCACAATCCTATCACCACCATTTTTCCCTACTACACCTTCTCGACCACTCTTAAATGATTCCATCAAATCCATCACCATTTTAGAAATTTTCTTCATATCCTCCCTGTGAGATTGTTGCAACCCGATAACAAGCTGCTTCACTTCTTGGATCTCAAGTTTACAGTTTTTTATGTCACTATGCATGGATTGGCATTTAGAACATCCATCGTCCATCCCTCTCATTCGAATCTGGAAACCGAAGCAAAAAAGTATTATAGCCACATCATGTCACTCAACAAAACACTCATTAAGTTCAAAAGTAAAGGGATGTTATGTTTTTACTTCCATAACCAAAGTTCTCATTGATCCATGTGATAACATCTTTTGATTTCTTCTCTGACCAAGCAGCAATTGGAAATAGTGATCTGTCAATATTGTTTATTTTTCCAACCTGACTATTTCTAACAAATGAGATTTTTTTCTCTGTGATTTGCAATACAAGTGAGGCTTAGCACTTTTAACTAAATCGTTTACATACCTCGTGGAGGCAGTACGTGATTTTAAGAAAAAGAAAGGAGCATTTGTGGGTGGATGCGTGCTTTTCCTACAGGTATTTCAATTCTAATTTGATTATTCACTTTGTTTTAGAAGAACATTTATTGAGTAATGAATTATACAATTGTTTTGTGTTTGAAGGTCTTTTACCTGCATCATTTAGTAGGGCACAATCAATATATTGACAGATCACTATTTCCAATTGTTGCTTGGTCAGAGAAGAAATCAAAAGATATTATCACATGGATCAATGAGAACTTTGGTTATGGAAGTAAAAACGTAATATCCCTTTACTTTTGAACTTAAAGAGTGTTTTGTTGAGTGACATGATGTGGCTATAATACTTTTTTGCTTCGGTTTACAGATTCGAATGAGAGGGATGGACGATGGATGTTCTAAATGCCAATCCATGCATAGTGACATAAAAAACTGTAAACTTGAGATCCAAGAAGTGTAGCAGCTTGTTATCGGGTTGCAACAATCTCACAGGGAGGATATGAAGAAAATTTCTAAAATGGTGATGGATTTGATGGAATCATTTAAGAGTGGTCGAGAAGGTGTAGCAAGGGAAAATGGTGGTGATAGGATTGTGAGAAGCGACATAATTGTGTTGAATGATGATGACAGCGATGATAGTTTGGATGCTGACCCCCTGGATATGTACAAGAATTTTGTTAGTAGTGGTGGTAAAAAAATTGGTCCCTTTAGGCTAAGCCAGCCGTTATCTGATGCAAACTCGAACAAGATTGCGTTGTATATCATCGATAAAAGTCTTGATGAAAGGTGAACACACCGCTATATAGAATGAGATAATAGATTTAATTTAGTTATTTTTTGCCATTAAGTTGATGATCATCATTTGCATTGGTGCTTTCTTGCAGTGAAGTAGTAGCACGATTTGGATATGCGGAGTTATCTCGACTGAACCTACAAGAACCCTTACTGCCAGGGGAGTGCGTAGAATTTGAAGTGAGTAAAGGTTTAGTTAGTAACTTTGTATGATAGTAGCTTATACATTTCTAAACTTGAAGAGTGCTACGTCCATTTGCTGCCAATATTGTTTCATTTCCAGATATCGGATGCTTATACCAGTGTGTTGAATGGTGTTGTGGGCATGCAATATGAAATCCCAGAGAACCGAGAGTGCTGGTTCCTCCCAAGTAGCCTTTCAGTACTTTATGAGGCTCTAAATGTATGATTGTTCCATTGATTCTAAATGGTTAATTTACACAGTATTTGAGTGGGAGATTAATTTAATGTCCTAAGCCTTTTAAAATTGTTTCACCTATGCAGATTGAGGCAAAAGATGTGGGGCTAGATAGACTACTTGATGACATGGACCTTTATGATGCTGGAGTGGTACAGTGGCGCGAATATTTTGGGAATTTGTCAAAATGCACTAAGGTATGAAACACTTGTTTCTAGTTGATGGTTGAGGTTTTTTATTGTAGTTCCTAATATATTGGCGAGTCACAACCTGCACCAAAATTAGTTTGTTATTCCAGTGTCCCTTTTTGGTTATTGGGTGGTGGCTGTATCAAATCTAAGAGAAGAGAATGTGGAGTTATGGGACTACGTTGTTGTTGCTAAACCAGAAAGTATTAGTGACTGTGAGAAGGCAGTGATAGAAATGGTAAGCACTAACAACACCACGAGTAATGTTTGATTTGTAATTGAACTTTTTGGGACAATTCAAGTGGTTCACAAATTAGTTCTTTGAAGGAGTAGTCTGTCTAAGTAACATGTTGCATTGCAGCTACGCCTTCTAGACCATGTGTTAGCAGACGTGCTAGCAGACGGCGTCAACATGGCGTTTCCCAACGGATTATCGCCTCAATCATTTAAAATTATCCATAAAAAATATGAGCATTGCACAGAAAAATTCCTTGATTCCGCCATTTACATCATGAGGCATATGTGGGCAGCCAACAAAGGGCTGGATAGTTTTCCCAAGGTATTCATATTTGATGGTACGATCTGCTAAATTAGTTTTTGGTTGTTTTTAGTTTCATTTAACAGTATTCATATTGTATTCGCAGTTTAATCCAAAGGAATTCCTGCTGGAAGTGTATATCGAGTTAGTTCGAATCACAATTCAACGAAGTTAGCGCTTCTATGTTGGAAAAAAGTGGTGCACATTATGACTCACTGATAAGGGAAACAAAGAGGGCTGGAAAAGGAAAGATGACGTTTTGAGTTCGAACAGCCAAGGCATTGGACAATTTTTGAAAAGGTCAAACTGCCAAACCATCATGGATTGATAAAAACCGCACAAACCTTCTAATACTCGTTCTTATGGATTGATCGATATAGTTATCGCTAACATTACGTAGTACATACTATTGCCTATATTTTTGGATTCCGCCTATAATTTTGGATTATGATGCTTTGTATATTGAGAAGAAATTATGTTGGCAATTGGGATTCATAGTTTTGGCTTAAAAGAAAATTATTATGGAAGGAAATTACATCCTCAGAGGCTTTGAATTAATTCGATCGTTTTTTTTATAATTAATTTATTGTTGTATTAATTATGGTTTTAAACATGACGTACTTATGTTTTTGGCTCAATTTTTCTGAAGTGGTGTTGATCTAGTGTGCTAGAGTGTACGGATACTTTGGTGGAGCTCAGTCATTTGTACGCCACGTGGCCAGATATCAGAAAATTATTTTGGTAATCCTTGCAGTCGCAGAAGAATAAATTTGCCCTTGTGATAATGTCACCATAGAATCTATCTTAGTCATTAAAAGATAGTTTCTTAAATTGGTTGTTTATGGCAGTTTAGAATCAAAATTATTCCCATAATATATACGGTGTCATCAACAAGAGTTCCCTTTCCCGAAAGAAATAATGTACAAAGTTAAAGAGGCAATAATAAAGGACAATAATCACTTTGATTAACGCAAGAAGAAACTTATAGAATTTGAGAACCATTTTTTTTGTAAGCAAGAATAAGAATTTGGAAACCAATTTTTACCTATACTATCAATTATCAATAATATATATTGTTTTTAGTATAAACATCAATATTGCTTTTCTTTTTTGGGAGAATAAAATAAATAGCATTTTTATTGTACATAATCAATGTAGATAACATGTTTTAAAAATATCTGAAATAAATAACAATAAAGAGTAAATTTACAACATAGAAATAAATTATTTATCTAATAAACTTACCTAATAAATTCTTTATTTACTGTTATTAACTTATGATGTTTTTATAATTATGTAATTACCTATTTTAATTTTGTAAAAATGCTATTTATTACAACTTATATATGGATAAGAGCAATGGCCGCCGCGCGGCGCCGGGTGGGGGGGGGGGGGGGGGGGGGGGGTGGTTTGGTTTGGGTTGTTGGGCGTGGTGGTGTTGGTGGTTGTGGGGGTGGACTTTAACATTTTTTGAAATTTTTATATAGTAGGGTCTTTTTTTTTAATTTAAAAAAATTGGCATGCGTAAAAATTAATATTGACCCCTTATAAATTAAGAGTTATCTATATTTTATTTAGCAAACAATTTGGATTTAAAAAAATAAAGTAGTTTAATTAAATCCATATACATTATTGGGCCTAGTGGCTTGACCTAAAATATAAATCTGAACTATAATTTTAATAACCCAGTATTTTAATAGACTAGCCCATTATACTATGTAATATTCTGTCTACACATAAACTAAAAACTTGGAAGACAACTCTTCACTTTCCCATTCCACCATTCCCAAACAAATTTGAAAATTTGCTCTGTTGTTCAAGATGTGATTTTTATTTTTTTTCGATTTATTGCACTAAATTTCTTTTCAACTTGAGACAACTTTATCTTCGTCTGTCAATTCATTCTTCTTCAACTTTGTTTTTCTTCTTCTAAATAATAAAATAAAATATTTATCTAATTTATCATTTACTAAATAATTTAATAAGTAGATATGAAGAAGAATAATATTAAGTATAAAAGTAGAAAAAAAGAAAGAGAAGATAATATATATACAGTACGCTACAATGGAATAAAATTTAAGATTGTTTTCTTTTTCCTACAACAGTTGTAGGTAGTGTTTCTTCTGGTACATCAAAAATATTGTGTGCCGTTCAAATATTCCGCCTTTGAGATCTCCAAATACATTATGTATTTTTTGTTACTTGGAGTTCTTGCTAAATTTCTCAACATATTTATTTTGTCCTATAATAAATGCAATACTGTAAATTTATGTCTATAAAAATATTAAATTTAAAAACAATGATTAATAAGTTAATGATAATATTAATAATTAAAAAGCTTATATCTCTAGATTGTTGTACAATTTTACATGCTGGGTAATTGAGAATATGTTCCGCATTTTCTGCGAAAAGTGTAACAACTTGTTCTCCAGATGGATCTTCAAGAATAATATCAAGTTTGCATCTACAGTTACATATATATAGTTATTAATACTAATATTATTATATTAAATATTGTAATTATTGAACTTTATAATTAACATTATAAATACCTTGGTGTTGCTGCAGCTTGTTGATTGCAATGAGGACACCCAAACGATTGATTCAATGCTGTTGATGTTTTCTTGTAACATTGTGAGCTGGCTATAGAACATACTTATTGTCTAATATTTTGTACAGAAATTTTTGCTCTTACCAAAATGTTGTTTGCTGGTAATAAAATGTTTTCATATAGAAAGTTATTATTTAAAATAAAAGTATTGTCATAAAACAGTTTAAAACAAAAATAAAGTTGCAGATTACATTATCCGGTAATTGTTGTATATCATCTAATTTGATGATCAGATCTGACGAAGGTAATAATATTGGTCTTGATGAAGATGATATATGTGTAGATTGAATTGCTATATTATTAAGATAATCTTCATTACCTATTGCCCTATAATTTTATAATACAAAAAGTTAATTTTTTAATTAAATATCAAAATAATTATATTTATTTAAAAATAAATTTGTTATGTTAAAAAATATATAATTACTAACCAATTTTGTAGCTCGACTGTTTTTAGTATATGTAAATTGATATATAAAGCGTTTGATTGTTTTGTTGCTAAAGATACACCTTTATGAAAGAAATAATATCAATAAGTGGAAGATAAATAAAGTACAAATTAAAATAAATATGTTTTGAAATATCATACCATTATATCGAGTAGCTTTAATTCTTGCACATATAATTATAGGTCTTCTTTAAATTATATTTGATATAGCAGTTTCTTCCTTTATGGCATATTGATTTCGTAAAGTTAGTAATACATGTTTTCTCCTACAAAAATTCAAAGCAAAAATTGATATTATATTATTTATCATATTATGAATAAGTATAAGATGTAGAAATAAATAAATTGATAACTTACTCTTGATCAACTAAATATAGTTCTCGAATATTTGCTATGCCATACTTCGTATGAATTTCTTTGATAGGCTTAATTTGATAGCCTATTCCAATGATATCTGTAATTTAATAAGAATGTGTTATATTTCCAAAATATATATAAAATAAATGAATAAAGCAATAATTACATTTAAAAAAATAATAATATTATGACTTACCGAACGAATTATTTACTGTTTCAATAAATCTTTCAATCTAAGAAATACAAACAAATATGAAAGGAGATGAAGTTTCAATAACATCTTCATCTTCAGTTTCTTTCACAACAATGTTTGCATTAATAATCCATGCAAAATTATTGTCAACAATTTGATATTGTTGTTGAACTTGACGGACATAAGCGTTAGAAATATAATAAAATGTTGATACTTTTAAAGTATCTTCAAATATGTCGATATTGTCTCGTAGAATGCTTGCTTGTATTCTTGTTCACTGTCATATATTAAATGAAATTTTGTATTAAAAAGATTGTTTACAATATTGCTTCTATAACATATATTTACTAATTCAAATAAATATAGAGTACATACCTCTGAATCAATAAAAATTAATTTTTGATATTTGTTCGAACCGTTTCTACTTATTCTTGGTTGTTATTTTTCCAATACCATTACTTTTACTGTCCAGCTTCTAATGTCTGGAGAAATTTCTTTTATTGATTTTAACCTTCTAGCCATTTTTGAAAAAATCAAGCAAAATAATTATTTAATATAGTCAGAAAAGTCTTAAAAAGAAGAAGAAGAAGATACAAGTGGTTCAGATTATGTGTGTGAGGGAGAGAGCAGAAACAAAAGAAAGGGGAGAGGAAAAAAAAAAAAGAGTACTAGTTCATAATAAAGAAAAGTAGAGAAAGGTACAAACCTGGCATGGTGAATATTGAATGAATGAAGCAAGATATAGTTAGATAGAATGTTAGAGAAAGGTACGTACTTTTTATTGGTTTATTATATGTGCAACAGATTTGGTTTTTATAACTACAAAAAATGTTTTGTTATTATTTATCAAAAAAAAAATTAAAAATTAAAAATCGTTTTGTAACTAAAAGCTGAAGGGAAAAAAAAAAGAAGGTTGAATATGTGCCTTTCTTAATAGGTAACTTAATAGGTAATTTAATATGTGTGTAAAAATACAAAGAGAAAGTTGGAAACGTATACTTAATAGGTAATTTAATATGTGTCTTTCTTTGTTGGCACATTTTCCGTTGTGGTTCGGAGAGTTACAGCTTTTATTTCCAATAAAAAGGGAAATAGTTCTTATAGAGTTATAGAAACAAAACTGAACCAAACAAATCCTAAAACCACTAACCAAAAAAATTAAAAAGCATTATTTTTGTACACATGTCAATCAAAGATAGGAGAAGAAATAAAAACTAGCAAGCATATATGTGATATTTAGTTACATCCACGCTTTTTATAGATGTTATAGATGTTATAGAAACATCTATCTCTCTCTATACCTTACTCTTACTATTTTCTGTCACTTTCTGAGATTTCGTTTTCTATCCCCACATTATTAAATAAATAAAGTTATTCTTAGTAATAATGATTTAAAATACTCTTCATACATTTCATGCATTTTAATAATTAAAAAAATGACCATCTTCATGGTCTCCTTTAGCAACATGTTTTCAAAAGTTTTTTTCAGACATTTTTTTTCCTCTAATTTTACTATTTATTTTTTCAAATATTTTCAAAAAACTCAAATTTTAAAAATCCTTAACTTAATAATTTTAAATCGAAATGAGAATATAATTTTTTTTGTCAAATTGCATTGAATTTCGACAGAAACAAAACAAGATCCATATTGCTAACTTTTTTCTGAACACATTTTAAATTTTTACACTTTTTCACTTCAAACAGTTTATTTTCACCGAACACGTATTTTCAAAACTCAAACTATCTTTAACCTTCAAAATACCGTCTACAAATGTATCCTCAAACCAGCCCTAAATACCTAACTCTAATTTGTACTATATAAAACAAGTGGAAGTATTGGCCACTACTTTTACCGTGGGATTTAATTAATGGGTGAAAAAAATTTAAAGGTTATTATTTTGTTGTAGGGTTTTTTTGGGAATATAATACAAGTATAATAAATGATAATCAATAATGTATATTTACAAAATGGGTATTGATAATTTAATGATCCCCACACAAATCTAATCAATGAGAAATGGGAATGTAAATCCTTGTATCCTATTGATTTTTTTTATCAAATAAAACAAATGCCATACTCTTAATAACATTCATTTACTACTTTCTATTTAATTGTGCAGAAAGATATTAGAGTTGTTATATTAAAAATGAAATTGGATTGTTTCCTATTATATCTTTTAATAAATTAAATAAATACTAAAAAGTGATTTGGCTTACTTTTCATTACACTATGAAAAAAAAAAAGAAAGAAAGAAAGAGGAAACAACTAATATGTTCAATATTTCTTTCCTTTTTTCTTTTCAATCTCATTATATTCTATTACGTGACAAAACATACCCTGTAATAAGTTGAAAAGAACCAGATTCTAGTTACCACCGTCGAAGTCAGTCTCTATATAGTCTACACCGACCAACGACGTGCCCCCACCCGGAAAGCTCGCCTCTTTCTTCAACTTCAGCAGTCTTTCGCCTATTGTGAACTCCTATTCCTTGTAAGTTTTTCAGATTCACTCCTTCAATTTCCTCCTCCTATATATATATATATATATATATATATATATATATATTGGCTTTATGATCAGCGTTTTTGTTTTCCATAGTTCTAGTGTTTCTGATTTGTTTTACCGGTGATTGATTGAGTACTGGAATTAAGCTCTTCTTATTTTTATTTTTATTTTTTCTAATCTGTATGTGTATGTATTTCTTTTCCTTCTTCTTAGTGAACCAGTCTGTAATCGAGTTTACTTTCTAAAGTTTAGAGTCTATAACGGAAAAAAAAAAAAAATGGTCTACAAAAATAAAGAACTTTAATTATAGTTGAAAATTTTAAGAAAAAATTATGACGTTTTGAGTATACTTATGAGGGCTCTTGCTATGGAAGTAAAAAAGTAATATCTCTCTGCTTTTGAACTTAAAAGAATGTTTTGTTGTGTGACATATATGATGCAGTTATAATACTTCTTCTCTCTATTTTTGAACTTATAGATTCAAATGAGAGAGACGGACGATGAACGCTATAAATGTCAATCCATGCATACTAACATAAAAAACTGTAAACTTGAGATCCAAGAAGTGAAACAACTTGTTATTGGGTTGCAACAATCTCATAGGGAGGACATAAGAAAATTTCCAAAATAGTGACGGATTTGATGCAATCATTGATGAGTAATCGAGAAGTATTTTTATTAGGAAAAAGTGACAGTGATAGGACTGTGGAATTATTTGAGAGTGATTGAGAAGTTGTAGAAGGTGAAAGTGATAGTGATATAATTATTATAGAAGGGAATTTCATTCTTAGAGGATTTGTATTCATTAAATTAGCAATTTACAATTGAGAGGGATTCCTTTTGTAGAATGTAGTTATTTGATTTACGCTTAGTTCTGAGGTCTAATATGAGAAAGTTTCCTATTTAGTTTTTTTGTTTTTTGTTTTTTTTTTTAACTTTTGGAAGTTTTTTATAATTTTATCCACAATATTCTTTCTTGCATTTATTTTTGTATGGTATTTCAACTCAACTCTAACTAAACTATATTTTTTCATATTAGTTTTAGTTTTTTTTTCTTCTGAAAAATCAATAAAAATTATAATTAGGTTTTGACAAGTCAATCAACTCAAACTTAAAAATTTTAGCTTCAACTGGTAAACCAAATGCGAGTAGTAAACAATTTATATAGTATGTTTATTTTTGTATATATATTTTTAGTAGCAAAACAATTTATTAAGTACCAAAAAAGCAAGGGAGAAACAAATAAAAAGTATTTTTACAATGAATAATCAATCAAATAGAGAACCCAAAAGTGATAGTAAATATGATTTAATAGTAATTTTATATCTGATTCTATCATAAACTGTACAGTTTTATCTCCTCATTTCTCATTGAGAAAAAAAAACCCAAAAAACTGCCCAACCTGCCTAAAACTTGGACAGTAATGGGCTCGATTTTCTTTCACTTTTTCTTTTTCTTTATTATTATTATTATTTTTTAAAAGCTCAACAAAAATATGGGCAACCCTACTTTTCCTCCGAACTAGACTCGTGATGAAGAAGCAACCCTTTAATACTATGTTTGATAGGATGAAAAAGAGGAAGGAAGGAAGTGAGATGAAAGAAAAGTGGATGAAAAATGAATTTATTGGTTGTTTGATAAGAAAGAAAAGAGAAAGGAAATAAAAATATGAGAGATATTTTGACCTAGAAGACATAGCTATGTCTTTGGTACAGTCTAAGCTAGACAAATGCATGCTCTTGGATATTTTAAGGCACGTGGCTATAGCTTAAGTTATAAAAGATAAATGAAAACAATTTTATTTTTCAAATTGATGAACTCCCATCCACATCTCTTCCTTCCCACCCAAGCAACTCCAACAAGTATACTCATATCATTCTTGTACCACCTTTGTTATTTAAATTAACACATTATTACCGGAATCACCCATCACCAAGACTAGAGTCACACATTGATTGTCCACCAATTATCCATCCAATCCAAGTCAGCCAGTGAAATATGACTAAATTTTTTTTAGCTATAGGGTATTTTGAAATCTACTAGGACAGCATATAACACAGTGAAAATAAATTATTTCAAATATTTTCTACATATAAAAGTCCATAGTTGTGTCGGAGTTTCAGTTATGATCTATAAGAGTTTGTCTTGATAACAATTATTTTTTAAAAAAATAATTTTTACAATATATATTTTTTTTAATGAAATATACAACATAAATTTTATAGCTCCCACTTATTAAAAAGGAAAATACTCCCAAGTTTTTAACGTATCGGCTTCTATTCAGATTCTTTCCTTCCCGTCGACTAAACTAAGTACTCCATCGGAATTGGCTTGGTAACATGCTTATTGCTTAACCATATCACTATTACTTTTATTTATTATTTTAATTTTCAGTAACAATACTGATTGCTTGATTGATTTCTCGTTTTCCATTTTCCCATAGGTCATCCAATGGCGATTCCTTCGAATCGTTCTTTGTTCAAATAGGACTCCCATCGCTGTATTTTTTGTTTTGTTTTGTTTGTTTGTTTTTTTTTTTTTTTTGTTTTTTTTTTGTTTTTTTTAAGATTTGGAAAAACAAGTGTTTCTCATTGAACTGCTCAATAAAAAAGGATAAAGTTGCGGTAAAGGTCTTTTTATATACGTATCGATAGAGTTTATTTTTAAACCGTTCAGATAAATATTATTTGTGTATAATAATACAGTCATGCACAGTAAAGCAATCAAGATACATCAGAGAAAAGGTTTTATATAGGGGTAGTTCTACCATGGGGGACAGTTACCTTTCCCCATAGATGGTATAGATTTTTTAAACCGTTCGATCAAAAGTGGGAAGTATATGTAGGACGTAACAATACAGTCACATACAGTAAAGCATAAGAATTTTGCTTAATATTTCCGTTTTTGGTTCGTTTTCTTCTTCTTTTCAAATTTGAAATGCTGCGTCTTAAAGGCCGAGCACAGAAGAAGAGGGCTAATTAATGGAGAAAGGAGCGAGGGGTGGCGACGGAAATCTAGATTTGCGGTTGGGCTTTGAGTGTGGATCTGAAGTTGCGATGTGGGTGACGACAGGCTCCGAACTCGCGTTCTTGACTGGCCGTTGGCGGTGAGACTCACCGGCGTAGGAGATCCAATGGCGTCTTTGGGCGAGCAAGAGGAGATCGGCGAGATGGGTCTAGCGGCGGTCATTGATCCTGATTCTTCGGTTTTCTCTCTCTTTGGAGTTTGATTGTTGATATATTGTTGTAATTAACGATAATGGGCGAATGATTTTTTTTCCCCCCTTTTAGGCTTGTTGCTGGTAAATGGTCGATTATTAAAGCTATGGTAGATTTTTTTTTTTTTATATTGCTTTCAAAAATATATATACTGTAAATTTCTAATCTTAATGATGAAGCTCTTGTTCATGGATTCATATTAAAAGAAAAAGCTCATACACAGTGGTTGGACGAAGAAAGGGGAAGAAAGAAACTCCTTCTGATTCATGAAAAGCTTTCAACATAGATCGTTTGAAGAAGGAAGGGGAAGAAAGAAAGTGTAATCATGTGTAAAATATCTCATGGTAGTTTTGGTGTAATTTTTTTATCTGGATCGTTTAAAACTGATCCAAAGGTTGACAATTTTTACCTTATTGATAAGGTAAATTGAGAAGATCTCATGGTAGAATTGCCCATTATATAGATTTTTATAAAATAAATAAAGGACTGTTCTAGCTTAATGATAAAAACAAAATAAATAATACAAACCCATTTAACAGGAAGGACCATAATTGGTCATTTGCCGGAGTCAACGAGTGCCGAAATCATGGGAACCACTCTCTTAATTGACGAATTCCGACACTACATGTTGCCGAAATCACATCATCTATTTATATCCCCCTGAGTTTATAGGTGATCACTTTTTATCACATCATTTTCTTAGCCTTTTGTTTTCTAGGATTTATGTTCTGTTTCTCTATAAAAATAAATAAAAATTTTTTGTTATCTCTTTATCCTTTAAGAATAATTTCGATTTTCATTATAGCATAATCAATCATAAATGATTGATTAGATCATTGATGTAAAAAATATTCAAATATCAAATTCATCCTTGATATTTAAGAAATATCTCAGCCAATATACTTTAATTATGAACTCTTTAAAAAAAATAAATAGAAAAAGAAAAGAAAAAGAAAAGCATGAAGCTCGCCTTGTTATTTTATTATTGTTGACAGTGACACAATATTTTTTAAATATAAAAACAGAAACCACCCAGGAGCCGACTCAATAGATCCAAGAAATATATTTTATAATACAACTAAAGATTATTTAAGAAAAGACTTCGCTTACAGAAAAATTCTCGGGTGATTTTCAACATCCAGATTAATAGAAAGTCAGATCTATATATATGGGTTTCATACTGTAGGATCCACTCTCTTGATAATCTACATAGATCTATCCGAGATATTACACGAGATCATCCAAATTTGGTTCATTTTAGGCAATCAAGCATTATTTAAAAAAAAAAAAAAAAAAAAAAACCATACGACCTAGCTAGAATGAAGGAAAAGGAAACATTTCTTTAGACGCGAGGGAGCCGATTTTGTACCTGAATTAGTCCGCCTGGTATAGTTCTTCCCCGTGTCTTTATAATTACAAAGACCGGAAGAAGGACATGACAAAATACTAGGATGCGCAACAGTCCAATAAGAAGAATCTTTACAAAAAAGATTGTCCATAGAACAAAAATTGACCATCCAAGAACCATAACCAACATATCTACATCAGCAGAATGGAGACAAGAGTTCCAAAGAAGAAGCTAATTTTGGAAATGATCAATGGAAAACTTGAATTGATCTGGACCCAGGATATTCCCACATCCATTATGGATGCAACTATAAAAATAGTAAAAGCAATGAGAAAGAAAATCGTGGACGCATAATAGGTATCTAAAGGGGAAACATTTGTTGGCTGGAATTTTAATTGAAGAAAAATACCCGAAGTGGCAATGGCAGAGAATATAACTTTATCAATTATCTTCATTTTTTTTTCAGGAGGGGGTTGGTGTTTGAAGAAAAAAGAGAAACTATCACAAGGTTTTATACTCATCTCTATGCTTTTCTTCTTAGCAGCGTGATGAGGTGTCATTGAAAGATTTGCGGAGTCAATTGTCGAACACATGATGTCAATTTAGGGAGTTTGTAAGATGTAAATATTTTTAATATAAGATTTTAGGAAGCGTAATGGTGTTAGGATGTAAAATGTTGAAGACTTTAAAGTGAGGTCTATTTTAACAGGTGAAAGTTGAGATTCTAGAAATAACAATATCTATTATCTAATAATAAGTCTGTGCACTTTTATAGTCTGTGCACTTTTATAGTCCGTGCGCTTGTGTTGTCAATCTTTTTATTTCCGATTTTTTCCTTCTCTTTTTTCCAAATGCCACCGGCTTATCTTTCGGTCTTTTCCCCTTCTTTTGTCCTTTCTGTCTTAAAGCCAAGGGTACTCTCCACTCTGACGTGGCACCCATGTGAGGAGCTATGCTAGCTGCAGTTGGGATTTGGACTTTTCTTCGAAGCCACAGAAGATTTTCAACTTTGTTTTGCAATCCTCTATCGTACCCCTCTTTCATTCTTGAAAGTTGAAACTGACCAGAACCAGATTTACTTAAAAACTCAAAACAAATATAAAATATATATTAAAAAAACAAAAGCTAAAAATACAAGCTTCTCTTAACTAAGAGAATCTGTCATTTCTCCTATGAAAGGAAAAAAAAAAAAAAAAAAGGAAGAAAAATCTATTGATACGTATATAATTTACATATTACGTGTAATGTATAAAACTTGAGGTATAACAAGACATCCACATGTATATAAAGATTGACTTGTAATTGAAAATTTTGGTGGCTTTTAGGTTAATTATGTTAACAGTATTATTCCTTTCTTTAAAAAATGAAATATTCTTTACATCATTTAATAACCCCCCAAAAAAAAAAAACGTTGTTCTAATTATTTTGAAGTTATTGTTAGAGAATAAATGTTAATATTGCTCATTTTCTATTCGAATAATTTACCAAATCATGATCAAGTAATTTTTCCATTCTCGTAATGCACAATCAAGGACTCTCTAATTCTGTGTAGATTATAGCACTCACCCAATTAATTACAATTTGGCAATTAATTACAATGATATGCCCTAAAAATTACAAAAAATAAAAATAAAAAAAAGCAACTCCACTGTTTTCACTACACTCACAGGGGTGGATGAGTTGGTAAAAGAGGATGACACCTTCCTTAGCCTCTTCTTTTGTTCACCCAAGTTCGATTCATAAGACCACCATTTCAGGTTTGACTATGGATGCATTGGATTGGTAGAAGAAAAATAAAATAGAAAAAAAAATGTCTAATCAAATTCATTTTATAATTATAACCTTGTATAAATTATAAGATGATGATACGATTAAAGTCAAAAAGGTATTTTATCCTTATTTATTTTGTCAAAAATTTTCCATCCATATTTCTTTTCAAAATTGGACGGATTAAAATGTGATGGGACTCATGAATTTTTAGTATCCATTTCTATCCAATTTCCTTTCTACCGAACAAACAAGATTTCATTTTTCTTTTCAAAATCCCTACTTTAATTTCATTACTCCCACTTTTCCATTCTTGACCCAAGGCTAAGATCCTAGAAATCCAAATTTGGAAAGGTATAATGTAAGATGTTGGAAATGTAATCATCTTACCGAGGGTCTAAGGTGGCAAAGATTAATAAACGATGTTAGGTTTTTTTTTTTTTTTTTTGGATAAATGATGTTAAGTGTTTTCAAAAGAGTTTTAAAGTGATAAGTCAATAATAAAGTTTGGTATTTGAGATTAAAAAAAATGCTTTTTTATAGAGTGATATCTTTAATGTCAAATTGATCATATCACCAAAGCATAATAACTATTTTAAGTTAGTGTCACTTTAGTACATGTTCTATTTTTAGCAGCTATAGCGATTCACAATTATTAAAAACATTATTATTGTAGTTCTTTTTATTAATTTTTAAATGCAATTCATTAGTATATATATTTTTTTATCAAATTACTTATGAATCTGTCCAAAAAATAATTAAAAGAATTATAATACTATTTTAATAAATTAGAATCATTCCAACCGAAAAAAAAAAAAAAAGAACTGGGAATAATAAATTTATACAAACTTAAAAAAACACAAGGTCTTAATTTATACAAATTTAAAAATTAAGCAATTTACTCAAAAACAAAAACAAAAGAACGCAACTGAGAAAACTGAGGCTGTTGTTTTGCTGGTCAAAGTCATTCTCTATCATTTGTCTCCACCCCCACCAGCGAACTTTTCCCCACCGGAAACCGCTCACCTCTTTCTTCTTATTCTTCTTCTTATTCTTCTTCTTTTCTTCTTCTTCAGCAGTCTGCCGATCGTGAGCTTCAATTCCCTTGTAAGTTTCTCAGATTCGCTCCTTCAAAATTTTTTCCTCTTTTTTTTTGGCTTAATTATCAGCGTTTATGTTGTCCATGCAGTTCTGGTGTTTCTGATTTGTTTTAACGGTGATTGATTCATAACGGTCAAAATTAAACGAAACTTGTTTATTTTTACGGATTCCTGATAAGAATCCAAAATTCGTGGACAAATGATAAAATGTTAAATAATATTAAAAAAATTGTTGAGAACAACAATCAAGATTCAAGGACGTGTCGTTCCTCGGAGCTAATAATATTAGGCACATGTCCTTTTTTTTTCTTTTCTTTTTTTTTTTTTTAGTAACCAGACTTGGGTTGGCGTAGACTTTTTGGGCTCCCATATGAATAAATATTACTATTTTTTTTCTTCTTCTGTCATTAAATTGGTTAAGGTGGGCAAGGTAACGGTAGATGATGACATTCAAAAAATAGTAAATTTTACTACGTAAATAATTAAAAATAAATATATTTACTACTGTTATTTATTCGAAATATTTTTAAAAACCTAATATTTATTTTTAATTATTTATTGTAAAAATGCTATTTACTTCACTATCCTTTTTTTTTTTTTTTTCAGGAATATGAGTTGAGCCAATTTGGAATTAGAAAATAACAGTGAAATTATTATTTTTAACTCTTATCTCTCTTTTTGTTTTTTTGTTTTTAATTTATTTTGTTTTTCTTAACGGTGAAATTAATTCTTTCTTCTTTTGAATGAACCAAGTCTGTAATCAGGTTTTTTATTTTTTATTTTTTTATTTATTTTAACTTGTAAACTTTAAAGTCTACAAAATAATGAACTTTTAATGACAGTGTGGTTGATTCTTGCCTTATTTAAGGATTTAAGTTTGAAATATGAATGTATTTTTAAAGTCAAAATTTAGGTCAGAATCGAAAATTTTAAGAAATTTATGATATTCGTGTACATTGAAAAGTAAACATACGGGAAAATATAAACTTTTAAAAATGAGTAATGCTAGGGAAAATATAAATTTTAGGCAGAAGTTGCATCAAGCAGTCGTCCCTCCGGGTCCAAGGTGGCTCCGCTGCTGAGTCGATACTTACTTGATTTGTTTGGATTCATTTACAGTGATTTATGGCTAGCACATCAAAGTTAAAGAAGAGAAAATTTGAAGAGAAAAAGAAAACTGATACTATGAGGATGAGTGACGGAGACCAAGGTACTGGTGAGAGTGAAAGCATCAGAACTAGTTTAGATGGTACGGACAAGCAATGCGAGAAAACCATACAGGCTCGCTGCTCACCTACTCGATTTGTGAATCTTTGCAAAAAATTAAAGGACGAGTTTCGGGTGGCAGTTACCGAAATGGGATTTTCCAGTTTGTTGGAAATGAGTAGTTGTACCATATTTAGGCCATTAGTTGGGTGGTTGATTAAGAGTTTCAATGTTGAGGATGCATCATTGTGTGTACATGGGAAGACTTTCATATTAACTCCATCGTCGTTTGAGATGGTGGTGGGTGTGAAAGATGGAGGAGAGGATTTTGATCAAAAAAGGTCTCCAGAAGATGTCAAGAGAATGCAAGATGCAGTGAAGGATGGGAATGCTACGTTATCTATTAAACAGTTGGAGGAGAACTTGATTGGGACCGAGTCCGTGGATGAGCTGTTTGTCGCTAGGTTTGTCTTGTTTGCCGTAGGAACGTTGTTGATGCCCTCCACTTCTGTTTGTGTCGGTACTTCAATGGTGGGTTCTATAACTGGTTTGGAAAGTGTGAGGAAAAAAAATTGGGCAACTAAATCATTTGCATACCTTGTGGATGCAATACGCGATTTTAAGAAAAAGAAAGGAGCATTTGTCGGTGGATGTGTGTTGTTCCTACAGGTAATTCGATATTAATTTGATTCTTCAATTTGTTGTAGAATAAGATTTTTTTGAGTGTTAAATTATGTCTGTTTTATATTCGAAGGTCTTTTACCTGCATCATTTAGAAGGGCACAATCAATACGTTGACAGATCAATACTGCCGATAGCTGCTTGGACCGAGAAGAAATCAAAGGATATTGTCACATGGATCAGTGAAGGCTCTGGTTATGGAAGTAAAAAAGTAATATCCTTGTACTTTTGAACTTGAAGAGTGTTTTGTTGTGCGAACGTGGTTATAATACTTTCTGCTTTGGTTTACAGATTCGAATGAGAGAGACTGAAGATGGATGTTATAAATGCCAATCCATGCGTGGTGACATGATTAATATGATGACAGAGATAAAAAAATGTAGACTTGAGATCCAAGAATTGAGGCAACTTGTAATTGGGTTGCAACAATCTAATAACAGTGATCGAGAAGTTGTAGCAGGGGAATGTGGCGGTAGTAGGATTGTGGAATTATTTAGTAGTGATCGAGAAGGTGTAACACGGGAAAGTGGCGGTGATAGGATTGGGAAAAATCATATCATTGTGTCGGATGATGATGAATCCGAGAGTGATTTCCATAGCCAGAGTACAGATCAAAGTGACGTTAGTTTGGATAACAACTCCATAGCTATGTACAAAAATTTTGTTAGTAGTGGTGGTCAAGAAATTGGTTGCTTTAAATTAACCCAACCGTTTTCTGATTCAGACGCAGAGAAGATTGCGATGTATATTTTTGATGAAAGTCTTGACGAAGAGTAAATGCGCCTCTACTTAGAATATTGATATCATAGTTATAATTTAATTACGTAGTTATTTTTTGAAATTTAGTCAATAATCAATAATTGTATCGTACTATCTTGCAGGGAAGTAATACTAGAATTTAAAGGAATGAAATTATCTCGAGAGATGCTAATAGACTCCATAATGCGAGGGAGTACACAATACTCGAGAGTGAGTAAAGCTTTAAGAACTTTGGATAATATATAGTAGCTTATAAGTTACACCACCTTTCTAAGCATGAAGGGGGCTACGTCCGTTGACGCCTATTTTGTTTCATTTATAGGTATTCGATGCTTATGCCAGTTTGTTGAATGGTGTTGTGGGTATGCAGTATGAAATCCCAGAGAACCGAGAGTGCTGGTTCCTCCCATGTACACTTATGGTACAATATGAGGATCTGAACTTATAATTGCTCCATTGCCTCTACATGGTTAATTTACACAAAATAGTTTTATACATAATATTTGATCTGAACTTATAATGTTCTATTACCTATTGAAAATTTCTTTCACTTATGCAGTTGGTGGCATACTTTACGGGGCTAGAAGGACTGCTTGATGACATGGACCATTATAATACTAGGGCAGCAGAGTGGCGCAAATATTTGGGGAATTTGGCAAAATGCACAAAGGTATGAAGCACTTATTTCTAATTGATGGTTGAGGTTATTTCTTATGATTCCTAATATATTTGGCGAGTAACAACCTCCTCCAAAATAGATTGTTATTCCAGTGTTTCTTTATCGTCAAGGGTTGACGGCTGTGGTCAATCTAAGGGAAGAGAATGTTGTGTTGTGGGAGTACACGTTTACTTCTCCTAAAGAAAGTGAGGAGGCAGCGATAGAAACAGTAAGCAAAGCACCATAAGTAATGTTTGATTCGTAAAATAAACTTTTTTGGGACACTTCAAGTGGGGTTTACAAATTTAGTTCTCTAAATGATTTGTCTGCCTAATTAAGTTGGGTACTTCAAAAATGTTGCATTTGCAGCTGCGCCTTCTAGACCATTTGTTAGCGGATGACATCCAAATGGCATTTCCCAATGGATTATCCCTTGAATCATTTCAACGCATCCGTCAAACATATCAGCAACAACTAGATGCCAAGGATGATGTCGGGATTTACGTGATGAAGCATATGTGGGCAGTCAGCAAAGGATTGGATAACATTCCCAAGGTATTTGTATTTTATGGTATAATCTGCTTAGATATTTATGGGTTGATTTTAGTTTCATTTAACAATATTCATTGTATTCGCAGTTTGATCCGACGGAATTCCTGCTGGAAGTGTATATTAAGTTAGTTCAATCACAATTCAACGAAGTTGGCGGTTCTGTGCTGAAAAAATGTAGTTCACATTTTAAATCACTGGAAAGGGCAACTAAGAGGGCTGGAAAAAGAAAAATAAAATTTTGACTCTCAACTGGCAAAGACATTGGACCATTTTGAATTGCGCTTTTCACAAATTGACGATGAAAAAAAAGCTCAAACCTTCAACTACTTATTATTGTGGATCGATCTTTATAATTACTATTAACATTATGTATTACTGTTTCATAAATTTTTGGATTCTCATACTTCCTATATTGAGAAGAAATTATGCGATAATTGGGAATCATATTTTTATCTTAAAGACGACTATTATAGAAGGGAATTTCATTCTTTGAGGTTTTGAATTAATTACATTAGCAATTTATAACTAAGAAGAATACGTGTTGTAGTTATTTGATTTAGGAAAGTTAAATTTAGTTTTGAATTAATTCTTATGTCCAATTTAAGTTAGTTTCCTATTTTAATGTATAAATATGTTAGTCCCATTAAATGTTGGGTGGAATTTTTTCCAAGTGAAATTAGAGAGTTTTCTGAGCAAAAAATTAGATTGTAACTCTTTTAATCTTTCCATTTTTGGTAAGTGTCTTATCGTCCAATATTGTGGGTGCATCAACGGATTTTAAAAATATTTATCCCAACATATCTTTCCCTTTTACTTTTTTATCTGTCTTTTTTTTTTACCTTTCATTTTAGGACGAGGCTATAGTAAGGGACATACTTTTTCCCCACCGATGGGGTAGAAATTATCAACCTTTGGATCAGTTTTAAATAGCCTAGATTGAAAGAATACACCAAAACTATAATGTGATGTCTACATATGATTATACTAGGAAAAAAAGAAAAAAAGAAAAAAAAAACAGGGAACTTCTTTTTCCCATTTCTTGAACAACGATCATGTTTATGAGTTTGTACGTTTGTTTGGTGTTTTTTTTTTTAATTTAAATTTCTTTCTTTCTTTTGGTTGAAAGCATTTCATTGAATCCACGAGTACGATGCCGATGAGTGTCAGAGTAACATTGATGACACGTCGATGAATTTATTCTCCCACGACGCCAATGACCCCTAATGGAAGTGCAAGCCGGATTCAACTCCCATGTCTCCTTTTCATGTTCCTCTAATTATAACATGACACGTCAATTGTATATGTATATTTAATCAGAATATCATATTAAATAAATTAAAAAATCACATTAGTTAAATATGTGTCATAATATTATCTAGGGTTCACCCATCCATTTTGGACGATAGCAACGAATCCAAGCGAAACATATGAACTCTTATCTCCCATTCCTTAAAAAAAAAAAAAAAAAAAAGATTTGAAACTAATGAACGGTCTACCATCATTAAAATTAGAGAGAATAAAACAAATGGCATTTTGATATAAAATAATTAAAGTAAACAATATAAAATAAAAATATTTAAAATAAATAATAATAAATAACAAATTTATAAGGTAAATTATCTATTCGAACACCTTTATTATTTAACTAATCACATTATCAATATCCAGAATCACCCATCATTAGTGACTAGAGTCACATTGAACGACGATTGGTTATCCATCGAAGTCAGCCATTGGAATTGCAATTATATATATTGATGCGTAATATCATAATATTCAAGAACGAAAAAATAATTGCAACTAAAAATTATTTTAATTAGTACATAAATTTTTTTTTTTGAAATATGACTAAATTTTTTAGTTATATGGTGTTCTTGCAGCTGACATGGTGTAAATAAATGTTTGAAAAATTTTGTGCATAAAATCTGAAATGAAAAAAAAAAAAAAAAAAGGAGGGTGAAGTAAGGAAAAAAAAAAAAGAAGGAAATAGAGTAATAATTTTTCTTATTGGGAAAATAAAAATCCACTTGGGTCCAAGCGTCCAGCCCCCTTGGGTCCTAGTTGTGTAAGAGCTTGAGCCATGATCCATAGTAGTTTGCGTTCGTACATCATTGGCGGGTTCGATAACTGGTCTGGAAAGTGTGAGGAAAAAGAATTGGGCAACTAAATCATTTACATAACTTGTGGATGCAATACGTGATTTTAAGCAAAAGAAAGGAGCATTTGTGGGTGGATGTGTTGTTCCTACAGGTAAATTCAATACTAATTTCATTCTTCACTTTGTTTTAGAATTTGATTTATTGAGTATTGAATTATGTCTATTTTATATTC
This sequence comes from Ficus hirta, assembly GCA_038430175.1. Lineage (NCBI taxonomy): Eukaryota > Viridiplantae > Streptophyta > Magnoliopsida > Rosales > Moraceae > Ficus > Ficus hirta. Next base: position 18,409,172 of record CM076588.1, on the reverse strand, counting down.
CAAGGTATTTTATCTGCATCATTTAGAAGGGCACAACCTATATATTGACAGATCAATACCTCCAATAATTGCTTGTACGGAGAAGAAATCAAAGCATGCTGTCACATGGATCAATGATGACTCTTGCTATGGAAGTAATAACGTAAAGAATGTTTTGTTGTGTGACATATATGATGTGGTTATAATACTTTTTCTCTCTATTTTTGAACTTACAGATTCAAATGAGAGAGACGGATGATAGACGTTATAAATGTCAAATAATTTCTGCATATAAGAGTTTGTCTTGTTAACCAGTTTTTTTAAAAAATAATTTTACAATATAGATTTTTTTTAATGAAATATACGATATAAATTTTATAACACCCACTTATTAAAAAGGAAAATACTCCCAACTCTTTAACCCATGAGCTTCTAATCAGATTCTTTCCTTCCCATCGACTAAACTAATTACTCCATCGGAATTGGCTTGGTAACTTGCTTATTGCTTAACCATATCACTATTACTTTTATTTATTTATTTATTTTTAATTTTTAGTGACAATACTGATTGCTTGACTGATTTCTCGTTTTCCATTTTCTCATAGGTCATCCAATGGAGATTCCTTGGAATCGTTCTTTGTTCAGATAGGACTCCCAACATTGGCCCCTTTTTTTTTTTTTTTGGGGGAAAAACAAGAGTTTCTCATTGAACTGTTTAATAAAAAATAAATAAACTTACGGTAAAATCCCTTTTATATACTTTATCGATATAGTTCATTTTTAAACCATTCAGATATAATCGAATGGCTAAAATGTTATTTGTGTATAATAATTATAATACACCTTATCTCATATTAGTATAGATTAATAAAAAAAATTAAAAAATAAAAATAAAAAAGACCAACCTCCTTCCCTGATGCCGACGATAGACCCCCCTCCCCTCGAACCAGATTTGCTTTGCCTACCCCCCGGGTCAGGGTCGACCTAGTCCCTCCCCCCACCCCCTACCCCCCGACACTGACGAGGCCCTCCCTTGCCCCCCGCACTCGAGCCCAGGTGCCCCCCTACGCCGGCAACGCTCCCCCTGACCAGATCTGCCCCTTCCCCCCGATGCCAACCAGCTCAGTCTCTCTCTCGTTCCTGACCTGATGATGGAAACCTCCCTTCCTCCCAACCTTCTACCACAGGTGAAGGTGGATTTTTTTAAAATTCTTTTTTTTAATTATTTTTTAATTTCTTAATCATACATTATTATAAGGTGAAGTGTATAATAATTATCATACATAAATAATATCTCAGCTGTTTAACTCCATTTGAATGAATAAAAAATGAATTTTATCGATACGATATATAAAAAGAGTTTTACCGTAGTTTTACCTAATTAAAAATACATTAGAAAAAAGGTTTTATATAGGGGTAGTTCTACCACGGGGGACAGTTGCTTTTCCCCATATATGGTGTAGATTTTTTAAACTATCCGATTAAAATCGTGGGAAGTATAATGTAGGACGTAACAATACAGTCATGTACAGCAAACCAATAAAAAATACATCAGAAAAAAGGTTTTATATAGGGGTAGTTCTACCATGGGGGACAGTTACTTTTCCCCATAGATGGTATAGATTTTTTAAACCGTTCGATCAAAAGTGGGAAGTATGTGTAGGACGTAACAATACAGTCACATACAGTAAAGCACAAGAATTTTGCTTATTATTTCCCCCAACAAAATTGGTTCGTTTTCTTCACGGCATCCATCTTCTTCTTTTCAACTTTGAAATGCTGCATCTTAAACGCCGAGCACAGAAGAAGAGGGCTTGATGGAGAAGGGAGCGAGGGGTGGCGACGGAAATCTAGATTTGCAGTTGGGCTTTGAGTGTGGATCTGAGGTTGCGATGTGGGTGACGACAGGCTCCGAATTCGCGTTCTTGACTGGCTGTTGGCGGTGAGACTCACCGGCGCAGGAGATCCAATGGCGGCTTTGGGCAAGCAAGAGGAGATCGGCGCGATGGGTCGCGGCGGTCATAGATCCTGATTCTTCGGTATCCCTCTTTGGAGTTTGATTGTTGATATATTGTGGTAATTAAGGATTATGGCCGAATGATTTTTTTTAAGTAAATGGTCGATTATTAAAGCTATGGTAGATTTTTTTTTTATTTTATTGCTTTAAAAAATATATATACTGTAAATTTCTAATCTTAATAATGAAGCTCTTGTTCATGGATTCATAAAATGCTTTGGAAAAAAAAAAAAAAAAAGCTCATACAAAGTGGTTGGACGAAGAAAGGGGAAGAAAGAAATTCCTTCTGATTCATGAAAAGCTTTTCCATCCGTTGGATCTTACCTCATTAACGGGATAAAAAATTTTACCCCATTATAGAATTCCCCTTGTTTTCTAGGAGTTCTGTTCTGTTTCTCTATGAACTTTCAATTATTTGTACACTACTTCACAAGTCATCTCACTATCTGAAATGTTTAAGGGGGAATCAGAGCAGATGGATTAAACTGTAAATTGGTTTGACAAACACGTAAATAATCTCAGCCAAAATACTTTAATTATGATAGAAAAATAAAAGAAAAAGAAAATTATGAAGCTCGCCTTCGTTTTTTTATGGTTCTTAATAGTGGCACAATACTTTCTAAATACAAAAACAGAGTCCACTCGGGAGCTGAATCAATAGACCCATGAAACAATGAAGGAAGGAAAAAAAAAAAAAAAAAAACCCACATGACCTAGCTAGAATGAAGGAAAAGGAAACACTTCTTTAGACGGGAGGGAGCTGATTTTGTTCCTGAATTAGTCCGCGTTGTATAGTTCTTCTCCGTGTCTTTATAATTACAAAGATCCAAAAAAGGACATGACGAAGTACAAGGATGCGCAACACTTCAACAAGAAGAATCTTCACAAAAAAGATTACCCATAGAACAAAAATTGACCATCCAAGAACCGGAACCAACATCTGCATCAGCAGAATGGAAGCAAGAGTTCCGAAAAAAAAGCTAATTTTAGAAATGATCAATAGAAAACTTGAACTGATCTGGACCCAGGATATTCCCACATCCATTATGGATGCAACTATAAAAATAGTAAAAGCAATGAGAAAGGAAATCACGGTTGCATAATAGGTATCTAGAGGGGAAACATTTGTTGGCTGGAATTTTAATTGAAGAAAAAGACCCAAAGTAGCAATGGCAGATAATATAACTTTATCAATTGTTTTCATTTTTTTTTTCAGGAATGAGTAGGTGTTTGAAGAAAAAAGAGAAACTATCACAAGGTTTTATACTCATCTTATTATTGACAAATTAATTTAACACGGATTAGAGATCTAATATTGTATGAATTGACAATACGTATGAATTAAGCCAGAATTTTAAACTAAAATAATAGTGTAATAATTTTTTTTTTCTCTTTATCTTTCTTTGTTTTTGGTTTTTCATCTTATTTAGCTGTATCTTTTCTTTTCTTTTTCTTCGAAATGAACTGAATCTATAATTGAGTTCAATTCCCCTATTTTAAAGTTCAAAACTTAGGAAATTCTGAATTTTTACAATTGTGTAGTTCTATATGTAGAATTTTAAGTTTGGAATATGAGTACATTCTAAAGTTTATTAAAAAAAAAAAATTAGGGTATAACCTAGAAATCAAAATTTATGAAATATGAATAAAAGTATAAGTCAAATTAGGGGAAAATATAAACTTCCACTCATGTTACTTGCTTGATTTGTTGAGCTCCATTGATAGAGATTTATGGCTAGCACATCAAGGTTAAAGAAGAGAAAAGGTACTGGGATTTTCCAGTTTGTTAGAAATGAGTAGTTGTGCTATACTGCCAATAGCTGCTTGGACAGAGAAGAAATCAAAGGATGTTGTCGCATGGATCAATGAGGGCTCCGGTTTTGGAAGTGAAAAAGTAATATCCGTGTACTTTCAAACTTAAAAAGAGTGTTTTTTTGTGCAGCGTGATATAGTAAAAATTACTTTTTTGATTCTGCTCACAGATTCGAATGAGAGAAACAAACGATGGATGTTGTAAATGTCAATCCATGCAAAGTGACATGAATAACATGATGATGGAGATAAAAAAATCTACCTCCGAGATCCAGGAATTGAAGCAATTTGTAAGAGGGCTGCCACAATGTATTCAAGAGAATGTTAAGAAGGAAATTGCTAAAGTAGTGACGGATTTCGTGGAAGTATTTGAGAGTGACCAAGAAGCTGCAGCAAGGGAAAATTGGGGTTCTAGCAGTATAAGAAACAATACAATTGTGTTGGATGGTGATGAATCCGAGAGTGGTTTCCAGAGCTGGAGCGATGATATTTCTTTGCAGGCTAGCCCTGTAGCTATCTATAAGGATTTTGTTAATAGTGGTGGTTACAAAATTGGCCCCTTTGAATTAACCCAATTGTTGTCTAATACAGACTTGAGGATTGCGATGTATATTTTCGATGAAACTTTGAACGGAAGGGTGAACGCACCTCTCTGTAGCATGATATCACAGTTTTTCTTTGGTTTTATACTTTTTACATTTATGCAATGCTTAACACTTGCATCGATGCTATCTTGCAGTGAACCGGTAGCAGAATTTGGTGCAACACTGCTGTATCGAGGCAACCTGCTGTCCTTAAAGCCAAGAGCTATGGTATCCAACAATGTGAGTAAAGCTATGATATAGCTTTGAACCAATGTATCTTATGACTCCCATCTAAGCTTGATGGGGCTATGTCCATTGACGCCCTGTCATCCTATATTATTTAATTTGTAGGTAATCGATGCTTATGCCAAAGTGTTGAATGGCGGTGAGGGTAAGCCACATGAAATCCACGAGAATCGAAAATGCTGGTTCCTGCCAAGTCTCCTTTCGGTACTTTTATTAGGATCTGAAATCTGAACTTATTATCATTCCATTCACTCCATATGGTTAATTTACACAAAATGATATGTACGCATTTGAGTGTAGAAATTTTTAATAATGTTCTGCACCTTTATTGAATATCATTTCACAAATTATGCAGATAGTGGCAAGCTTTAGGAAGGTAGAAGGACTACCTGAATACTTGGTCATTCATAAAGTCATAGAATCTCGATGGCGCAAATGTTTTGGGAATCTGTCAAAAAGCACCAAGGTAAGAAGCTCTTATTTTTTCTTGTTGATTTGTCGCGGTTGTTTGGTTTAATTCCTGATATATTGGCTAGCGTAGATTGTTATTCCAGTGCTAAACAAGAATGAGACTCATTGGTTCACGGCTGTGGTCAATGTAAGGGAAGCGAATGTCGAGTTATGGGATTCCATGGCAGTTCCTCCTGAAGAACTTCACGATGCGGAGGAGACAGTGACAGAAATAGTAAGCACTTATAGCCCCATGAACTTATGTTGATTTGTAGATAAACCTATTGGGACAAAAAATCAAGTGGCTTGCAAATAATGAGCTCTTTTTAAGTGTTGGTTAGCCTAAGTTGGATACTTTGAAAAGTTGCATTGCAGCTAAGCCTTATGGATGGTTGGCAAGCGGGCGACATCGGAACGATTTTTCCCAATGGATTACCCCTTCAATCATTTAAAGTTATCCATAAAAGATATGTGCAAGTAGCTAGTATTCATGATTCCGCCATTTACGCCATGAAGCATATGTGGGCAGCCAGGAAAGGATTGGATAGTACTCCCGAGGTATTTATGTTTTATACCAAAATCTGCTTAAATGTTTAATATGGTTGTTTTCACTTTCGCTTAGCAATATTAATTCATCGCATTCGCAGTTTAATCCGGAGGAAAACAGGCTGCAACTGGCTATTGAGTTAGTTCTGTCACGTTTGAACACTGTTCGCAACTCTGTGCTGGAGAAATGTAGTTTACATTTTGACTGGCTGGTGAGGGAGTCTGGGGGGTGTTAATCCTTCAAAAGAGGGCTAAAAAATAAAAAAAAAAACCCAAAGTTTTGAGTTGGAACTGCTATGGCATTGGACGGTTTTGGATTTGAGGTTTTGATCATGAACTGCCAATAGAAAAGGATCAAACTTTGATCATTTGTTGACTTTTTTATTTCGTGATCAGTTGTTCCTCCTCCTCTTTTTTTTTTTTTTTTTTTTTCAAAACTTAACACATTTTCAATCAAAATATTTTCAAAACTCTAACTACAGTTGGTGTTTTGAACGGTAATTGACTAATATAATCAATATGCTAGCTCAATCTGTGCTTAATGAATGGGCAAATTATTTTTAATATATTGAGTCATGTACTCAGGAAATAGTAATTCAGACAGGGGGAAAAAAAAAAAAAAAAGTCTCTAAATTCTTTTAATTGAAACGCCTGTTCAGAAAACAAAGGAGCAAAAAAAAAAAAAAAAAAAAGGAGATGTTGTACTGTATATGGTTCCACAAAAAAAAAAAAAAAAAAAAAAAAGATCGTAGTCCATACTTGTTGGGCCACAGGTTCGTTTGGCATGTGTCTACTTTATGCTATAGCCCAAAGAGAGGCCTAGGTCAATCACAGTTTATGGCATGCTTAAAAATGTGAAATTAACCTATAGTGTTTTTTTTTTTAATAAATATAAATATTTTTAGCTAAATAACCCTTTTTTTTTTCCAAGAAGTTTCACAACCAATGGTCAAAATTTTTAAAAATTAATTTAAAGGTTTTTTTTTTTTAAATGCTTGATCAATTTTCTTAAATGGTCAATTGGTAATTGATAACATAATATGATTAATTTGGTCAAATCTAGACAAATGACAAACAACCATTTTATTAAATAAAAAAAAATTCGGCCATCTATTAGATTAGGTGACTAAAAAAGGTCATTGAACCTGATTTTCTTTTTTTTAAGACAAAAATTTAGAAACAGTATTATTACGTAGTAATAACTATAATGATATTTTCAATTTTTTTTTATTTTTGGAACTTGAAATGTTGGGGGATATAAATTAAACATCTTTATAATGAAGTGAGATGTGTAATTAGATTTTAATTTGTAAAATATTTTTAACTTTTTGGCTATGTCTTAATTCCACTAGTTAGATTTTACTATACACCAGCAAACCTTTTATCCTGTATATATGGGGGTATTTGGTGTGTAAGTTTGAGTTGAAATTGATAAGTTTAAACAGTAATTTTTGTTGACTTTTTTAAAAAAGACAAAAAACTTTTTCAGAAAAAGACAAAAATTGAGTTGATAGGTGTAAGTTTAAACTTACACCCCAAACGGGCTCATAGATTCACACAATATTCTAAGTGCTTCCGTAAAAATGGGTCAAGCAAAGATTTTAGTCCAAAAGAAAACCATGCAACTTAAAATGTCGGAAATATAATACATACAAGGAAGAAAAAACAAAATTCTAGAAAAGTAATTTCAATTTTGTCTGATCAAATTAGCAATATCCTAAGTTTTCCATTCGGTGTACGAGTTTAGAATAAAATTTTTAGGTTGAAATTAGTTGACTTTTTAAAAACTAATTATAATTTTTTATTGACTTTTCAAGGAGAAAAAAAAAAACTGAGATGCAAATTTTAGATTTCTAACCTTGAAACCAAACACACCCTAATTTAAATCCAATTGTGTTTGAGAGTTTCAAAGATCGAGGCAGTAAAACAATCTTGATATACACTTTAGGTGCTGTTAAAAATGTTCAATTCCATCAAAATTAACCGGTTTTAAGCAGATTAGAGGTTTGACCGCTTTTAAAAACCAAGCAAATGGAATAAAAGTTGAAAATTACAGGGGTGTTTGGTTCATCATTTCAAACTAAAAATATCTCAACTTATTTTATTTTTTTTTTTTAAATCAATAAATTTTAAATTAATTTTTGAAAAGTCAAATGATTTTAACTCAAATATTTCAACTCAAATATACCAATCAAACACATGCTACTGTTTATGAGAGTACTCAATGAAAGAGAAAAAGCAGAGTTATCATTATACAAGACAATATATACGGCAATACCTTTTGCTATAAGATTGGTAATTGTGACAATATTTACTCGTCAATAAAAAAATCACACCCCTTAGGAACTAACTAGTATGAGAAGAGGCTGGTTTCCATCTACTTTTTATCACACCCTTTTTAATAAAATTCTCTTATTACTGAATTATTAATTAAATAGAGATATTTTTTTTCAAGTATAAAAGTGTCTTAGAATACTCTTCACATATCTCATTTTAATAATTAAAAAAATAATAAACCTTTTAAAATACACTACATATTATACACTTAACTCTTATTAGTAATGTACAAAACAAGTGGGAACATGGGATTTGGTTGTTATGAGAAAAGTGCTTTTTTTTTTTTTTTTCCTGAAACATAGGAGAAATTAAAGAGTTTGATGAATGAAAAGAAAAATCTATTTGTTATATTGATTTCGCTTTCCATTTTCTCATAGGTCATTCAAGGGAGATTCCTCGGAATCATTCTTTGTTCAAAATCCTTTTTTTTTTTTTTTTTTAATACAAAACTACAATTTCTAGCGTGACAGCCCAAATACCACCCACAAACATCACAAACCCAACAAATCAAGCCGGGACCCACTTCAAAATATGTCCTGCACCAATCATATGCGCCCTTCATGTAACGTAACCCATAGTTCCACCTACCCAATAATTAAACATATATAGCATACATAGTAATATATATATATATATATATATGTCCTGCCATATATATAGTCAATTTTCACGGGTCATAAATATGACTATAGACTAAATAGTAACCGAATATGCTTAAGAATTCCCTTACCTTCAACGACTCATTTATACCTTTCCTAACGGCCACTTCATCACGCCAAGCATATGCTCCCTAATATTCCAACACTTTCTTTTTGCAAATAAAAAAACCCTCTTCCTCTTTACAAAACCTTCATAAAAATCTAGCTTTTTATTCATCTCTTTGATTTACTTTCATTTGTACCAATATATGTAAGTTTTTTTTTTTTTTTTAATTTTTTTTCAAAAAAAGATCCGATGAAGTTTGGGAAGCGATTGAAGCAACAAATCGAAGAGACGTTACCGGATTGGAGGGACAAGTTCTTGTCGTACAAGGAGCTGAAGAAGCTGGTGAGGCTGATTTCCTCAGCTCCAGCGTTGTTGAGTGGATCTAGGGAGTATGGGAAAACTGAGGCTGAGTTTGTTTACTTGTTGAACAATGAGATTGACAAGTTCAATGCTTTCTTCATGGAACAAGAGGAGGACTTCATCATACGACATAAGGTACTCTTTTTTTTTTTTTAATTTAATATTAACTTTGAGGTTATGAATATTCGAACTCTACGTTTTATGGTACTTGTTTTTACCTCCAATTTTCTAAGTATTATTGATCTAGTGAGCTCGGGTATATTGATAGTTTTGATGAAGCCGCTTCTATTGCAGGCCACGTGGCCAAGATTTTAACAATATATATACATATTTTTTCATTTGCTGAGATGAAATTCAATTAAAAATTTCATTATTAAAAAATTTGTATGAAATTCCTCTTAGATATACGCAGTCAGAACTAATACTTCTTCTTCATCTAGTTTAAAATTTATAAAAGTTTATAATTATGGTCTTTGAGTTCTTTGGTTTGGAGTTAGACAAGTCAACTGAGTTGACCCAACAAAAAATCTAGAGTTAACTCGATTCAGGATGCTCGTGTGAAGAAAGTGACAGGATTAATGTTTGCAGGCCTTGTAATTAATATTGGTAATTCCCTTTTTTTTTTTTTCCTTAAAGGTTCTTAAAAGTCTGAAAATTATTGTTTTTTCGTTGTGAAATTAAAATTTCTTTTGGGACTAATGCGGTGACTCTCACTTCTAATTATATTTGTCATCTTTATAAACTCAAAAATTTATATTGGAAATGCTTTACTTGCTTTGGAATAAATACATCGTCGTGGTAATAATACCCTTGAATAATGATTAATAGACATTAAACAGAATAGTTACTAAAATTGCTTGTTTTCTGGTAGTTTAGAATAAGAATTATTCCCATAATTTATGCGATGTTATCAAAAGGAGTTCCCTTTCCCAAAGAAATATTTAACAAAGTTAAAAGTGGCAATAACAAATGACAACAAGCACTTTGATTAACACAAGAAGAAACCTAACCCCGTTTGCATCTCTTACAAATAAAGTAAATTTACTCTATTTCAAACTTACTTTTTTAAATATATGATCCAGACGAGATATTAGAATATGAAATCCATTAATTTTTCACAAGCAAGAATCATAATTTGGAAACCAATTTTTATAGATACTATCAATAATATATATTGTTTTTTAAATAGAAAAAATTAATATTGCTTTTTTGCAACTTGCGTGATCGTGATGCTCATTAGCCCCCCACCCCCAAAAAAAAAAAAAAAAAAAAAAGTGTTCTAAAAGTAGTTCTTGAAAAAAAAAAAAAAAGGAAAGAAAAAAAGAAAGAAAGAAAAGAGTGAAGGAGAAAAAAAAATGTTTATACTTTTATTCTACCAGCTAGAGCTTTAAGAAATTATATGGAGAAAACGTGAGGGAATTACTTTCTCTAAAAAAGGGGCCAGTATATATCACTATTTTACGGAGTTATAGCACTCACTAGAAACCAAAGAAAAGGCATATATATCTTCTAAATATGCTTTTGGACCTAGCCTCGTTAAAAGAAAAAAGAGCTAAACATTATTATATAAATAAATTAACGTATTAATTATAATATACCTATTATATTCTGAAGTTTGGTGGCCTTGGAAAACTGTACAGCTCATCAGTCCCATATTCTAGGATTGCTATATATTATTATTATATATAAATTTATATATATATGTCTGCATCGGCAACAAAATCTTAAAGTTCAACATTATACCGTGCAACACACACAAAAGTACAAATAGATAAATTCAAAACAAAATAATTTCCATAATTACATATATGTATCTTAGTTCAGATAAATACGCTACAACTAATTATAATATCCGTGTATATATACGTATGCATGTATGTATATATGTAATACAGGAGTTACAGCATAGAATCCAGTTAGTGATTGATAGGTGGGGGCCAAATGGAACACAGCCTAATTCGGAGACAATTTATAAAGAAGAAATGGGGAAAATCAGAAAGGATATCGTTGATTTCCACGGTGAAATGGTGCTTTTAGAGAATTACAGCAATATCAATTACACAGGTCCTTTTCTCTACGACTTTTCATATTAATCAAATCTTGACCCACTTTTTTTTTTTTTTTTTTTTCCTGTTCAATAATTTGCAAGTTACAAAATATTAAAAGGTCCTGGCTAGTCATTGTCAAAAATTCCTAACTTATCAGAAATTTAAGGCCAACTTAATTTTCACTCTAATTTAGCTATATATATAATAGTTTCTCAGGTAACAATAATTAAAAAGAATATCAGAAATTGATTTTGATCTTGGTTTTATTTTTATTTTTTATTTTTATGTCGCTATCAAGTTAGATTATTTTTGTAATTCCAGTAACATGATAGTATGCATAATAATAATTGTCAATAATAACACTAATGATCTATCGAACGTGACAGACAAATTCAAATTAATTTGTGGATACATTTTCTCATTAGAGCGATTAAAGAAATTGACCATCTTAATTAAGTTTCATGGATATACCCAGCAAAAAGAAAGGTATTAACGTAGGAGACACAATTTCTGATAATCAAATAAGCAATGAAAACTGTGAATCATCCAAATTATTAATCAATAAAATGATTTTTTTTTTTCCCTTCTTATTTTGTAGGGTTGGCAAAAATATTGAAGAAGTATGATAAGCGAACAGGAGGAATATTACGCTTGCCATTCATACAGAAAGTCTTGGAACAACCATTTTTCACTACCGACCTCGTTTCAAAGCTGGTGAAGGAGTGCGAAAGAATTATAGACGCAGTTTTCCCGGTGGAGGAAGAAGAGAGGCAAAGAGAATTAGTAACCGAAGCGGTAACATTGGCCCGCCAAGGCATATTCAGGAACACCGTCGCGGCGCTGATGACAATGCAAGAGATTAGAAGAGGAAGCTCAACTTACAGTCAATTTTCTCTGCCTCCTCTCAACTTGCCCGACTCTCATGATCTCGTTCAGTTGATCCAACTCAACTCTTCCATACCTATTGTCTAACTTTCTCTATAGATATATAGACATGATCTGTTACACGATACAAAATATATTGTTGTAGGATTTGTCTTTTGTACTACTACTCTGGTACGTACGTACGTACGTAAGTGAATTTTCGTAGGTTCAAAAATTATATTTTAACGCAAGTTATGTTACTGGATACTTTTTCGTTACATCAGGTGAAATTAATAAGGATTGCTTTAGGGGATAGAATTTGATAAATCTGTGTTGTCTTCTTTGAAATGATTTCCGAGTGAATTCTGTTTTATTGTTTTATTGTTTGTTTGTTTTGTTTTTTTCTCTTTTTAGTAATGACTTTTGAGTTGGTTTGTTCAACCAATTAGATTGTGACTTTACTCTTTGTTATTTTTTTTTTTTTTCTCATTCCCTAATTTTTAGCCAGGTATGTCATAAACTACTTGTTTTCTTGTTCGCAACTTTAAAAGAGAACGTAGATCAAAACCTTTTGTTCGGCATGACTAAAAGCAGAGGACTTTTAAGTCTGAGAAATTATAAACTCAGCAAATGAGGAGGAAGAAAACAAAGTGCGATATTGCTAGAGCAAAGAAAAGTCAAATAGGTTGTTTCCGAACTATTATTTACATTCACTCGCAGTTTGGATCATGAAACGCACCCAACACTAAAAAAATATAGGTTAGGATTGGGAAAAAGGGATGCGGGTTGGTTTTTGGGTCAAATCTGCATGACATGATGACAAAAAAAAAGGGTTCGAGTCAGCCGGATAGACACGAAATCAACTCGTTACAGCGCATTTAAAATTCATGCATAATTCAGGTTGACTTGCTGGTGGTCTTTTGGGTCAATTAACTACTGGTTTATATGATTTTGTGTCTTGGATTGATAGTTTATGATGAGCTAATTATGAATTTATATGATTTTGTATAGTATATTGACCTAATGTGATGACATATTATGTAACTTGCTTGGTATGGATCTAATTATATTTTAAAGTCTTTTTTTTTCCCTTACTTCTGGTGGGTCGACGGGTTGGTGGATCAACATATCATGTTGTGCTAATCAACCCAAAATATTATGTTGTGGGTTGTATGAGTTGGGTCAGGTCAACTCGCCAACCTGACATGTTGTATTAGTGTTGATTTTGTTTTTTATTTTTATTTAATAAGTCATGGGTCGGGTTTGGGTTCGAGTTTTAAAATTTTATATTTAACTTTAATCCAATATGATCTCAACTCGTTGACACGAATTACCATTCTTAATTAACAGATGACTGGGTTGGGTTTAGCCCAAAACAAAATGAGGCCCATCACAAACTTTTTGGACCTTACATGTTGCTGGAAGAAAGAAAGAAGTAAATTGGGAAATTATAGCAAATAGTATCTTTACAATAATGATTGAAATAAGTAACAAGATTTTAAAATATTTAAAATAAATAATAAATTTTTAAGACAAATAAAAAAATAGTTATAAATTGTACATTACAGATTTACAAGGCATAATTTATTTACCTGATAAATTTATTATTTAGTTTAAATATTTATAAAAAGCCTCATGTATCGATTGTATTATGGACGCCGAGTGCCCTTAAGCCTATTTGTTACGTACATCAGGGAGAGGAAGAAGGCAGAGTGCCATGGGCCGGGTGGTTATTGGAGTCGGATATGAATATGAAGACCTTTTTGTCACATCAGGCGAAATTCATAAAGATTGCTTTAGTCATGGTCTGTTATAATTGATAGAACTTAATAAATCAGTACTATGTTCTTTGACATGATAATTTCTAAGGGCGTTTGGGGTGCCAATTTCAGATGATAATTAATCATCTAAATTTTAAAATCTTAATTTTATATCAAATTTTTTCTTTTTTTCATTTTCAAAAAATTCAAATTTTAAAAGTTTATAATTTTCTCATTTCAAATCGAAATGAGATGATTCTTATATCAAAATACTTATATCGACGAGACGAATAAGACAAGATCCATTTTGTATATATTTTTTTTCACTATTTTTAATTTTTGTACATTTTAAATTTTTATACTCTTTTCAATATCACATAACTTTTTCAAAAGATTTCGAACTAAATACACATTTTCAACTCAATTTTCAAAACACCATCTCTAGATATCCCCCAAACGGGCTCTAAGTGAATTTTTTTTCTTTGTTGTTCTTTTTTTTTTTTTTTTGTTAAATATTAATAATGATTTCTTAGTTAGTTTTAGGGAGGTGCAAACTGCAAACTCGTGCGGGACAATAGGTAGCGTCTTTTTGCATTCGCATTTTTATTTTTTTCCACAACTTGAGAGGTTAGGGATGTAAAAAGCTGACCTGTCCCGCTTGCCATGTCCCATTTTATGGGCGGGGCGGGGCAAGGCAAACTTGCATGGGACAATGGGTACCGCCTTATACCGTTTGTATTTTTATTTTATTTATTTTTTGAACTCTAAACAAAATTCTAGTCATCTTTTCTTTAAGGTTCTTTTTTCTCTTCAATGTTTATTTTTATTTATTTGTTTATTTCGTAAAGAATCATGCGTCCGTACAAAGTGTATTTAATAATCAAAATGTCTAAACTACATGCTCGAAATTATACGTGAAAATGTCCAAAAATTGAAAAAGTCCATTATAATCTCTTTTTTTTTTTCCCCCTCCTCTATAAAGTATTACATGAAAGAAACAAGTTCTATTTGTCACTAAGTGATAAAAACATTGTATAAAGATAAGCATTCAGATAAAAATATAATAATAACTTTATTATGGGCATCTCCTTTGCCTTCTTCACCACCCATATGATCTCTTGGTTGATATTTTGTCCTTGTTTTTTGGTCTTATAGATTCTCTAAATTTTTCCATAAAACGAAGTTGGAGTGAAATCTTAGAAACGAAGTATTATGTCGTGTTGACTGGAATATTTAGATTGACTCTTTCTTTTCTTGCTCAATCAAGCCACGTATACCGTTTTAGGATTTCGATTTATGCATTTTTGAGCACTGTTATTCCATAATATATATATATATATATATATATATATATTAAGTGTCCGTTTAGCTTTCAGTTTTGACCTAAAATTTCCATTTCAGTTTTTATCTTTGTCTGAAAAGTCAACTAAAATTATAACTAGTTTTTGAAAAATTAATTAATCAATTTTAATCTAAAAATTTTATTTCCAAACATGTCCTAAACGTTAGCTAAATCCTATTATACATAGTGGTCTTTGTTGGGGATTTATTGAAAAATCAAATAAAAATAAAATAAAATAGGACACTGTCAAAGGAGAAAGAAAGGTCGAGGCGTGCTTGGCACTATCTTTAAGGATAGATTCCGCCCCTCTTGGAAGATGTCCGGGTACAATACAGGCTTCACGGCGGTCCAACCTCCAGGATTCAGTGACCTGAGCTTTGTAAAGGTGCACTTCCAAATACTAAGCTCTGGAACAGACCTCTAGCAAGAATGGGATGACACAGAAGACAACAAAATTTGAAATATCACAACTCAAGAGTGAACGTTCTAACTCATGAACATGTAGTGAAGATTAATGAGAGATATGGGCACATATAAACATATGAACGAAAGAAAAAAAGATCATTGAATTGTATTGTCTGCGTGAATGGCTAATGGGCATTTATAAGCGCATATATGCCTTGCATGAGCTTACACGACAACTTAAAAGAAGTTTCAAGGAAAGCTTATAACGCTTGCTGAGAATGCTGAGAAAGGCTTTAAAAGTCAGCAAACCAACACCAAAAGCTATTAAATAATCAGACAATAAAGCTTTTGTGAGAGCTTCATTCAAGTTCGGCAACAAACAATGGTCAAGTGTCCTTTTTTCTTGATTTAAATAATACCAAATACGCAAGAAGAAAGTTGCATGGCATGCACTACATTTATCAAACATATTGCATGGCTATTAAACAAATAAACAATTAAACTTTTGTGTAAGCTTAGTCAAGTCTCAACACATATTTGGCACAGTGAAACCGAGAGTGGCCAAAATAAAAGGTCTCAAATATTTGAAATATTTAAATTAAAATAACAACAGTCTTCATTGGGTTGTTACGTCTTTAAAAAAAAAAAAATCTTCAAAAGGGCATATTGTCCCACCAACTATCAAAAGGAAAATGCTACGAGCTATGTACTTTCCCTTTAAAAAAAGGACTTTTTTTTTTTTTTTGGCTTATAGAGAAAAATGACTTTGTTGCACTATTTTGCATGCCTCTTTCCTTTAGGACCCGTTTGGGGACACTTTAAGATATGATATTTTGGGGGTTGGAGATGCTTGAGTTTTGGATATGTACGTTCGGTGAAAATGAACTGTTTCGAGTGAAAATGTGTAATAACTTGAAATATCTTTGGAAAAAAAAATTAGTAATATAGATTTTGTTTCGTTCCTTTCGAAAATCTATGTAATTTAAAAAAAAAATCATCCTTTTTAAACTTAAAATAATAAAGTTGTGAATTTTTAAAGTTTGAATTTTGTGAAAAAATTTGGAAAAGTGAATAGTAAAATTAGAGGAAAATGGCAAAAAAACTTTTTGGACCCTTAATTTTTGGCACTTTTCCGTGCAGGGACAATCGGAACTTAATTTCATAACTTAAATATCTACAAAGCCATGTAGATTTATTGTCAAATTAATTACAGATAAAACAATGAGTGATTAATTCGAAAATTTGTGTCGCTATCATGCTAAAATAAAGAAAGTGGTAGTCCAATATGGTTAGATAAAACTGAACAGCCAGACATTACCAATGTCTATTTTCATATTGTTAATCATGATACTGTCAATTTGTAGCGTGAATTGGATGAAAGCATCAGTAGAGATTTAATGTGTGTGTATATATACATAGGGAGGAGTTCCTACACCGCACTCTTCCCATAGACTATTTATAACATGATTTGAGATTTTAATATAATATTTTTCAGTGATATTTATCTTTTATATTATAATATCATTATAATATTATGTGATAAGATTTTAAATGAGAATTTATATATAAATAAATTAATTATTACAAATTTCTAAATAAAAAATTACAAGTGTTAAATGATATTCTGCATTGTATACAAGATTGATAAATGCATAAAAATACACTTTTGTTCATTAATTTATTAGATAATTTACGTTTTAAATGAGGATTTCCATAATATTAATTCATAATATTTTACTTTGGAAATATTTATTATTTATTTTGATTTATTTTATTTTTCTTTCCTCCTCCTCTTTTTCCTTTCTTTTCCTTTTTCTCTCCTTTCTTCCGCAGGCATAGCCACTGTTGTGGCTCAATCCACGTGCGCCAGCTCAGGCCCAATCCAGCTGCCAGCCCAAGCCCGCAATCCCAGGCCCGCGATCCCAGAGGCGTGAATCCAGCCCGCGTGTCCCCAGCTCACGTTTCCCAGCCTGAGGAATCCCAGGCCCGTGATCCCAGCCAGCATGGCCCCAGCTCACGCTTCACAGGGCCACAATCCCAGCTCACGCGTGAATCCAGCCCGCGTGTCCCCAGCTCACGTTTCCCAGCCTGAGGAATCCCAGGCCCATGATCCCAGGCCCCGTGATCCCAGCCAGCATGGCCCCAGCTCACGCTTCACCGGGCCACAATCCCAGCCCGCGAGAATCTCGGGCCGAATCCTCAGCCAACTCCAGCCAAGCCCGCGCGTTTGGTGCCAACACCAGCCCAGGCAATTAATTTCTTCCAGCTAGATTACCGCCTCCCTCCACTCGGATTAACAGCCAGACAACAAGATTTTTTTGGCCGAAATTCTCTCTTTAAATGGTGGGCATTGAAGCTTATAAAAGGGAGTCTGTGGAACAAGCAGAGAACGTTTTTTCCAACCAATTTTTGGTGGAGTTTAGAGCCAACTTCCTCTCTTATTTTTCTTGAGAGTTTTTGTGAGAATGTTGAGCATGTTAGGCTAATTTCTTTGATGAGGCTAGAGATGATCTTATATGTGTAGTGAATTTGTTGGGTTTTGATTCTCCAATGTTTTGTAAGTTTTATACATTTGAGTAAATAATTATCTTTCATCTTATTTCCTCCTCATATCAATATATTTTGTTGTCAACTTTTATATAAATTTAGTCAAGCTATTTTTATGTGATTGTTGCACAATATGGTATATTGATAGCATTATTTTATAAATAGTCTTTTACTGTAATATTGCTTATAGTATATTGTCGCTTTTGGATTTATTATAAGATAATTTTTGCTAGTTCTTCCCGTGAGAATTTTATTTACTCAAATACATTTTAATTCACGAGTTCTTCAAATCTTTATTTTCCGATTGATTGTTTGGGATGTGAAACTTTCAATTGAGTTTTTTTATGAATCAAAAATCCAAATAAGTTTACGAAATATATAGGAGATTCTCGATGTCTTACCATTTTTTTATTATTGAATTTTTCGCTATTTTAAATTACGTTGTCTTTAAATTTGTTTCAAAATCACAAAAATACTTCTTCTTTTTCTTTATTTGATTACTTACTTCTCTAATGCTTTTGTTCCGCTAATCTTTTCTTGTTTGTTCTTATCACTTTCTCGTGGGATCGACCGTCCTAATTGTGCTACAATCGACTGCTTGTTTTTGTACACGTTTGGGTGTAATCAAAGACATTTTCATATATAATGGCAGTTTGTTATCGACATTGAGAATTATTCTTTTTTAGAGTCCATATATAAGTTGAAGTATACAGTAATATATCAAACAATACCTACAATAATCAAGCATATAATTCATCAATACCAACAATAATCAAATCTCCAGAACACTATTTTTCTACATATATTACAACGTGCAAAATAAAACAAAATTTTTTTTTTTTGTCCTGCTAACAATAGAAACATACATTCCATTAAACAAGCTCAGTACTAAACAGGGAAGTTCCACAGTTACATGAAAACACGAGAATTTAGTTACAGAACATGATGACAGATGAAGGGGCAACAGTCAATTCCAAATCAAGTACATATTGCTGCTTCTTTTTTAATTACGTGTTTATATACATATATATATATATATATAGATATATATCATATCATGAACGTGAAAGATTACACGAGTTGAGACATTTGGATGCCACCTGACGAGCCGGCCCCATGGCGCCCTTCGCCACTTGCGCCATCAGCAGCAGTAGAAAACCTGGGAAAGATCTGTTGACAAAGTGAATGAAAAAAGTTACGTACTTTATCACCAACTTGTACCAATAATTTTCCACCAGTTTGGAATATGATGTTGTGCCAGGGGCTTAGAAATATAAGTGAACACATGAATCCGAAAGCGTTAATCCCGAGGAACCACCAGAAGCTAGAGACGGCGATGAACAGAATCAACTGACAGGCAGTGATTCCTGAAACAAGAAAAATGTACTTGAACGACGTGGATAGGAAGTTAGGGTTCAGAGCCACCATCAGGTTCGCTATGGCGTAGATAGATGCGTCCCCAACGAAGAAATTGAAGGCCACATTATGTTCGTTGATCAGATTCGTGAGTGAGCCTTCATACTTAAAGCCGACTAAGGGGGTCAGTATGACCAGCGTAAAGCCAAATGCTTTGCGGAGCTCTTTGTTGTAACCGACAACTTCCTCCCTGTCCAACAACAAAAGAAAAAGAATAGGAAGTTAGTCTTAACGTAGCCATCACCGCCGTCGCCGTCACTGCGGTCACCGGCGTCACCACAGCCGCCTCCGACTTCTGGCTCCAGGAACTATACAATAACAACAAGAACAACTAAAACAACAACAAAAAAATATGCGAATTAAGGTGTCAGTAATTACCTTCCTTGCTCCGCATCTCCCATCGTTTCTTCGTGAAGTGATAATAGGGAAAAAAAAAAAATTTATTTGGGCTCTGAAAATGCGAAGTGGTGACAGCTTAGCAGTGAAAGAAATGGGGAATGAAAATGAGCCTATGGCCGGGGTCGCTTATATAATTTGATGAATGCTGGATTTCAATTAGATGGTGTTTTATTCACCATACGCCTGGCTCATCATGGATTATAGCAAATATGAAAACAATATTAAAAGGTGGATGAAAATGGTGGGATTTAATCCCCCGTGAGACACAATTAGATTTTTTTTATTTTTTATTTATTTTTTCAATTTTTTATTTTTACTTGAAAACGAATGGTGGATTTCAATTAGATGGTGTTTTCTTGACGGCATCTACCCTACCCCTGGCGTCATCTACCCTGCTGGCGTCATCTACCCTGCCCCTGGCGTCATCTACCCTGCCCCTGGCGTCATCTACCCTGCCCCTGGCGTCATCATGGATGATAACGAATATTAAAATAAAATTAAAATTTTGCCTTTTATTTTTTTTTTTTTGGGTCAGTGGAGCGGGGTTCGTCAAGTAAATTTCTTGGAACATTCCGCCACAATGGGTTTCTCAGGCGGTGGATTGATAGATGTTAACTTGTGTCTCAATAATGTACCAAAGTATTGCCATTTTGACTCCAAAGATGCGAGTCCGCCCTCATGAACAGTTCACTAATTTATTAAACTTAAAAGAAAAACACGAACGAAATTATACAAAAAAATATCTTCTCAAACCCTTCCCTAATTAACGGCATCGAACTTGGCTTAAAACTAACGCTTTAATTTCAACAATAACAATAATCTCTACATTATATTTAAAATTCATATTTTAATGAATAGCATGAATTGCAATTTCTGAGGGTTTTTTTTTTTTTTTTTTTTTTTAAAACTACTGGGTTGAGGCATCAGCTGTAGTAAAAAGAAAATTTCTATGCAAGAATTATTTTTTTACTATTATTAGTAAGTACAGTCATCTAAACATAGTAGGTCGTGGCGGGAAAATTAGAAAGAAATGAAGTAATAAATCCATGAATACTATTTTTTAATCTTTCCAATTTAAAAAAAAAAAAAAAAACGTGTGAAGAAAAAATTTGACAAGAAAGTACCTAAAATAACTATTATGGTTTCAATCCTTTTATATGCTCATATTTACATAAGGGTATCAATGTAAAACGAATTAGATTAAACATTTTTTTTAATCTTTTCTTTATCTTTTACCAAACAAAATATAGGGAGAGGCTGTGGTAGAGCCTCTCCCAAATGACTCTATCGATAGAGTCAGTTTTTTAACCGTTAGATTTAAATCGAATGGTTGATATATCATGGGTGTATCATATTATCATATACCTTATCTTATTTAAACTTTTCCACCCAAAATCTTCTCCGTCGCCGGCGACCTTTCTGCTGCCGGCGATTCACCCCCAACTCCGTTGGCCCTTTCTCTCTCTTCCTCTTTCTCTCTCTTCTCCTCTCTCCTGCTGCCCCCCACCCCTGCCGCCCCCCCCCCCCCACCACCGGCCCCAGCCCCGGCCGCCCCCCACCCAGCCCTGGCTGCCGGCGACCCCAGCCCTCTCTCTCTCTTCCCCTTTCTCTCTCTTCTCCCGCAGCCCCCCACCCCCGGCCCCCCACCCAGCCCCGGCCCCAGCCCCGGTCGCCCCCCACCCAGCCCCGGCCCCCGGCAACCCCCCCAGCTCACCCCAGCCCCCCCGGCGAAAGGGGAAGAGAGAGAGGGGAAGAGAAAGAGGGGGGGTGGGGGGCGGCAACCCCCCTCAGCTTGCCCCAGCCCCCCCGGCGAAAGGGGGAGAGAGAGAGGGGAAGAGAAAGAAAGGGGAAGAGAGAGAGAGGGGCGGGGGGCGGCCAGGGTTGGGGCCAGGGCTGGTTGGGGGGCCGGGAGTGGGGGGCCGCGGGAGAAGAGAGAGAGAGAGAGAAGAGAAGAGAGAGAAAGGGGAAGAGAGAGAAAGGGGTGGGGTCGCCGGCGGCCGGAGCTGGGTAGGGGGCGGCCGGGGCTGGGGCCGGTAGTGGGGGGGGGGCCGGGGGTGGGGGGCAGCAGGAGAGAGGAGAAGAGAGAGAAAGGGCCGACGGCCGGTGGTGGGGGGCTGGGGGTGGGTCGCCGGAGTTGGGGGTGAGTCGCCGGCGTCGGGGTGGGTCGCCGGCGTCCGTAGCCAGCGGCGAAAAGGTAGCCGGCGACTGAGAAGATTTTGGGTGGAAAAGTTTAAATGAGGTAAGGTGTATGATAATATGGTACACTCATGATATATCAACCGTTCGATTTAAATCTAACGGTTAAAAAACTGACTCTACCGATAGAGTTATTTGGGAGAGATTTTACCACAGCCTCTCCTCAAAATATATGAAAGAAAATCTTCCTTCTTACTTTTCATTTTCCTCACCTACTATTTTATTTCTCATTTCATTTTATATGTTTTCCATCCCTCTGAATGTGTCCGCTTCTTGTTTACTTTCTCTCTCTCTTGTTTTCTTACTATTGTTATTTTATTTAACTGGTTTACTTTTTTCTTTTTTCTTTTTTCTCTTATAAGGTAAATTAAAATGAAAATCCGTTCCCTTAATATTTTATCCTTTGACCTGATGGAGTTTGCCCGTTGAAGCCACTAGCTCATCATGTTGTCAGTTGACTTGTTCAACTCTCTCTCTCTCTCTCACTATATATATATATATATATATATATATATATTGTTGATGATGTAAACATTCGAGACCACTTATCCCCCAGGGAATAGGATGTACGAGAACCAGTAGGGTCTTTTGCTCGCTTAATGGAGAAGATCCAACCAACAATGAGAACCAAACAAACCAGAGAAATTGAGTAGACAGAGTCCCTTCTTGGGTCACCGGGTTGACCTACCAGCACTTCCGTTGGACTATTGATCCCCAAATTGCCTCTTCTATGAGAATCTCGAGTAGATCACCATCGGGTTTTGAGGTACTGGCCCAAACAACACTTCCCAACCATTGCTAAGTCCTTTGAGGGATGGTTGGCCCATGCTGCCCTTACCACACCCTCCTGTATCGGCTGATAACTGTACTATGATAGGAAATGCTACACCTGCTACTTTGTACCACCTGACACCTGATATCCGATACATGTCACTGTACCTGTCCTTGTCCCTACCCCAACGCCACCCTCTACCACCTGACCAAATTGACACAGTACTAGCTGTTTGTATCAGTTCTAATGACCTGCACTCGTATCCCCTCATCACCCGAATGATAGGGCACGTGGCATCCGTCTAGTAGAGGTCAAGTATCCATATACCCGAAGCATGTCTATCCACCGGGATCATCCAGAATTCGACCCATCAGGGTCACTCGAGGACCTGAATACGTGGAAAATACCTATAAATAGAGGAGTGTCTCATTCTCTTAGGTATGGACTAATTTTCCTTGCCAAAGGGTTGCTTCTTCGCTTGCTTATTAGTACCCCTTACTGATTTAAGTATCGGAGTGCCCTTAGCAAATACCCCACTGGTGTCTCTCTTACTCCGAGATGCTTTTCTTTTACAGGTGACTAGGTGGAGTACAATGGCACAAGGCTGATCACGTCAAGTAATCCCACGTGATATTGTATCTAAAATTTTTGGCATCAACATATATATATATATATATTCCTTTATAAGTGTCACCGCATATGTATAGATATATATTATTATTATTAAATTAGACTGCGCCATTCAGGTAGACAATCTCAAAAGTCAACTTGCAGCACACGAAAGAATATTCATATACGGACATTTAAGATGACGTGGCCGAACAATATATAGGAGACAATATTGCCGGGACATTGTGCAACGTGAAGAATTTTCAAAGATGCCACGACATATGAAAACATTTGGCCAAACCTATATCCAAATGATCAATACTATTTTTCTTTGAAATGGCTTTCAAAAATTGAAGATTCCTGGTCATATACTTTCTTCTAATAGCATGCATTTGTTTGAAAAATTAATTGCCCATTAATAAATAATATTGTATACAAAATTGATAAGGAATTCTAGCAATGATATGCATCTTGATAAATTAGAAGGAGCTTCAGTTTTCTTCAAGATCTATTTAAAATCAGGATACTATCAGTTATAGACATTTCAAAAACTGCTTTTAGAACTTGGTTTATGGGCACTATGAATTTCTGATGTTGCCTTTTAGATTAACAAATACACCCACTACTTTTATACGGACCTAATAAACAGAGTAATAGAGTACTCTCCAATTTTGAGTAAGGATGAATCTTAATCTACATACGCTATAATTTGGTTGATAGCACCCTTATAATTCTATCTCAATAGAAAATTGACACCAAATGTATAAGAAAGTACCAATCTTCCTATATTAAAAGAGAGAGAGAGAGAGAGAAGAAAATACTAGTCTTTCTAATTTTAATTTAGCATCCACTAATGGTCGACAAAAGAAATAGATTCATGGCACAACATAACTAAAATTAATCTATATGGCGCTACTCATGAAGTTAACATGAAGAGAGAAGGGCCTCAATTGTCAAAATTAAAAAATTTGGGTGTTAACTTAGCTCTAACTAAAACTTCTGAGGACTAATAGCGCTACTATCTCAAAAAATAATTGTCATGGCCATTTAAGTTTTTTGTTCTTAGAATATATATATAGATATATATATATCTATATATATATATATATGAGAAGTTGAGCACGAAAGAGTTTATTTCATAAATTTCAAAAACAAAAACGCGTTTATCAATTATTTTTCTAATAGTAATTTTAAATCTTCTTCGATATAAAAAAAAAAATTTCAATTGTTATAAGTCAATTGAGTATGAGTGAAAATGTATACGCATGTGATTTTCTCTTTTTATTATTAGTAATAGTGGCATGTGGCTGCACGTTCTCATTAGTAAAATATGCACATAATTAAATGACGTAATAATTAGAAGATTTAACAACTTGGAGGAAGAAAAAAAGGTTAAGTTCTACAGGAGTATGAATTATTTTATTTTATTTTTTTGGAGTCAGTTTGTTCAACTTAGATTGTAAATTTTAACTTTTTTATTTTTTTTTTAATTTTTTAGTGAAGGTCTACAATAAATCACTTAGTTACCTTATTGCGAACCTTAAAATAAGGTTGTGCAAGAAAAACAACAAAATCACATGATCAAATCAATTTTGGACCACCGGTCCAGTTTCACAAAAAAAATAGTCTAAGGGTTATAGGTAAGAATGCCACAAATTTGACAACTCCTTATATTTATATCAAACATAATATTAAAGTTGATAATTTTATCATTTTATAACACTAAAACAATCAATTTTAGTATTAGAATAGACAAAATTATAAGAAGGTACTCAAAATATGGCTCTCCTCCTAATTTTCTTATATTATTTTGTTTTGTTTTTAAAACTGGATTAAATCCTAATAAAACGGGTTGAGCTGGTCTGGTCTAAATGTGAAAAAAAGGTCCAGACCAATCTTTTTTTTTTTTTTTTTTCCAAACGGTAAAAAATGGTTAGATCTACCAAATTTTACGATTTGGGACCGGACCAAATCGTGCAGATTCCTACCTAATTAAGACCTCAAACTTTTGATTCAATTGTCAATGGGATTCCAATATTCAATCAATTATATACCTAATTAACATATGAATGGGTTGGGTTTAGCCCAAAACAAAATGAGGCCCATCACAAACTTTTTGGACCTTACATGTTGCTGGAAGAAAGAAGCGAATTGGGAAATTATAGCAAATAGTATCTTTACAAAGATGACTGAAGTAAATAACAAGGTTTTAAAATATTTAAAATAAATAATAAATTTTTAAGATAAATAAAAAAAATTAATTATAAATTGTGCATTACAAATTTACAAGGCATAATTTATTTACGTGATAAATTTGTTATTTAGTTCAAATATTTATAAAAAACCTCTTGTATCGATTATATTATGGAGGCCGAGTGCCCCTAAGCCTATTTGTTACGTACATCATGGAGAGAAAGAAGGCAGAGTACCATGGGCCGGGTGGTTATAGGAGTCGGATATGAATATGGATACCTTTTTGTTACACCAGGCGAAATTCATAAAGATTGCTTTAGTCATGGTCTGTAATAATTGATAGAACTTAATAAATCATTACTATGTTCTTTGACATGATAATTTCTAAGGGCAGTTTGGAATGTCAGTTTCAGATAGTATTTTACTATTTAGATTTTAAAATCTTAACTTTATATTAAAATTTTTCTCTCTTCTATTTTAAAAAAATATAAATTTTAAAAATTTATAACTTTCTCATTTCGAATCAAAATGAGATGATTTTTATATCAAAATACTCATATCGACGAGACAAATAAGACAATATCTATTTTGTATTTTTTTTTCACTATTTTAAATTTTTATATTATTTTCTATATTACATAATTTTTTCAAAAGTTTTCGAACCAAACACACATTTTCAACTTAACTTTCAAAACACTATCTCTAGATGTCCCCAAATGGGCCCTAAGTGAATTTTGTTTCGTTGTTGTTCTTTTTCTTTTTTTTTTTTTTAAATAATAATAATGATTTCTGAGTTAGTTTTTGTTCAAACAAGATTGTGATTTTACTTGTCTTATTTTTTATTTTTTATTTTTTTTTATCACAACTTGAGGCTTGGGATGTAATAGCCGACCTGCCCCGTTTGCTTTGTCCTATTTTCGGGGGTAGCGTCTTATTCCATTCGCATTAATTTTTTTTTTCCACAACTATGAGAGGTTGGAGTGAAATCTTAGAAACGAAGTGTTATGTCGTGCTGACTGGAATATTTAGATGACTCTTTCTTTCCTCTGCTCCTCAATCAAGCCACGTATACCGTTTTTGGATTTCGGGTTAGGCATTTTTGAGCACTGTTATTTCCATAAAAAATACTAAGTATCCGTTTAACTTTCGGTTTTTGGCCTAAAATTTTCATTTCAGTTTTTATCTTTATATGAAAAGTCAATTAAAATTATAATCAGTTTTTAAAAAATTAACTAAGTTTAACCTAAAAATTTCATTTCCAAACATGTCCCAAACGTTAGCTAGATCCTATTATACATAGTGGTCTTTGTTGGGGATTTATTAAAAAATCAAATAAAAATATAATAAAATAGGACACTGTCAAAGGCGAAAGAAAGGTCGAGGCGTGCTAAGCACTGTCCTTAAGGATAGATTCCACCCCTCTCGGAAGGTCCGAGTGCAATATAGGCTTCACAGTGGTCCAACCTTCAAGATTTAACGACCTGAGCTTTGTAAGGGTGCACTTCCAAATACTCAGCTCTGAAACAGACCTCTAGCAAAAGTGGAATGACACAGAAGACAGCAAAATTTGGAATATCACAACTCAAAAGTGAACGTTCCAACTCATGAACATTTAATGCAGATTAGACAAGTAAAATGAAAGGATCCTTGCATGAGAGATAATGGGCCCATATAAGCATATGGACGAACGAAAAAAAGATCATTGAATAGTATTGTCTGCGTGAATGCCTGATGGGCATTTATAAGCACATATATGCCTTGCACGAGCTTACACGACAACTTAAAAGAAGTTTCAAGGAAAGTCTATAACACTTGCTGAGAATGGCTTTAAAAGTCAGCAAACCAACACCAAAAGCTATTAAATAATTAGACATTAAAGCTTTTGTGAGAGCTTCATTCAAGTTCGGCAGCAAACAATGGACAAGTGTCCTTTTTCTTGATTTAAATATATAATACCAAATACGCAAGAAGAAAGTTACATGGCATGCACTACATTTATCAAACATATTGCATGGCTATTAAACAAATAAACAATTAAACTTTTAGTGTAAGCTTAGTCAAGTCTCAACACATATTTGGCACAGTGAAACCGAGAGTGGCCAAAATAAAATAGATTAAACAAATATAAAAAGTCTCAAATACTCGAAATATTTAAATTAAAATAACAACAGTCTTCATTGGGTTATTACGTCTTAAAAAAAAAAAAAAAAATCTTCAAAAGGGCATATTGTCCCACCAACTATTAAAAGAAAAATGCTATGAGCTATGTACTTTCCCTTAAAAATAAAGCACTTTTTTTTTTTTTTTGGCTTATAGAGAAAAAGGACTTTGTTGCACTATTTTGCATGTCTCTTTCCTTTAGGACCTGTTTGGCGACACTTTAAGATATGATGTTTTGGGGGTTGGAGATGCTTGGGTTTTGAAGATGTGCATTTGGTATAAATAAACTGTTTAGAGTGAAAATGTGTAATAACTTAAAATATCTTTGAAAGAAAAAAATTAGTAATAAGGATTTTATTTTGTTCTTATCAAAAATCTGTATAATTTTAAAAAAAATCTCTTTTAAACTTAAAATGATAAAGTTGTGAATTTTTAAAATTTGAGTTTATTTGAAAATATTTGGAAAAATAAATAGTAAAATTAGAGGAAAATGACAAAAAAACTTTTTGGACCCTTAATTTTTGGCACTTTTCCGTGCAGGTACAATCGGAACTTAATTTAATAACTTAAATATCTACAAAGCCATGTAGATTTATTGTCAAATTAATTATAGATAAAACAATGAGTGATTAATTAGAAAAATTTGTGTCGCTATCATGCTAAAATAAAGAATGTGATAGTCCAATATGGTTAGATAAAACTGAACGGCCAGACATTTCCATTGTCTATTTTCATATTGTTAATCATGTACTGTCAATTTGTAGCGTGAATTGGATGAAAGCATCAGTAGAACGAAAACATCAGTAGAGATTTAATATGTGTGTGTGTATATATATACATAGGGAGGGGTTCCTACACGGCACTCCTCCCATACACTATTTATAACATGATTTGTGATTCTAATATAATATTTTTCAGTGATTTTTATCTTTTACATTATAATATCATTATAATATCATGTGATAAGATTTTAAATAAGAATTTATATATAAATCAATTAATATTACAAATTTCTAAATAAAAAATTATAAGTGTCAAATGGTATTTTGTACTGTATACAAGACATTTTCATATATAATGGCAGTTTGTTATCGACATTAAGAATTATTCTTTTTTAGAGTGCATTTATAAGTTGAAGTATACAGTAATAAATCAAACAACACCTACAATAATCAAGCATATAATTCATCAATACCAACAATAATCAGATCTCCAGAACACTATTTTTCTACATATATTGCAACGTGCAAAATAAAAACTTTTTTTTTTGTCCTGCTAACAATAGAAACATACATTCCACTAAACAAGCTCAGTACTAAACAGGGAAGTTCCACAGTTACATAAAAACACGAGAATTTAGTCTTAAAATACGGAACATGATGACAGATGAAGAGGCAACATTCAATTCCAAATCTAGTACATATTGCTGCTTCTTTTTTTTATTACGTGTATATATATACATACATATATATATATGTAGATATATATATATATATATATTTCCTACTTGTAATCACCGATGATCATATCATGAACTTTAAAGATTACAAGAGTTAAGACATTTGGACGCCACCTGATGATCCGGGCCCGTGGCGCCCTTTGCCACTTGCGCCATCAGCAGCAGTAGAAAACCTGGAAAAGATCTTTTGACAACGTGAATGAAAAAAGTTACGTACTTTATCACCAATTTGTACGAATAATGTTCCAAGAGTTTGGAATATGATGTTGTGCCAGCGGCTTAGAAATATAAGACAACACATGAATCCGAAAGCATTAATCCCGAGGAACCACCAGAAGCTAGTGACGGCGATGAACAGAATCAACTGACAGGCAGTGATTCCTGAAACAAGAAAAATGTACTTGAACGACGTGGTGAATTGGGAGTTAGGGTTCAGAGCCACCATCAGGATCGCTATGGCGTAGACAAATGCGTCGCCGAGGAAGAGATTGAAGGCCACGCTATGCTCTTTGATCACATTCGTGAGTGAGCCTTGATACTTGAACCCGACTGAGGGGGTCAGTATCGCCAGCGTAAAGCCAATTGCTCTGTGGAACTTTTTGTGGGAACCGACAACTTCCTCCCTGTTCAACAACAAAAGAAAAAGATCATAGGAAATTAGTCTTCATGTAGCCTCAAATTTTTTTTGTCTCAATATTTGTAAACAATTCGAAAGGTTCCATCTTAGAGAGAGAAAGATTATAAAGCGAGAAAATTATCTTCTCATTGATTAACCAGCTGATCATGAATACAGAGGAAGTACAATAAATAGAGCTATTAAGCTGTAACTAACTATCTAAAAACCAATATTTACCCAAAAAAAAAAAAAAAAAAAAACCTATCTACAAACCAATAGTAACTTATAACGTGTACAAGACTAACTAACAGAGGATTCAACATTCCTAATACTTCTAGTAATTATAATCTATGTAAACATGTACATACACACACACACACACACATATATGTAGGCGTTATCGCCAACTCCAGTCCGGCGTCATGAGCCCGTACATCATCGTGTGCTTGAGCATGCCAAACACACATTAGAGTCTAGTCGCCAAAACATGGATTAGTCACATTGCGAGCTCATGCACACCAATATTAACAACACTATCTCTATCCCTACCGCCCGCTACAGCCACAATAAAATAGAACCACCACTGCCAACAACACCATTCCCACCACCACCACCTCGACCACAACAATATTATCAGCACAACACCGCCACCACCTCCAAAATAACTGTCGAAAAACACCATCACCACTACCACCACCACCACCACAAAAACAAAAACACTATACCATTACCACCACCACTGCGACAACACTACAACCACCACCAACAAGAAAACACCAGCACCATTACCACCGCCACACCACTACAGCCCCACCACCGTCATGGACCCAAGAATCCAAAAGCCTAAAACCACCATTTCCGACATTCCATCTATGTCAATCAACAAACATAGCAACAAGTCCTAAATTTCTGATTCCACATAGACCTAGAGAGAGAGAGAGAGAACAGAGAGAAAGATGATAGATATATACACATACACAATAGGGATATATATCATCGAAAATGATGAAGGCGATGATCAGGAAGAAGCCAGGCAAGGCCAAGCCCTCGGCCGGATGGGTTCTAGTCGGTTCGGTACGCTCGTCGGAGAGAGAGAAAGAAGAGATATATATATTAGAGAAGACTAGAGAGAGAAAGAAGATAGATATACATATATATATATACACTAGGGATATCGTCGAAAATGATGAAGGCGATGATCAGGAAGAAGCCAGGTACGGCCGCGCCCTCGGCCGGACGGGTTCTAGTCGTTCGGTACGCTCGTCGGAGAGAGAGAGGAGAGAGAAAGAAGAGATATATATATTAGAGAGAGACTAGAGGGAGAAAGAAGATAGATATACATATATATATATATATTAGGGATATCGTCGAAAATGATGAAGGCGATGATCAGGAAGAAGCCAGGCACGGCCAGGCCCTCACACTCGTTGGAGAGAGAAAGAAGAGACAGAAAGAAGAGATATATATATTAGAGAGAGACTAGAGAGAGAAAGAAGATAGATATACACATATATATATATATATTAGGGATATCGTCGAAAATGATGAAGGCGATGATCAAGAAGAAGCCCGGCACTGCCAGGCCCTCTGCCGGACGGGTTCGAGTCGGTTCGGGACGCTCGCCGGAGAAAGAGAAGAGAGAGAAAGAAGAGATATATATATTAGAGAGAGACTAGAGAGAGAAAGAAGATAGATATACATATATCTATATATATATTAGGGATATCGTCGAAAATGATGAAGGCGATGATCAAGAAGAAGCCCGGACTGCCAGGCCCTCTGCCGGACGGGTTCGAGTCGGTTCGGGACGCTCGCCGGAGAGAGAGAAGAGAGAGAAAGAAGAGATATATATATTAGAGAGAGACTAGAGAGAGAAAGAAGATAGATATACATATATCTATATATATATTAGGGATATCGTACAAAATGATGAAGGCGATGATCAGGAAGAAGCCCGGCACAGCCAGGCCCTCCGCCGGACGGGTTCGAGTCGGTTCGGGACGCTCGCCGGAGAAAGCGAAGAGAGAGAAAGAAGAGATATATATATTAGAGAGAGACTAGAGAGAGAAAGAAGATAGATATACATATATCTACATATATATTAGGGATATCGTAGAAAATGATGAAGGCGATGATCAGGAAGAAGCCCGGCACAGCCAGGCCCTCTGCCGGACAGGTTCGAGTCGGTTCGGGACGCTCGCCGGAGAGAGAGAAGAGAGTGAAAGAAGAGATATATATATATTAGAGAGAGACTAGAGAGAGAAAGAAGATAGATATACAAATATATATATTAGGGATATCGTAGAAAATGATGAAGGCGATGATCAGGAAGAAGCCCGGCACAGCCAGGCCCTCTGCCGGACGGGTTCGAGTCTGTTCGGGACGCTCGCCGGAGAGAGAGAAGAGAGAGAAAGAAAAGATATATATGTTAGAGAGAGACTAGAGATAGAAAGAAATAGATATACAAATAACATATATGTATATATAGACACACACACTAGCTGGGGTATCGTCGAAAATGATGAAGGCGATGATCAGAAAAAAGCCCGGCACGGCCAGGCCCTCTGCCGGACGGGTTCGAGTCTGTCCGGTACCCTCGCCGGAGAGAGAAATAAGAGATATATATATATTAGAGAGAGACTAGAGATAGAAAGAAGATAGATATACATCTAACATACATATATATATTGACACACACACTAGCTGGGGTGTCGTCTAAAATGATGAAGGCGATGATCAGGAAGATGCCCGGCACGGCCAGGCCCTCCGCCGGACGGGTTCGAGTCTGTCCGGTACCCTCGCCGGAGAGAGAAAGAAGAGATATATGTATATATATATTAGAGAGAGACTAGAGATAGAAAGAAGATAGATATACATATAACATATATATATATATATATATATATAGACACACACTAGCTGGGGTATCGTCGAAAATGATGAAGGCGATGATCAGGAAGAAGTCCGACACGGCCAGGCCCTCTGCCGGACGGGTTCGAGTCTGTCCGGTACCCACGCCGGAGAGAGAAATAACAGATATATATATATATATATATATTAGAGAGAGACTAGAGATAAAAAGAAGATAGATATACATATAACATATATATATAGACACACACTAGCTGGGTATCTTCGAAATTGATGAAGGCGATGATCAGGAAGAAGCCCAGCACGGCCAGGCCTTCTGCCGGACGGGTTCGAGTCTGTCTGGTACCCTCGCCGGAGAGAGAAAGAAGAGAGATATATATATATATATATATATTAGAGAGAGACTAGAGACAGAAAGAAGATAGATGTATATATATAACATATATATATATATACACACACTAGCTGGGGTATCGTCGAAAATGATGAAGGCAATGATCAGGAAGAAGCCCGGCAATGCCAGGCCCTCTACCGACGGTTCGAGTTGGTCCGGTACGCTAGCCGGATTCCGAGCAAAGGCCCCAGCGCCATGGCCATTTTCTTCACCGCGCGCCGCGCTCCTTCAGGGCCTTCTCTTGGAGCATGTGCCACCCCTACCACCAACAACAGTATAACCACCACCGCCGCCGCCACCACCGCTATCGCCTTCGCAGGCCACTGGCGCCACAACAATAACAACAACAACTACTACTACAACAACAACAACGACGACAAAAAATGTGAAAAGGTGTCACTAACCTTCCTTGCTCCGCATCTGCCATATTTCTTCACGAAACGTGGTAATATATTTTTCTTCGTCTTCTTCTTCTTCTTCTTGTTTTTGTTTTTTTCTTTTTTTTTTTTTGCCCTGAAAAGTGTGAGGTGGAAATAGCTTAGAAGTGAAAGAAAGTGAAAAAAAAAAAGGGAATGGAAATGGGGTGTTAAAGCCTATGGGGTCGCTTAATTGACTAATTTGAACATTAAATTAGATTTTTTTCTAATTTTTCAATTTCTTTTTTGCTTGAAACGAATAGTTTATTTAATTTTATTCAGTTGGGTTGGATTTATTCACAGCATGATATAAAAATCGCTTTCATTGAAATTAAGTAAGTTAGGTTGGATTTATTCACAGCATGATATAAAAATCGCTTTCATTGAAATTAAGTAAGGAAAATAGCTTTCATTAATGAAATTAAGTAAGGATAACAAAGCGCCTGTAACGACCCGAGGAAAATAGCTTTCATTGAAATTAAGTAAGGATAACAAATCGCCTGTAACGACCCGCCTAGCACGGACCGTTACCGTACATACATACATGCTTAACATACTTATTTATTTACAAAAGTAGTGGAAATTTTTTTTTTTTTTTTAATTACCGGAGTACTGTTTGGAATAATATAAACATAAAATACTAAACATAGATTTACGAAAGACATAGCGGCTTATCCCTTCTTTCACAGTTACCCTGCCAACTCCATCATCTTGTATCAAAATTCGCCAGTAGGTTGTTTACCTACAGCATAGACGTAAGTCGTGAGCTTTCGCTCAGCAAGTACAACTTTATTTTCCGCAACACAATTAATTATAAACTTAACATAGCAAATCATAACATATTCTAATTATGCATGATCCAATTATGCTTTATTATGCGTAATTGTTTATGGGCCCCTTATCATGGGTGATCGTACCGGGCGCGCAACTATGGAGCGGTTGGGGCGGCCAAACCAATTCCAACTCAGTCCACAGTCCTACCCGACCTTGGACGGGTCGGTACGTCACAGGCAAGCTCGCTCGCCATTATACTTATTTGTCATTTCGACCTTGTTCTTATTAATTGTGAACATGCTTTATGATGTCAC
This sequence comes from Ficus hirta, assembly GCA_038430175.1. Classification (NCBI taxonomy): domain Eukaryota; kingdom Viridiplantae; phylum Streptophyta; class Magnoliopsida; order Rosales; family Moraceae; genus Ficus; species Ficus hirta. The sequence continues at coordinate 18,374,581 of CM076588.1, read as the reverse complement.
GTGAATATAACTGGTAATCATATCTTAGTTATGCCATCTACTTTAAATCGTAGCACATAACATACATTGTATCATGTTACACTCAAAAAGCCTGTGCTGTAGGCGGAGTTGTACTTACCTCTCTTACTATGTCCCTCTTTGATACTGTTCTCTAACTGGCACAGCTGCAGGTCCTTTCCTGCTTGAATAGGGACATAGGTGAGAGTTCAATTCTCATTGTGCAGTGTTGGTGTCCTAACCAACATGCTTACTAATTTCTAGTTGTATGTCCCCGATACTTAATATCTGGTTTGGTCACAAATATTAATCCTACTGTTTGGGAGGATTTATTCTTTAAAAGATTATTTTGGACAATCCCTTGGGCTAATTTTTTTGACAAAAATGCCGGGTTTCTTTAAAACCTTGAGTTTTGGGACTAGGCCCGGTAACTCAGGTATTATCCTTGATTACCGTCCGTAATTGGCTTGATTACAATTTTTATCTTAAAAACTCTATTTTCTTATCTTTTTGCCATTTTGAGAGATTTATCTTTAAATCCCTTTAATATTTTTGGTAAAAATTCCAATCTTTAAAACAAATCTTTATAAAGGTCGTTTAAGATTTAAAACTGCCTTTGGAACAGTTTTAAGCAAAAACACAGTTTTCTTTTTCTTTTTGAAACTGTTTGTAAAACTTATGTGCAGGAATTTTCGGTTCCCTGCACACTCTTCATAAAACAATACCAGTTTAAAAATACATTTGGAATTTGAAAAACTTGTCTTCATGAAAGTTGTAGCTCTCGAAAAATGGTAAAACTTTCATGTTTTACGAAAAATCCAGTTCTGCTTGTATTTGCGTCAGTTTTTGTTTGAAACTGGCTGATCCTGTAACTCGGGTCTGGGCAAACCCGCCACGGATTTTTGTAAAAACTAAGGCCATTGGAGCCTTATTTTTAAAATCTGCACGCGTGGTCTTCTAGGAAAAATCGTTCCGAGCAACTTTTGTGTTTTACGATTTACCCAATTCGTTCTCTAAATGCCTCTAATTTTTACTTTCCCGAAACTGACCAGTTTTGAATCCGAGTTGACAGTTTTGGTTGTTAAGTCCGTTTTACGTCCTATTTCGTGAAATCTATCTCGACCGATCACTTCGGGAGTCTATATGGCAAACACACAGCGTTTCTAACATCCCACATGAACCCTTAAATCGTCCAATTGAAACCATGCAAACCAAATTCAAAAGCCCTTAGCCTAGGTTTGCATTAACCCTAACTTGTTGCATACATCACATACAAGCATCAAACCTTGCTCCTTAAATTAGCATGCTTCAAGCACTGCCCTAGGGCAGATTTTTGGACCAAATTAGGGGACACACAACCCTAAGCATCAAGCATGAAAATCAATCATAAACAAGCACAATAATGCAAGAATTTAAACCATACACCCTTAGATCTACAAATCAAGCACATACTACCAACTTAGGGCACAAAATAGGAAATGGACTTATGTCCTTACAACCTAATTGAACTACCTTTTATCTTTAAATTTGAACTCAAATAAGAGAGTTAGGGCTCTAGATTTTTACCTTAGACCAAAGTCAAGTTTGGTCACAAAACTTCTTCCTCCACCTAGCCCTCCTTAGCTCACGGCCACACCACCCAATTGGCACCAAAAATTTTTTTGTTGCTCTCCTTGGTAGATCCACTCCAAGCCGAGCACTCCACTAGGATTTGGCCTCAAAATTTTCAGTTTTTTCTTCTTCCCTCACTCACTCGGCCACACCACCAAATGTCCCAAAAAATTTTTTAAACTTTTCTTGGCTTTATCCTAGCTCAAAACCGAACTCCTAGGAACAAAAACCCCAAGGAAATTTTTGATTTCTCTCACTCCTTTCTCTCCTCTGATTTTCAGATTTCTTGTGGAAGAATTTGGCAAGAGTTTGGCTGTTTTTCTCTAATTTTTCCAGCCAAAAACAGCCCACTCCTTAGGCCTATTTATAGGTGAGTTTTGGGGTCATTTTGTAATTAACTTTTGTTCTCCTTTTTCCTTCAATCCCTTAAGAAAATTTTATTCAATTTTGGCCCCAAAATGGCCGGCCACATCATGCTCTAGAATGATCCAATATTATCCAAATTTTTTGATTAATCTCATAATGATGTCATAAGTATAAAGGTTGATGAGGTAAGCCTAATTAAGGCTTGTTTGCCTCTTTTTCCTTAAATGCAGTTCACTTTAATATCAAAACAGATATCTCTAGTACTGTGCTTACTATTACACAGTATTGTTATTTTATACTGCAGTCCAAAATTTATCTGTGTAAAAATGGACTGTGTAAAATTTTTCTTATTTCTTAAAGTCCTTTTTGCCCTTATTCCTAACTTAGTGTGCTTGATCTTTCTAGGGTGATTTTAAATCTTAATCTTAACATCTTGTCTGAAAAATGGTTTTTCGCAGTATTTTTTCCATACTGTTTGACCATAAATCAGTATCATCATATGGTTGACTTTTCTAGTCAACCGTTGACTTTTTGGGTCAACTTTGACTTTTTAGGTCAAACTTTGACCGCCATGCAAGACCATGCAAACGTGAAATTTTCTACTCTTCTAACTCAAAATGATACATACTTGTTAAAGCAATCATTTTTAAGTCTCATAAGATCACGAGAACTTAAAATTTTCAAATAAAAATCCATCTCAGATTTTCATGAATATATTCTAAACATCGCATAAGTTTCTTTACAAGAAAACATAAGGTCGTGAAAATTTGGTTATTACAATCTTCCCCCCTTAAAAATTTTCGTCCTCGAAAATTAGAATAAATCGGGGTAGTTCTTTCTCATCTCATCTTCCAATTCCCAGGTTGCTTCTTCAAGCTTGTGGTTGCGCCATAAAACTTTAACCAGGGAAATGGTTTTATTTCTTAGGACTTTCTCGTCTCGATCCAGAATTCGAACTGGCTTTTCTTCGTATGTCAAATCCGTTTGAACTTCCACCGGTTCTTGACTAAGCACATGCGACGGATCTGGTACATACTTCTTTAACATTGAAACATGAAAAACATCGTGCATTGCAGCTAATTCTGGTGGCAAAGCAAGCCTGTAAGCTACTTTCCCAATCCTTTCAAGGATTTCAAATGGTCCTGTATATCTCGGACTGAGCTTCCCCTTTTTGCCAAATCTCATTACTCCTTTCATAGGAGCAATCTTAATGAACACGGCCTCTCCAACTTGGAATTCCAATGGTCTCCTACGTTTATCGGCATAACTTTTCTGTCTGCTAAAAGCTATGTTGAGCCTCTGCTTAATCTTCTTGATATCTTCAGAGGTCTTCTTGATGAAGTCTGTTGTTTGTAGCTGCTTCTGTCCAACCTCTTGCCAGTGGATGGGAGATCGACATTTTCTTCCGTATAGGGCTTCGAATGGTGCCATACCAATTGAAGCGTGATAACTGTTGTTGTAAGAAAATTCGATCAATGGCAGCTTCTGATCCCAATTTCCTTTGAAATCCAGAACGCATGATCTCAGCATATCTTCCAATGTTTGGATGGTTCGTTCCGACTGGCCGTCAGTTTGGGGGTGGAAAGCTGTGCTAAACTTCAGTTTTGATCCCATGGCATTGTGAACACTGGTCCAAAATCGAGAGGTGAAACGTCCGTCACGGTCTGAAATGATTGATTTTGGCACTCCATGCAGCTTAACAATTTGAGATACGTAGACTTCAGCCAATTTTTCCACTGAGAATGTGGCTTTGATAGCAATGAAATGGGCTGATTTGGTCAATCTATCCACTACAACCCAAATTGTGTCATTTCCACTTGTCGTCCTGGGTAATCCTACTACAAAATCCATAGTAGTTTGCTCCCATTTCCATTCAGGGAACTCTATTTTCTGCAATTCTCCTCCAGGATGTCGGTGTTCAGCCTTAACTTTCTGGCAAGTTAGGCATTTTGATACGTATTCTGCTACTTCGTTCTTCATTTTTGGCCACCAAAAGTTCTCTCGGAGGTCTTTGTACATTTTGGAAGCTCCTGGATGTACCGAGTATGGCGTCTTATGAGCCTCTGACATGATCTGATCCTTCAGAAATTCAAAGTCGGGAACACAGATCCTTTCCTTGAAGTAGATAGTGCCATCGGCAGAGGTTTTGAACTCCTTGTTCTTTCCGCCAAAAAGTTGTGCCTTTAGCAAAAACGAATCTTTTCCTTGGTGCTCTTTGATGGATTCCAATAGATCGGACTGAAGAGTCAGAGATGATAATTTCCCCGTGATCATTTCCAGGTTGAACTCAGAAATCTCCTTTTGTAGTGGCTTAGGGAATGCTTCGATAGACATTAGCATGCCCGAGGATTTCCTACTTAAAGCATCTGCTACCCTGTTTGCCTTTCCAGGGTGATAAAGGATCTCGCAATCGTAGTCCTTTACAAGTTCCAGCCATCTACGCTGTCTCATATTGAGCTCCTTCTGAGTAAAAATATACTTGAGACTCTGGTGATCAGTGTAGATTTCGCATTTGTTTCCATACAAATAGTGTCTCCAGATCTTAAGAGCGAAAACTACCGCTGCTAGCTCCAGATCATGCGTAGGATAATTCCGTTCATGATTCTTCAATTGTCTTGATGCGTATGCTACTACTTTCCCATTTTGCATCAGGACAGCTCCTAGTCCGTTCTTGGAAGCATCACTGTAAATTACGAAATTTCCCGCATCTACATCTGGGATTATTAACACAGGCGCACTTGTCAGCTTTTTCTTGAGCTCTTGGAAATTCTCTTCACACTTCTGAGTCCATTCATACTTTTTATCTTTTCTAGTGAGAGTGGTAATTGGTGCAGCAATCTTGGAAAATCCTTCGACAAAACGTCTGTAGTATCCGGCTAATCCAAGAAAACTTCTTATTTCCGTCACACTCTTGGGTACTGGCCATGAACTGACTGCTTCCACTTTTGCAGGATCTACGGAAATTCCCTCTTTTGACACAACATGCCCCAAGAAATGAACTTTCTCCAGCCAAAATTCACATTTTGTGAACTTAGCATAAAGCTGATTCCTCCTTAACATTTCCATTACCATCCTAAGATGTTGCGCGTGTTCCTCCTTGGACCTTGAATAAATCAAAATGTCGTCAATGAAAACGATGACGAATTTATCCAAATATTCCTTGAATACTCGGTTCATAAGATCCATAAAGGCGGCTGGGGCGTTGGTTAATCCAAAGGGCATAACCAAAAACTCATAGTGCCCATATCGCGTGCGAAAAGCTGTCTTGGAGATATCTGCCTCCCGAATTCTGAGCTGATGGTACCCTGATCGTAGATCGACCTTTGAAAACACAACCGCTCCTCGGAGTTGATCAAAAAGATCGTTAATCCTTGGAAGGGGATACTTATTCTTGATCGTAATTTTATTTAGTTCACGGTAGTCGATGCACATTCTCAATGATCCATCATTCTTTTTGACGAATAAAACGGGTGCTCCCCAGGGAGAGTAACTTTGTCGAATGAATCCTTTGTCGAGCAATTCTTGCAACTGCACTTGAAGCTCTCTCAGTTCAGCTGGTGCCATACGATAGGGGGCTTTCGATATTGGGGCAGCTCCAGGTAGCAACTCAATCTCAAAAGAAATTTCCCTTTCTGGCGGAAGTCCTGGCAAATCCTTCGGAAAAATATCTACAAATTCCTTTATAACAGGAACGTCTTCCGGTGTTAGCTCCATTTCTTGATCCTTGTCTACCATGTTAGCTAAATATCCTTGACAACCATTAGCTAACATTTTCCAGGCCCTTATTGCGGAAACAAATCGAGTTGCTGGACTCCGAGACTGACCATAGAAGTTGAACTCTACTTCTCCGTAAGGGTTGAACGTCACACACCTCTTGCGGCAGTCAATCTTGGCGTTGTATTTACTCAAAAAGTCCATTCCTAAGATCACATCGAAATCCTGAAGCTTGATTGCAATGAGATCTACATATAATTTTCTACCACAAATTCCTACGGATGTGTTTCGTATCCAAAAATTGGACCACAAAAATTCTCCGGATGGCAGAGAGGTTTTGAAAGGTTGTTCTAAACTATCCACACCCCTTCCTATTTTCTGAGCAAATTCCAATGATATGAACGAGTGGGTGGCACCAGAATCAAACAAGACAATTGCATCATAGGTGGCGATAGAAATCTGACCTGTCACCACATGCGAAGTCCCGGCTTCTGCATCTCCCTTGGTATAGGTGTAGATTCTGGCTTGCGGTTCAGGAGCCTCTAATCTGCCTTGAGCGATTGTGGGTCCTTCGAGCCTTGCCTGGACTGCATGTAACTGGCTGTTGGGGTTCCGGCTTGGGTATGAAGGATTCTGGCCTTGGGTGTTCAAAGTGCAGTTCTTTGCAAAATGACCCTCCTTGCCACAGAGATAACAAGCATTTGATCCCATTCGGCATACTCCCGGATGTTTTCTCCCGCACTTGGTACACACCGGGTAGCTATTGCTATTGCCCTCATTTCCACGAGCAATCTTTTTCTGAGGGTAGTTTCTTTGCTGACCCTGGCCAGTAGAGTTCTCGTTTCGTTTATTCTTCCCAAACTGTTTAGAACCTTGTGCAAAATTGCGGGGCTGGCCTTTTTGGTTCATTTCGGGATTCTGACGGGGTTGCGTCTGCTTCCCCATGGCCTTTTCTTCCTTTTTTGCCTTAAAGAACTTAGCTCGTTCTTCTTTGTCCCGGTTAATCCAATATTCTGCTCTTATGGCTCGGCTTATACAATCGGATACCCGAGTAGGTGGATTATCACCAGCACTGACTTGCCTAGCGATATCTGACCGAAACATCTTCATCATCAATCTAACTTTTTCGGTCTCACCTGGTACCAATTCCGGGCACAATCGGGCTAACTGCTCAAACTTATTAATAGCCTCCATTACCGTCATCGTTCCCTGTCTCAAACTAGTAAATTCATCCTGCTGGGCTGCCAGGATTTCTCTGTTAAAGTACATAGTTCGGAACTCCGACACAAAATCTTGCCAACTCATGGTCGTAACATCGCGACGCATCTGGACGGTCATCCACCAGTGTCTAGCGTCTTTCTTGAGAGCGAAGGAAGCACAAAGGACTTTTTCTTGTTCTGTCAACCGCATGAAATCCAAAATAACTTGGATATCAATCAACCAATTGTCAGCGGCAATTGGATCTGTTGGTCCCTCAAATTCCGGCGCTTTCATCCGCCTAAATCTCTCATAAAGCAGATCTTCCCGTACTGGAGGTAAGTTCGCTTGTACTCCTACTGGTGCTACTGGAACCTCTGGCTGAACCTCTGGTACCGGAGGTACTACTGGAGGTACTCTGACATTTTGAGGGGGAACCTCGTTAGCCTGAGGTCTCTGATTGATTTGAGCTAACTGCTCCCGGAGTCTATTTGTTTCCTGTTGCTGCTCAAGTAACTGTCGTTGCAAATTTGCTACAACAGTTGCTAGATCCGGTGCAGGTGGATTCTGGTTCACGGGCATTGTTTTGCGAGGACGTACCATCTTTTATTTCCTATTAAACCATAAGAAAAGATATTATTGAGCTAGTAATATCCTTTCTTTCATCGTGCATCTTATCGTAATATATTGGATCATAACATAATCATTCTCATCATAACATGGCTTACATAATCATAACATGTCGTATCATAACATGATTTTTCGTGATCATAACATAACATGATACTTGATCCGTTTCTTGGATATTTACAGAAAGTACATTATATTTGCCAAAATAATATATACAAGATTGTTACACCATTCCTGTAAATACATATCTGTTTCATAGCATTTTATGTACATGAACAAAAATGGTAATGGGAGTGTCTAACACTTCATCATCATACATAGTCAAAAATAGCGATGGAAGTGGCTACCACTTTCCATCATACATCAGTACAAGCCTACTATCCAAAAATAAGCGAGTACATATCAGTCCTATGGTCAAAATAAATATACATGATCGGCCAAAATGATGATCTCTATCGTCATCTAAGCGGCTCCGTCGGAGTCAGTCTCCCAATCTCCGTCGTCGAAAATGATCTCCTCGGGGTCGTCAACAAAATCCTCCTGACCCTCTAACCATCCCGCCTGCTCTAACTCGGGCGCCGGCTCCATCTCCTCGTCGTCGTCGTCCTCCTCACTGGATATATCAATGACAATGGGATCTGCCGGTGGATCTGCTGGTATAATCTCAACATCATCCTCCTCGTCACTGGGGATGTCTATGACAGGAGGGTCTGCTGGTGGATCATGGGGTATAACCATAACATCGTCCTCCTCTGGGTCTCCGGCCTCCTGGTCACCCTCAGCATCCTCCTGCTCCCCAGCCTCATGGGCTGGTACCTCCTGCTCTGGAACTGCAGGGATCGGCTCTTCTGGGGGTGCTGGTCCTACCTCGTGTAATGGCTCCCCTATACCAGTGTCGTCTACGGGTGCCTGATGATCACCCTCAGCTGCCTCCGCCTGCTCAGCGTCAGCGCGCACCTCAGCCTCCAAAATATACTCTATCATGTGCTCCACAGACATCCTGGGTGAGGGATAAGGAACATGCTGGCGAATACGGCTAGGTAAGCCGTTCTGCAAAACCATCAATGCCTCCATCATAGGGTGGTCCATGTCCTGCGGAACATAGGGCAACATGGCCTCCTGAAATCTCATACAGTAATGGGCCATGGTCTCGAGAGGATGTGCGTGCCACTCAAGTGTATAGCTGTGGTATCACATGTCATACATATCTCTATAAATATCAGGGTCACGCTGAGGCGCTCCTGGCCCGTAGTCCAGTATCGGTCCAAAACGTCCAACCATCAGTGAGCGAAAATGCACCCAGATCCGGCTGGGTAGCTGGGGCTCCCCTACTGACATCCACCAAATACGGGCGTCGCCTCTCAAACATCGACTCCCCATCGAGACCTATAGGCGCCCCGGGATATGGCTGGTGCGGAAAATCAGCTCCGTGTCATATAACCATGCTCCTAAAGATACCGTGTGACTCGTACCGTCAAATAATAACGGATGTGCCTCATAGAATGATGATATAGCCTCTCGGTCCGCATCTACGTGATCCGGCTCCATATCAACGAATCTACATACCATAATCACATAATAAATATTTATGTATAAACTAATTTTAACTTACAATGATAGTGGCGTTGGAAGGCGAACTGTGAAATCAGGTAGCAGGGAACCGCTCTGATACCAACTCTGTAACGACCCGCCTAGCACGGACCGTTACCGTACATACATACATGCTTAACATACTTATTTATTTACAAAAGTAGTGGAAATTTTTTTTTTTTTTTTTATTACCGGAGTACTGTTTGGAATAATATAAACATAAAATACTAAACATAGATTTACGAAAGACATAGCGGCTTATCCCTTCTTTCACAATTACCCTGCCAACTCCATCATCTTGTATCAAAATTCGCCAGTAGGTTGTTTACCTACAGCATAGACGTAAGTCGTGAGCTTTCGCTCAGCAAGTACAACTTTATTTTCCGCAACACAATTAATTATAAACTTAACATAGCAAATCATAACATATTCTAATTATGCATGATCCAATTATGCTTTATTATGCGTAATTGTTTATGGGCCCCTTATCATGGGTGATCGTACCGGGCGCGCAACTATGGAGCGGTTGGGGCGGCCAAACCAATTCCAACTCAGTCCACAGTCCTACCCGACCTTGGACGGGTCGGTACGTCACAGGCAAGCTCGCTCGCCATTATACTTATTTGTCATTTCGACCTTGTTCTTATTAATTGTGAACATGCTTTATGATGTCACGTGAATATAACTGGTAATCATATCTTAGTTATGCCATCTACTTTAAATCGTAGCACATAACATACATTGTATCATGTTACACTCAAAAAGCCTATGCTGTAGGCGGAGTTGTACTTACCTCTCTTACTATGTCCCTCTTTGATACTGTTCTCTAACTGGCACAGCTGCAGGTCCTTTCCTGCTTGAATAGAGACATAGGTGAGAGTTCAATTCTCATTGTGCAGTGTTGGTGTCCTAACCAACATGCTTACTAATTTCTAGTTGTATGTCCCCGATACTTAATATCTGGTTTGGTCACAAATATTAATCCTACTGTTTGGGAGGATTTATTCTTTAAAAGATTATTTTGGACAATCCCTTGGGCTAATTTTTTTGACAAAAATGCCGGGTTTCTTTAAAACCTTGAGTTTTGGGACTAGGCCCGGTAACTCAGGTATTATCCTTGATTACCGTCCGTAATTGGCTTGATTACAATTTTTATCTTAAAAACTCTATTTTCTTATCTTTTTGCCATTTTGAGAGATTTATCTTTAAATCCCTTTAATATTTTTGGTAAAAATTCCAATCTTTAAAACAAATCTTTATAAAGGTCGTTTAAGATTTAAAACTGCCTTTGGAACAGTTTTAAGCAAAAACACAGTTTTCTTTTTCTTTTTGAAACTGTTTGTAAAACTTATGTGCAGGAATTTTCGGTTCCCTGCACACTCTTCATAAAACAATACCAGTTTAAAAATACATTTGGAATTTGAAAAACTTGTCTTCATGAAAGTTGTAGCTCTCGAAAAATGGTAAAACTTTCATGTTTTACGAAAAATCCAGCTCTGCTTGTATTTGCGTCAGTTTTTGTTTGAAACTGGCTGATCCTGTAACTCGGGTCTGGGCAAACCCGCCACGGATTTTTGTAAAAACTAAGGCCATTGGAGCCTTATTTTTAAAATCTGCACGCGTGGTCTTCTAGGAAAAATCGTTCCGAGCAACTTTTGTGTTTTACGATTTACCCAATTCGTTCTCTAAATGCCTCTAATTTTTACTTTCCCGAAACTGACCAGTTTTGAATCCGAGTTGACAGTTTTGGTTGTTAAGTCCGTTTTACGTCCTATTTCGTGAAATCTATCTCGACCGATCACTTCGGGAGTCTATATGGCAAACACACAGCGTTTCTAACATCCCACATGAACCCTTAAATCGTCCAATTGAAACCATGCAAACCAAATTCAAAAGCCCTTAGCCTAGGTTTGCATTAACCCTAACTTGTTGCATACATCACATACAAGCATCAAACCTTGCTCCTTAAATTAGCATGCTTCAAGCACTGCCCTAGGGCAGATTTTTGGACCAAATTAGGGGACACACAACCCTAAGCATCAAGCATGAAAATCAATCATAAACAAGCACAATAATGCAAGAATTTAAACCATACACCCTTAGATCTACAAATCAAGCACATACTACCAACTTAGGGCACAAAATAGGAAATGGACTTATGTCCTTACAACCTAATTGAACTACCTTTTATCTTTAAATTTGAACTCAAATAAGAGAGTTAGGGCTCTAGATTTTTACCTTAGACCAAAGTCAAGTTTGGTCACAAAACTTCTTCCTCCACCTAGCCCTCCTTAGCTCACGGCCACACCACCCAATTGGCACCAAAAATTTTTTTGTTGCTCTCCTTGGTAGATCCACTCCAAGCCGAGCACTCCACTAGGATTTGGCCTCAAAATTTTCAGTTTTTTCTTCTTCCCTCACTCACTCGGCCACACCACCAAATGTCCCAAAAAATTTTTTAAACTTTTCTTGGCTTTATCCTAGCTCAAAACCGAACTCCTAGGAACAAAAACCCCAAGGAAATTTTTGATTTCTCTCACTCCTTTCTCTCCTCTGATTTTCAGATTTCTTGTGGAAGAATTTGGCAAGAGTTTGGCTGTTTTTCTCTAATTTTTCCAGCCAAAAACAGCCCACTCCTTAGGCCTATTTATAGGTGAGTTTTGGGGTCATTTTGTAATTAACTTTTGTTCTCCTTTTTCCTTCAATCCCTTAAGAAAATTTTATTCAATTTTGGCCCCAAAATGGCCGGCCACATCATGCTCTAGAATGATCCAATATTATCCAAATTTTTTGATTAATCTCATAATGATGTCATAAGTATAAAGGTTGATGAGGTAAGCCTAATTAAGGCTTGTTTGCCTCTTTTTCCTTAAATGCAGTTCACTTTAATATCAAAACAGATATCTCTAGTACTGTGCTTACTATTACACAGTATTGTTATTTTATACTGCAGTCCAAAATTTATCTGTGTAAAAATGGACTGTGTAAAATTTTTCTTATTTCTTAAAGTCCTTTTTGCCCTTATTCCTAACTTAGTGTGCTTGATCTTTCTAGGGTGATTTTTAAATCTTAATCTTAACATCTTGTCTGAAAAATGGTTTTTCGCAGTATTTTTTCCATACTGTTTGACCATAAATCAGTATCATCATATGGTTGACTTTTCTAGTCAACCGTTGACTTTTTGGGTCAACTTTGACTTTTTAGGTCAAACTTTGACCGCCATGCAAGACCATGCAAACGTGAAATTTTCTACTCTTCTAACTCAAAATGATACATACTTGTTAAAGCAATCATTTTTAAGTCTCATAAGATCACGAGAACTTAAAATTTTCAAATAAAAATCCATCTCAGATTTTCATGAATATATTCTAAACATCGCATAAGTTTCTTTACAAGAAAACATAAGGTCGTGAAAATTTGGTTATTACAGCGCCATCGTATACAAATAGTAAACAAAATTAAAATTTTTCCTTCTATTTCTCTTTTTTTTCCGGTGAGGGTGGTTTTCGGTGAGGGTGGTCAAGCTAATTATTTATCAAGGTTTTTGACTAATAACTTCAATGGAAAAAAGTTCTAAATACTGAAGAGATGGTGACAGATTATTGCTGTCCTTTCCTTTCTTGTTCCCTTTGGTCGGTTAAGCCAACTGATTTCAATTATTCGCCGAAACTTCTTTTTTCTGAAAATGCAATTACTAAGGCTCTGTTTGGTTGCAAGTTTAGTTTAAACTAAACTGTATTTTTTTTATCATGTTTTTTATCTTTTTCTGAAAAAGTTTTTTGTCTTTTCTGAAAAAGTTTTTTGTCTTTTCTGAAAAATTACTATTGAAACTTAAAAATCTTAAATTAAACTCATTCACCGAACACCCCCTAAAAAGAGTATGATATTGGAGGCCAGATCGTTCCAAACAAAGGGCTAATTTGGTCTATTAACAAAATGAATTGAGCATATGCCTATCGTATGGAGGTCCAATTTGTGGTGGTATAAGGAAGACCTAAAAGGTATGGCACATTTTGAGGTTGGTTTAATTTGAGTTCGTGATACTAACGTGGCAGCAATGTGTTAATTTGAGATTCAAGTAGTAAAAAACTGTGGCCTTGTTTGGGCCATAAATTTTTTATTTTTTTTTATTCTTTGGAGCTTAATTGATCAGTGCTAAAAAAAAAAAAAGAACTCCTGTAGAAACATAGAAATCTACAATTCTTTAAAACTTAAAGAACTCCTGAAGAAAAAGATTAAAAATATTATCATACTATCAAATTTCTTTCCGTACTCTTTTGTGTTATTTAAAAGCATATTAAAAAAAAAAAAAAACTAAAGAAAGAAGGTTTTTTTTTTTTTTTTTCGTGAAATGAGAAAACATAAATCTAAAGATAACCAGAATTTGCAGTTAGTCAAGAAAGGTTATACAAACTATAAAATTACCCAAATATAATTATATATATATATATATATATAATCTAAAGAGTTACATTCATATTGTACCCAATTAAAAGAAATTCATAGAGTACCCAATTAAAAGAAAGCTGCTAAAAACTAGAATCGAAACTCAAAAATCAATATGAATTTTATATTTTTAAACTCAAATTATAAACAAGGTTTGTCTTTTTTTTTTCACTTGCACTTCCATCACCAATGATTGGGGAAAATGATAAATAATGTACCTGTAGTGAGCTTACCACCTCGGCTCACAAAATTTTAGTGTTTTTGGATCCACCAACAAATTCTTTGCATCAACTTTTTACTAAAGAACTATGGCTCCATTTGGTAAGTTAGTTGGAGATGAAATTTTTAAGTTAGAGTTTGTTGATTTTTCAAAAACTAGTTAGAAATTTTGTTGACTTTTCAGAAAAATACAAAAATTGAGATGAAAAAATACAGTTTAGTTGGAGTTAAACTTAAATACCAAACGGAGGCATATATATTTATATATATATATATATATAGTATATATTAACATACAGAGAGATAAGAGAGTTAAATTTTTTTTTTTTTTTTGGGATTCCCTAATTATTGACTAGGTATATCATAAACTACTTGTTTTCTTGTTCGCAACTTTAAAACAGAAAGTAGAAAACCTTTTGTTCGGCACGACTAAAAGCACAGGACTTTGAGTCTGAGAAATTAAAAACTCATCAAAAAATGAAAGGGCAAAAATGTGCGATATTTGCTATAGCAAAGAAAAGTCAAATAGGTCGTTTCTAAGTCCAATATCTATTATTAACAGAATGACTGGTAATTCGAATCATGACACGATAACGATACACAAACTCAACATGAAAAAATACATATTAGAATTGAGAAAAAGGGGTGCGGGTTTGTTTTTGGGTCAAATATGCATGACACAATAATAATAAAAAGGGTTGGGTTTAACCCGATGGAACGAAATCAACATGTAAAAACTCATTCAAAATTTGTGCATAATTCAGATTGGCTTGGTGGTGGTCTTTTAGATGAGCTAATTACGGATTAATATGGTTTTGTGTTTTGGATTGATATTTTGTGATGAACTAATTATGAATTTATATGATTTTGTGTATTAGATTGACCTTATGTGATGACATATTACTTCATTTGCTTGGTATAGATCTAATTGCATGTTAAAATCTTCCTTTTTTTTTTTTTTTTTTTTTTTCTGGCAGGTTAGCGGGTGGTGGATCAACACGTTATGTAGGCGAGTTGCAGCCTATAATCCGAACTGAGGACAGGTTTTTGGAGTTAGCTCACCCTCACGGGATCGCAACCCTTTGTCCCGGCCATAGTAGCACGTGTGTCGCTCAGGGCATAAGGGGCATGATGACTTGACATCATCTTCACCTTCCTCCGACTTATCACCGGCAGTCTGCTTAGGGTTCCAAACTCAACAGTGGCAACTAAACACGAGGGTTGCGTTCATTGTGGGACTTAACCCAACACCTTACGGCAGGAGCTGACAACAGCCATGCACCACCTGTGTCCGCGTTCCCAAAGGCACCCTTCTCTTTCAAGAGGATTCGCGACATGTCAAGCCCTGGTAAGGTTCTTCACTTTGCATCGAATTAAACCACATGCTCCA
This sequence comes from Ficus hirta, assembly GCA_038430175.1. Classification (NCBI taxonomy): domain Eukaryota; kingdom Viridiplantae; phylum Streptophyta; class Magnoliopsida; order Rosales; family Moraceae; genus Ficus; species Ficus hirta. Next base: position 18,359,421 of record CM076588.1, on the reverse strand, counting down.
CCACATGTGCGGGCCCCGTCAATTCCTTTGAGTTTCATTCTTGCTTGTGTTAACCAACCCAAAACATTCTGTTGCCGGGTTGCAGAAGTTGGATCGGGTCTACTCACCAACCTGACAAGTCGTATTATTGTGGAGGTTTATTAATTTATTTTTTTTAAACCAGACAGGTTATAGGTCGGGTCTGGGTTAGAGTCTTGAAAATTCGTATAGACTTTAATTCGACATGAATCTGACCTGTTGATACCAATTACCAATCCTAATTTGCAGATGAATGGGCTGGGTTTAGCCCTAGACAAAATGAGGTCCATCATAAACTTCTCGGACCTTACATGTTGCTGGGAGAAAAAAGTAATTTGGAAAATTAAAGTAAATAGTTGTTGTTGTTTTTTGTTTTTTTTTTTTTAATTTTTTACAAAAATGATTGAAATAAATAGGAAGGTTTTAAAATATTTGAAATAAAATAGTAAATTTATAAGATAAACTCATGCGGGATAATAGGTACCGTCTTATCCCGTTTGCATTTTTATTTTTTATCACAATTTGAGGCTTGGGATGTGAAAGCCAAACTGCCCCATTTGCTCTCTGTCTTATTTATAGGCGGGGTGGGAAGGGGCAAACTCGTGCGGAACGATGGGTAAGCCTTCTCCCATTTGCATTTTAATTATTATTATTATTTTTTTACACAACTTGAGAGGCTGGGGATGTAAAAGCCGACCTGTCCCGTTTGCCCTGTCCCATTTTATGGGCTGGGGTAGGCGGGGCGAGGGTAGGGTAGAGCAAACTCGCATAGAACAATGGGTACTGCCTTTTCCATTTGCATTTTAATTTTTTATTTTTAAACTCTAAAAAAATTTTAGTCATCCTTTCTTTTATTCGTTAAGTGCTAATTTTTTGGGTCCTTTTTTCTCATCAATGTTTGTTTTAATCTATTTATTCTTTACAAAAATAATCATGCTTTTATATGAAGTGTATTTAATAATCAAAATGCCTAAACTATATGGTCGAAATTATACATGAAAATGTCCAAAAATTATACATCAAAGAAACAAGTCCTATTTTTGTTATTAATAAATATAAAATAGTTGTCACTAACAAAGATAGCTGATGACTGATCTACATACTAGTCAAAGTAAAAATATGTTTGTGGGCATTTTTTGCCTTCTTCTCTATCCATATGATCTCTTGGTTGTATATCTTTCTTTCTCGGTCGTTCTTTGTCCTTGCTCGTAGGTTCTCGAAATTTTTCCATAAAAAAGTTGGAGAGAAATCTTAAAACGAAGTTTTTGTCATCTTGATTGGAATATTTAGATTGGCACTTTTCTATTCTCTGCTCCTTAATCAAGCCACGTATGTTGTTTTTGGATTTGGATTTAGGCATTTTTGAGCACTGTTATTCCATAGAGAACTAAATCTTATTATATTTATAGTGGTCTTCATTGGGTTATTAAATCTTACAAAAAAACAAAAAACAAAAAATCTTCCAGGCATATTGTCCCACCAAAGGAAAATGCTATTTACTTGCCCTTTAAGAAAGGACTTTCTTTTTGGCTCATAGAAAAAAGGACTTTTTTTTTTTCTTTGAATAAGACTTTTTTTTTTTTTTTTGGCTCATAGAAAAAAAGGACTTTCTATCACGTTTTCCTCTCTTTCCTTTTTGGCACTTTTCCGTGCATGTACAAATCGAAATATAATTTATCAACTTAAATATTTACAATCCATATAGATTTATGGTCAAATTAATAATAGATAAAGCAATAATAGGTCAATAGCTAGAAAATTTGTGTCTTCATGCTAAAAATAAAGGGTGTGACAGTCCAATAAAGATTTATGTGTCGCAATCAATAGTTAGATGAAATAAACGCCCACTTAATGTGTGTGTGCATAAATTAGGCAGAGTGTTATTGACTTTGAGAGAGATTCTTTTTTAGTGTGTATAAGCTGAATTAGTACGCGATCATATACCCCTTCAACAAAAAAAAAAAAAAAAAAAAAAGCTGTCATATATCAAACAATATCTACAATAATCAAGCGCATAATTCAATATCCAACAAAATCAAATCCCCACAACAATATTTTTCTACACAATGTGCAAAAAAAGAGCTTTTTTTTTTTTTTTTTTTGGTCTTGTCTTGCTAACAATAGAAACATATATTGCATTAAACAAACCCAGTACTAAATAGAAACTTCCACGGCTCCATGGAAACATGACAATTTAGTCTTAGAATGCGGAACATGATGACAGACGAAGGGGGAACATTCAATTCCAAAACAAGTACCACATTTTTTTTTTCTTTTTTATGTAAGCATCCATGTGTAATAACTAACATGTAATTAAATTTATATACTGGTAAGGATCAAACTTGGGACTTACGGCTTCTAAAACCTCAAACCCTCCATTTTCTCACCAACTGAGCCAGTCATAATGACTTTATTGCTGCTTCTTTTTGGATCACGTGTATATATATATATCGTACTTGGCAATCATTGATCATATGAACGTGCAAGAGAGATTACACTGTTTGAGACATTTAGATGTCACCTGATCCGGTTCCATGGCGCCCTTCCCCACTTGCGCCATCAGCAGCATTAGAAAACCAGACAAAGATCTGTTGACAAAAGTGAATGAAAAAATTTGTTACATACTCTATCAGCTACTTTGTACCAATAATATTGTTCCAAGAGTTTGGAATATAATGTTGTGCTAACGACTTAGAAATACCACATTACCCATGAACCCGAAAGCATAATCCCGAGGAACCACCAAAAGCTAGTGACGGCGACGAACAGAATCAACTGACAGGCATTGATTCCTGAAACAAGAAAAATGTACTTCAACGACGTGGATAGGAAGTTTGGGTTCAGAGCCACCATCAGGATCGCTATGGCGTAGATAGATGCGTCCCCGAGGAAGAAATTGAAGGCCACACTATGTTCGTTGATCAGATTCGTGAGTGAGCCTTCATACTTAAAGCCGACTAAGGGAGTCAGTATCCCCAGCGTAAAGCCAAATGCTTTGTGGAGCTCTTTGTAGTAACCGACTACTTCCTCCCTGTCCAACAACAAAAGAAAAAGAATAGGAAGTTAGTCTTAACGTAGCCATCACCGCCGTCGCCGTCACTTCGGTCACCGGCGTCACCACAGCCGCCTCCGACTTCTGGCTCCACAACATAAACAAGAACTATACAACAACAACAAGAACAACTTAAACAACAACAAAAAATATATATGTGAATTAAGGTGTCCGTAATTACCTTCCTTGCTCCGCATCTGCCATCGTTTCTTCGTGAAGTGATAATATATATATATATATATATATATATATATATTTTTGGGCTCTGAAAATGCGAAGTGGTGATAGCTTAGCAGTGAAAGAAATGGGGAATGAAAATGGGGGGCTATGGGGTCTTTTATATAATTAGAAAAATTTTTTTTTTTTCATTTTATTTTTCAATTTCTTTTTTGCTTGAAAACGAATGGTGGATTTCAATTAGATGGTGTTTTATTCTTGACCGCAAATACCCTACACCTGGCGTCATCATGGATGATAACAAATATTAAAAAAAAATTTAAAATTTTGACTTTAATTTTTTTGGGTCAGTGGAACGCGGGTTGGCCAAGTAAATTTCTTGGAACATTCCTCGACAATGACGGATTTTCTTCTCAGGCTGTGGATTGGTGTTAACTTGTGTCTTATAATTTACAAAAGTATTGTCATCTTGACTCCAAAGACGTGAAAAATGATATATTGGGATATGCCTAATATGAATATTCGTCCGTCTTAATTAGGTGAGTCGAAAATGGTTTGATTAAGTCCGCCCTAATGAACAGTTCACGTGACTACGCAGTAAAAGAGATCACCATTTGATCTGATCCAGTTCATTATAATGCTAATTAAATTTTCAAAGCTTGAAGCAAACTAAAAATCAAACGGAAACTATGCCTAGATTTTACTTGCAAAGTAATTTATAGCTTATATAAAATAAATATATAAGGCCATCTCCCATAGATATCGATGTAAAGTTATACTTGAAAACATATGTATTTGGAATTTTATATACCTGTTTATGTATTTTAGGCTTTTTAAAACTTGTAAAAATAAGTTTTTTACATTAAATAATTTGATAATGCCAATGTCGAAATTATCAGCAACCAAATCAACACATCAACCAATAAATAATATGTTAAAAAATATATATATTTAGCATGTATTACGTTTGGTGTCAAATTTTGGCACAAAATGATTCTCGAACAATGATTCTCAAATTTTGGCACAAAATGAATCATGTGCCGAATTCAATAAAAGAGAATGTATAGAAGAGTCAATGGAGAATTCAAAGCAAGTTAAGTTGAAAAAGAGACTTCTACGTCTCTCTTGTTTGCTTCTGCCATTTTGTTATAAAGAGAGAGAGAGAGATCCTTCATTCATTGGTGAAGGAAAAACTTTTAATATTTAAAAAAAATAAAAAATGTTAATATTATAATGATTAAATGAAATTGTATAGACAATAACAAATAACAATTAAGTGTAGTTATTGTCAAATTTAACGTCAGAAGTTATATAATGTTAGAAAGTAATTTTCGTATCCAAATGACAAATTTTAATGTTTAACACATGAATTTTGATAATTCAGTGAAGATGCTCTTCAGAGGGATTGATATTCTCAAAATTTGGGAACACGACAGTTTGAGCCTTAAGGGGTATATATAGTAGATAGTTTTCTCTCTTGTTTTGTTTACATTAATTTGAACGTACGTTTCTTCTTACTTAAGAAAACCGTAATCATTTAATCACGGTTACAATAGATATATATTATCAATTTAAAACTTATATGAATCCGTCCCTTTTCTTGTTTACCTTATCTGTTTAGGCCCTCTTGAAGCTGCTGGCTTATCATGTCAACATTATTTGATTTTCTCAACTCTCTCGTTTTCTTTAAATTTCCTTTTTCTTTAATTTTAATCATGCTTTGACGCATGCGTAAAATATAACATTCGGAATAAAATCTGTCAACCATATTATCTAAGATCAACGATAAAATCTAGTCTTATATATTATAGAGAAACGAATAAACAATTTTACCGCCAAAAATGAAATGATTAAGAGGAGTAAGCCTATAATCATTTGGGAGCATGAAATTTTGACGTGGTAGAATTCTCTTCTCCTTCTTTCTTTCTTTCTTTCTTTCTTTTCATTAATTTGCCACGTTTCCCTTTTTTTTTTTTTAAAAACGTAAATAGTATGTTTTAGGATATGTAAAAAAGTAAATAACATAGTTTTAAAACTGGTAAAGTAAATAAGAATTTTTTTTAGCCAGAGTAAATAAGCTACAAGTAATTAAAGATAAAAAGGAATCTTGGGTCGTAGCAGGAAAATTAGAAAGAAATGAAGTAATAAATCCATGACTACTTTTTTTTAATCCTTCCAAATTAAAAACAAAAAAAGTGTGAAGGAAAAATTTGATAAGAAAGTGATACCTAAAATAACTATTTTGATCTCAATCCTTTTATATGTTCATATTTATATGAGGGTATCATTGTAAAATGAATTAGATATTGCACATTTTTTTTTAATCTTTTCTTTATCTTTTACCAAACAAGACATGTGAAAGAAAATCTTCCTTCTTCATTTTTATTTTCCTCACCTAAATATTTTATTTCTCATTTCTTTTTATATATTTTCCATCCCTCTGAATCTGTCCGCTTCTTGTTTACTTTCTCTCTCTCTCTCTTTCTATTTTCTATTGTTATTTTATTTAACTGGTTTACTTTTTTTCTTTTTCTCTTATAAGGTAAATAAAAATGAAAATCCGTTCCCTTAATATTTTATCCTTTGACCCGATGGAGTTTGCCTGTTGAAGCCACTAGCTCATCATGTTTGTCAGTTGATTTGTTCAACTCTCTCTCTCTCTCTCTCTATATATATATATATATGTATATGTATTTTTTCTTTTTAAGTGTCACCGCACATGTATAGATATATATATATATATATATATTATTAAATTTGACTGCGCCATTCTGGTAAGCAATCTTAAAAGTCAGCACACGAAAGAATATTCATGTACGGATATTTTAAGATGATGTGACCGAAGCATAACAATATTGCCGGGGCATTGTGCAACGTGAAGAATTTTCAAAGATGCCACGACATATGAAAACATTTAGCAAAACCTATATCCAAATGATTAAATACTATTTTTCTTTGAAATGGCTTTCAAAAATTGAAGATTCCTGATCATATGCTATCTTCTAATAGCATGCATTTGTTTGAAAAATATATGTGACACCTTGTAAAACAACTCTTTCTACTCTCATGTCTCTTCTTTAGTTACTAAAATCAGTTGCTCATTAATAAATAATATTGTGTACAAAATTGATAAGGAATTTTAGCAATGATATGCATCTTGATAAATTACAAGGAGCTTCAGTTTTCTTCAAGATTGATCTAAAATCAGGATACTATCAGTTACAGACATTTTGAAAACTACTTTTAGAACTTGATTTTTGGGCATTATAAATTTCTGAAAATGCTCTTTGAATTAATAAACGCACCCACTACTTTTATATGGACCTAATAAACAAAGTAACAGAGTACTCTCCAATATTGAGTAAGGATGCATCTTGATCTATATACGCTATAATTTAGTTGATAGCACCCTTATAATTCTGTTTCAATAGAAAATTGACACCAAATGTGTAAGAAAGTATTAATCTTCCTATATTATTAAAAAAAAAAAGAGAAGAAAATACTATTCTTTCTAATTTTAATTTAGCATCTACTAATGGTCGATAAAAGAAATATATTCATGGCAAAACATAACTAAAATTAATCTATATGGCGCTACTCATGAAGTTAACATGAAGAGAGAAAGGCATCATTGTCAAAAATTTGAGTGTTAACTTAGCACTACCTAAAAATTTTGAGGACTACTAGCGCTACTATCTCAAAAAATAATTGTCATGGCCATATCATTCTTTTGTTCTTAGAATTTATATATATATATATATATATATATGAGAAGTTGAGCACGAAAGAGTTTATTTCATAAATTTCAAAAACAAAAAGGCGTTTAGTAATTATTTTTCTATAGTGATTTTCAAAAACACTAAAATATTCTTCGATATAAACCAAATAATAATAATAATAATAAGAATAAAATAAATTCAATTGTTATAAGTCAATTGAGTATGAGTGAAAATGTAAACGTATGTGCTTTTCTCTTTTTAATATTAGTAATAGTGGCATGTGGCTGCACATTCTCATTAGTAAAATATGCACATAATTAAATGACGTAATAATTAGAAGATTTTACAACTTGGAGGGAGAAAAAAGGTTAAGTTCTACTGGAGTATGAATTATTATTATTATTTTTTTCTTTGAAGTCAGTTTGTTCAACTTAGATTGTGAATTTTAAATTTATTTTTAATTTTTTAATGAATGTCTACGATAAATCACTTAGTTACCTTATTCCGAACCTTAAAATAAGGTTGTGCAAGAAAAACAACAAAATCACAGGATCAAATCAATTTGGGACCGCCGGTCCAGTTTCACAAAAAAATAGTCTAAGGGTTATAGACAAGAATGCTACAAATTTGATAACTCCTTATATTTATGCCAAATTTAATATTAAAGTTGATAATTTTATCATTTTATAACACTAAAACAGTCAATTTTAATATTAAAATAGGCAAAATTATAAGGAGGTACTCAAAACATGACTCTCCACCTAATCTTATCATATTATTTTGTTTTGTTTCTAAAACCGGATTAAACCCTAAAAAAAAAGGTCCAGACCAATCTTTTTTTTTTTTTTTTTTTTTCCAAACGGTAAAAAATGGTTAGATCTACCAAATTTTACGATTTGGGACCGGACCAAATCGTGCAGATTCCTACCTTAAGACCTCAATTAGAATAACGTTGTGGAAAACCAAAAGCACAGGATTTTGAGTCGAGAAACTAACTCAGAAAAAAAAAAAAAAGAAAAAAAAAATCGAGAAACAATTTGCCATAGAGAATTTCGACTTCCACGGCTCATTACCGAGCCCAATAACGACAACTGATGAATTAATGGGCAGGGTTTAGGCCTAACAACTAACGTTAGACCCAATGTTGGGAAATCCGCGTGTCACAAAAAAAAAAAAAAAAAAAAAGGAGTGGATCTATTTCTCCCATAAGATGGGAGAAAAAAAAAATGCAATTGTGTGGATCATTTTTAAAGTTAAATGTGAATTTTTTTAAAAAGTTATTTCGATGAGAAAATCCAGTGGATAGCGATCGTCACCAGCCAGTATTACAATGGGTTACCAGCAAGGACATAGCGAGACTTTCAACTCAGTCAGGGCACAAATGTTGACGAAAATTTTTAATTATTTAAATAAAAATCAAATAAAATGATTATATCATAAAAAATGTCTTGGATAGTATAAGACATTTTTTAAGAAAAAATAATAAGAAATAACGTTAAAGTTGCAGAGAAGAAAGTAAATGAATATAAAACAAAGAAAAAAAGAGAAATGATCAGTAGTTCAAGTGTACCACGTCATTGTACTTTCGTGGTACATCCATCCAATTAAAGTTTGACATTTTATCACTTTAATTCATGTCATCTTTTTATTATATGTTTTTCTTTCCTAATGTGTATTATTTTAATTAATAAATCTAAATCACCATAAATATATCATCTAAATCTCTTATATAATTAATTATTTAAATAAAAATTAACTTATAATTTTAAAACTTTCATACATTTACCCGTTTGGGTGATAAGTTCAAACTCATAACCATCAACTCAATTTTTGTCTTTTTCCTCAAAAGTTTTTTGTCTTTTCTGAAAAAGTCAACCAAAATCACTATTTAAACTTACAAATCTTAACTCAAACTTACATACCAAACACTCCCTTAAATTTCTCTAAAACAAAAAATGACATTGCGATGTTTTTTTTTTTTTTTTAAATTCAGGAATTGTAATTTATTTTATATTAATTTTAATGAAAACTTCATTGTGTGGAATGAGAATAAATAAAAATCAAGAAATACACATATAACTATTTTTATATATATCGTCCGTAAAAGCAATTCTTGATCATGTAGGTCGTGAATGAAAGACAATAAATAAATATTTCTATATGTACAAATACATCAACAACAATCAACTTTGAAATTGAAAAGGTAATTCTTGCTTTTAAAATCTATATATTGAATTTTCGTTTTCTTTTTATTTATTTATTTATCATTTTTTAAGAATGAAGGTTTTTCTTATTAGTTGTTTTCATTACATTTCAAAAAAAAAAAAAAAAAAACAAAAACAAAACAAAACAAATTGAGCATGCAGTTTCTTTTAGGATCTTGTCGTGTGAGTTATACATATAGGTGAATGAAGTTTTTTGCCCCCCTTGATTTTTATAGTTTATTTCTATGAAAAAGTTTTCTCATTCTCAACAGTAAAGCCTTTGTTAATATATGGAAAAGAGAAAGAAACATCGTAGGGAGGTTTCAAGTATATTAAAAAAAATTTTCTTTAAAAGATTATTGTTTAAAAAAATTAATTGACTAATAAAAAAATATTTATGTGAGATATTTGTGACGATTTAGATTTACTAAATATACATTAGGAAAGAGAAACATACAACAAAAAATTTTACATAAATAAAGTGTCCAAATACCAAATTTTTATTAAATGGATATACCATGTAAGCACGATGACATAATATACCTGATTTACTGAATAATTTCTCAAAAAGGGAAAGGAATAATATGGCATACGGAAACCAAAATTGAAGAGGAAAAAAAAAAAAAAGAAGAAGAAATAAACTATGAAGGTTGTGAAAAGTGAAAACGGTTTAAATTCAAAAGACAAATTAAATAAGGGAAAGTGTAATAATTATTTAGAAGGTTAATGTGTAAGGAAATGTAATAAAATAGGGGAAAAGTTTACTTTCAAAACTATTCAAACTCTAATTAATTTTGCCCAATAAAATGCTTTAACGAAGAGAAACCCCAGATGAATTAAGCCCAGCTGGTAAACTATTGCGGATACTTTCCTTTTTGCTATGTCAGTGGGGGCACGTGCCCCCACTAAGATTCCATCTCCCTCTGTCCATGGTTACCGGTCAAAATGTGGATACCAATAGTAATCGGCTGGTATATCTCAGATTAGTTACCAGCCAGTATCATGATTACCAATTGGTACCACGGTGTGGTTGCCATATGGTATCTTGAATGTATATTCTAAACATAGTGGCCTGACATGTCATGGCATTCTTTGAGAGAGAGAGATATATATATATATATATAGAGAGAGAGAGAGGAGGGGGGCATAAGTCAGAGATTTGTGGCATCCATGTAAAGAGCTCAATCTTTCAAAGCCCTATTGTACGATTACCATACAACACTATTACGAGCTTCTTTATTAGAGTTGATCTAGCTACGATCACATATATAAAATACACAATATTTTTTAATTTGGGAGTAAGGAGACTTGAACTCTACATTTTAAGGTGAAGTTAAGTGTGAAATTATCATTAGACTACATTTGTGGCCACAAAATACACAGTTTTGACTCCTATATTAAATTATCTATTTTTATATAGATATTAATATGAGAATGGGATCTGAAGGTTTTCGAAGAGCTAAAATAATAAGGCAAAAATAAAAATAAAAAACAAGCATATTAAAAAAAAACTTAAAAAAGAAAAAAAATCAAATCTAAAATTAAAAAAAAAAAAATTATTATTCTCCGGTGATAGACGTTAGAGATTGTTGGCATCTTGTGTTGAAACAAAAAATAATATGGTAGGGCATCAAAAGTAAATACCATATTACTCCGACGACAGGAGATTGTCGGGGGTTAATGTTGATTCAATTGGCATCTGGTAAAGTATCAGTTGGTAATCATAGATATATAGATATATTTTTTAACCGGTTGGACAGTTTTACTAAGATGTATTGTGTTTGACTTTTGACTTGTTGAAAGGGTGTGTATGCTTTACCAATTTTTAAAGAACAATAGTAAAATGTCATTTTAGATTAATAAAAAGACAAATAAAAATGTTTTATCTACTCCTTCCCTCCTCTTCTCATTTCTCACTAGCTCTTCTTGCAGCCATCAAACCATAGACCCCGCCGTCATACGGATGAAGCGCTCGCCGGAAGGCTAGAAAGGGAGAGAGAGAGAGAGAGAGAGAGAGAGAGAGATTTGGGACTAAATTTATAGTTTAATTTTTATTTATTCTTTATTTTTTATTTTTGGATCACAATTCATCACCGATGGACCAAAGTCTATCATCCCGATAGATTGAGGTCAATCAGTGATGGATCAAGGCAGTGTCTAAAGAGCAAATATGGGTTTTTGTCAAACAAAAGTTATGAGAATCAAAGAACCTTAAGAAAGCGGTAAATTTGCATGATGCATTTTCTAAGGTGACTGCTAGCTTGTTGATGGGCCTAAATCCAAAGGTGTGGTTGTGCAACAAATTGCTCAAAATCACTCAAAGTCAAATTCGACTTCGTCAGGTCATTAGTGAGCCCAATAATAACTGTTGGAAGATCCTGAATGGGCTGGGTTTAGGCTTAAGACAAAATAACACCCAGCACACATAAACGTTTTTTGTTTATTTATTTTATTTATTTCGAATTTACCCAACACAAACTTTTCCGAGGACAATACATTAGTACCAATGACTATTCTAAACGTAAAAGCAAATGCTTCTTGTTTTGCTCCTAAATTTCCCTACATAACAGGCGAAGGGGAAATAATAAACATTGAACACCAACTCTAGAGAGAGAGAGAGAGAGAGAGAGAGAGAGAGAGAGAGAGAGAGAGAGTAGGGAATAACGTGATAGACATTTACACAGGTTGAGACATCTGGATATTGTCACCCGCGGTCTCAGGTTCTTCCACATGAGTAGCCTGATCAGCAACAGTAGAAAACCTGGCAAAGAACTGATTGATAATATTCCAAGAATTTTCGTTGTCATCATAAAGCTGCAGTGACTGATTAAACAATCTGCCAAAAGCAATTTGTTGGTCCCAGTTACGTAAAGTTGTTAGCACCCCATGACCATATTCATGAATATAATTGCATGCAAAGATTATAGAAAATGTCGTGCCAGCGACATATATAGGACCTTGTAGAATATGAATCCGAAGGCATCCATCGCCGCCAACCACCAAAATCGGGTGACGAGGCTGAGGAGGATCAGCTCAACCGCGGTGATTCCACAAACGAGGTTAAACGTACTTGAATGTGACAAGTACTTGAGCAGTATATGGTCAGGGATTTTTAGAGCCTTGATACTTGAATCCAAAAAAAGGGGTGGTCAGAGTCGCCAGGATAAAGCCAAACGCTTTATGGAGTTCTTTGTAGGAACCACCAAGATGTTGCAGCTCGTAACTTGTACAAACAAAAACCAAGAAAATGAGATTTAGTTAGTTCAATACACAAGCAAAATTTGTAACCAAATATAAGTCAAACCAACAAGAGAGTCCAACTAACTAGTGTTGAAAATTAAAATGGATTCATTATTGCCACTTTTATTTTGTTAATAAATGGATATGTTGGATGAGAGTCCAACTAATCTTACGGGATCTATGCACCATTATTTTCAAAAGTTTATTTATATAGATTAAGATAAATCACTAGTGTTTATAATAAGAGGCATGACCCCGAGAAAATGTTCCCAAGAAAATTCAAACTATCCATCTGGATCCTTCAGATTCTAGGTTTTATAACCACATAAGCTGCCCTTGGGGTTTCATGTTGGACACATGTATGTATTAGATTGAGGGCTATACATTACAGTGACAACAACAATAATATTAATATTGCGAATTGACAAAGGAGATTTTGGGGCTTGGTTTGTTCAATTTAAAAGAAATGAAAAGTGTTCGCTTGATAGAAAGATGGCATGTGATCAAGGGAAGGGAAAGGAAATGACATTCATGATCAGGCGGAAACATAATCAAGAGGCAATATCAGAATGAGTCTCAAAAAAAAAAAAAAAAAAAACCTGAGAATGGCTAATGTTGATGGGTTTCTAAAGTAAAAGACGAATACTCAATTATAGGGACCACTTACCTTTGTTGCCCATCTGCCATCTTCTCTTCGAGCAAACTTGCAGTAAGTTAGTAATGTCGTTGGTTTGTTCGAAAATTCTCCTCCCTTGCCCTCTTGACTCTTGACAGACATACAATTACGTATATATATACATATATTTATAGAGAGAGAGAGAGAGAGAGAGAGACATTGAAAACTTTTAGGGCCATAAAGGATTTCCCAAGGGCCTAGCTAGCTAGCTAGTACATCTGAGGATCTCATGATAATGTACTATAATTTAGAATATTGTTCCACGGTAGCCACAGGGTTTTGAGTAACACATTCAGAGAGGTTGTCTTTTGTCTGATGTTAACATCGATGGGACGTTGAAAGTACAATTGCACTGTACTGGGACAGGAGATATACATAGTACCTTATTGGATCATTGTAGAAGAAGAGCAATTCCATTAATAAAAAAGGAGAACACAAAGAAGAAACTAGCTATAGCATCCAACAAAAGTCAAAGATCAGCCAAAACCTAAGAAAGGCCAAAAACAAGTTCAACAGAAAAAGGTATATATATCTGTGGAAATCAGACGTTGGGACCTCTAAATTAATAGAAATGTGGACCAAAGAAGAGCAGAAGAAAAGTGGCCAATGGAGGATAGATTTTGGCTTGAAGCCCACCCTCCTGTCTTTTATTATTTTTGAAGCTGAGTGCCGTTAAGTTTGGTAAGAATGAAAGAAAACAATAGGAAGAGGAAAAAATGAAATTAGAGAAAGAAAGAGAAAAAAAAAAAAAGAGATTTTTGTATTTCTTTATTTTTTGGTATTATAAGGAGTAAAGAAGTTAAAATTAATTTATTATTTGGTATTGCAAAAAAAAAAGAATCATGTAATTACTGTTTTACTCGTATTTTCTTTTGTCTTCAAGGATTTTTAATGAATGTTTAGTAATTTTGTTACTTTTATATATAATTTGGTACAGTTTTCTCATCATCGTTCTCTCCAATTTCTAAAGAGATTTTAATGAGGTGCCCAAAAAGTTTTAATCCTTTTTTTATTATTTCCCTTCAAAAATCACTCAAACTAAAACACCATAATTTTTAATTTCTGCCAGACAATCCGTCTACCTTCTTCCCTCCTTTCATGTTTCATCCCTACCAAATATAGCATAATTAATGAAAGTTCCTTTTTTCCCTTCCCAAAAAAAAAAAAAAAAAAGGTGCCCAACGACTCAGCTAGTGGGTAGCGGCATTACATCATACATAGAAGGCCTATAATAAGTTCCTACTGATTTCAATTTCCACCCCTTTACACCTTCTGGATAAGAGTCAAATAAAAAAGATTAATTCCCAGCAAATAAAAAGAAAAAAGGAAAAACAAAGAATTATACTATAAGCTAAAATTCATCTCTTATTATTATTACTGTTTTAACCGTTGAATACATATAATTGATTAAGTCATTTTACATATTTTTTTTTATTTTTAATGTCGATACGATTGTGATTAAATTTAATGTATTTTTAAATTTATCAAAAAAAAAAATATTATATTTTTATTATAGAAAGCTTGAAAAGAAAATGAGACCGATATATGCCAAAGATATATATGAGGCACGGCAGTCATATTAACATAGAGTGGAACAGTGTTTTTTTAAAATTTGTTGATAAGGCAATCGTTTATGTTAGTATAATGAACGCAATAATTTTTTAATCGTTAAATTAAATTTTTAATAATACGGTCATGTTTGACATACAAGTTTAATTCAAGTTAAACTGTATTTTTTTTTATTTTTTTCTAAAAAAGTTTTTTATCTTTTTTAAAAAATCAATATAAATTACTATTAAAATTTAAAAATCTTAACTCAAACTCATTCGTCAAACACCCTATACATGTTTAAGTAAAAAATTTAAAATTCAAAATACAGAACAGTTTTGACACCATAAATTATGGTAACTTATTTAAGAAGGCAGGGGTTTTGTCTGTTAGGAAATGATTGCAATTGCAGGGGACAAAAACGCTGAGGGACAGACTGAATTTGTCAGAGATGTCTTTATTACGTGAATATCATGATCTTCTTTTTCGCTGGTTTGAATAGCATGATCTTGAATCAGTGTATAACTAGTAGATAGGAAACTTCTACATCAATCATATCATCCATAAAAATATTTATGTTTGGTCTAGAACTTCCATCATATGTTATATTTCAACATAATTACATATTATGGTTATATTATTTTTCTATTTATTTTTTCTGATTATATCACACACTATCTCTCTTATCAATAGATATAAAAATTACTATTGAGATTTAAATAATTTAAACACACATTATCTTTTAAATACAATATATAAAGATACATCTAAATACACATTATATTCCATATTTTTAAACTGGAATATAATACAAACCCAAACAGGCCATTGAAAAAAAAAAAAAAAAAACTCAAATGGGGTTATGACATAAGTGTCTAAGAAGGCTGTATTACACGCTTCATTGACAAATAAACTGGAAAAAAGGAAAAGAAAAGAAAAGAAAATCTTTTTTTGTTTAGTATTTGGACTATAAATAAGTCCTAGCCCTTTTCATGGTTGCATTAAATTAAAAAAAGGGTCATATTGAATGACTTATACGATCAGGAGCCATTGAACGCTGATACATATAAAAAAGCTTATTTCATGTCCTCTAGTAAACTTATGGGTGTCTGAATGTTTACTTAGGCCTAGGTAACAAAATACAATTTAATACCATTATTATTTGTCGTTTGGACTGTGCATATTCAAGTTTATATATAGATTGTTATAAATAATTAATATATTTTTCGAAAAGAAAAAAAAAGACAGGTATATTCAGCCAAAATAATATGGAAAAAATAGTTAAAAAGTAATCATATCATACAAGTTTAAGTTTTTATTTTTAAAAATACGTCACTAATTACTTACTTTACTTCACTGATCAAGCACGCAAAAAGTATTAATATATCTAATAAGACACCTTCTCTACAAAAGGAGCTTTTTAATAATTTGTGTACGTTTTTCACTTATAATCAAGCAGAATAGTAAATTTTTTTTTAATTTGTATACGTTTTCACTTATAATCAAGCAGAATAGTAAACTTTTTTAATAAAAAAATTACTAACATGCATGTATACGAACGAACTTAAAAATCAATAATTAGGGAAAAAAACAGAAAAGTTAACTCATGCTGTCATTTTTTTTTTGCCGGGATTGTTATACGACGTTGGACATCTGGACATCATGACTATTAGTACCTGATTCGGCGGTCGTTGGAGTCGAAGAAGACATGTTTAAAATGGCTGCGAACAAGCTTCGCACCGAGTTTGGGACCAGTTCTGTAGTAGTACGGTCAGTACCAGTTTGGTGACAGCCATATTGCACCGCTAGAAAAACTAATGCAAGAATATTAAGCAACGACCAACCTAAGGGAGTGAGGAGAATAAAGAGAAGCAACTCAGAAGCAAAGGTTCCGGTGATAAGAAAAATCGCCGGATAAGAGTTTGAGCTTTGATGATTGTCATTTCTTGATGCAAGAGTCGTCTTCACCAACGCCGTGGCGTAGAGGCTTATGGTCATGATGAAAAGCGACACGATTTGTCTGTTTTGTCTGAAGAGGGTTGTGCCGGAGCCTTGATACTTAACTCCGACGAGGGTGAGCAGGAGTCCGATGATGAAGCCGAATGCTGTGTGAAGGTCATTGGAGGAATATTCATGAAGTTGTTGTTGTTGTTGATCAATATGACTTGCAGTTCTACGTACAAAAATAAGCTAAATTGAGAGAGAGAAAAGAAAATTAAATAGATGATATACATACTCGGTTATACATATACAATCTGTACTGTACTTTAAAAGGATGAATTACTGATGGTTTTTCATCTCAAAGGCTGCCACGTGACATCCCAGTCACCTGACAAATTTTTTTTTTTTTTTTGCTTTTGTTTTACCTTGCTTAGTTTGTCTGTGCGTGCTCGTATATATGAAAAAGAAATAAAAATAACAACAAAACAGCAAACTGTAGATTCAAGAAGGCATTTTTGGTGCATTTTTTTAAATCCCTAAAAATAAGATTGTTAATTAATTATATGTACAGTTTGATGTGCATGAAGCTGTCTTAGCATGCTCGGTCAGACGATGAATCTATCTTTTTAAACCTTTTTTTATGTTTAATTTTGTCTGAAATATAATCATGAATAAAGGACGTAAGTCACGTTTATCAAAGCTCGATTTGATGAATCTAATAAGGAGGCAAAAAAAAATAATAAATAAATAAATTCCAAGCTGAAACCAAAAACAAAAAAGAAAAAACATTTGTTGGAAGTTGAGAATCTGTTGTCAAACCTTTCTTGCTCACAGCCACGGGACATGGTTTACTTCAACAGCTTCCTAATTTAGAGCTTATTTGTTGCTACCAAAAACAATATAGAGCTTATTTGCTGCGATAATCAGATATACATACATATATGTATATATATGGATCTTTTATGCATATATAGAAACTAAAAGTTAGGGCGAGACTGCTCAACGGCCTGGCCAACAACAAACTCCAAGGTGGAGAGTTAAAAGTTATGAATTACATTAGATTAAAATATATAAATTGAAATCCTAAGTGGTTCCCATAAGATATCAAAAAGAAATAAAAATTGGAATCTTGTTTAAATAGAAAAATCAGGTCGTCGGCTGCATTAATTAAAGTCAACTGCCAAAATCAGCAATCTATCAAAAAGAAAAGAAAAAGAAAAAAAGAAAAGAAAACTGCCAAAATCAGCAGCTCTATGGAGGAATATTCCAATTAATTGCATTAGTGTATATATTGCAAAAAGACGTTTTTCCTCTAGAAGTTTTTCTATTAGTTTAAATTATTTATTAGTAAGTTGCCGACCTGAATTATTGGTTTTTGTAGCTTGAAGCGCAAGTAAAGTTGTACCTTTGAAGTAGAAAATATAATGTCATCAAGCTGAATATAAGATAAAATATATAATAATAATAATAATAATGAATGTGAATCTTGGTAAGTTTAACAAGAAGTATAAATTAGTTTTAAAAAAGTAGTAATTAAAAGGAAATATTTATAAAACACACCATTTATAGGATTTCTGACTTAGAAAGAAGGACAAATTAAATTAAATTTTGGTCCTTTTCTTTTTATCTGGATTAACGTCAGCACGTTCTTTTATTTGAAGAATAATTTTTTATTGAATGAAACATTTATTATGCAAAAACTAATGAATATAATTTTTTTTTTTGTTTTTTTGCATGTAGTTAGTTATTAACTATTCATAGATATCTTATCTGAAATTTTTGACCAAGCCTCCTCGTGTAATCT
This sequence comes from Ficus hirta, assembly GCA_038430175.1. Lineage (NCBI taxonomy): Eukaryota > Viridiplantae > Streptophyta > Magnoliopsida > Rosales > Moraceae > Ficus > Ficus hirta. Next base: position 18,341,042 of record CM076588.1, on the reverse strand, counting down.
AGCTGGCACTGACCAGCAGCTTATTAATGTCTATAGTGATCCAATTAATTTCTGACATGCATATATAAATGTGTGTAATATACTTATATATAAAAGGTTATGCTTGTACTTAAGCATGAACTGGAAAGTCAATATTATTACTTTATATAATTCACGCAATTAATATGTCATATATATATATATATATTTATATCTGAGTAGAGCTATTTGTTTCTCATCTCCTAAAACTATAAAGCTTAATTACTACCTTACGATAAAATGCCTTAAACAGAAACAATGAAGATCGGCATTTATAGTATTTGAGATTGTTTTAGTAAGGGTATTTTGAGGATTTTACATTTGTAATTTTGATTCTCTTAGTTTCTTTTTATAAATAGGGAACCCCGTGATAGAATTATTACTAGAGGTTAGAAAAAAAAAAAAAAACACAGAGAATTTAAAATTTGTGATTTCTCTTTTTTGATCATCATAATTAATTATTACAGCAACTGAAACAATACGTGATACTTATTTAGTTTTTTTTTTTAAATTAAAAAGACTAAACAAGTATTATTTGGCAATGCTCTCGTGCATAGTGTCCTTCCTCCACGAATATTGGATTATTTTGTCTTGTGTGTGTTCTTCGTGTGCGTGGCACGTGCAAGAGAGGGTGCTGCGTGTGGTACAATAATTAGCGTAATGGAATATTGGAATCCCACTGACAATTGATTCATCGTAATGCCAGTAAATTATTCTAATTATTATGTATTATTATTATTATTATTATTATTATTATTATTATTATTTTTGCCTCGTCAACAGTCAACTAATTCTCTGGTATCAGACTATCAGTTATCCGCGATCTTTCCTAATTATATATGCATGCAGATGTCATCATGTTTGTCCTCCATATATATATATATATAATTGGTGATGATAATTATATGCCTTTACTTAGAAAGAAATGGAGAATGTGATTAAAGAATTTGAGATAAACGGACATAACTTAATAATATGCAAAGAGACAAGATTAATGATTCTTAAAAGCATAAATTCTTATAAATTTCATATTAAAAAAAGAAATGATTTCAGAATTTATAAATTAATTCAGTGTTTGATTGGGTTCATATATATTCTTTAAAGGCTTGTTTTTGTTATTTTTATTTTTTTGACGACTATGGGGAAGGATAAAACGGGAACTAAAAGATTGACAAAGATAATGCACAAGTACTTAGCATATCTGATACTATGACCGTTAAAAAACTATTGTTGAAAGAGATAAATATATATATATATATATATATGATGACAAATTTCAATTGCTCGAACTGATCAAAATTACACCACATATTGATGTGGTCATATAAACTAATTAGCTTACGTAATTACATATCCTTTTTGAGGGAGGTATATTAACTTATATCCCTCAAAAATTATATATATATATATATATATGTATATATGTACATATAAAACAGAAAACTAGCTAGGCCATATGTGTCATCTGAACATCACCACCAGCTTGATGTTCCACAGATCTACCAATGGAAGAAAAAGAAACTACGCCATTATAAATTTTGAGAAACCATGATTCTTCAGAAAGTGCTGAGTTGAACAAATTCTCACAAAATATTCTATCACCAACATCAACATCTTGATCTTGTTCCACACGAATTCGGCGAGTAAACAAGGGATAAACAGCAAAAACTTCCTGTCCCCAGTAGTATAATCTGCCTAGCACCCAAAAACCGTTACGATAGAGAGGCCAAAACATGTTGTGAATCAAGTAGTTTTTGGCGGGTACAAGGATAGAAGATGTGACGGTCGTGAGTAGCTCGTTTATTTGTTGGTGCCAACGACGTTGCACCTCAAAAAACAAGAACACAAACATGTTAAGCACAAACCACATAAGAACGTGAGTTACGAGGATGAATAGAAGTAACTCGCAGCCTATAGCCCCGGAAATGAGAAAAATGTGTTTATACGCAGGTCTTGTATTTGAACCCCTGTTACTATTAGTAGTACTAATAGTAGTACTACTATTAGTAGTTCTCGTAGCCTCTTTCACAAAAGCAACGACATAGACAAGTACGTCGACAATGAACAGAGATATAACTAAGCTGTGTTCTCGGAAAAGAGTCGTGGCTGAGCCTTGGTACTTGAATCCGACAAGAGTGAGCAACAGCATTAGGGCGGAGCCAAAAGCGGTGTGGAGGAGCTCAATGGAGGAACCAAGCAGTCCAGTTGATTGCTCAATTATATCCCTGATTTGCACAACCAAAAAGAATAAAGCAAAGAAAAAAAAAAAAAAACACAAGTATATAAATTCATTAATGAATTGAAAGACTGCGTTTGTATGATAGGATTGGATCAGTTGATATTTCTAATATTACTCTTACGTGCATAAAACTAGCGAGATATGTACTAATTACCAGCTACTGACCTCTCCATAGAATCGGCCATTAATTGTGTCTTTGTTCCTGACCTTTTAAGCTGCCAAATCAGTTAGCTAGGGCATCTAATTGACTCTGGGAAAGGCTTTCGAGATCTAGCAATTATATATAGAAATAGCTAGTTTACCATAAGGAGGTATTATTATTGGTGGGGGATACATTTTATAAATTGTTTATATTAGCTATGTGGTGAAAGGATATGCGGAGTTTAATATTAAAATTCTTAGTTGCATATATATATATATATATATATATTCATAGGCAAACAAGTACTATTATATACGTGTGTTTGAGTGTGTATATGTTCTAGAAGAGAAAAGAAAAACGGACATACGAAATTAATCCCTTTAGGATTCTATAACTAGCTAGGATTTTTTTTTTTTTTTTGTGTGGAAAAACTAGGAGTAGTATTTGATATATGTGTTTATACATTAACAAAGGGACAAGTCAGATCATTTTAAAAATATATAAGAAATAAAAACTACTAAGTATAACCCCACTCAAAATCCACCTAACTGTTTTTCCGGTACCATTATTAGACCTAAGAAGCTTAACAATATCCAACTTTTATTGATTCGTATATAACTATATAAATGAACTACGTCGACCAAACAAAATCACTCTTAAAGTGTTTTGGTCCACTATCGTTCTCATAAGTTAAAACCATTTCTCTCTCTCTCTCTCTCTCTCTCTCTCTCTCTCTCTCTCTTTCTTTTTTGAATTTGGAACTGCAGGATTTAAGCTCTAAATTCTAAGATACAATTAGAAACGAAATAAAAGGTTATTTGTGGGAAAAAAAGGACAGAAAATAGCTTAAGCACCATTGGTTATATCTCACTTATATCAATACATTCGTATAATTAAAGATATTAATGTTGACGAGGTTTGTCTCGTCAACTACGTACGGCCAATTCGAAAATTCATGTCCATATACTTATGTGTCTGTATCTGAAAGTGGTTTGGAAGAAACGAAAAATCCAAAAAGCTCTCCTAGTTTCTCGGAACTTGTACCGATATATATTTGTCTTGTACGTAAAACATATTTATATATGTTTGACCAAACCTGGTCGATGAAAGGAAGGAAGTCAACTAATATAACAAGAGAAGGATAAAGTTCTGCACAAGAAAAGTACTAGATATCGGATCGCTTATTTATATCTTATCTTTCTTTGTAACTTGATCAGTACTAGCATTGTTGACAATTACAAGAATTGTTTCGTTGCTACACTGATAATCACAAGGTATATTTTTGTGCAAATTATAGTCGGCTATTAGATATTTAGGGTCAGTTTAGAATACTAATTGAAATTGAAATTTTGAAAATATTTTGATTACAAATAAGTTAATTTTTGAAAATATGTGTTTAGCTCAAAATGAATTGTGATAATTAAATAATGTAAAAACTTGAAATGTGTTAAGAAAAAAATAATAATGTAAATCTTATTTTCTTTATCTCGTCATTTTATGTAATTTTTTTTTATTAAAAAAGCATTTATTTTGACTTAAAGTAAGAAATTTATTGGTTTTTAAAGTTTGAGTTTTTTAAAAATGAAAAGAAGAGAATTTAGATATGTGAATATTGAAATTGATTTATGTAATTTAGAGAAAAAGAAAAAAAAAACAGCTGTTAGGTACTGAAAGAATAATGATATATATGTGATGATCAGATTGCATATTTGCTGTGCCAACAAAAAGACAAACTTATGATCAGCTGCAGAATTAATCAACGGGAGATAAAATTAAATTTTTTTAAAATGGTCTATTTGTTACAGTTTCTGTCTAAATTGGCTGTGCCAACAAAAAGATAAACTTATTATCAACTGCAGAATTAATCAATGGGAGATAAAGTAAAATTTTTTAAAAAATGATCTATTTGTTATAGTTTCTGTCTAAATAACAACATAATTTTAATGAATAAAAGCAGGAAAATCAAGAATGAAAGAATGCGGATTGCGGACGAAGTGAATTGTTGATTATGTGATCACACACACACACACACACATATAAATGGCAGGTTACACATATATGTCTAGATGTGTCATCTAGTATATAAGGTTACTTATATATACATGTATCTCATATAATAAGTCAGAGTAAAGGTGCATGTGCCTTGATATAAGTCGGTTAAAAAAAGGGGAGAATATGTTTACTACTATAAGAAAATAATATTTAAAGGAAAAAAATTACTAAGTATGAAAAAGATAATTACTTGTGATTACAGGAATATTGATCTAGAAGTAATTTCACATACAATCGACTTTATTAGGAGTTGTAGAGTTTGAATTTCTCATTTATAAATTGATAAAAAAATTAAAAAAAATAAAAGATCTAATTAAACATAATTATTACACGAAAAAAAATAAGGAAGAAAACAGAAATCATGTCACAATTTGGATTGATTCACAATCGAGTACTCAAGTACTTCACCAACCAACCAAAAAAAAAAAATCTAAAAAGATAAACAGAGAGTTTTCTATTTGCAAAGGCTTTGTAAATAAGGCTTACTAATAAAAACAAGCATGTTGCAAAGGCTTTGTAAATAAGGCTCCAATGTCATTTTATGATCAGTATCTAAAACTTCCAACATTATATTAAACTTTTTCTTTCTTTTATTTTTAAAAAATTCAAATTTTAAAAATATATAATTTTCTCATTTTAAGTCGAAATTGGATGATTCTTGTGCCAACATATTCAGAACGACGAAACAAACAAGACAAGATCCATTTTATATATTTTTATCCAAGCACATTTCAAATTTTTGTACTATTTTCTATATCACAAAATTTTTCTAAAAGTTTTCTCGTCAAACACACATTTTCAATCCAACCTCTAAAATACCATCTTCAAATGTCTTTCCAAACAGGCCCTAAGTCACAAATATGGCCCGTCCCGCTATATTTTTCATTTAAAGGAAACTATCAATCAACCCAATAGGTTATTGGCCTATTTGAAACACCAATTGAGTTAGAGTTTTGGAAATATTTTGATTATTAATGAGTTGGTGTTTTGGAAATGTGCGTTTGATTGAAAAGGAATCGTGATTGTTAAAATTTATAAAAACTTAAAAATGTGTTTAAAAAAAATAGCAATATAGATATTATTTCGTTTTTCTCATCATTTTATGTAATTTAAAAAACAAAATCATCTCATTTCAACTTTAAATAAGAAAGTTATGAACTTTTAAAATTTGAGTTTTTTGAAAATGAAAAAGAGAGATTTTGAGATGTGAATTTTGTAAAATTGGTTTACTTTTAAAGAGAAGGATAAAAAATAATTGTGAAAATCCATCTAGAGTTGGAACCACAAACGGCCCCTTAAAAAAACAAAAAAACAAAAAAACAAAAACAAACAAACAATCAAATGGGTTATCACTTTAGTGTATAAAGAAGGCACGCTGTGTTACACGTTTCACCGACAAAATAAACAGAAAAAGAAAAAAGGAAAAATTTTTTTTTTTTCTTATTTTAGTATGTCGACTATAAGATAGTCCTAGCCCTTTTCATTGGTCTTGTACTAAAGAAAATGTTCATATTATAGGACTTATATGATCAGGAACCATTGAACAGCTGATTCATATAAAGCTAATTATCTTATGTCCTATAATAAACTTCCGGATGTCTGAATATTTACTAAGGCCTGTAATGTTGGGTCCCGAAATACGAACTTTAATACTTCATCTTTTTGTTGCCTGGGCTGTGCATACACGTCTATATATATTAAGAAAATTATAAAAAGGGTTTTTTTTTTTAGCAATATCCCAAAATGAAGACGTCTCTAAAATATTGTTTTATCTACATAATGGCTTCAAGATTTTTATTCTCTTATAATATCAAATAAAAAATATCAACAAGACAAAGATCGGAATTAATAATTAAATGGGATAAAAATCCCAAACATGTATACTAAAATGATAATTCCCACTATTTTTTCATATATGTATGTACACATTTTGCTCTCTAAATTGTGCTTGCTGCACCTGGAACGCCGAGATGTAATCACCCTCGGGTTCGAGTCTAGCGACGCCATCGACAATATCAGGGCCAAGATGTAGAAACAAGTTGTTGGACATGGGTGATGATGTGGTGCCGTTAGTGAACTTAATGGTTTATTTATTTATTTATTTAAATTTCTAATTTAATTAAATAAATAATTTAAACTGTCACTGTCACATGTTATCAATTAGTGGGATAATTTAATAGGTTATGTGATATACCCATAACTGCTATCGACAATATCAGGGCCAAGATGTAGAAACGAATTGGTGGACATGGGTGATGATGTGGTGCCCTTAGTGAACTTAGTGGTTTATTTATTTATTTAAATTTCTAATTATTTAAATAAATAATTTAAACTGTCACTATCACATGTTATCAGTTAGTGGGATAATTTAATAGGTTATGTGATATACCCATAACTGCTAAGGGTCCTTATTTAAATAAGGGCCACATCCTGACATAACTGATGTATGATATGCACAGTAGAAAAATACGTACTATTTTTTTTCCTCTCTCTCTCTATTTTTGTGATTGTTCAAGTCTTTCGCCTTTGTAATAATCACACACATTGTGAGCAATCAAGAATGTGATGATCGTATTCATATGGAGGATCGTGATCATGATACCATGTGATTACTGGATAGAGATTTTTCGAGTGGTGCTATTCATGGATCAAGTTTTCACCATTCGGTATGCTTCCATCAAGAGTCAACATTGCATTTGGTTCTGAATCTCCGTAGTGTGATTATTAAGCCATTTCTCTTATGGTCTAGGAGTCAACATTTTATGTTCTACCAAAAAAAAAAAAAAAAGATTCAACGTTCTATGCTTATCAAACTTCTTTTCTTGGATTTGATATGCTCTTTATTTGCTAGAAGTATACTCAGTTTCAGTGACGTATAAATTGTTATGGAGCTAAACCTCCAGTTCAACCGTGATTTCTTGTTTTGTCCCTAGAAATTTCTTTATCTGGGTTTTGGTTTTATATATTCATTCAGAATTTCTTGTCTGGATATGGAGCCTACACCAGCAACGTAATATCAATTTGAGCCAGTTCATATGAAGTCCATTCATTTTTAAGCATTGCTTTCAAGTAATTGACATATTGACTATGTTTTGGAAATTAATGAACTGCCTAAAGTTCAATTGACACTTTAATTCTTGGCGTTTGACCTTTAGTTGCTCCTAGTTTTATAACAAACCAACGATATTTGATAATAAATATGTTGCGGTGGCTCCCATTTGGGGAGTCCCACATCAAATGCATGAGCAGGAATTTGGCCTTTCCCAATTATATGCAGAAACTCTTCCAAAACGTAGTTATTAATTTACTCATTTATATTGAGATGTTTTTGTAATTATTAATTTTAATTTAAAAGGGTGATAAAAAAATATTACGAAATATGTGTATAGAAGCATCTGATAGAAGATGAGTCGATCGATTAAATAGACTGATATTCTTCGATAGACATCATTCAACTTCCTTACTTTACAAGAACAATTAGCACTTGCACTTTTAACACACAAACTTCGTTGATTTTTTTTTTTTTTTTTAAATAAGAGCTTATAGGAGGCTCAAGGGTCAATCCCAATAAACAGTATCAAAAATAATTGATGGTGTAATTAATTGTTCTATTAATGGATGACTTATAACGTCTATATACTAGTGACACCGTAATTGCTCTAAATGCAACATTGTATTGCTTACATCTCATTAAGATATTTGGGTAGGATTTCTCATATTCGAAATTTAAAAAATAGTTTTGTTTTTCTTTTAATAAATAAGAATCATAGATCGCATAATGTTCTTACAAAAAAAAAAATCTTTGATTTTTAAATGGCCTAGTGGTAGTTAATCACGTGGCTAACATATATTAAATCTATACATGTTTTATTAAGTAACTGTGACTATAGCTAGTAATCCGTCAACTAAAGAAAGACAACCAAAAGAGACGGACCAGATTTTAAGGACTACGACACCATGCACTTTTTTTTTCCCCTACAAATAATTAAATACACGCGCGCATGGGTTGGAAATGGAATGAATACTTGTTCCCACAATCCCCCTTTCTGAAGAAATCATGACCAGCAATATCTGGTACTAACTAATAATACTTGATTTTATAATCCTGGTGGGTAGCTTGTGGGGCCCTCTTGGATCAAATCTAATCTGGCCAATATGCTTTCTAGATTGTCCAAGCAATATATATATATATATTCTTTTTAGACCGTCATCAATCACATTAATATTGTCACAAATTGTATTAGGTTCAAATACAGATAACCCCATGGAATCTTCATTCTTCAGCCCCCGATCTATCCAAAGGCCAGGCTTAAAAAAAAAAAAAAAGATAATAAAAAGGTGGAACCAAGACACTCATTATTATCTGTAAATTGCTGTTATCATTCTTGAATTTTTTTATGAAGGTGTCGTTTGATTTTTAAATTTTTTTTTTATTTTTTTTTATTGATTGATCTCTAAACTCTTAAAATGGATGTTCATTGATTTTTATTTTTTTTTTAACAGACGGCTCCGTTAAGAGATGTAAATTTAGTTTGAAAAGACTAAACTACTCCTTAATTAATCAACTAACTATTTTTCAAAACTAAAAAAAAAAAGAAAGCCAAAAAAAAAAAAAAAAAAAAATCTCTCTTTCTCCTTCACTTCCTCCTTCCTCCTCTCACCCTCTCTGTAAATACCATTCTCGTTCACCCAAAAAAAAAAAATCTCGTTGCACCACCAAAATCCCACACAAGACAGTAACATAATAATCCCCAACAACTTGAAAAAAAAAAAAAAAACCCAACAACCTCAAACTCAAACTTCTAAGTTAGACCATGCCAGATCTGGCCGAAGAACGGAGGTGGCTCGCGATCTCGCACAGTGGCGATGCGGAGCAGTGGTTCGCGGAGTCTTTCGGCGACGCAGGGTTGGGTTCGCAGAGGGTCTCGACGGAATATCTGGCTTCGTGGAGGCTCGTGACGGCAGATTTCGCGACGGGATTGACGACTGCTGGTTCGCGCGGGGGAGGGCTGTCGGCGACGGCGTTATTTTCTTGATTTTTTTTTTTTTTTGGTCTCGTGGTTTGCAAGTATGTGTGAGATAGAGATATAGAGGTGATTTTCGAGAAAAACAACCCTTATTTAATGTTGTTTCTTATGAATCTTTCATTACTTTTGTAGTCCTTTCTGTGTGTGAAGGGAGTAGAGAAACGAAGAGGAAGGAAAACTGAGAGGAAGGACTATTGGATTTTGATTTCTTAGACAGTGGAAGAAAATTTGTTGTAGAAAATTATGATACTGATATTTTGGTGGCTGCTCGTCTACTGCAAATAAAAGGCTTTTTTTTTTTTTTTCAAATTACTTAAAAAAAAAAAGCATAAATTCTTTTAAATTAACAACTTTTATTTCTTATGTCACTTTACTAAAATACCCTTGTAAGGGTCATCATATGCGTCTCATGTGACATAATACCGTGAGTTTTTAACCGCTGTTAGCTAAAAAGGATCAATTTATACCCTTTACAAGAGTTCATAGATCATTTAATAAAGGAGAAAAAAAAATTGTTTTGAGGACCAATCGGCATCTTCAAAAAAAGTTCAGAAACTATCATAGTAATTTACCCTTTATATTTTAAAAGAACAACTCCGGGGATTTATACATAAACAGTTTGATGCCCCAAAAAAAAAAAAAAAGATAAATTATACATGCACATGAATTTGTTAGTCATATATATAATGTTGGGTACACCAAGATTAACAGTAATTTATAAGTACCAACTTATATGACACGTGCGCTATCGTTTTTTTTTTAAATTATTTTAGAACTGTATAAAGGATATCCCACACCAATCAATTGTATATGATAACTCATTATCATGTGAATTAGTATTCAAAAATTAGAACTAAAATTGATGTCCAAAGTTGTATTCATATATTATAGGTGTACAGATAACTAATATTAAAGGGAACGAGAACAAATCCAAGTATTACGCAACAAACTTCCTTAATGTACAATATACAGCAATAATTAGCCCTTAATATTTGAGTAAACAAACGAGATTATTCGCTAATTATACATACTAATTTATAATTGCAAGTTCTTATGACTTGGGACAGTACTTATGCTAGATTAACTAAGTGATATTGGTGTAATAGCGGTTAATTAGTTACACTAACACAAGTACTGATTGTGGACGCTCATCTAGGTTGCCATCAATATTGAACCTTTTTCTTATGTTGCTAACAAGTCTGGAAACTACCTTGAGAATCCATTGGAAAGGCCAATATAAGAATTGGCGCAAGACTAGGACGGGCAAAAAGATCCACAACGAGAAAATGAGTTGTCCCCACAGCGTTGGAACAATGATGGAGAATAACGAGATCGAAGAAAGGGATCCGAAGATGAGAGCCATGTGACCAGTGAATAGAGCATAAGTAGTGCGCCTACGACGCCATTTTATGTTGGCAGCGAAAGCGAAGCAATAGACGAGCGTGGCCAACAGAAAGGTCCACATATCCGTAGGGTTTGTGAGGAAAGGAGAAGAATTTGCACCTTGGCATTTCACTTGAATCACTCCTATCAGCAGTGGATTCAGAAACGCAAACACCGCGTGCCATGGCATCGATGAAATGAGACCTTTTACCCTACACATTCCAAAAATAATAACACTGAGAGAGTAACTAATATCAGAAAAATTCAGTATATCTCAACTTACTAAGTAACTCCGTCTTATATCAAATCTCCTGCTCTAATTTATGAATAAAAAGGAACATATACAAAAATAAATAAGTTCAAAATCTAGTCAAATTGTCACACATAAATCTCTAAATTTGTCAAATATGTGTGTAATATTTAAGCGCTTTTAATCTTACAATAAAACTTCATTCAACACTTTTATTATACTAATAATTAGCAGAGAAAGGGACTCCAACTAATAATTGTATGCAATATGAAATTCGTAAATTATACAGCTGGCTAGGCAGCGTTACTAGGTATATATAATATATATATATGTTGTATTATATATATATATATATATATATATACAGATCCAGACTGCATTAAAATAATTAGTACTTATTAGGATATGATTTGTCTTTCCTTGTTTTTTTGCTTACTAAGTACTGCACAATTCAGTTTGTACTTCCCTTTTTCAATTTGCTCGTTTTAGAACTTCCCCACCACAAAAGGAATTGGATAGCGCTGGGATTGGGTTATGGTCGGAAACTATATATATAATATCTATATTCTCTAGAACAACTACCACTAGGATTAGTTCCATAAAAAAAATACCACTAAGATTAGAAGGTACTTGGCTAGAAACCCCCCTTTAGATCATATGCATGGGTCCTTTTAAAAAGATCATACAAAATAAAAAAATAATAATAAAGATCAGATACATGATCACTTTTCTTCTCCCAAATAGGACGATGAAACTGCTCTTTCTTTCTTTCTTTCCTTTCTTTTTCCTTTTCCCCCTTTATTTTATTATTATTATTATTTAAATATAATCGACAATATTGATGCTGTTTTGTGTCACCATATTTTATAGTTAAATAATAATAATAAAAAAAAATGGTTTATAAACATGTAGACACATATAAAACTTAGAAAATATTATGTATATACGTATGATATATACGTGCGTATACATAGACATACATATATATGTATGTATCTGTGTTCATATATAGTATCCGTATATGCGTGTCAACTTTAATTAGGATCCATAGTCAATGATAGGGATACAAATAATTAAGGATAAAAAAGGCAAGATTTCCAGGGTCCCTATCTCGCTGGCTCACATATATATACATATATCTATATATATATATATATATATCTATCACTGTAATAAAGAACAAAAAGTAGAGTGAAAGAATAAATTAATCTACGTGTACGCCTTCAGCAGCCTTCGTTATCATGTTTTACCCGTGGCTCAGAGGTCTTAGGAACTAAACGCCAAAACAGAAGAAAAGAAGATGATTATCGACTTGAGCACTACGTAGTCAAGTACTTATTTTCCATTTATAATAATGTATTTAATTATTAGTTAGCTGTATAATTGATCGGTATGTATACACTTACGTGTGTGTGTATTAGATATGTATACATATAATTATATGTACATATATAAATCCTTCATTTGACGGTGTAATATCAGATCTCATGCATGTTCTTAGCTTGTGTTTGGAACAAATCTAGATTTTGAAAGTTGTTTTTAAAAAATTCCAATTCAGATTGAAATTATTTTGGATTGGTAATTAGGAGAGAAAAAAAAAAATTTTTGGTACGAAATTAAAAACAGTAAAAATATTGAGTTCAATTTTGAATTTTTTTAGAATTCTTTTGGGAGAAAAATAGCTTTGATTTCAAACGTGTGTTCTCTAAACATGAACTTAATCATTATTAAGATTAATCTCATATAGCCAAATAAAGAAGAATAATACTACTGGGATTGAATGATGATTGATACACAAAAAGTTGGAAATCACTGCATGAGGACTACTACGTGGATGATCAAGCACCAATTCTTTATTTTCGTTTTTCTTTTTCATTTTTTCCCCCGTGAATTACATAAAACTAGCCTTCATTTTGATCACCTCACAATTATTTAAAATGTACTTATAGTGTTTTTTTCTCACAAAATTAAAATTTATTGTTTGAATCATGGGCTTGAATCTATAAGCTGAAGGGGGTCTATAATATATATATATATATATGTCCCCCTATAATATATATATATATATATATGTATGTATGTATGTATGTATGTATGTGTTTACAAGTGTAGATAATGGATTTACACCCTGATGGTCAAGTTTATCGGAGGTTATTTCCATAAAGGATAGAGAAAAAAGAGACAAGAATATACCAGTGGGTTATAGTTTTTATATATTTGGAAAAGCCAGAGAAATGATCCAGTAAGAGAGCTGACACACACACACACACACACACAAACACACACACATAACTGATGATTTTATAAATTAGGAGATCATGATGAAGACAGTAACAGGATATATATACACCCATACACACACACACACACACACATATATATTATTTACCTGAAGTGTTTCTTGGGTTTCATAAAACTCTTGCGCTCTGATGATCTTAAAAAGGAGACACTGCTATTTCGTCTCCCAACTAGAAAACCTGCAGAAATACTGCTACTGCTACTGTTTCTGTGCCGGCTCGTCTCCATGGGGCTTATAGGCTACACTATCCTCCAGCTGCTTATAATTTATATCACTATTTGGTCATATTCATGGCTAATTATAAAAAAATTGAGAGTTGGGATCACTATTGACCCGTCCACGAATCACATAACGCAGTCTTTTTTTAACTCTTTAATCTGTACGACAATTTATATGTATATTTTATATATATGCAAAGGTTATTCATTATGAAATTAAAGAAAAATCCAGGAAGTAGACAGTCAGCATACGACAATTTCATTTTCTCTAAACGTTGACAGGAATGCTTATTAAAAGCTCTGTCCTACAAAATATATCTAGTGATAACAATATATTAAGTCGTAATCTCAGACACTCTAAATTGAGTACTACTAGGCTGAAATGAAATAAAATTTCATATTTAAGACCCTCCAGAGAACCACTAGCACTCAAATTTTTGACTACTGCTCTATCACAATTATTGTTTACTGCTAGGCCACCACACTAGCTTAGTAATATATGCAAAGGTTCAAGACTTCATGAAGGACTGAAATACATAATGTAACTATATATTAATTTGTGTAACAATAATTTCATGATGAATAATATATCAATCATAAATACTAGCAATTGATATCCCGTGAAAAAAGAAAACAGAAAATAAAAGTACTGTTTTTTTTAAAGGGGCAAGAAAGCGTTCATAAGTACTCGTTTTTAATTATTAGCAATATTGCTTTACAAAATTTGCAATTCTATCTTCTCAAATAAATGAGATTAAGAACTTGCCTTGTTTGGTATTCCATTTCATCTCCAACTAAAATGTACTTTTTCATTTTAATTTTTGTCTTTATTTGAAAAATTTTTTGTCTTTTTCTGAAAAAGTTTTTGTCTTTTAAGAAAATTCAACAACAATTTTCAATTCAAATTTAAAATTTTCAAACTCAACTCATTCACCAAACGAACCCAGTCTCAAATTTTTAAAAAAGAAAAAAAAAAAAAGAAATTCTTAATCCAGTCTACAAATAAAAAAAAAATTAAAAGACAATAGAAAACCTTCAAAAAGAAAAGGCTAATTAATCCGTCAAAAACTGGTTTCATTTATGTAATTTGAAACACTTTCTTTTTCGAAAAAGAAATATATACAATTTTCTTTTTAGAATATGTGATCAGTTTTTTTTTTTTTTCATTTTTTTTAAAGAATCTTGAGTTCTGATAATTTATCCCAAAACTATAAAATCACAATCAATCGATTTTCTCTCTTGGTTTGATATTCTTGGGGTTTGGAACCTCTTCAACATGTTTCATTGTCCTCTGAATTTGATGGGCATAAATGCTGTTTTTGCTTCCTTAGTCTGATGTACCTAATCTTGTAATTACATTGGCTTCCTCCAAAGCTTAATTAACATTTTAATGATTCTCAACAAAAGATAGCATGATTGAATCTGCAAAGAAATGTTGAAGAGAATCTGAACCCTATTAAGTGCAATTGGAATTCGTTCTTTTAATATGGAGTTCTAAATTTTAACCAACAAGTATACTTTAAAGTAAAAACTTGGAGTAATTGAATCCTTTCTAATCTTAAGCAAAAAAAAAAAAAAAAAATCTTTTTGGGGAAAAAAATCCTTTTAAGTTTTGCGATAATCAAAAAAATTCAAGGGCACAAAATATTAGCTGAAAAGCTATATATAAAAGAATTTTCAGTTTGCATAAGCTTAATAGAGCTTAAATATTGGGTTGGAGCAACTATTCATGAAATTTTGAGACTTCTTTATTGATTATAGAAGTATATGGTAAATATAAGGTGAATTTTTAAAACTATATAAGTATATATGTAATGGAAAAGATAATAATGAGATTGAAAAATTAAATAAAAAAAAGGAAACAAAAAGGATTATTATTCTCTTTTTGGTGTTTATTTGTCTATTAAATAGTGTATGATAAATCATCTAATTCCCTTCTAGTATTTACTAAACTTAAAAATAAGTCTTACCAATATAATTATGAAAATGCCCTTGTCTACAACTATATTATCGTTAAGACATAACGTATATTAAAAAAAATTACCAAAGGGTTCATTTTAATAGGAAATCAATAGCAAGAGATTGTAAGGATTAATATTCATTTTTTTCATTTCTTATATTGTGTGAGACTTACTCAATTCTCAATATTAATTTTGTAAGTCAACACATTTAGATGGAATACGGAATCACTACTTGCTCTTTTTCTACAAAGTAAATGCGTCTATAGTCTAAGCGACTAATAATAGTTTTAAGATCAAATAAGTAGGTTTTACACTGTCAAATGTGCAGTAATATTTATACAAACTAGGCTACATAATGTAAATTTGCAAGTGTAACAAATTGTATGCTATCATTTTGGCTAATGTAATAAGGCTCGATCGAACTAATATACATATACTATATATATTTTTGTATACGTATATATCATTTAACGTGAAATCTTTTGCTTCTAAATTAAAATGAGTTGAACCAAAGTCGAGCTGAGTCATTTCGTTTATAATGTGTCAAGTAAAAGTCCTCTAGAAACACACATCCAATATTATCAATGGATCCACTAGACTTCCTGTGGAGAGAAAGTCTTTCCTATTCCGAACTAGTGTTTGTGCTTGAAGTTTCTTGGAAATTGGACGACTATTGAGTCGAACTACAACTAGCTTCTCTTTTGACTACAACCGAAGAAATGATGAAAATGATACTAATTAGCTCGATTAGTGCTCAGAAAAACAAGGAAAGGAAAAAGTAAAAACAAAAATAAAAATAAAAATAAAAAATAGACATATATTTTTCTTCTCCTATTTCTTTATGGAGATTAAACACGGAATTTCCAATGCTTTTTTACCACTTTTTGACGAATTATAAAATTGACCCATAAACTTTTGGATCTCCAAAATGCTGATTAATTAATCACTAAGTTTCTTCGTTATATGATGGTAAGCTCGTGGTTAAGGTTTTTTCCACAAGATTCTTTTTCTTTCATATAACCCCCACTACTGCCTAATTATTTGGATTAAAAATGGTAGTCTTTCTTGTAATTGGGCCCTCCATTAAGATTTTCAAAGCTCCTTTGGGTATAAAGGTTGAAGAATATGGATATTCACCACTAAAATGCCAATTAAAAGGGAACTTACTTTTCATCAAATTTCCTTTTAACTCTTATTGCCTTTTGCATATCGTTAGCGTAATTATTTTTTAAACTTTAGATTTTGTTTTGTAGTTTTCCATGGGATCTTTTATCTCCCAAGGAAAATGGGATGTCAATCACTAAGACATAATATATTGTATTCATTGTTTTGTTGTTGGCTCCTTCTTTTCTCTTCATGCTTTTTCCCTAGGATTAAGAAGTTTCTTCCTTGATCCGTAATAGATGTTACAAAAGGACAGAATGATAAAAAAATAATAAATTTTTTTAAGAAAAAAAAAAAAAAACCTAAGATTATCATGCTTTAATCAATATTCCAAGTATCTTCACCAAAATAGAATCTTTTGTCCATGCTAAGGAGAATATACCTCGATGGTGTTCTTTGTATAGGAGCTTTAGGCTTTGTTTGGTAACAAAGTATAACTCCAACTAAACTGTACTTTTTCATATCAATTTTTATCTTTTTCTGAACAGTCAACAAAGTTTATAACTACTTTTTAAAAAGTTAACTCAACTCAAACTTAAAAATTTTATCTCAATTCAAACTCAACTCATTCACCAAATGGACTCTTAGTACATGTATGTTCTTTCCACAAATTAAGCGAAAGAATATTATGAGAAGTTCATACCACACGCCATAACAAGCGGTTTCATCGTTATCTCATGGAATAATAGATGTTAGTGGATTTATCATGAGAGAAATATTAATGAGAAAATGTCCAACACTGGAAACCTCGACTTAAAAAGGTCGTCGGAGCACTACTTTTATCCTTTCCTAGTTGAGCATTAATCCAAGTTTTAAATAAAAATTTAATCTAGATATATGATTCCTCCTTTTATTTTATTTTATTTTTTTAATAAATTTGGATATCATAACTCTATATATTGGATATGGAGTAGATCCAAAAGTTAAAAAAATAATAATAATAATTCAACGATTAAGCCACGGTTAGATGTAATATATAAAAAGGTTGAAATTAAGATGATCGATTCTTATTCTTAGGAAGAATTGTGTGCATATAGTCCATGGAAAGAAAACTGTTAGTCGACACAATTTAAATTTCGTCACCAAAAATCTCTGTCAGGAAAACATCATTGTTATAGAGTTTTAACAACGAAAAATATGAGTGGTGTAGGGAAACATTTGGTCCCAGTTGACCAGCCCGATGATACTTTTCCCTACGAATTTTTTTGGAAGTTTTAATTTTTATTTTTTTTAAATGTGGGGATGGAGGGTTGAGTGTACTATATATATATATATATATATATATATATATGTATTGATAAATTGAATACTCTATAGTTTATGTTGAAATTAAGTGTGAAACTAACATTAGTCTATATCTGTAACTATTATAGAGATGGATTGATGACAAGGCTCCTATATATTGTGTATGGTCCTTTCAAAGAACAATATCACATGGGTTAGTTAATGTCCGTGTAAGCCATAGTAAGAAAGTATAGAACCAAATTAATTACACAAACTGGTATTTGGTACATTGATTCGCTGAATTTCCATGATTGACAATTTACCTCTTAACGTTTAATTTTAATGCCATGTAGCAGAATACTCCAAAATTGATGATGATTGTTAAAATTTATAATAGGAAACAATCCTTGTATACGTTACATAAGCTCTTTTAAATGAAAATATTAAAAATTTACTTGATAATTGGAGCACGTTATGGCACATGAATGAGGGCATTTTCTCAAAAATTTTAACCTAATCCATTTATATATGATTATTCTCCAATACTACAATTAAAATTCGAACGGTAAACTTTAATTTCAATTTAAAGTTTAGAGGGTAAAGAGCGTGAAAAATCCCACATTATAAGTCAAATAGAACATACGAAAAATATATGGGGCCTAAATGAAAAAAAAGTTATGTAGAATTGGGTCCAAAACAAATCAAAAGCCTAGCCCAATATCCACAACGACTCTGCATCAAACAAAACAGGCCTAGCCCATTTCAGTAACTTCGTAATAGTTCAGAATTTTCGTTCTCATTCAGAAGAAATGGAAATGGGAAGTACAAAATTACTCGTTTGATAGAAAGGGGGCATGCGATCAAGGGAAGGGAAAGGAAATGACGCTCATGATTAGGCAGAAACATAACAAAGAGAGAAGATAATAATGTGGGTCTCAAATTAATATATATATATATATATATAAGTACACACGTAAAGTTTCATATCCAGTACCGTATGATATCCGACAATATGAATTTTAGTTATTGTAAATGTGAACTTCAATTAGGAATGCGAATTCATACAGAAAAAAATATAACTAAAGTGAATATGAAATTCCTTTATTTTATATTTACTTATGCATGAATTCACATTTTTAGAAATTGAAGTTCACATTCAGAATAACTGAAGTTCACATTACCGGATACCATCTAGTATCGGATAGGAGACCAGTCCATATATATATATATATATATAGCACTAAAAAAAAGTGACCTAATTAGTGTGGTAAATGTTGAAGGGTTTCAAAAACTAACTTAGCTTTAGCCAAACTAGAAAATGACTACTCAATTATAGATACCACTTACCTTTCTTGCCCATCTGCCATCGTCTCTTTTGAGTAAACTTGCACTAAATTAGTGATAGCGTTGGTTTGTTCAAGTATTCACCTCCCTTGCCCTCTTGAGTCTTGACATATATATACAAATATATAAATATATATATATATATATAGAGAGAGAGAGAGAGAGAGAGAGAGAGAGAGAGAGAGAGACACACACACACACACACACACACACAGAGACAGGCAGACTTACATGCTCATGTCTTGGAAGACTTTTAGGGCCATATTGGATTTCCCTAGAGCCTAGCTAGTATATATCTGAGGATCATGATCGTGTACTATAATTTAGATTGTTTCCGGGTAGCCACAGGCAGCTTTGAGAGACACATACAGAGGTTGTCTTGTCCGACGTTAACAGTGACGGGACGTTCAAAGTTATGCACTGTATATACTGGGAGAGGAGATATACTAGTCCCATATCCGGATCATACAGAAGTCATAGGCTAGTCTACACAAAGAGGCAAAATTAACCCAACAAATTAGGCCGAAAAGAAGTTCAACAAGAAAGTACGTAAACCTGTGGAAATCAGAGGCTGGGACCTCCAAATTTAATAGAAATGAACAAAAGAATATCAGAAGAAAAAGTGGCCACTTTAATGAGGAAAGAAAACAATAGGATGAGAAAAAATGTAATCAGAGAAAGAAAATAAGAGCGAAAAAAAAAAAAGATTTTGATATTCCTATGTATTTTGGGATTTATAACTAAATGGCACTTTTTCAAGAATTTTTTTTATAAATGGTTCAAGTTTTGTAAAATTAGAAAAATAAATGTTTTTTTTAATAATTAATCATTGATTAAATGATTGACTGATTGATAATGATTAATCAATGATATATATTTTTTATTAATTTATTATGATCAATCAGTGATTGATCAGTCAATCACTGATTAATGGTCATTTTAACAACCAAATTTTGGCCATTTACTTAAATAAATGTTTAAAAACTATCTATTTACCTAATTTTTCCTTGTATTTTTATATTAGAAGGAATAAATAAGTTAAAATTACTTTGTTGTTTGGTATTGCAAGGGAAAGTTAAGGGAAAGAGTACTATTATTCATGTAATTACTGTTGTACACATACTTTCTTTTGTCTTCAAGGATTTTTATTGATTGTTTGATAACTTTATTATTTTATCTTTTGGTAAAGTTTTCCCCTCATTTTTTCTCTCCAATTTCTAAAGAGATTAAAAATTAATGAGGTCCCAAAAGATTTTTAATTGTTTTTTATTTTTTTCTTTCACTTCAAAAATCACTCAAACTAAGGTCATCTACAACCCATTACTCTATTTTACAGTTACTTTAACACTAAAATAGTGTAACTTTATCTTTATTTTACAGTTGCTCTTCAACCCATCAACTTTAAAAGTTACTCTAAAAGGAAAATTTTCTGTATATTCCTTTTTTTTTTAATCCCAAACAATTAACCTATCTCACTAATTATTTTCTTATATCTTTTTTTAATGATTTATCTTACATTTTGTATCATATTTATTCTAATGCATTTATTGAATCTTAACATAAATCATATTAAAATTGAAAATTTATTGTAAATCAATAAAATCATCCCAAAATAAAAAAATTGTAAAAAATAAAGAAATTTTGTTATCTAACATACAATGGGGGTAAAAATATAATTTACAAAATTTTTATGGTACATTTTCTTAATTTTAAGACCAAAGAAAACAAAATTGTAGAAGGAAAAAAAAAAAAGGAAATAGAGTCGGCCAACGCCAACGCTACATGTAGCATTGTACTGTTCCCCACTCTAAAATAGAGTGGGGAATTGCTGCTGGGTTGGAGCAAAATAATTACACTAAATTAGCGTTTGGCGTAAACACCATAAATTTTTAATTCTGCCATAAAATCCTTCTACCTTCTTCCTTCCTTGCATTTTTCATCCCTACCAAACATAACATAATTAATGAAAGCTCCTTTTTCCCTTCCCACGAAAATGCCCAACGACTCAGCTAGTGCGTAGCGGCGGCAATACGTGAATAACAGGGCTATAAGTCTTCCTACCGATTTCAGTCTCCACCTCTTTATACTTTTTGGATAAGAATCAAATTAAAAAGGTTAAAATACGCTTAAATATTTCAAGACAATTTTATGCCAAGCAAAAAAAAAAAAAAAAACAAAAAACAAAAACAAAAAGAATTCTATTGTAAGCTAAAATTCATCTTATTAGTAGTGTTTTTGAACCGTTGAATACGTATAAGTAGATTGATCCATTTTACATATACTTTATTTCTTATATCGATATGATTGTGATTAAATCTAATATATTTTTAATATATCACAAAGAAGATCTTATTAATTTCTATTAAAGAAAGCTTAAAAAGAAAATGAGACCGATATATAGACATAGAGTGCAACAAAATTTTAAAAAAAAATAGTATGATGAGGCAGTCGTTTGTGTTAGTATAATGAGCGCAACAAATTTTCAATCTTTGATTAAATTTTTTGTGATCTCTTTTATGAGTTTTCAAGTAATTTTTTTAAGCAAATCTATTAATAATTACTAGAAAAAATAGGCTTTCTACATATGTATTGTCCAAAACAACAAATTTTATCAGCTGTAGCAAAGAAATAAACTTCATAGAATTTGAGATATGAATATGAAGAGATAGATATACCTGATAGAAAATACATAACAGTTTTTGCCATTTACTAAAAAAAGAAGTTTCACCAGAAATTTTCGTAACTTATCAAAGAAGGTAGGGGTTTTCTGTTAGTTAGGAAATGATTGTAATTGCACAGGACAAAAAAGCCGAGGGGAAGATTGAATTTGTCGGAGATGTCTTTATATATATGAGTATCATGATCTGAAATCAGTACATAACTCGCAGATATGGTCTGTCATAACAATTACCATTTGTGGTTGGTTTAGAACTTTCGTCATATGTTATATTTCAACATAAAATAATATGTGTATAGATATATCATATCTTACTTTATTATTCATCTTTCTTTTTTTTTCCTTCCTATCTACTTTTACCAATGACATTACATATTCTATATTTTATTAATACATATTAAAATAACTATTCAAATGTAAATAAATCAAGCATATATTACATTTTAAATACAATGTATAACGGTACATCCAAATCCAAATTATTAACATACATGCACACAAATGGACATAAAAATCAATCGTTAAGGTGGAAAAAAAAAAAAAAGTTTAAAATGGACATCTGGACGTCTGGACTATTAGTACCAGATCCGGCGGTTGTTGGAGTCGAAGAAGACATGTTAAAAATGGCTCCGACTTTGGGACCAATTCTGTAGTTGTACGGTCTGTACCAGCTTGGTGACAGCTATATTGCACAGCTAGAAAAACTAATGCAAGAATATTAAGCAAGGACCAACCAAAGGGAGTGAGGAGAATAAAGAGAAGAAGCTCAAAAGCAAAGGTTCCGGTGATAAGAAAAACCACCGGATAAGAGTTTGAGCTCTGATGATTGTCATTTCTTGTTGCAAGAATCATCTTCACCAACACCGTGGCGTAGAGGTTTACGGTCACGATGAAAAGCGACACAATTCCTCTATTTTCTCTTAACGGCCTGGCCAACAAACAACTGCAAGGTGGAGAGTTCAAGTTTTGAATTATGTTATATTGACATATATATATATATATATATATGTAAATCCTAAGTAGTTACCATAAGATATCTAAACTAGAAAATAAAAGTTGGAGTCTGATTTAATTAGAAAAATCAGGTCGTCAGCTGCATTTTATAAAAGTCAACTACCAAATCAGCAATCTAAAAAAAATTAAAAAAAAAAAAAAAAAAAAACCCTGCCAAAATCGGCAGCTCTATCGAGGAATGTTTCAATTGCTTTAGTTTAAATTTTTGTTAGTTTAAATATTTTGTTAGTACGTTGCCGACCTGAATTATTGGATTTTGTATCTTGAAGCCCAAGAAAAATACATTGAAGTAGAAAATATAACTATTGTCGTCAAGCTGAATATAAGAACAAAAATTAATGAATGTGAATCTTGGTAAGTTTAACAAGAAGTATAAATTTAAAGGAAATATATATAAAACACACCATATATATTACCTCTGACTTACAAAGAAGAACAAAATAAAATATTGGTTCTTTTCTTTTTATCTGGATTAACGCCATCACGTTGTTTTATTTGAAGAATAACTTTTTATTAAATGAAAGATTTATATAATATGGTCGTTAATAAACTACTATTGAAATTTATGTACATACTGATCACACATTTTGATTGGTCGAACTCAAAATTATACCATATATTGGTTTGGTCATATATTCTAATTAGCTTAGGTAATTACATATCCAATTTTGAGGTATTAACTTCCATATTGCTTATCCTCAAATTAAATAAATAAAAGAAAAAAGCTAGACCATGTGTGTCATCTGAACATCACCACCAGCTTGATGCTCCATAGATCTACCAATGGAAGAAAAAGAAACTACGCCATTATAAATCCTTAGAAACCATGATCCTTCAGAGAGTGCTGAGTTGAACACATTGTTACAAAATATTCCATCACCAACCTGAACGTCTTGATCTTGTTCGTCAAGAATTCCGCAAGTAAACAAGGGATAAACAGCAAAAACTTCTTGTCCCCAGTAGTATAATCTGGCTAGTACCCAAAAACCGTTACGATATAGAGGCCAAAACATGTTGTGAACCAAGTAATTACTGGCCGGTAAAAGGATGGAAGATGTTACGGTCGCGAGTAGCTCATTTATTTGTTGGTGCCAACGACGTAGCACCTTGAAAAAAAAGAACACAAACATATTAATCACAAACCATATTAGAACGTGAGTTACAAGGATAAACAGAAGTAACTCGCAGCCCATAGCCCCGGAAATGAGAAAAATGTGTTTGGACATAGGTCCTGTGTTTGAATCCCTGCAACTATTAGTAGTACTAGTATTCCTAGTAGCTCTCATAGCCTCGTTCACAAAAGCAACCACATAGACAAGTACGTCGACAATGAAGAGAGAGATAACTAAGCTATGTTCTCGGAATAGAGTTGTGGCTGAGCCCTTGATTCTTGAATCCAACAAGAGTGAGCAATAGCGTTAGGGCAGAGCCAAAAGCGGTGTGGAGCAGCTCAATCGAGGAACCTAGTGGACCAATTGATTGCGCATCCCTGATTTGCACAACAAAAAGAATTAAGCAAAGAAAAAAAAAAAAAAAGACAAGTATATATATACATTCGTTAATAAATTAGAAGACGGCATTTTTATGATAGGATTAAAGTTGGTGTCCCTCTGTTATATAAAACTGCTACTAACCTCTCAATAGAATCGGCCATTAATGTAGCTAGCTAAGGCTTCTAATTGATTCTAAGAAAGGCTTTCTGAGATCTTGCTAATATATACATATATATATAAATATATATATATATATATAACACTAGTTTTCCATGAGGAAACAGAGATGTACATGGTAAGAGTTCATTATTATTATTGGTGGGCGATATAATTGTTATATCTTGTTTCTATGCGATGAAACGAAAGATGTAGCTAGGTTTTGTCTTGTACGTCAAGTGCGTATGACCGTTTCCTTCATTATCAATTCTCGATTGTCTTATTCGTAAATTCATGTCCAAGCTACATGTCTGTATCTAAAAGGGATTTTGGAAGGGATGAAATATCCAAAGTTTGTACTAATATGTTCCGTTATATATATGTAAAACAATTTAGCTTACGTTTGGTTCGCCTGTTGGAACTAAACTATTTAAGTTGGAGTAGTTTTACTTTTGAAAAATTAGTTAAATTTTTATTGACTTTTCAAAAAAAAAAATAATGAAATAGAAAAGTTTAGTTCCAACCAATAAATCAAACGGGCTCTTTAAATATCTGAAAGAAAGTCAAGAACAAGAATGAAGTTTTGGACAAGAGAACTAGACGGGATTCTCTTACACCTTTATCTTTCTTTGTAGATAATAACAAGAATTGTTCCGTTGGATACACTGATTATTCCAAGGGTTTTTTTTTTTTTTTTTTTTGGTCCAACTTATAGTGTCACTTAAAGAAAAGAATAATAATTTTTGTTATGTACGTGAAGATCAGATAGAGTTAATCAACAAGAGGCAAATTCGTTATCTAATATTAAGAAACAGGAAATGAATAAAAATTTTGGATACCTCCAAAAGGTTTTGGAGGAGAAACAGTTGAATTCCTTTATATTACCATGGATTCCTTTGCCCTTAACCAAATAACATTTTTGTTCTATTTTGTTTTCTTTTTCTTTTTGTTGGAGAAAAGCATTTATTGAAAGAACAATAAATATTACAAAGTGAAAGCTAACATGTGTATTTTTGTTTTTGCGTATTACTCGTTCGACAAAATGCTAAAATGTGAGAATATTTTAAAAAAAGTATTTTTGTGATCATGTAAAATAAGTATAAGACCTTTGAATTGTGTACATTAAAGTTTGAGTATGAGTTGACTTATTGTATGATTTTGTGTTTTTTATGTGTTTGGATGAGAATTTGGTTTAGATTGATTTAAAATGTCACAAGATGAGAAAGATGTGTCAACGACTTCCCAAGTTGGAAAACCACGACAAACAATTACATCTAAATTCAATCCCAACAAAGATGGTAAACAAAAAGTGACTCTTATAAGACGATTTCATATTGTTAAAAGGAGAAAGAATTCAAGTTTCATTGGACCCTAAAGGCCAATCGATAGGGAAGGAAGGGAATGAACTACGGAGTTAGATTGGAGTGCTTGCTCGAGAGCACATTCCCATATAGATAGCTGACTTTAAAAGTGCTGATTGGCCCCAAGGAAAGAAAGAGTGTGAGTGGAAGTCATAACATCTTTCATTATGGAACTCTCATTTTAAAAACTAGCTTTGAAATCATGCACAGACTTAGTCAAAAATTTTAGATATGACCTGTACTATACTTTTGTCAAGGATCATATTGACGAAGAAAGTGTGTGGATTCGACCTCGCAAAGTGGTGAAAAATTACTCATCTATAAGTCAGACTAACAATGAGAGATTCATTACATATTGATGTTTGTCGGATTTCAAAAAACTATAAGAGCAGGGATGTGTGAGTTAAGAAAGAGAAACAAATACGGATCAACGGGAGGCCGAGAGAAATATAGGAAACTTGATCAAAAACTCATATGTGAATAACTTAGTTTAGTTTTTTCACAGTATATTAATCAATTATTTCAACCTTTATATTTAGCAACGGTAATTAATAAACTACAGTTTGAGGAGACAGAAGAATAGATAGCGAGATGTAATTTGTGACTGGACATGCACATCAAACCTAGTGGAAAGTACAAGAATCGTTTAAGATTGTTGGCGATATGATAGCAAGTATAAAACTTTGTTATTTGCTAATTAGTCTTATTTATATATGCTTATTTTCGAGTTCATAACATATTTTCTAATTCTTACAGGGAGATTATAGTTTACAACAAACACAAGGGAGTTTCGAATTGTTGGGACTAATGACATATTGACCAAGTCATTAGGCAATAACGAACATTCGAGACATACCCATGATCAGTCTAAGTTTGTCGGGCAGTTTCAGTACTTCAATATTATGCCAAGTTCAAAAGATAACATTGAAGTATCGGTAGTGAAACGCCAGCTTGCTGTGTTGGAAAAAACCATACAGGAAATTTGTGCAAAGCATGGTATTGACCAAGAGACTATGGATAAGAAGAATACCGCACCGATTGTTAATCAACACAATAGTTTCAAGGTTAGTTTCACCCTTAATGAAAAAGAACTTAGGGTGTTGAATCAGCAACCCATGCCGAACGCAAGTAAGGAATGCCAGTTTTTTATTGATGATTCAATTAATGGTAGAGATGTGCTTGTTGCAATTGACAGGGCGTACATGGAGTGTGTTCCAACCAATACAATCCATGGAATTCCCTTAGGTGAGGAGAACGTGTGAGTGACAATTATAGTCCTAAAATTAAAACATGTGTTCCTACCTATTTCGACAAACGAAGCAACAATTGTGGAAGAAGTTGTCGGTGGGTTTGATGCTTGACCAAAATGATTAATCGTCATTGATAAGAGTCTGAGCCAGGCAAGTTGAGGTCCTAGTCATGTTCCCGACCAAGTAGTTAAGGGAAACAAATGCATCAAAAATAGAACAGGGAAAAAAAAACTATAGTCACAATAGAAGGTACAATAACAAAATGCGCAATAACAACTACCTTTGTTCAACTTTAGTGAAATTTCCTTCGACTTGAGACTGTTCGCTTATTATGCACAATGTTCCATGTGTGGCGGCTAGCAAATAGAGTACCCAACACAATCGGCCATCAATGACAATGACTTGCCTGTATATCTTGGGTCTGAAGATATTTATCATTTCATTACAATTCAAAAAATTAGCGCAAACAGTATAATGGTATACATCAGGTGATCGATATATCCTTCAACAGTACTTATTTTTCCTTGTTAATCTTACGTTATTTTTCGTAACAAGTTTGACTAATTATTTTGTAATTATTTAGTGGAATGTTGTGCCAAATAAGGTGTTGATCAACAATTCGGGTTTATTTCTCCAACCCTCGTCTCACCAGTTAAACAGAAAGTGGATTTGGAAGTCTATTGTAGAGAGAGAGCCAATAGTATTTCACGGCTCTTAACTAACGCATCAAAAGGAAGTTATTTCTCATGCCATATAACAATGGGAAACATTAGATCTTAGCAGTTATTGATCAGTGGGATGATTCGGTCATGTATTTTAATCCTCTTGGAAACAAATCAAGTGATGATTTTTAAGACCTAATTAAGTTGTAAGTATATTTTTATGTTCCAAATTGTGATTTGACATTACATTATTCTTATTTTAATTGTTTTGAAATTTGTTAAATTGTTAGGGCGCTTAATGACTGAAAGATTTTAGTGGGAAAATGAGTAAGAAAACGACACAACTATAAAATATTGATCGATACTCCTCGATGTCCTCTACAAGAAGGTCATGTTAAATGCGATTTTTTTTTTTTAGCCTTTATGCAAGAAATAACCTACACTCTTGATGGATTATCATTTCTTCAAACCAAGGATTTTTATACCGACATTGAGATGAGTTTAATAAGACAAGAGTGGGCTAATTTTGTAATATGGTTCATCTAATATAGTTAGGAGATAATTTATAAATTTTATAATGTAGTATATATTTTTGTAATAATTGTTATACTTTGTGACACAAAATTAGTTAATAATTAGCTATTATTTCAATCTGGATTGTGCAATAAATAACATATGGGATTTGTCATTTGTGGGAAATCGTAGGAATTTAAAAAAAAATTCATTCAAAACTTTCCACGACCGTTTTCCATATAAATAGTCGTGGTAAATTAACATAACAGGACGATTTTTAGAGAAAACCTTTGTGTTATGTTAAAATTCCATGATGGTTTTCAGTAAAAACCGTCATGGAATCTCCCTCTTTACCCTATATTTGGTGTCAAAATTTCGTCTATTCAATGATGGTTTTATTCCACGACGATTAAAAAACCGTAATGGAATCCAAATAGATTCCACAACTCTGAATTCCACGATGGTTAAAAAAACCGTCGTCGTATCTTTTTACGACGGTTAAAAATCATCGTGGTATCCTCTTTTTGTACTAGTATTGTGACTAGCTAGCTATAGTAACCCGTAATTAAACATATTATATGTGTGTGTGTGTGTGTGTGTGTATATTTATATGAGATACACCAAAGACGACCAAAAGAGAAAGACCAGATCTCATGGACGTTTATGACAGACAAGCACTTCTTTTCTACAAAAAACTAAAAGACACGCGCGCGCATGGGTTGGAATGAATGAGCATTTGTTCCTCCCCACCCCATTAATTCCCTTTTTGAAGAAATCATGAATCCCAGCAATATTTTAGCACTAATTAATATTAGATTTTGTTTAATCCTGGTGGGTGGTGGGCTCTTGGATCAAATTATTATTTAATCTGCAGGCCAATATTCTTTTTAGACTGTCGTCAATTATTCACATTAATGTTGCCACAAATCTGAATTATGTTATAAATTATAGATATGATCCATTGAATCTTCTTAAGACCCTGATCTATCCAAAAAGTTCAGGTTTATAAATGAAAAACTAAAAACTAAAAAAAAAAAAAAGAAGGTTGAACCAAGATTACTATTTTGTTTGGGGTTTAAGTTTAACTCCAATTATATTGTACTTTTTCATTTCAGTTTTTGTCTTTTTCTAAAAAGTCAACAAAAATTATAATTACTTTTTGAAAAGTCAACCAACTCCAACTTAAAATTTTCATCTCCAACTAACTTATCAAATGGTTACTTGACCTAACCCCAACTATTCATGTTTATAATTTAAAAGAACAACTGGGGGAATTGGTACAAAAACTCTTATATTTGATGCCAAAAATAAAAAATAAAAATAAAAAACTCATGAATGCACGTGAATTTTTTTTAGTTATGTATATATATATATATATATATATATATGGTTATTTTGTACATACATCTTTAAACTTCTCAAAGTTAACAATCTAGTCCCTAAAATTTTTTTCTTGACAATCAACCCCCTGAACTTATAATTTTTAACACTATCAACAATCCTTCTTGCCCATATAAATGAGACTTGCACGTGGCAGCCAAGAAAGACATTATTAGTCATTTTACTTATTTTCAACAGAAATTTCTTTTAAAATTTAGGTTCAAAGTTTGAATTATAATTTAATGAAGTTCAAGTTTTCAAATAACTATGTATTAAAATTAATAAATATGGCCAGAAATGCTCTTCTTAGGCTATCACTTGCAAAAACAATAGTCCAATAAAAAGGATTGATAGTATCAAAAATTATAAAGTCAAGAAATTGATTGCCAAGAAAAAAAAAGTTTATAAAGAACTAAATTGTTAAATTCAAAAGTTTAGGGGCATTTGAACAAAAAAAACCGAGAAATTAATTAACAAATATATATATATATATATATATATATAAAGAGAGGAATAACTAATATTAAAGGGAACTTTGAGTAATATATATATATATATATATATATAATAGGGAACTAGAACAAATCCAAGCAGCACCCAACAACCTTCCTTAATTTACAACATACATTAACAATTAGCACTTTAAGATTTGAGTAAACAAACGGTATTATTCACTAATTATATATATTATTTAGCTAGCTTGATCCTCATGACTTTGGACAGCTATAGTAGATTACATTATAAGTAATATAAATTGGTGTGGTTGTAGTTAATGAGTTATATATTTACACTAACACAAGTACTGATTGTGGATGCTCATCTACGTTGTTGCCATCAATATTGAACCTTTTTCTTATGTTGCCAACAAGTCTGGTAGCTGCTGCCTTGAGAGTCCATTGGAAAGGCCAATATAAGAATTGGCGCAAGACTAGGACGGGTAAAAAGATCCATAATAATAAAATGAGTCGTCCAAATAGCGTCGGAAGAAATATGGAGAATAATGAGACCGAAGAAAGGGATCCGGAGATGAGAGCTATGTGACCGGAGAAAAGAGCATAAATTGTGCGCCCGCGACGCCATTTTATGTTGGCGGCAAAAGCGAAGCAATAGATGAGCGTGGCCAACAGAAAGGTCCACATATCCGTAGGGTTTGTAAGGAAAGGAGAACTTGCATTTTGGCATTTGACTTGCATTACTCCTATCAGCAGTGGATTCAAAAATGCAAATACCGCATGCCATGGCATCGATGAAATGAGTCCTTTCACCCTACATATTTTGTATAAATGGTTATACACACACATATACATATCTATCTCGACATCTCAAATATGATTGTAATATTTAAGCGCTTTTAATCATATATAACTTCTTTCAACACTCTACGTACTAATTGCAAAATTTATAACTACTAAGGTACATATATTTAATTCTAAACATATCTTCAAATGCATAAAAGTAATTAGTACTAATTAAGATTTGATTTGCTTTCCCTTGTTTTCTCTTTACTAATTAAATATGTAGTACTATTCACTTTGTACTTTCCTATTTCATAATTTTACTCGTTTAGAACTTCCCCACCACAGAGGGGAATTAGAAAGTACTGAATTGGATTATGGTCGAATTATGTTCTTGTCGTATCATAATTAAATAATAATATCTTTAGTAAATAACAACTACCATAAGATTTGAACGTACTTAGCTAGAAATTTCGAGCTCAATTTCTTTCTTTCTTTCGTTTTCTTCTTCTTATTTATTTATTTATTTATTTATTTTGGGAAAAGGAGCTCAATTATTCCCTTTTAGATCATATGCATGGGTCCCCTAAAAAATATTTTTTAAAAAAATAAAAAATAAAAAATAAATTATATCAGATGCTCGACCCCTTTTCCCTTTTCTTCTACCAAATACGACAATCATGATATGCATTTTTTCTTTCTTTCTTTTTATTATAGACAATGATGCTGCTTTGTCTCGCTAATAAAGTTAGTTCTAATAGTTTTATAGCTAAATAAATATTAACAAATCATTTCTAGACATATAGACACATATAAAATGAGAAAATATATGGTATGGATAAATATATATATTTATATATGTATGTGTGTATGTATATATTGTGCGCGCATGCAGAATTTATGGGGAACGCCCAAAACGAAAATTAAAGATAAAGGGCAACGTCTGGTACCTGCAAAAAAAGAAAGCGAAAGAAGATCAAGAATTGAAAATAAATAAATAAATAAACAGGTAAATTAATAAAATACAAAGAGAGCACGCACATAAATTTATATGTATATGTGTATAGCGTGTCAATTTAGGGGCCGCAGTGAATGATAGGGCTACAATTATTCGTTAGGATAAAAAGGCAAGATTTCCAAGACCCTAGCTCTATATATATATATATATATATATATCACAATATATTAAACAAGATAAAATATGTGGATATAAAGGGCAAGACGTTGTGGGGAAACTAATAAAAGAGGGGGAAAGTGAAAGAATAATCTAATTCTTGTACGTGTGTAAGCCTTCAGCCGCTTTCAAGACCCTAGCTATATATATATATATATATATATATATGCCTTCAAGACACTAGCTATATATATATATATATATATATATATTGGCATGTTTTACCCGCGGCTTAGAAGTCTTCGGAAGTAGACACCAAAAAAGAAGAAAAAGAAAGTCGTCCACTTGACTACTATGCGTAGTCAAGTTTTATTATTTTCCATTTGTATAATTTATTTATTTTGCTGTATTATTGACCAGTACATATATACTTATTAATAATGATATATAATTGACCAATACATATACACTTACGTATATATAGAGAACCCTTATTTCATCGTGCAATATTACATCTCATGCATATTTTCACTCATAATTCAAATGAAACCATTTATAAATCACGCAGAATTTTTTTTCCCTCAATAAAAATAAGGATTGATAGTGTTTTCATGTCCTCACTTAACATCGTGAGTATGAATCTATTTAGATAGAATATAGAGGATTCTCATCATGCCCCTTAAACAGCTATCACCCTAAGAGTTAAAGAATCTATCGGCACCAAATCTATACAAAAGGACAGATTGTTGTATTTTAGATGAATATAAATGAAGACTCTAAATAAAACATTCTTATCACCATGCATGCCACCACTGGTGGTATAAATCACGTAGAATTAGATCATTACATATTCATAATGAATATAATGCATAACATCATTGCTGCTCTTTTCTTGTATATTTTCCTTTTCTTTTTTCTTTTTTGCTATCAAAAGCTTGTCGTAAATGTCACTTCATGCGTATAATCAGTGGAAAACCTGCCCCAAACCCCGAAAATAAGGTGAAAAAGTGTGTGTATAGATGATATAAATACAAGAAGATAATGGAAATTTACATATATTTGGGAAAGCGAGAGAGATATTCTAGTGAGAAAGCTGATAATTAAGAATGAAGTACGATATAATTAATGATTTGATTATACATAATTAATAGGAGATCAAGATGGAGGCAGTACTAGTATTTACATATATATATATATATATGTATATATATTGGTATATATTGATATATACTTACCTGTAGTAGTGTTTCTTGGGTTTCCTAAAACTCTTACGCTCTGATGATCTTAATAAGGAGATACTTCTATTTCGTCTCCCAACTAGAAAACCAGCAGAAATACTGCTACTACTGCTGTTGCTGTTCTCGCTCGTCTCCATGGGGTTTATACCAGTACTACTCCACTGCGAGCTATTTATATATATACACTAATATTATATATATTATTCATATTCATGGCTAATAAAAAATTGGCAGGTGGAATCACTATTGACCCCTCGACAAATGAAAGAACGCAGTTATTTTTTAACTCTTTAATCTGTACGACATTTTATAATATAATACACATATATAAATATAGATAAGAGTATAGCCACTCATTGATTAGTGGATTAGTAGTCCAAAATTCTTTAAAGGGACTTGGATTCAGGATGTGATCCATATTTTTTTGGTAGTTAAAAAATAATATAAAGGTGGAGGATGACGTACCTTAATCTTAGGAGTAACTATATCCACATAGTA
The DNA here is from genome assembly GCA_038430175.1 of Ficus hirta. Classification (NCBI taxonomy): domain Eukaryota; kingdom Viridiplantae; phylum Streptophyta; class Magnoliopsida; order Rosales; family Moraceae; genus Ficus; species Ficus hirta. The sequence goes on along the minus strand of CM076588.1, from coordinate 18,307,130 downwards.
TATGAATTCCTTTTAAAGTAGATTGTTCATATACCCCCAAGGAAAAGTTCTCATCTTAAACCTATGACTTTCTGTAAATATGGGGGACGAAACGTTTACACTCTCCCTAAGTATTCGGTGGTAATGGTATCCCTATTTACGTCTTCTACTAGAACAGTATTTTTTTTTTTTCCTTTTTGAACTTAGAGATTAGAGGATTCAAATTAATCTACATTTTATGATCAAGTCAGATATAAAAATATTACTTATAAATTATCTCTGCATGATCTTATATATAAACTGAAGTACTTGTGCAGCCACTGTTACCTTTTTTTTTTTTTTTACCTTACTGTTGCGAGCTTCTTCCCATTAGAAACACCATGACAAGACTAGCACCAAATTCATGGTCAGGAAGTTTTCTTGTATCATGAAAATTGTAGTCCTAGTACTCCACGAAAGACAGTAACAATGCAACAAAGAAAAAGTTTCAAAATAAATATATAAATTAAAGTCCATTTCTTCATTTAATTATTTTGTAGAAATGTAAGTTAAAATAAACAGTTTATTAACAATGCCTTTTTACACGCATAGATATATAATATACACAGGTGTGCGTACACTAGGGATATACTCAGAAATTTTTGTAATGAATTAAACCAAAAATTTGCAACTATATCTTTTCTTAAAAATAAATAAATAAAACTGTTTGTCCCTCTCTTAATTTACCCTTTTTTTTAATCTAAACAAATAAGTATACTTAGAAATAAAAACTTAGGAGTATAATTGAATATTTTAGAGGAAAAAAAATCTTTATGAACTTTGCAATGATCAGGAAAGTTCAGAGACACAAATTAGCAGAAAAATAATAAGAATTTTTAGTAGTTATAGTGAAAGCTAAATAGAGAATATATATATATATATATATATATATATTAGGTCAGGAAAATGCTCCTGAAAGTTTTTTTTTTTTTTTTAAGTTTGAGACCAGCATATATATAGCTTCGCTACTTATTATATATTATAAGTATATAATAGTTATAATGTAAGGTACTCATAGTCTTAGTCTTAAGACCAAATAAGTGATACACGTATATACTTTCAAATCAGCGGTGGAATCACTTGAGGACGATCGTCAACATTGATTCTTTTTGTTTTTTGAAATAAGATCAAAAATATTATGATCTTTTTTTACCCCATTGATATGAAGTGTTTGTATATACATATCCCTACTGAACTTTACATTTTTTATTTGTATTTTACTAATTTTAAAAAATAATTAATATGCACCCCTTTGAAGTAAAAGGCCGACTCCACCATTGTGTCAAATAAGCATTATACAAACTAGGCTTTAGAATATCTAAACAAGCAAGTGCAACTTGTATGCTATAATCATTTTGGCTAATGTAATAAGGCTCTTTTTTTTAAGTGCACTAATATACATATGTGTGTGTTTGTGTGTGTGTACATACATATATATATATATATATATATTTACACACATATATATACTTATGTGGCATTTAACATGGAACATTTAATTTGTTTACAATGAGGCGTCAAAGTCGATGCGTTCATAAGATGGTTAAGTAAAAAGTCCTCTAGAAACACACATACAATATTAGCGCATCTTTATCAGTGGACTACCAGACTTCAAGTGGAGATGAGAAAGTCTAACCTATTCCGGAGTACTGTTCTTTGATCTGAAGTTTCTTGGAAATTGAACGAGTAAAGACTCGAACTACAACTAGGCTTCTCTTTTGACTACAACTGAAGAAAAGATGAAAATGATATGTACTAACTCGACTAGTGCTCAAAACAAGAAAATAAATTAAGGGAAAACAAAAACAAAAAAAATAAATAAATAATAAAAAAAAATGGTGTGGTGTACCTCCTATTTTCTGGTCTTATTTCTTTATGAAAGCTAAACATAAAATTTTATTTCCCACGCTTTTTTACCGCTTTTTGACGGATTATATTTGACCCTCAAACTTTTTGGATCTGCAAATACTAATTAATTAACTAGTCACAAAAATTTCTTCAAATATATGATGGCCAGCTCGTTGGTTTTTTCCAACACTTTAGTTTGTTTGATACCCCACTATATCGCTTTTGATAAAATAATATTAATTGGTATTTCTAGTTTGGACCCTCCATTATGATAAGATTTTCAAACCTCTGTAGGGTTGAAGAGAATATGCTCTTATTTAGCACTAAATGCCAAAATGGAATCAAGTTTTCATCATTTTTCTTTTTTACCCTTTATTACTTTCGCTAATAGTAATTAGGGTAATTAGTTTCTTACTAAAGATTTTGTTTTCTAGTTTTCCACGGGATCTTTTATCTCTTAAGGAAATGGGATGCCAATCACTAAGAGATATTATATTGTAATCTTTGGTGTTGGCCTTTCACTATTTTCCATGGGAATATAAGAAATTTCTTCCTTGATCAATAATAATTAATGTTTGCAAAAGGAAAGAAAAAGAGATCAAAATAAGAACCAAATTATAGAAAATTGTTATCATGCTTTAATCAATATTCCAAGTATCTCCACCAAAATAGAATCTTTTCTCCATGCTAAGGAGAATATACCTAGACGTAATCCAATCCAAAATGAGTCATGAGAATGAATCTAATAATGTACAACCCAAAAGGGTGTTCTTTCTAGGAGCTTTACATGTTTTTCCTCGAAAGCAAAAGAATATATATGAGAAGTTCATATACCTGACGCCATCACATAGCGGTATGATCATGATTATTTCATGGAACATAACATGGTGTGAGTGGATTAGAAATATTAATGAGAAAATTTCCGACATTGGATAGCTCAATATGAAAGAGGTCGGAGCACTACTTTTTATTCTTCCTTAGTTGAGCATTAATCCAAGTTTTTAATAAAGTTCATCTCATATACAATTCCTCCTTCTTTTGGGCTATCATAAGCCTATGGATATAGGATATGGAATAGATAATAAAGTTAAAAATTCAATGATTCTTAGATAGGGATATATATATATATATATACACACACGAAATTCTAAACTTGTGGAAGCAACGGTTAGATGCCGATATTAATAAGATTGAAATTGAGATAATATTGAGATAATCGATTTTTTCTTCTTATATATATATATATTATATACATGAAGAAATCTGTGAATATAATTAGTCGAGTATAATGAAATTTTAATTAATTAGAAACAACTTCAATATATATTTGTATATATTAGAAACGTGAGAATATAGAAGGTTTTCAACTTTATATCTTGCGGTGAATTTAATATGTGAAATTACTGTTAATTTATAATATTAGAGATTGACTTATTACAACCTCTATTTCTTGTACTATCCTTTCCAAAAACAATATTACATGGGTTTAGAATGTCCGCGTAAGCCATATAGTAAGAAACTAGAGAACAAAATTAATTACATAAAGTGGTACTCGGTATATTTGTACTTAGAATTTCCACGTTTGGCAAGTTACCCTTAATATTAAATTTTAATAAATAATCATCTAAATTTAACACAAACGTAGCCTAACACTCCAAATCAATGTCAATTATTTAAATTTAGATGGAAACAACCCTTATATTGTTACGTAAGCTTGTTTAAATGAAAATACGTAAATTCATACGATGATCAAAACACATTACGACACATGATTGAGGGCATTTTCTTTCAAATTTTAACATAATCCATTTACCTGTAAGCACTCTCCAATATTTATTGGATTCAAGAAGTACTTTTCTACCATAAAAAATTCATAGGGTAAACTTTTAATCCAGTTAAAGTTTAGAGGGAAAAAAAGCGCCAAAATCCCCGCATAAGAGGATCAAATAGAAAGATGAAAAAAGACTACGGGTCCATTCATAAAAAAATAAAAAAAAAAAAAAAAAAAAAAAGAATACGGGGCCAAAATGAAAAATAAAAGTTATCATATAGAATTGGGTCAAAAATCAAAATCCTAGCCCAAAATCGAATACGACTATGTATCAAACAAAACAGGCCTAGCCCATTTCAGTAACTTCGTAGTAATTCAGAAATTTCTTTTTCATTTTTCATTTTCATTTTATTTATTCGAGGAACGTGTATCCTAATGATTCACAATTAACACCTCCAGAAAAAAAAAAATAATAATAATAATAATAATAAATAAATAAATAATAAATAAAAATCAGAATTAATCTGCCGATGAAGATTTGGGTCTCAACAGAATCCAATTGATTTTCGGCTTAGACACCTACAAGAGGTAAATTTCAACTCCATCTCGTAATTTCGATTCTCTTTCAGTTTTTTCTCTATAATTTTTTTCTTTTCCAGTTCTGATTATTTGGTTTTTCTTGGCTTTGAATTCCTCTCGCAGGTTTTTGGTTTTGGGCGACAAAAAATTAATGCTTTCTGGATTTTTTTTTTTTTTTTAATCTTTAATGTTGTTGAAGAATTCTCGAGCTTTTCGTACTCAGACACGTTGTTTATGAATACGATTCTGGGCGAAATCGAAATCTGCCGATACGAGGATCAGGTACTTTTTTTTCTGAGGATTCTGGATTTTATGTTTTTCGTTTTCTGGGAATTTTGGTCGCCTTTGTCGAGTCAAGTTTTGTTTCGTTTGGTAAATCACTCGTATCTTCATACAGCATACGACACTATTTTTATCGTACGACATGTTTTCTCATGCGACATCTTTTGATAAACGACGTTCATTTTTCATAGTGCCATTGTTAACTGTGCGACATCTTTTTCCACACTGAGATGCGCCATTTTTTTTTTTTTTTTTTGTCAAACGACATCAAATCTCGTATTTTTCTGTAAACGACAAAAAATCTCTTAAACGACATCTTCGCTCAAAGGAAAATTTGCAAAAATGTGGAAACTTTCTGAAAATCTGTGGTTGGCTTAAGGTGTGTGTGCTCATTTGTTTTAAGGGAAATTGTATACTTGATGGGGAAAAAGAAAAAAATTCGTACTAACTAATTGAAAATCAGAAAACTTCGAAAAAATAATAAAACTTAGGTACGAGGTTTGTGACCTTATTGCTATGGAAAAGACCTCTTTTTTGTTATTTTATTTTATTTTATTTGTGACATGTTTAATCTGCAAATCTTCTGATTATTTTTTCCTTTCAGGTTGTTTAGACAGTGAAAAGAAGTGGGATCTCTTAGTCTTGCTAGAGATCAATTATGAATCAAGGAACGGCATTACTTGCTCGACCTTCATTCACATCCTCCATAACTCTTCCAAGGATTTGCCCGAGAAGAAGCCAGCATTTCTTAAAGCCGTCAAAAGCCTTCCATGTACTCACATCCTCGAATTTTCGCATAAGAAATTCCCCTATTTGCTGCTCCAAATTGACCCTTTGGGAGACGACTTCTCCTACATATGCCCCGACCGAAAATTCAGGAGAGAACTTGCTGAAGAAAACAGCCAACATTATCGAAACTCTTGGTTCTGACGACAGAGAAGAAACACCCGAAACCAGCAATGAAAAATCCACTATCGCGAGTAATCAGCAGAGTGTCGGGCTTCAGTTCCTCAAATGGCCAATGTGGCTTCTTGGCCCGTCGGTTCTCCTCATCACAGGCATGGTGCCAACCTTGTGGCTGCCAATATCTTCCATATTTCTCGGCCCCAACATAGCCAGCCTGCTTTCGTTGGTTGGACTAGACTGCATATTCAATCTCGGCGCAACCCTTTTCCTTCTCATGGCTGATTCTTGTGCTCGTCCGAAGCTCTCAACACAATCTTGCAACAGCAAGCCTCCTTTAAGTTACAAGTTCTGGAATTTGCTTGCCACTTTAACTGGTTTTGTCATCCCTTTGATGATGTTGTTTGGCTCACACAAGGGGTTTCTGCAACCCCAGCAAACTTTCATCACATCTGCAGTCTTATTGGGTCCCTATCTATTGCTGCTTTCTATTCAGATGCTGACCGAGATTTTGACGTGGCATTGGCAGTCGCCGGTTTGGCTGGTGACCCCTGTAGTTTACGAGGCTTACCGCTTGTTGCAGCTCATGAGGGGTTTGAAGCTTGGAGCTGAGCTCAGTGCACCCGTGTGGATGATGCATACGATCAGAGGGCTTGTGTCCTGGTGGGTTCTGATTCTCGGCATGCAGTTGATGAGGGTCGCTTGGTTCGCCGGCTTCGCTGCTCGAGCAGCTCGTCAGCAGCAGGCTGCTCCTTCTTCTGCTGAGGATTAGTGATTTTTGCTATTGTTGTACACTACTTGATATGGTTCTTGGTTTGAGTGCTTTTTTGTTTATACCTGTATGATTGTGAAGTTGTTGGCGAAGGGATAGGTGGTTTGATCACCCCAAATCATCACCATGCTCACAAGAATTTATGTCAAAACACCTTTCAATAGATACAGCAAAAAGGATTTGAACACATTAAACATTTTAATTATTCCAACTTCTGCTAAAATCAATATGTTCATGAATTTTGTGTTGGGACTTTGAATAGAGTACCCATGTTCTACCCGATGGGGTACTTTATAGTTTTGTCCCCAAGACTAAAAATTTTGCAAACTTTTTTTTCTTATTTTTCGGTGAGATTTTTTAATTACATTATTTGCATAATGTTTTTTTTTTTTTCAAAAATTATAATGGTACACTTATTTTTAATTTTTAAATTACGAATCTCAAATAAATAAATAAACAAGCTATTATATTTTTATATAAATTCAGAATTTCTTAGACTTTAAGCTTTTAAAGTTAGATCAAACTCAATTGTAAACTTAGTTTATTTTGAAGGAAATTAAAAAAAAAATTCAAATGTAAAACCGGAGAATTGTTGGATCGTAATTATATTTCAAAATTTTAGTTTATTTTACTTTCCAAAATACTTTTCTTGGCTCCGTCGCTGACTAAACTCAGTATTTATGTGAGAAACCTCATCTTCAAATATAAATTTAATACACATTAATTTACATTTAATGAAATCCAAAATGATTGACAAATTTGCTTAATAAACTCAAAACACATTGTATGTTGGTATAATAAATAAACATGTGTGCGTTGAAAATGTGTCTCTAGAGAAGGGACCAGACCAGGTCTACCTCAACCTTTCCTCTGTCAAATAATTCAAGTCATTTACGTACTCTCGTCACGGGGTGGAAAAACTTTAAACTTGCCTAACGCCTTCGCCGTTAAAGATCCGTCCATTCCTCAAAGATCTTATTTAAATTCTCCGTCTTTTCTTTTTCTTTCTTTTTTTTTGTTTTTTTTTGGAAATTCTATAATAGCCTATATTGAACAAACAGATATAAAAAATAATGATATAGATAGAGCATAGACTACTTCTTTGGACGTTTTTCTCCACACTTGGGAGAATGCATGGCAGTTCGGGAAGGGGTGTAGTTTGCGATGGCTGGAGGTTTTCCGACTTGGACGGTTAAGACCGATGTCATAAACGTGTTCCGATTGATCATTCGGTTATTACTACTGTGAATACTAATATCATTTGTGATATTATTGACAGTTGTGTAAGTCCAAGAGGTGGTACTGTTTGTTATGCCTCCCGTAAAGAAAATGGTATAGCCCACTTCTTAGCTAGATACGCTATTTCTAATTCTATATCTTCGGTTTAGATATATGTTCTTCTCAAGTTTTTGAAATGCTTCGTATGTAATGATTTACCTATTTCTGGAAAAAAAAAAATCTCATTTTCAAAAAAAATAAAAAATAAAAAAAATAAACATAGACTACTTAAATCATTTGAAATAATAACACACAAATAATCTAAAGCGTTGAGATTTTAATGAGAATCGATCTAAACCATTACTTCTAATTGACTTTTATACCAAATTCTAAATGTCTTTTTTTTTTTTTGGTGAAAAATGTCTTTTATTTTTATACCATAATAAATATTATATTTAGATAAATACTTAAACTTTTCAAATCACTATTAACTTTTCTTCCTAAAGTTTTTTTTTTTTTTTTTTTTTTTTTTGAGGAAGCCTAAAGTATTGTTTACTTCCATTATTTACCATAAAATTTACTTCATTTCAAAAAAAAATATTTACAGTGTAATTTTTTCCAAATAAAAGAACCAGTTACGACGGCGTTAGACGTGCAGAGAGGTTCCCGTAAACGACGCGTAATCTGCCATGATCTGTCGCCGCAGACAAAAGAAATCGAGACTTTTGTACTACAAAAACCAGAGCCTTAAATGTTTTATTCAATTTCAATCCTCCTTTCTCTCTCTACTCTCATCTCTCTCTCTCTCTGTTTTCTCTTCCTCTTCTTCTCCTCTTCTCTTCTCTTCTCACCCCTCTCCTTTTGCTTCTCTCCGGCATCCCATTTGGTGAAAACGCAAAAGGGTCGTTGTCGTTTCCCGACTTTTCTTCTTCATCTTCGTACAAGACTCAAGATCTGCGCTTCTTCATGTGTCGGTGATGTATAATTTCTCCTGATTTCTCAAATTTCAATCCACATTTTTACGGTATAATTTGCTTTAGATCGGCGTAATCTTCAATACCCATGTCTTAGATTTTCGTATGAAGAACTCTAGTTACGTCGGGTCAGATTTTACTGTAAATAGTTCAATGTGTTGTTGAGGATTGAAGATCTTTATCTGTTAGATTTTGGGTCGTTGAGAATTTTTGATTTGGGGAAAGAACAGATTCGGATTTTGTTTTTGTTTTTGTGTTGGATAATGTCTTCGAGTCGATTCGATTCGACGAAACAATACTACACGACGAGCAGCCTGGTGGTGGGCTATGCTCTGTGTTCGAGCTTGCTGGCTGTGATAAACAAGCTCGCCATTACCAAATTCAACTACCCGGGACTTTTAACCTCTTTGCAGTACCTAACTTCTGCTTTGGGAGTTTGGATTTTGGGGAAATTCGGGTTTTTGCACCATGATGCTTTTACATGGGACACTGCCAAGAAATTTTTACCCGCGGCCTCGGTTTTTTATCTGGCGATCTTCACCAACACGAATCTTCTTCGCCACGCGAATGTCGATACGTTCATTGTGTTCAGATCCTTGACACCCCTTTTGGTTGCAATTGCCGATACGGCGTTTAGGAAACAGCCTTGCCCTTCCAAGCTCACCTTTGTCTCTTTGTTGATCATTTTGGGTGGAGCTGTTGGGTATGTCGCGACGGATTCGGCTTTTACTTTGACTGCATACTCATGGGCATTTGCTTATCTGGTGACGATCACTACTGAAATGGTTTACATCAAGCACATGGTCACTAATCTCAGCTTGAACACTTGGGGTTTCGTGTTGTATAACAATTTGTTGTCGTTGATGATAGCTCCGCTGTTTTGGATTATTACTGGGGAGTATGGCGAGGTGTTTGCTGCTTTGGGATCAAATGCAGGGTCTTTGTTTGAGCCTAGTGCGTTTATCGCAGTTTCGTTGTCGTGTGTCTTTGGTTTGCTCATCAGTTTCTTTGGGTTTGCAGCGAGAAAGGCAATCTCTGCAACGGCATTCACGGTAACAGGTGTGGTTAACAAGTTTCTTACAGTTGCCATTAACGTGACAATTTGGGATAAGCATGCCAGTCCCTTCGGCTTGGTCTGCCTCCTCTTTACGATCGTAGGAGGAGTTCTTTATCAGCAGTCAGTTACCAAAGGTGGCAGCGCTCCATCGCAGCGCGAATTGACTACATCTAAGCAGACGGATGATGAGAGTGTTGGTGATGACTGTGGAGAAGATAGTCAAGGAAAGGCCTTACTTGGTAAACACACTGCCGTGTGATGACTTTCGTGTTTAATCTATATATGTTTTAGCTACTGGAAACAGAGGCTTCGTAGGATATCTTTAGCCTATTCCTATTATGAATGGTTTTGTTAGAAAGAAGCAAGATTCTAGTACTGATTATTTAAATATGAGATCTTTGCTGATATATGGACTCTGGCAGCATTTTTAGCTGAGACTAATTTCCTGCCGTGAAAAAGATTAATTTTTCTTTGGTGTTTTGTAATGACTCTTAGAGTACTAGTAGGTTTCATGTCTATCTCTGCCTTGTGCAAGGCCTTCATGTAAACCAAGAATACTTTGCGATCCTGTACTTTTTCGATGAAATTTTAGATGTTTAGTTTTGTTTCTTGATTGTTGTTTTTATAATAAATTTGAGATTTTACGCATTTTGTTAAGCTTACAGACATCCGATGATATGGAAGGCTGTTTGTGTATTGCTTCTCACGCTACCAACATCGAAATTTTGTTCGACGTTTAAGACCAGAGTTAGGGCCAATGTTTTGTCTGGACGAGAAAACCTCAGGGATAATTAAATTTACTAATAAAGTGAAGATAAAGAAATACTTTTATTTAGTGTAGCATTAAAATTCACGAAGAATTTTGGAGAACTTATCATGTATAGTAAGGGTGACATCACCAGAAATCTTTACAAGAACAGGATCCATCTTTAAAACGGTGGAACCGATTCCTGTCCTGCACAATTATTTCCCTCTTGTAAACTTATGAAATGAGCGTGGTTGCAGTGTGACAATCGGCACAAACACGGAGGTTTTTCACAACTCGGATTGGCGTCCCAGGGTTTGTACTTCTAAGACCAAATGCAATTGCCAGCTTTTCACTGTGGAGGCTAAGTGCAGTCTCTTTTTCTGCATCATCATCTGTATCGAGCAACGCCTCTGATCTCTCAGGAACAAAACCGGCCTCCTTTAACCTGTTGATCATGTCATCCAACATTTGATAAATCCTTGTCGTTTGCTGGTGAGGTGAATCTCCCTTAACAAATTCATGAACGATTCCATCGACCTCAATCAGACTGCAACCTGGTGACTTGTTTATGTTTCTTTCCACCATGAGTCGCCAAACTCTTTTAGCTTCCTTCCATTTCTCAAACAAACTATATACGTTTGATAAAAGCACATTTGTTCCTTCATTTTGTGGGTCAAGTTCTAAGAGTGGTCGAGCAGCTCTTTTAGCCACTTCGAGGTTTCCATGGATTCTGCAGGCACCAAGAAGGCCTCGAGATTTGACATTTTTCAAATCAACTCCTCTGCTTCTACTATTCTTCCAGCTCGGCCTAATAGATCAACCATACAACCATAGTGTTCGATACTAGGCTCTACTCCGTACATACGAGACATGGATTTGAAGAGTGAAATTCCTTCCATCAACTAAACCAGCATGACTACAAGCCGCCAATACCCCGACAAAGGTCACTGCATCTGGCTTCACCCCACTCTTCTGCATCTCATGGAAGCACTCTAAAGCCATCTCCCCTTCCCCGCACATTGCGAGGCCGGTAATCAAGGCAGTCCAAGTCATGACATCTTTCTTGGGAAGTTCTTGGAAAACATCTAATGCAGATTCTATTCCCCCACACTTTGCATACATGTCAACAAGCGCCGTTCCCAGGGTCACATCCACCTCAATTGTCCCCTTCTTGATATAGGCATGTAACCACTTACCGAGCTCAAGAGCACCCAAATGGCTGCAAGCAAGCAGCAAGCTGACCAATGTCACCTTATCCCCTTTCTCTCCTTTGAGTTGCATTTCACGGAAGAGCATAAAAGCCTCTTCGTAATCACTGTCCCCAACATGTCCGTTGATCACGACATTCCAACAGAATAAGTTTTTCTCTGGCATCTTGTCAAACAAATCTCCAGCTAGTGACAGACATCCATACTTGCAGTAGACATCCATAAGAGCTGTATTCAGTTTAACATGATACCCAAAGCCACTCTCGTCAACACAGTTATGCACCCATTTTGCCATTTCCAAATCCCTCGCTTTTGCACACGCACTCAAGACATTAACCAAAGTAACCTCTTTAGGTTTCACATTTTCGCTCATCATCCTATCGAAGAGCATTAAAGCTTCAGTGGGCTGGTCCCAATGAGCATAAGCACCGATCATAGTCGCCTAAGAAACCACGGTTCTCTCAGCCATTTTCTCGAACATCTTCCGTGCAGAGACCAAACACCCGCAAATTCGAATACATGTTTATCAAAGTGTTCTGCACGTAAGAATCCGATGCGAACCCCAACTTGGTAGAGTGACAATGAAGCTGCTTTCCCTCCCGCAAATCGCCACACGACTTGAGCAAAGAAGGGAAAGGAAACCTATCAGCCTCCAAGCCATTGAAAATCATCTCTCGGTAGAAAAGAATCGCTTCGCGAGGACAGTCCCGGTTCGTGTAGCCTCTTATGATGGAATTACAAGTAAAAATGGTGAGGTTGGAGATTTGGCTCAACACAAGACGGGCGTAATCGAGACTCCCGGAGTCCTCGAAAGCGCAGAAGGCGACGATCTTGCTGGCGGTGAAGGCGTCGAAGAAGAGGCCAGTTCGGAGCGTTTGGGCGTGGATTTGCTTGAGCTGGGACATGTCGTAGCATTTTTCTAGCAATGCGAGACATGGGTGTAGTTGAATTGGCTTGTTGTTGGTTGTGACAGTTGTGGCGGCGGCGGCGGGATTTCGGAGAGGAAGGTTGTCGTGAGAGAATGGCGGTCTTATATGATGAAGGGACAAAGGGGCGGCGGACATTGCTATGTTTTCAGTTGTTGTTCGTTATTTTCCGTTATGGAAGGATGAGTTTTCTAACGGCTATACCGAACATGACACAGAAAGGTTCAACCGTCACTTCAAATAGGCTCATCTTATTCTTATCCAAATTTTAAGTTCACTTTTTTTCTTTTCACAGAAGTTTACAATAGCCAAAAATATATATAATTAGTAAAAATATTAGATACTAATTAAGTATAAATACTGTTGTAGTTTACCTGAGAAGTTTTTATTTTTCATTTATGATATAATCATAGTTTGGATAATAACCACAATGTACTTTAATTATGAGATTAGTTATTTGAAAAATGGATTTAAACTCAGGTACCAAACGAAAGTTTAAGAATTTTATCAAATTTTAATTTTTACTTTTTTACGGGATTTGTAATAAATAGTATTTTTATTTTTACGAAATTAAATAAAATATATAGTAAGATTTTAAAATGTTTGAAATAAATGATAGTAAATTGTAAATTTGTTTCTAGTAGATGGATAGTTTATCTAGTAAATTTATTATTTATTTCAAAAACTTGTTATTTACTCTATTAATTTACTATAAAACTGCTATTTACTTTTTTCTTTTTAATTTTTATTGGTTAATGTGTTGGCTTTTTCACATAATTGTTTTAGGGATTTACAGCTAAATGACCTTTTTTTTAATTAATGGTCGAAGTTTTGTAAAATTAAGGAAATGATCATTTTTTTAAAAAATGTCAATCAATTATTAACTAATTGACTAATTGAACATAATCAATCAATGATTTTATCAATATTAATATGTATTTTTCATTGATTGATTACAGTCAATCACCGATTGGCTACAGTCAATCACTGATTAATGATTATTTTTCAAATAAAAAGAATTTCAGCTATTTATTTAAGTCAGCATTTGAAAACTGCCTATTTACCAAATTTATCCATCATTATAATATTGAAAGGTATATATTCAAAGCTTTAAATTTTACAAAGAAAGGTATATATAATCCTTAAAAAAGTATTGATGTAGAAGTATAAAAAAGAACAACATTTTTATATGTGGATAACACACTTATTTGTATAAAATATAGTATATGTATTAACATTTAGTGTACTAAGTCGCACTCAATCTTGTGCTTAGATACTTGTTGCCGTATGCTTTAAGTAGCAGAGTCTTTAAATTCCATTTCACAACCATTTTACTTTACAGCTACAATATGTGCCCCAATTGAATTTTTCTCAACTATGTTTCCAATTGGCTTGAAAATTCCCTTTAAAAAACTTTACAAACGTATCATACCCATTTATTAAGTAATTGAATTTGATTAGAGTAAAAAGATGGTAACAAAGCGGAAGTAAAAGCAAAGTGGCATGTATTTGGCTTTACTTCTTCTCAACCAATCATCCCAATTCAACCAATTTAATAAAACTAAAGAAAGGGCCTATATTTTTTCTCCTCGTCAAGGCAACAAAACAACATGACTCATTCCACTCTACTGTTTTTTAGCCCCAAAAAAAAAAAAAAAAAAAAAAAAAAAAAAAAAACCCTGTGATTCCTTTTGGCTTAAATGAATATTCTAACCCCACGCTTGTGTGTCTAGAAGTTGCATTAGTTTATTAATTTTTTTCTCATTTTATTCTACATCAGCTTTTGTCATGCTACTCATTTTCATTGTTTTATTCAAAAAAAAAAATTTTAATTCATTTTGCCTTCTTGTATTATCTTAATCCCTATATTCAACAACATCAATCTTATGTAAGGGTGGGGGTAGGGTGGGGATGATGTGTTTTACCCACTGAAGAGATGCCACGTGTAATCTTACGAGCAAAATAATGAAAACAAGGTCAAACTAATGTTGTGGCTAATAGAAGAAAAAAAGGGAGCAAAAAAAAAATTTTAAATAGAGAATAAATAAAAGAACATAACGTTTAAAGATATGGTTATGTTGGTCCTCCTAGCGTTATTAAATAGGCTTAATATAGATTGATCAAACTGACCCTCAGCTTAAATGAAAGGCAAGGTTCATCTTCAACCATGCAAATTAAACGTAAATAAAGTCCAAATTGCTAATTAAGTTCTTGATATATCAATTTAAAGAATTAAGTTCTTGAGACATAGAAACAACTTAACAATCACAACAAATTTGCAAAGTTTTTTTTTTTTTTTCCTTTCTTTCTTTCTTTTTAAAGCTTTCTAAGAGAGGATTATTCTATAATAATACATGCTTTCAAATGTTATATTGCACCTTTCTAAAAATGTTAAAATATTATATGTGATGAAAATACCATTAAAATGAAAAGGGAAAAAAAAAAAAAGAAGCAAAATTGACATAATTTAATAAATATCGACTAGCATTAGCATAATATTAAATGTCGTGTCTCACTGAATATGTTAACGGTAAAGATATTTGAAATATGATCTCATATACTCTAAAATTGAGTAATAAATTAATAGAAAATGAACCTTTACATCTAAATCAAATACTCTTAATTAAACTTTTAACCACTAATCTACCACAATAATCCTTTACCACTCTACTTTTAGTTGGAAGTAGAGACAAACTCCGAAGTTTCACCAAAGTTGAATCATGGTAGGACTACTAAAAGCAATCCGACAATAGAAATCCGATTCAACAAAATTGATTATTTTCTACTTGAACCACTCATTTCTGTCCACAATTTGCACCGCCCATTTAGCCAGCCACGACGATTAATAAAAGGTTCTTTGTTGGAAGCTTTTGTCCCTTTTTTTTTTAAAATAATAATTATGGCTTTTGTCCTTTTAATCCTTCATCAATGAGATAAACATAGCACGCCTCAATTTTATAATCACAATCATAACATATTTAAAACTCTTATATTACATTATCAAAAGGTCCCCAAAAAGCTAAGCAAACCAACCACTATAATTTATATAATATCTATGTATCTATCTATATATGTGTATATATATAATGAACGGATTAGTACAAGGACTTTGAGAGGGAATATACTCAAAAACCCAAATGGCCAATTGTAGAATTCCATCAACAAACTCAGCCATTGGGTTTTGCCTTCTTCCCTCAGAACTTATAGAAAGAATTCTGCTCTGTTTGGCCTTGCCGGAGATTATCCGGTTCAAATTGGTAAGCAAAAGCTTGGCTGAGATCATCTGTAACCGTGACTTCATTCGCCAGTGTAACTCCCAATGGAGCTCCGCCACGTGGCTCTTCCTCTACAAGAAACGGCGCCGTTGCGACTCCGTGCTCGACGGCTTCGCCGATCACTCTGACCGGTGGTTCCAGTTCTCGATCTCCGATCTTTTGAGGCCCGCGATTTTCCCCGGGGAGGATCTTTTTTTCTTGACGGCCAGTGGGAATCTGTTTCTATTTGCCTCCAACACTCTTCAGTCTGTTATAACGGTTAATTTAGTTACTAATACCGTTAAGAAGATCCCTCCAAGTCCTTTAGGCCGACGTGGCACGTGCTCGTGGCGGAGATCGGGGATGAAATTGGTTCCCGGTCCAACCGGGTCGGAGAACTTTCGGTTCTTGTTTGCTGAGTTGGTCAAGAATCAGGCGGTCGTGTTTGAGTACGACTCGGAGACTGAAACATGGCGGTCCATGGAAGCTAAAGAAGACGTCACGAGTTTTCCACGCGTCGGTGAAAGAAAGGGAGATTACATTTTCCTAAGCTTGATTAATCGAGCGAGCGAAAGTGTAATAATTGCAATAAAACCCAAAAGTAGCACACCTATAATTCTACGGCCGAGATTTGCAGGGAGACGCAACGAGAACAGGCGATTGACGGTCGGATTTAGTTGGGGAAACGGGATTGATAGGCTACATGTGTATGGCGATGGTTTCATGATGGTTGTGAAATCAGACGGCGTTGATGGAACAGACACGAGAGTAAGGATGCTGAGTGGGATCGAGATGTGGGGATTGGGATTGGATGGTGGGCAATGGGAATTCATATCCGAGCTTCCGAATTCGTTGACGCGGCGGATTAACAAGCCTTATGGGGTTATGACAGGTTGTTTAGAGGGAAGAAATGGTGGGATTAAGGCTGTTTTGATGTCTAATTTTGAGGGGTTATGGCACATAATTTGGGTTTGTTATGACATGGAGAGGAAAGAGTGGAAATGGGTCCCACTCCCTGATTGCAAAATGAACGGACTCAACATGGCTGGAATTGCCTTCTCCTGTGGCCTCACACTGTCCTGATCTAAACCCCTTTTTCTTTTTCTTTTTTTCTTCTTTTAAATGTTGTAACATAAAAACATTATGCAGAGCCTTTACTTCTCTTTCAATTTGTATTGTTTAAACTATAGGTCCTCAATGTCCTTTTCTTTTTCTTTTTCTTTTCTTTTCCTCCAAACACTTGTATGCTGAAACAAACAGGTTGAACACTAGTCCTTGACTGTGCTGAAAATAATAACATTATTGTGTCTTTCTATTCTCTCTCATGTGGTGGATGCCTAAGCGGATTTAGCTTATGTCTCCTCTTTTTTTTTTTTTTTTTTTTTTTGTCCTTTTTTGACCCTTTAGTTATGTCATGCTATATCAATATATTGACATTTTGTTTAATATATTTGATATAATAATTATTAAAAATGATATTTTGATTGACGTATCATTCAAGAAATATGAAAAGAGACCGAACAAGTGGACACGAGTGCCGTTTGAGGCAGAGCAAGCATTTTGAGTCAAAGACTCAAAATTCTGAATGAGAAAAATATCTAAGTGGGCTTTATAGTCATATAAGTACTACTAAGGGCCAGGACCCAACTTAGGGGGTGGGCTTTGTGGAAGAACAGCTGGGGCAGGGACCAAGCAGTAATTAAAAGTTTTAAAAAAAATGAATAAATAAATTTTGTTATATATTTCGTATCTATGAATCTAAGCAGGGTTCATTTAGATCACCATTTTCAATAGTTATCATTTAACTTCGATACAATATGTGTTCTATTCATTTTCAAATGAATTTAAATATTTTCACTATTTCAAAACAATTTGACTCAAATTCCAAATGGTATTTAGAGGCCATTTGGGACATTAACTTCGTCTTCCATTTTTTTTTTTTTTTTTTGGTAAAAATAAACTAGTTATATTATTCTCATATCCAAATTTCTATTTTCCATTTTCAAAAAACTCAAACTTTATTTTTTTATTGTATAAAATGATAAGAGAAACGAAACAAAGTCCATAATATTATCTTTTTTTCCGAATATATTTCAAGTTTTTACACCTTTTAACTCATACAGTTTATTTTCAACCAAACGCACATTTCTAATTTCCAAAACTCAACTCGTTTTCAATCAAAACATTTCCAAAACTCAAACTCGGATTCGTGTTCCAACCAGGCCCTTAGTAAATTACACAAAGAAAGTTAAAAGCTTCTAGGAACATTAGGCTCCAGTCATTTCAAGTTTCTGATATTCAGCAAAAATATATATATATATATATATATATATCAGGTTTCTGATACGGTTGCAGATGAAAAATCTTCAACTAAGAACTCTCGTACCATTTAAAAAGAACTTTACGAGAGAATCTTAGCTTGCAAAATAATAATTTGAAAAAAAAAAAAAGTAATAACAATAATAATAAGAGAATTCTTGTACTTGAATTTAGACCGTCCAATTAACTTGATACTGCTTAGATATATAGTGGGTAAAATAATATTTTTAGTGTTAGTTGTGTCGATCTATCTTTAACGTTGTTTGTGGGAGTGCGTTTCTATTTCTCTCTCTCTTTCTCTCTCTCTCTCATATATGATTATGAAATATGTGTTCAGAGATTTGAATAACGTGATAATGTCAGCTAAAAGAACGGAATGGGGCACACAATAGAGATGTCTGTCCCAAACACAACATGTTCTCAAATGGAATGCTCTGGTCCCCAATACACCCTCACTCTTCCACTACCCCTTTTCTCTTCTCAATGCCAGCGCATATTCACATACTATAACATAAAACACACACACACACACACACATATATATACACATTTCTCTATACAGATATAAGAACTGTCTTATGTCCGATTGCTAGACGAATCCGTTAATTGTAACTTTCTAATATATATACTACTTATAATAATTAATTAATTTCTTAACTGTTGGTATAAAAGACAAGTATGATTAAAAAAACAAGTTATAATAAAAATCAACTAATTGTTATAATAACGTATAAAAAAATTATAAATCTGACAATCGGATAAGAGAGTATGCCTATATATAACTATATATATATATTGAAAGTTTTCTTTTTTGATTCTCCAATCCTTGCTCAACGTGTCCACATCCTATTCCTTCCCAATCAAACATCGGGTTCTCAATTCCAACGCTTTGCTTTGCTCTTAAATTCGTGTTTTTTGGGACTTTGCAATTTCTATAGAGCTATACATACATAATAAATATATATATATATGGTCCCAAATTCCATGTTACTCGATGGACCACTTCCACAGTCTTCACTTCACAGTTTGCATTGATCTCTCTCTCACACACACACTTCTGTATTTATACATATATATATATATATATATTTATAGATTCTAGTGTCTTTGATCATGTTTAAATAATGAAAAACTTGATCAGAACCTTCAATTTCAAATACCCCATGATTTAAACAAGAGTTTATAATTTAGACCCTTTTGGGAATGTTTTATTTATATATTGGCGTCAAAATTTCGTGTTTAATTATTCTAGTGGACCACGTCAACCCCACCTATTAGAGGAAAGACTTTTCACGTAGTTTGCCTTTAACTGGTCCATTTCTTCTGATTTCCTGATCCTTTTTCATACTATACATATATGTGTGTGTGTGTGTGTGTATATCTATATACCGAACAGACTTTTACGCTATTTTTATCGTTAATTATTAATTATTCAATTCCAACGATCTAGCTAGCTTTGAGCTTCATCTTCTCTCTCTCTCTCTCTCCAAATAATTGAGTTTATTTTAATATTGTTTAAACTTTTCATGACTCTCTCTTCCCTTATCATAGGATGAAGCAGATAGATTATTATTTGCAAAATCTGCTTTTGTGTGTGTGTGTGTGTATAAATTATATATTTGTTGCCTTGAGTACCACAAAGTTCACAAGCCATTGAATAAGGAGAAAAACTCGTATTATTGCAAGTAAGGTTTTTGACTCATTGAACTTTTAAACACTAACACACACCCACGAGTCCTAATTTCTCTCAAAACAAGGAATTGTTGATTTTAAAGTTTCAAGAAATTATACTTGTAAACTAATTTATTTTTTAAATAATAGAATGCTTATCTTCAATCTGATTTTCGCTAAATGATGTTAGATGTGATTTTGATACGCTTTAATTCGATAAATATGTTAATTATAATACTATTCAACATCCTTCAAAAAAATATATATTCTGTTAGAACTTAGAGTTGAAGACTCAAATTTAAGACCTTAATAGTTACAAATTAGCCCTAAATTTAATTGATCATCAAACATTATTACATTTATTATTTAGAGTATTTTACAGAAAGACACATAATTTTTCTCTATCAATAACTAAGTTTCTTTGGTCATCTGATTAAATTCTTTAACAATGTATCATATGACGTAAAAGTGCTCACACTCATAGATCCAACCTTCAAAATTCAATATGATGTTAAAATAAATAAATAAATAAATAAGTGCCCTATCATGACAGGCGTGTGCACCCTTATTATTAATTATTTTTCTTGTATCCTCATACAACCAAGTTGGGAAAAAGAAAAATTCTTAACGTTTTCCTCATCTTAATTATGGGATTTAAGAAAATATTATCTTAACTTGTTTGTTACTTCGGATTTTGATATATATATATATATATATATAATATGTATATAATACATGTAGACAGATATATTAGTATTAACAATGACCATGTTGATGCCTTCATATGACACCTGTTTATTTTAGAATATGCTGCTTTGTACATACGTACAGTAACAAATATATATTCTTTAATATAGAGATACTGTTAACTTGTTTGGTATATTGTAATGGTAACTGACGATTTGGGTTGGTTTTGTTTTAAACAAATCCAAAATAAAATAGTTTATTGTTTCCTAATCTTTCAATTGTAACAGTGAATTTAGATCCTTTATCGTGGATTTGTGCTATCTTTTTATAATGCTAAATGGGATTTCACAAAATGACAAGATTTTCAACCATTAAATAAATTGCCTCAACTTAGAGTTCGCAGATTTGACGAGTTAATTAGAGAAGAACTAGATAGATGTCTATATCTAAATCTATATATCTATATATTATATATCATTGAATAACTGTTATTAAGCTACTATTGACGAATATGCTAATTGGCTTTTCATATTTTTAAGAAGTCTCCTTAAAAGAAATTATGATCACTTTAGGGCTTTCGATGCTATTAGAGGTCGTATTCGAATTTATATAAATATATATACACACACATATATATAGAGAGAGATCATAGGGCATATTCCTTTAATTTATCAATATCCCAAGCGTCTTTCTGTTTTGATTGAGTAGTCCATATTATTTAATTTCCCATTACGTGCTTCCCCCCACCAAAAGCAACTTTCTAATGAACAAAATAATATATAGTCTGGCTCTTCGTTCTGCTAAACCTTATTAATTTAATTTTTAAATTAGTCTGCATAAATTATTGATGTTAATCATAAAATTTAAAATATTATTTTAGTAATTAATTGGCACCAAACACTGTAAAAATGCTTTTCTATGCAAAACATTGCAAATTTACATTTATTATAAGTTTAAGAATATTAATTCGACATTCTATATTACTATTATGATCGCTAATATTTTTAGTTTCTTTTTTTTTTTTTAACTTAAAAGAGATTTTGAACTTTACATTTTATAGTAAAATTAGATAGTTCAATTATCGCACTTTGTTTGTATGATGAAAAGTGTTTTAACAACCCCAAGCAATTGAAGGGAAAAAGAATTAAAATTTGGGATAGCTTAAATTTTAAGCTTTTCTCTAAAAGTCGATAAAACATGATCATTTGACTAATAATTCTATTCTTAATTCTTTCAATGACCAAAGAGCAAACAACTTCTGGTATCTATTAGTTTTTTTTTTTTTTTTCTTTTGTTTTCTTTTCTAATGTTTTTCTGTTGTTTAATTATCTCAATAATTAATCATCAACAACAATATTTCCAAAAGATCCCCTCAAGTTTTCCTTTAAAAAACATTCTGATCAACAACAAGGGAGAGAAGACTTATAATAATTAAACGTAAACCTCATTATCTAAAATGAAAGGGCTTATCCACAGAACCACCAATAATTCTAATTCATCTTAATTTTCTTGTGAGGCCCGCTAGTCTAGAAAAATGTTGAATTTTTTAATTTTTAAAATGGAAAACCTCATTAATATTCAATTACTTGTTAAACACTCGTAGCCGAGAGTAGCTCATCCAGTCCCTTTCCATGCCCTCACCTCTGCCGACTTAATGGCAACATTAAGATCTCCACCATGCGATTAAAAAAACACACGAGTGATAAATACACATTGGCTTAACTATTCTTTTCTTTTATAATTTATCATTATCATTATGACTAAGTATTGCTATTATCATCATTTAAAAACTTTTTTATTTTATTTTTATAAGGGAACGATTAGAAATACAAAGAAACAGACCCATGGTGCTTTTCGAGGATTAATAGAAAAAGGATCGGTAATGTTTTCACACTTTTAACCTCGCTCCCTCCCTCTCTATCATCTATTGAGGAAGTTATCTGGTTTAGCACAGGTTCATAGTTCTCATAAGAAGTGTAACTTTTAAAGTTGGATCTCAAAATAAGAACGTGGGTATTCGAATTTCGATACTAAAAATGAGAACAAAAAAAAAAAAAAAAAGATATGCACGATGGTAGCAATAGCAATGGCATCAACAATATTTCCACATCTCCGTTTCTCGTCCACCATTAATTTGAGAAGTAATTTCATACTACTTTTAAGACTGGATTTCAAAATAAAAGTGAAATTGAAGGAGCACTAAAAGAGTATTTACAATTGCCATACTACTATAAGTAGTGATGATTAATTAAATCCTTTTGTGAGGGGAAAGATATGCATGGACTTAAAAAATTACGTACTTTTTTTTTCCTTCTTTAATTACAGTTTACACGTTAAAAAAAAAAAACCGGAAAAAAGAAGGGTATCAATTAAGAAAAACAAAAACTTTCTTCTAATAAATCATACCTTACATATTTTATATTACGTGTACATTCCCACCAACTCCGTGTACCGCCTTCCCTCTCTCTCTCCTCAGAAAAGAAAACCCTTTCCTTCCGCCAACTCTTTCATTCTCAAAACAGTCTCGACAGAAAATCACTCCAGAAAAATCACTCATTTTTCTTTCTATTATCTCTCTTCTCTTCTCTTAGAAATTAGAATGAATAACGAAACCAAATCAAACCCATCTGGTATCTTCTAAATCAGAAACCAAATTCAAAAATAAAATCCCCAAAAAAAAAAAGAAAGAAAAAGAACATTCCGACTATGGGGCCGTACGAGTCTGCCAACTCCGGCTGCAAAAGCAGCAGCAGCGGCAGCTCATCGTCGTCGTTGGGGAAGCCGGCGAACGACATCGACGGGCTTCTCGCCGGCGCCGGCTACAAGGTCCGCTTCTCCGACCTGCGACACGTCGCTCAGCGCCTTGAACGTCTCGAGACCGCCATGGCCGTCAACTCCCCCGCCGTCGACATCTCCCAGCTCGCCTCCGACGGCGTCCACTACAACCCCTCCGACATCGGCTCCTGGGTCGACTCGCTCCTCTCTGAGTTCAACCACCCTGCTTCCGGTTCTAGCTTCCCTCCTCCTCTCTCCTCCCACTCCGATCTCCCTGATTTCCCCGATCTCATCGCCGGCCCCGTCGCTCTAAATCAGACGGTGGGAAACGAGTTCTGGCTGAACCACGCTACGCCTCCGCCGCACCAGAATATTGGCCCCCATCATCAGCTGATGATGGTGACCGCGATGGAGGAAGATTCCGGGATAAGGCTGGTCCACGCGCTGGTCACGTGCGCCGAATCCGTCCAGCGTGGCGAGCTCGCATTGGCCGGCTCGCTTATCGAGAATATGCAGGCGTTGCTGACACGTGTCAACACCGATTGCGGCATCGGGAAGGTCGCCGGCTACTTCATCGACGCCCTCAGCCGTCGGATTTTCTCACCGCAGGGAATCGGAATCGGAATGGGCCCCACTCCTCCCTCCGGTTCGGTTTACGAGAACGAGTTTCTGTACCACCACTTCTACGAGGCGTGCCCGTACCTGAAATTCGCCCACTTCACCGCCAATCAAGCAATCCTCGAAGCCTTCGACGGCCACGATTGCGTCCACGTCATCGACTTCAACCTCATGCACGGCCTCCAATGGCCGGCGCTCATACAAGCCCTGGCTCTCCGTCCCGGCGGGCCTCCTCTCCTCCGGCTGACCGGCATTGGCCCGCAGTCCCCCGACGGCCGCGACTCTCTCCGCGAGATCGGTCTTCGGCTCGCTGAGTTGGCCCGCTCCGTCAACGTCCGTTTCGCCTTCCGCGGGGTGGCGGCTTCGCGGCTCGACGACGTTAAGCCGTGGATGCTTCAGGTCAACCCCAAGGAGGCCGTCGCCGTCAACTCCGTCATGCAGCTCCACCGCCTCCTCGGGTCGGATCCGACCCGGAATCCACAGCTCGACACCGTCCTGAACTGGATCCGGGGCTTGAACCCGAAGATCATGACGGTGGTGGAGCAAGAGGCGAACCACAACCAGACCGGGTTCTTGGACCGGTTCACGGAGGCTCTGTACTACTACTCCACCATGTTCGACTCGCTCGAAGCCTGCGCGCTTCAGCCGGAGAAGGCCTTGGCTGAGATGTACATACAGCGGGAGATTTGCAACGTCGTGTGCTGCGAGGGTTCGGCTCGAGTCGAGCGCCACGAGCCGCTCGACAAGTGGAGGGCTCGGCTGGCTCGAGCCGGGTTCAAGCCGATGCACTTGGGCTCCAACGCCTTCAAGCAAGCCAGCATGCTCTTGACGCTCTTCTCCGCCGAGGGTTACTGTGTGGAGGAGAGGGAAGGCTGTTTGACTCTCGGCTGGCATAGCCGCCCACTCATCGCGGCTTCGGCTTGGCAAGCCGTAGCCGACGACAATAATCCCCTTGGGGTTATAAAACCGGAATAAACTATCATTAAACAGCCGTTTCTTTTTTCTTTTTTTTTTTTCCTCATTGTAAATTTTTTATTTTATATTTCTTTTTTTTTGCCCCCACCTTTTTAACAATTTTTATGCAAGTTTTGAAATTTTTAGTTTGGGTGAGAAATATTCTAATTTGGCAGGCCGTGGTACAGGCTAGTCATGGAGCTAGCTATGAAATTATAGTTGTCTAGTCTATAATTTGGTCAGTCCCTTTTTTTTTTTTTTTTCTCATTCAACTGCCATAATTGGGACGTGGTCGTTAAAAAATCATGGCTATTTTCTCATAACCTCGAAAATGTGGTAAAACTTTTTTGGAGCGGGTAATAGAGTTTTCGTGAAGAAGAATTTGGGTGGGGGGGATCTGGACAGTTCTCGATTGCCGCCCGGGGTGGGTGGGGGGGGGGGGGGCCTAGGAGAAGGCGATTTCCGATGAGGGGGAGGTCACGGGGCCGGGGCTGATAGGTGCTAGGAGGTTCCCGAAAGCGGCGGGAGGGGGGGGGGATGACGGTGGAAGGTCGGTAGGGGTGGGTTTCTTTTTCCTTCTCTAGTTTTTTTTTTTTTTTTTTTTTCACTTACTCTAGAATAGTAAGAGGTAGTACATCCAATAACTCATATACACTTCAGGTTTTTATGATATCTAATAAAATTTTAACAGTCTGAAAAAGAGATTTTTATGATATTCGATAAAATTTTAACAGTCCGAAAAAGAGTTCTATCGATAATGACTCCCAATTAGTCTCTACAACATCCTTGTCCATTCATGATTAGCCCAAAAAAAAAAAACAAAAAAAGTTGTCCCTCATTGCTCCAAAAATGAAAAGATAAATTAAAACAACTTTGCGTGAAAAAGGAAAAATAAAAAATTGACACAACAAATTCATGTAAAACCAATGTATTTTCGTGTATCATTCAAGTTTTGATTGAAATTCTAGTAGAAAATTGGATATGAGTTTTTAACTTGGGGAGAAAAGAAGTAAAATGGCTTCCGTTTTAGTACTTGTCAGCTAACATGCAGTAAGTGTTCTTTAGAGCAGTCAACGCGGAAATTGTTCTGTTTTTTCAGTCTTTTTTACTGTCGGGTTTCGAATCGACAGTACGCGTATCTAACAGTATAGTTGGATTTGATTTAAATCATATCAAATTGAAAAAAATATGAAACAGATAGTTACTAATATATATCTGAGAGTAAAAAAAAAAAACGTAACACTGTCGATAGTGTATCTTTCGGATCTAGACCAGGTGGGTGGTGTGAGTGACTCGAAATTGATTGATGCCGTATCAAAATGGGTTATGTGCGTGTGTGTGTATATATAGTGACTTGCGAGAGAGGGGTGGGGGGCATATATATATATATATATATATGAACCGTCGTATTTAAGTGACCCTTTACTATATAAGGATAAAAGGAATTCAGGAATAGTTTGAAAAGGTCTAACGTGGGAGACATGTTCAACCTTGTTTTGGCTACAAGGACCGCTACTCTCCACCAAACACCAATAATTTCAACGTATTACGTACGGGACTTTTGTTTCGTGGGTACCCCCCATAGCATATTAGCATCCTATCTCCCCCCCGCCCACAACTAAACATTCATATTGCTTCTACTAATCAACTTATTCTATAATTATACACACATATATATATATATATAGAGGAGATTTTTGCTACAAGATTTGTAATATATAGGATATTCATCATTGATGTTATAATTACCGATGATAAATTTTTTAATACATATTATTTCTGACATATAACGAAGAAGTAGGTTTTTCCGAATTCGATTAAAGATTATTTCCATATGTCAAAATAACGTAGACATTGAGAATTATTTAGTTATGGTAAAATACTAGTGTTAAATCTTTACACGATTCTGTCAGTATTGTACTTTTAATTTAGAAAGGCACATTATATACACTGTAAAAAGCTCCCGAAAACATTCACCACCATTCATAAGGTATGTAATTTTCTGTTTTATCATAGAAATCTTTAAAAGTGAGAATAATATTATGATAGAATTTTCTTTCGAAAATAATATTATTGTTTTAACAATTAAATTAGAGTGAAAATACAGTTTCTGCTACAAATTTTGGCTTCAAATATTTGGTCGGAAAAGAAAAGAGAAGAGAACACACTTCTCCATTTGAAATATGAAGACAGACCATGAAGGGCCTTTGTAGAATAACAAAATGGTTCCATGTATA
Source organism: Ficus hirta (assembly GCA_038430175.1). Taxonomy (NCBI): domain Eukaryota; kingdom Viridiplantae; phylum Streptophyta; class Magnoliopsida; order Rosales; family Moraceae; genus Ficus; species Ficus hirta. Next base: position 18,280,311 of record CM076588.1, on the reverse strand, counting down.
AGTCATGTGGGACTGTCGAAACCAAAGGAACAAAATAGGAAGAAAGCATTAAGGCAAAGGGGACCCTACCCACCGCAGGCGTAATAATATTAATAAGTGAACAAAGAAAGGAAAAGGAAAGGAAAGGAAAGGGAAGGGAAGTAGTGAACAAGTGAACGAGTGAGAGAGAGTTGGGTCACATGAGAGAGCTGTACATTGAAATGTTGTGTCACTGTGGCTGTCACTTCCTCCTGTCTTTGAAAGGGTCCTCTGCCTGACTCCCTCTCTCTCAGATCTCCTCTGATTTCTCTCTCATCAACCACCCTCTGTATAAAATCTACCGCCGCTTTTCCTTTTCCGTTATTTATTTACGGTAAGATTTTTTATTTTACAATCTCAATAAAAATTATTATTTTTTTAATAATTTGATTTATAAATATATAGTACATAACTGCTTAAGTTAATAGAATGTCAACATCAGATTTACACATTTTCAAATGTTAAATATTGTCAAAATGATACCGAAAGAAAAAAACTACATATGTAAGACCGATAGAATATGTTATTCAATTCTATTATTTTGTATGCACTCAACAGCGTCAATGACTTTTCTTTGCTCTAATGAGTCATCTTATTTGGATCAATGGTCAAAAGAGTCTCGTGTAATTAACAATAAAAAAAGGTTATTCAAACTAACGAATTTTAGTAACACATCTACCTTACCATCATATTTGACAAAATGGCAACTTATTAGGACTTTTTAACATTATTACTATTATTATCATTATTATTTGTATAAAACGCGTAAATAGACATCTCCACATCACGTTACTTTCACATATAGTTAATTAATTAATGATATAGTTTTCGGCACAAATAATAATATAGCTTCCTTTTGAATGAGGTGTATAAATATCAATAGCAGTACAGTCAAGTTATTATTTTGACAGGGGCATACATATTAAAAGATAAACTTTTATGGGATTTATATAGAGATAATAAATTTTTAATATAGTAAAATGAGAAAAATATAATTTTTTAGAGATAAAAAAAATAAAAATTTACTGGAGACGAAAGTCCCCGCTTAGTCATAGGTGGATCGGTCCTTGAATATCAAGGAACGCATAGTTAGACTACATTCAACATTTTCTGTACATTTTCCAGGCAAAGACTTTTTTTTTTTTTTTAACATTTATATCCAATTACAATTCTATAATTGGGTACCATTACTACTGTCGAAGATAATATTTAATGGAATTTAATGTAGATGTAATGATCAGAACTACAGTAGAATTAACTTTTATATTGTCATATAATTATCCAAACAGATGCCTATGATATTAGTCAACCAAAGAGAATGGAGGTAATTCCTAATCAATAAACGGGTATTTGTACGAATAACCTAATTTTGAATTTTTTTATTCAATTAATCCGTAATGTTCTTTTCTTTTGATTTATCACCATTTTAGAATAAAGTAACATTTTATTCTTTTTAAGATTCTCACTAATATAAATATGAAAGATTTCAAATCTTTTTTTGAAAAAAAAAAATAATTAAGTTTCCTACAATCAATAGAAGAATGTTAGACATTAACTATAATATCAAATTTTGAGTACCAACCTATGTGATATATGAGTTGTTAGTTTTTTATTGATAAATATTTGAAGTGTTGCCACATCAATTGATTACATTTATTAATAAAAATATGATACATGAGTTATTACTTAAAAAATTTAGATTGAAATTGGTATCCCTAACATAAGTTGGTGTAGCATTAAGAACGTCTTTCTTTTCTTTCTACTCCCAAAATGCAACCAAAAAAAAAAAAAAAAAAATTGGTACTTCATTTTTCTTCCACTGTAGAATGTCATAGCCGAGAGTGAAAGCTGAAGCCGTAATTTGAATAAAATTGGTTCAAATCTTTACCACGTAAAGTGACGAAGGAAATATAAATACATGATATGATTTTATTTTATTTTATTCAATGAATTAAATTATAATATTAAAAATATCAATTTCAATCTTAATCGTGAAATATTGATATCTAATATAACAACGCGTTGTTATCTTTTCATAATAAACTGGTGTCTTGCGGAATAACGGTGGTCCCGTTCGACAAAACGTCATTGATAGATGCCTTTTTCTTGCTCTTTATTTTTCCTTAAATTTCACGTGATCCCGTTGCGGAGCTGCCTGGCCAAGTTGTAGTGAGGGACAGGGTGGTGCATTGGTGGGCCCACTTTTGAATTTTTTTATTTAATTATTCTGGGGACCATCCTCAACTCAACGCCTGCTCCTACGTTACTACTTCCTACTAAGCACATTCACGTGTCAGTTTTCTCCCACGTGTCGACAATGATATTACCTCTTTCCTTTTTCCTTTTCCAATTTCAATTTTTTCTTTTATATCCTGTATTTTATGATCATCCTCATTTTATCTTTTAAATTTAAAAAATTATTATTTTATCTCTAAATTTTGATTTCAACCCAATTTTATCATTTCTATCATAATTCTAATTTAAAAACATGTAAAAAAATATGAATTAAGTATAATTATGTGATTTTTTTTAATTATTTTTTTAAAAAAATTCTAATATAATAAATTTAATAAGACTAATTCTTTTTTTTTATTTGTTTTTAACTGAAACTTTAATACAAAGTTAAAATAGGGTTAAAATTAAAATTTAAAAATATTTGAAGTTTAAGGGGTTAAAAGTTATGAAACCCTATAATTTTAAGGACATAAATAAAAATAATCATTTATTATACATATTACTCATTTTCTTCTCTCTTTCTTTCTCTGTCGTTTTTCTTCCAGGTCAATTTTGGGTGACAGTGACTTCTCGTTAATTAAGGAGCTACGTAGGACGAGCCATGAAGTTAGTGGGTCCCACACCTACTGACTAGGAAAGATGTGGACCATTCGATGTGTACGTGAGATCATAGAATTATGATTGAGCCATTTTCTTTTTCCTTTAAATTTGAGAATGCGATATGGACCATATGGTAATAGTAATCTGAACAAAAGAATTCCCATATCATTTAATTGTCCCTTTTTTTTTTTTTTTTTTTCCCCTCAACTTGCAAGATCTAGAAGACTAGAACCCATTGAATTTTATTTATAATCTCAACGAAGATTTGGTATATAAAGCGTGATAATATGTCAAGAAGAGAATGAGTGTATCCAAATTTATAAGATTAAAGATTAGATTTTTATTTGAGGTAATTAAATATGCTTTTTGAAAGATAAACTGTATAATTTGATTTTGTGACAAAGCATGGGTATAGGATATAACTTTAGTCCTCAAATTATATAATAATTATATAATATAAAGAAAAATAGGATAATTTAAAAGATTTTTATAAAGATTCAACAGCTAAAAAAATACATAATATTACATAAAAAAGTACCCTATTAATAAGATATAAGTTTTAATCTTGAGTATCAAATCTTCATTAAATTATGTTAATAAATTATATTTGTTTTAACCTTACATATTTTTTAATGAAATTTAATGATTCAAAATAATATATCATGTTATTATAGATATAATTTAACAGTAATTTTATTTTTAAGTTTAAAATGATATACTGGAATTTTTTAACCTCTGAAAAAGTAATAAAAAAAAGGGTTTTTAGAGGGAAATGAAGGAAGAAAGAAAATCAAATAAAAAACAAAAATATAGAGGACCCCAATATATGAATATAGGAGGCAATAGGCCTCAAATTCAATTAATCTAAACCGTTAAATGGTTAACTGCTTGCTTGGTAGGTTTGAGAGGGTGACTACTGGGTAGTTGAAGATTGACCCAATGTTCAGTTGACTGACTGATCAGTGGGGCCCAGCTTTTCCAATGTCTCTGGCGACCACCACTGGGTCTATCCCCAAAGCCTCTATATATATATATATATATATATATATATGTTATATGACTCATATTCAGATTCTGATTCTGATTTTAGATTTTCAGTGTCAGGCCACCCTTATTTTCTTCTTTATTTCCCTTTCACTCTATTGTTTATTTCACCAAAAAATATTGAAAGCAACCACACACTGGAATTTTTTTTTAACGAAATTAAAATATAAAATTATCGTTATATTATAAGAATTTTTTACGAATTCCTCATGAGTTATATAAGTAGTGTCAATATATTCTCTAAAATTTAAAACATACATGTTGTGTCCCATGGATTTTATTTTTATGTTAAATGTTGAAATGTGCTATTTTTGTAACGGAATTGTTGAGTTGTCGTTTGATTTAAAATTATGCATAATAGTTTTGGAATTAATGAATACACTCACAAATAAATAAATTACTTCGCCACCAAAGAAACACCTACTTAAAAGAAAAAAAGTTGACAAAAAAGAAATAACAAACGTTAATTCGATTCTCTCTTTTCATGTGCTATTCAATTAAAAAATATATAGATATATTTCAAAATTCAGATGATGAATTTAGATATGTTTAAAAGCTCAAGTTTAGGTGCAACAAGTATGTTTCAAAATTTATAAGACATGTTGAGAATAATGATATAGTTTAGGGGAAATTCATAAAAAATTTTTCTTAAATTGTATTTATGATACATGCTCTTAGACTTATAGCATATACTATATAGCATAGATATGTACTTATTTGTTTTTTGTTTTTTTTTTTAATGCGTCTAAAGTAACTTTGGAACCAATTCCTGTAGCATGTCGGACCTCATTTCAACGGATTAGGTTTAGTTAACGAGTAAAATTTGCTTTTTTGGTGAATAAAAAGTAAGATCAACAGATCTTATGACAATAATAGAGAGCATGGCGAACGCTGTTTGATGAATTCACTGTTCGCTTATTGTTATGTTTTGGGCACGTTTCAAGATTTTTTTTTTAATACTAAATTTTTAACATTATGTAAAAGGAGAATATATGGGGTAAAATATGAAGAGAGAAAAAATTCTACCGACAATCTGTAGTTTTTAACCATCGGACAAATTGAAGTACTACTTTTAACCGTTAAAGTATCTCGGAATTGTTTTAGGTTAATTTTTTTTCTCATGAAACATATCAAATTAAGTAAAATATAACTTTTTATAATAGAATAAAAAAATCTTATAGTTAAAAACTGTCCGTACAGTATGTATTTTTTGACTCTCTGTTTAAAGATTCATTTAAAAGTAAAATATGTGTGTGTTACATGAAGGTTAATTTCCGTCCAATATTAAAGTTAGGTAGTAATATATATGCATGCGTAGAGTACTACTTTGCTTGGCAGTTAATAATATGACAAATTCATAACTATCTCTTCATTACTAAAAACATAGATAGTGTGGTTGTATATAATTTAATAGTAATTTCATATCTAACTCTATCATAAGATAAAGAGTTCGAATCCTTCACCTCAAATTCTCAAAAAAAAAAAAAAAGTAATGAAAAAATAAAATCCTTCGACTGAGTGACAACTTGTTAGATTCATTGCCAAAATTTTTAGTAGAAAAACTCACTGCCATATCGACCACAACATACAATTTGTACAATGCTTATGAAATCTCTTCCTAGTTTTCGAACTACTCTCTCTCTCTCTCTATATATATATATATATGTATATTTATGGTCATTTTGTTCCCAGTAGTATTGTCTCTCTTGTTAGGCTTTAGCTAGCAGTAAAACATCACATTCTTCACCTTCTCCTTCAACGCAGGCAGAGGCTGAACACATCTTTTGGTAGGTTGTTTGGCATAATTCTCTCGCAATTCGGGTTCAACGTAGAACCGAGCCCGATAGGCGGCCAGGTGAGCGTAATACGCCGGAGGCACTGCAATTAATTAATGTGTAAATTAAACCAAGAAATTATCTTCATTGATTGAGCAAAACTTTCAGATGTTTATAACAAAATGGCACGGGAAAATGAATTTGGTTCTTTCATGAATTTGATGCTAGTAATTAATTGAGTTGCTATATTCTCCCAAACAAAAACAAAACAAACAAACAAAACAAACAAAACAAAACAAAAGAGCAAATAACTAAAATCCTTTGTGATACAGGACTTAAATATTTAGCGTATTATGTGAATAATTCACTAATATAAAAGAACTAAATTATTAATTTAAGATTTTTAGGGAAAAAAATAATAATAATGTAATATAGGTGCTAAAAACTTCATTTGATATGGCATGTTATATACCAAATAGGCAGTGTCTTAGATTAGGTACCTAGAGAGACAGATCTTGTACACCGAGCATACCTGAAATCCAATCATTGAAAGCCAATAAACAAAACCATACAGTAAAGAAGATCATATGGTCAGATAAAATGCTTGTACGCGCCATCAATACTAAACGTTATCATTAATAAAAGGTGAGTCTCATATCGTTGACCCGTCTTCTATTAATGGATGATAGGCGGTAAACACCACAAGTACCATTTAATAATGTTTGTTAGTTAGTGATCTCACACAGTGACATGGGAACAAAGGCTCTTACGTGTAACACAAGTTGTTTGTGAGAGACTGGATGCCATCTGCGCTGAAATTGTTTTCGTCCCACAGAACATGGTAATGAGCAGGTCGGCTTGTCCCCTGCCAATGCCAATTTTAGTGTAAAGTAACGTTCAAATCATTGAACAGAAAATTTAAATAGCAAATTCAAATTCAAAATTTGAATAGTAAATTTAAATTTTTATAAGGAAAATATTGTAAAATAGATGTTTAATTTGTGGGTTCAAATCTCATTTGTCAAAATGACATAAGAATATAATCAATTTGTTGTTGTTTTTTTTTTTTTTTTATGAGAACAAATATATATATTTTTTTGGTGAATACAAATATATTATTTATACCTTGCAACAAAAGTTCCTTGCTATTTGGTAACACTTTTCTTTTCCTCTCTTTTTGAAATACTTTTTAACTTATATATGTATATATTAATATATACATATATATTCTAATGATTTTATGTATCCTCCACCACATATTATCAATGACCTGCCAATACATATATATATATATATTAATATATCCAAAACTTCTCAACTAGTTGGGTAAGGCAACTATATCTATGCATAGTCTTCTAGATATTTCCTAGTCTATCAGTGGCTTGAGTCAAAGTTATAATCTTATCCCAAACTCAAAGTGTTCTATTTTGGTCAATATACACATTAATGTATTAGATAAACTTAGCAATTTAAAATGTAAAAAAAAAAAAAAAACAGTATTTTTTACTATTATATATCCACATTTTCTCTCTGTCTATCAACATCATTCAGAAATTAAAACCTTGACCATTACGTCGACATCAACATTATAGTCAATGAAGAAAAAAAAAAAAAAAAAGGAGACAAACGGATTGCAAATTTTTATTTTATGTTTTGTGAAGAATGAATAATTTTCTTGACCATCATCGATATTGTGAGGATTTTTCAATGATTATTCAAAAAATCGTTGATATTTATCGACATTGTCACGGACAACTATGACAAAATGTTTTTACCTTAACCGTACTTTTTTCTTTTTTTCAGAAAAATAAAAATAAATTTATGAAATGTGTCTGTTAATTACTAGCTAAATTTCTAAATCAACGTACCTGGATTCCTGCATGACTGCACAAGTAGAAGTCAAACTCAGTGGGATGACAGATTTTAGAATCCACCACTGTCCCTGCATTTTGTACACACAAATTGCATTATCATACCAAACTATAGGATCTCATAATCGGTCGCGGAATCAGAATATCTTGTCAATGAGATACAGTAACAGAGTCAAAATATCTTGTCAACATAGTTAAAATTTGTCCCTAAAAAAAAAAAATCTAAAAATCAAAATTTCCGTAGTGAGGACATGTGCTCTACTCAAATTATTGCTGGCTCCGCCACTGCGTGTCAATCCTCGGAACCAAGAATATGTGGTTACTAACTAATTCGTTGAATGTAGTACCTGGTAAGATGTTCCCACTCTTGTCAGTGCTACTTCTGTCGCTGTGATTGCTTGCAAAGAGTCTAGTGTGGTGCCTTTTTTGGACCACAATGAATGTCACCGGAGGCTGGTATGTAGGTTCTAGTGATGCACAGGCCTGGACACAAGAGGGCAAAAATATAAGCACAAGAAAAGGGCGTTTTCGAGATTAAAACAAACCAAAAAAAAATGGTTTAATTCCGTAAACTGACTTTGCGAATCGCATCGAGTTCATAGAGTAAAACTTGGTAGAACTGTCCCTCACTCACACCATCCCTACCAGTGTAACGTATGGCATAAGAAACAATTAGTACCAAAAACTTTCAAATTTCTTTAAATTTGAAAACACCGTAGCAAAAAGGGTTTGAATCAAAACTTTTCAATCCGATCCTACGAAACAAACACGTGTAGATCTAATAAAGCCTTAATTTTTTTAGTTTGGAATTTCGGCTTATACTTAGATACCTGTAGAAGATGATCCTCAATGGTTTTTGTCCAGTGGCCTTCTTAAATGAAAGTAGAAGTTCTCTGCAAAAGCATGAATTAGTTTGCTCTCAGTAAATTTCAATTCTTAAGTTCAAATGCCATCAACTTGTTCCTGAATGATTTATGCAGATACCATCCAAGAGATCAATACCTCTTCCAAGTCAGTCTAGACGGGATTCGGGTTTAAGTACTGAAGGAAAAAAAAAATGACAAGATCCTTTTTGAATAAAGATCCCAACTTCTTAATACCAACTACTCATTTATTAGTAAAAAGATGACAACTCGCTGTTACGTAAGTTGGTATCAAAACGTTAGAATCTTTAACACTACTCTTCTCATTGTTGCAATTATATGATCATATTAAACTAGGCCAAAAACTAAAATTATGGTCATGCACAGCACAGATAAGATGCGGAAAAAAAATATGATTCTGATATAATCATAAGGAAGGTCATTTTTTGGCCTCGAGTAGTACCTTATCATGCCACCATTGACAGTACCCTGCTGAGGGTCCTTCCACGTTTTGAACAAATCTTGAATAAGTTCCTCTCTGTGAGGCTGCGCACAAACTAGCCCTGCATATTTTGTGACTTCTGGCCAATCTTGTGAAGCCACAACCTGCATAAAGTTAATCTCGTGACTATAACACTTTACACAAGTATAAGAGATCAATCTAAAGTATTCAAATTGCTCTCACAGCTGCTATAGATGGACAAGTATCTTCTCCGGATTCCGGATGTGTAACATCGGCACCAAAGATGATTGTTGGAACATCGCTAACCAACGGAAGCCTTGAACTTAAAGCATCTAAAAGCACGGTATTTCTTCCTCCCATCTGAGAGAGAGAAAAAGGAGAACATTTCAAAATAATAATAATAATGTTGAGAGAACTTTTTGTGGCAAATCGTAATTAGCTGGAATTGCGAGAGATGATGCTTCATGTTGAGAGACCTTCACATTGATTTTCAGTGACACGTTTGCCAGGTACTGTCTGCTAATCTTGAAGACGTGTTTCGCTAGGCAGCACTGAGAAATCAACCCCAAGTCTGTTTCGCAAATTCTCTTGAGATCACCTGAAAACAGACGAAAAAAATTTTAATAGACTTCTTTTTTATTAAGGTCCTAAAAAATGAAGATTCTTTAGAGTACGGGAAATTGAGAAGCATTTGTTTCAACTCCGTAGAAGTTCGAGCACAACTTGATAATGGCATTGTGATAAAGCATTGACACATAGAGAGAACCCTCTTTCACTTGTCAAAATCATTACTAATTGCATACCATATAAAGAGCCGTTGTGATCCGGAAGAATGGCAATGAGTAACTCCAATTCTTTTCCTTCAAGTTGATCTGCAGCAGCAGAACATACATATTTTAGCGCCTTCTTTACCTGATCAGGCCTGGCTGAATATATCGGTATCACAGGATCACGTCTAAATTCCTGCGAACAAATGTCATTTTTATTAGATCCAAACATAGGTAACTTTAAATATGAATTCAAATGCCAATGTCAAATGTTATGACGCAAGAAAGCTTTTACCATCCCCGAGCTTTGGCACATTTGAACCAACTGTTGACAGAAATCCCGAGCAGTGCTCTCTTGGATGTTTCTCGAGAAGTTGATGCAAGCCCAATATCTTACAGTGCTTCCATTAATCACTTTCTGCGTTTTCAGGGAAACAAAATACTTGATTCTATTTCGAATATTTAGACGATTTTTACATAAAATCTCTATACTAGAGTCTCTTACAAACCTTGTTCATCATGTTCCACTGACCAAGTTTTGGCAAAAACTCTATCTCTTTTCCGTTGTCATGATACTTCAGCTGTTACAAGAGAGGGAAGAAGACGAATTTAGTAAAGTGTCACATTACAAGGCTGAGTTTGAATATGGAATGAAATAGTCAAATGAATTCTGAACTTAATTACCAATGGAGCTGGAAGGACCCTTGCCTCAACGTGTGCAAGCTCGGTGTCAATTTGGATCCCAAACTCTTTTGCAAATGGATCTTCCGCATACAAATTTTGGTGAACTGTCTGCAAAAATACTGGATAAGTTTCAAATTGGTTCTCACTTATTAGTTTTATTCACTTAAAAATGCTATCAAGTATTGGTTATGTGAACCTGTAAAATATCAGCTTCATGTTCATGGGGTCTTTGGCATGAAACTTTGAGCAGAGATGTTATCTGCTTTTCGTTAAGTCCTTTCGTGTATCTCTGTCCTTCAACGATCTTGCAAGCCTGGAAACAAGAATCACAAGAAATGTTCGGACAAGAGAATCTTTGATTCGGTTTAAACAGAAATCCGTTGAAAATTGTTGAGAAGTGCCTACCTCCATTGGCAAATAGTTCACCTTCTTCTGGTTTCCGACTTGCAGGCAAGGTAGATGAGAATATTGGATGGTGTATCCATACATTTCGTGGAAGTACTCCACGACCGATTTCATGGTCATTTTCTCATCAACCGGAAAACTGTATAGTAAAAGCAAGGAAAAGAAAAATTCGCAAGTGACTCATTCATCTTGCCGGGGGGGGAAAAAAAAAAAGGGATACAAAATCAGTTTCTGATTTGAAACATACACAAGTTCTCTTGTAGGTTGTGATGTCAACCCTGAAATCCGGTATTTCCTTCGAAAATTTCCTCGATGTGTGACTTCAACTTTGACACCTCTAAGGACTTTCTTAACCTGCAGTAACTTAGTTATGCAAAATTTTCCTCCTAAACACGACACTATTGATTGAATCATGTATGGATATAAAAAAAAATGTATAATTCAATAACCGATTGTGTTACCTTAACGCGATCTGCATCAGACAATGGCCTTGAAAACACATCCTTATCCAAAATTCGTGCAATGAAATCTATCACTGGTTGTGGTTCTATGAATGCAGTCGATGCAACGTCTACGTATTTAACAACAAACAACAAACAAAAGAAGAACATGTACGTTACATAATTAACATTGGTAACATAAATGGCCATACCAAAAAATGACACAAAAGTAAAAAATGTATTAAACCGCACCAATATTCAGTGACAATCCCATCTGAGTAGGCCTTATACTCTGGTAGAAACCTCTCCAAGATTGCAAGCCACCGCCAAGCGGCTGCGGTTTCTTAATACAAGGAGAATACAGGAATCTTCCAACTGCTATATACCTACACAACCAGATTGAACAGCACAGATCATGAGGTACATTGGACAGAACAAATTTAGACCATTTTAAGGAAATTAAAACTACAAAAGTACCAAAACGAGAGAAGTTGAACCTCTGAGCAGTGAGTTCTTTCAGAACTATATCGATTATGTTAAGCGCTTTTCGAGGGGTATCAACTTGTTTCCCGGTAAGAAAATCGCATAATTGGTTCATACAAGCAGTTGCTACAAACTTTATTGTCACATCATATTCCCTTTTCCTGGCCAAAATTCACACAAAGCAAACATATAAACCAAAATTTCCTATATAACATATTTATGTATATACATATATACACTACCTTATATTGTTTGTCTCCTCATCCTCATCAGCACCAAAACTTATTTTGAACTCTTTTGAAGTAAAGGGCAGAAGTCCAGCTGTGTAAAGATTGTCTCCTCCATCAAAAACAGGAAGTCTACCACTCAAGTTGGTCTCTTTGTTTTGCTTCACCAATTTGGACAAGATAGTTTTCTTCAATTTCGAAGAAGTAACTTCAGGGACTATTTCAACCTGAAAAAAAAAATAATAATAATAAATAAATAAATAAATCTCAACTTCACATCTCCAATCAGAGTAAGTTTTACTGGTATGAAATTAAAAAAACTTACACTGTAGTGAAAAATGTCTGAGTCTGTTATCTCTGCAAGAAAGTGATTGGCTTTAACCATGCACTTAGACCCCAGTTGGCCATAGCCAGGTCTTCTCTGGAACGTTACAGAACTCTTACAACAAGAAGAGGCTTCAGAACCCACTTCTGAACTAAGATTTTCTTCTGGAAACTTCTGGACTTCTGTTGATCTTCCTCTTCTTCTTCTTCTTCTTCTATTGCCTCCTTTTCTATTAGTTACAGTATTGTTTTCTTCATCTTTCGAGCCGTTTTCGTTGTCGGGCTTCATTCGGGACACCGATCGCGTCTCAACCATGCTTGTGTTCTGATCGGAGCACCTCATTTGCATGTCTGAAACTGTTGAAAAACAAACCAAAGAGAAAATCACATAAAATACAAAAAGAGATTGCACCAAAAGAAGTTATAAAGATATATATATATATATATATATAAATTTTGATGTTTATCATTGGACTTTTTGGACACGTTTACGTTGGGGGATCTTTGAACGTACGGTACAAAAATATTTGCTTTTTTTTTTTTTTTTTTCAAAAGAGAGAAGACAGTTTTGAAAAGGTGGTAATAAGCATTGTAACGTCTGAAACTTTAAGAAAAAATAAAATAGAAAATGAACAAAAAAAAAAAAAACGAAGCAGAGAACACAGAGATATAGCATGAAATCTCGAGTCGAGACAGTGGTTTTCGTCTTTCAGCTATATCTGTATGTTCTCTGAGAAAGATGAGAAGAAAAGAGGTGTGTATAGTGCAAAAGTGAATGCCGACTCAGATGTTCAGCAGGAAAAAGAAAGCCATTTCAGATGTAAATAGCTAGTGTCATTTCGTCCAACCTGTTCAAAATTATATAGATGTTCTAATTTTATATTACCGAGAATAATAAAAATTACAAAAATAAATAAACACACACAAAAAAAAAACACACACACACACATTAAGTTTATAAAGATTCGTCTCAATGTTTGAGTACGTGCTTTTAAAATTGAATACCTTTAAAAATTTGTGTGTTTGTTCTTTCACCTTTCTAATAATAAATCTTATGACAGGTGTTCTCTATTTATAATAATTATTATAGTTATTGAGATTACAAGTATGAAAATACTTGTAAATACTAGCAACTTATTTTAACATGTATAAGAAAACTTTTGAGAACACGATACACAGATCTTACATAAGAAAAATGAGAATACTACTCAAGAATACTCTACTGGTAGAACTTTATTAGTGTCAAATTTTTTTTATTATCATTATTATATACCACACTTGACATTCTGAAATACTATTAAGGCCAGTATCCTTACTTTAGGAAGCTCCTACCAAATAAGATATATAATCTAACTAAACTATGATTAACTGTCTACTTAATACACCATTATCTTTAAGTCAAATGAAATGAAATAAATGATTTCTAATGTGATTTTATATATTCTTTCACAAGAAAAGCAAACACATTTCCCAAAAAAAGGAAAAAAGAAAAAAGAAAAGAAAAGTTGAAGTGAGGCAAAAAAAAAAAAAAGTTGAAGTACATGGTCCTACGTAAACATGTTCTCTACTTGTACTAGATAAATTGGAGATAATAAATGCAAAATATTAAATATGAAAAATGAAATGAAAATGCTTAATTAGCTCGTCTTGATAATAATAATAATAATAATAAAAATAATAATAAGGGTTGGTCAACAGATAGATGACCACAAAGAGAATTGGTCTGGACCCAATTGAAGAGCAGTACGACTTGTTTGTAAGATAGCTTTATGAAAAATCCTTTTCATCAAACATATTGTTATGATTAATGTACTGACAAAACACAAAAAGTACTTAAACGCGAAAAAAGACTAAAATACATAGCATCTAGGCTAGCTTCAATACCCATGTCTATTTATATGTGTGTGTGTGTGTTTATATTCAGAGTTTGCATGATCGGTCTGGGTTTTTGTTTTCTAGTAAGTGGATAGAGAAGTGTGAACCAGCTTTTGTAGCTATATAGATATATATATATATATATATATGTGTGTGTGTGTGTTATATAATATATATTTATATTTATATATGTGAGAACTGAACTGATCATAATATCAGCTGGACCTTTGGGTGAGTGCAAGTTGCTTTTTGTGTTTATGTGGGCAAAGGAAGATTTTGGTTCATGACTTTAAACATGAATGAACTTTTGAAAGTGTTGGGACATCAACCATAGGATTCTTTCTAGGGTTGAATACTACTCAGATTTCTTATCCCCTCCAACTTCTTTTCTTTTTTTTTTTTTTTTTTGAATTGGGATAGAAGATTCGAAGTTTATATCTCAGAATAAAATTATCATTAGATTATATTATGACAACTCCAATAGCAATCCCAGGCCCACGTCCTTTTCCCCTTCCGGAGTCTGTACCTTATACTCTCACACAGATAATACTAACAATAATAGCATATATATATATATATATATAATCCATGTCTAAGTCGGGTTATTAAGAACTTTTAGGCAGTTATTTTGTTCTAAACATTTGCCCACTGGAATAAGAAATAATTGGCTTCTAATATATACAACTTATATATACACATAGCACTTTTAGACAGTACTTTGTTCTCTAAATATCAACTTAAGTCTCTAAAATAAAAATCTATTTATAGCACAAAAAATAGGCAAAATTCATGCTGCCCAACAAACCGCCTAATTCATTCATCAAGAAAAAAAACCACATAAACTGTCCGATAACCACCCGCGGTGCTCCCTTACATGAACCCCCCATATGGCCAAATTTGGATTTTACAGTCCCACTTATTAAAATTTGAAAATGAAAATTAAAGGAAATGGAGAATACATATATTTTGTGTAAAAATCTTCAAAAAAAAAAAATATTTAATGTAAAACGGACTAGAAGAAGAGAGAAAAACCTACAAATAAGGAGTATTATAAATAAATTTCATAAAAATATAATTACGATCATATAATTGGAGGAGTTATTCAAAACTATCCTAAACCAACACTCTCTCTTCTTAAATTCACTCCCTAATTTTATATATTGACATTAATATACAGTATTAACTCTCATTTTTGGTTATCTGAAATTAAAATTTTCAAACCACCCATCTAAAAGTGACAAGGATGGAGGATAACTACAAAAGTGGTTTTGGACCTAAGTTAATAAAATTAATAAAATCATTATTTACTTTAATCATTTACTTAATAAGATTATTATTTACTTTAAATATTTTTAAAACTTACTATGTATATTAATTATTTTTACAAAAATACTATTTACTTCTTTCTCTTGTTACTCTAGGACAGACGAGTCTAAAACCAAGCCCCAAGAATCGATCATGGCAGTAGGTCCCTTAGCATTACCACCAAAAAACACCACTACCAATGAAAAGATGTCTTCTATATGTGAATCCCGTGTTATGAGATCTTTTTTTTTTTTTTTAATTAATGGATGGTGCTTTATATCACTTGTGTCCCTTCGATCAAGTAAAAAATTGAGTGAAACTTGGAACCAGCTCAGAAAAAAGCATGGAAGACGACACATCACCATCACAAATAAAACCGGCACACACAAAACAAGAACAAAACAAAACCAGAAGAAGCTCATATGATGATCACCAATTAAACCTACTCTCTCTCACCCACCAAAAAAAAAAAAAAAACAATACTCACTCTCTCTCTCTCTCTCTCTCTCTCTCTCTCTGTGTTTTTGATCATCACGTGTGTTGGCTATTTGCTAAGTAAGGAAAAAAGAAGAATATCCCTAATCAACTCTGCGCAAAGTCATGGTTTGAGAGAGAAACAGCATCAGACAAACAATGTATATATATCCGTATCATTTATAAGAGAAGAGAGAGAAAGAAGAGAGAGAGAGAGAGAGAAAGAAGAGACATGTAAAATTAATATGCAAATGCAACAACAAAAGCCAATTCTGAAAGACGCTGGAGACATTTAAGACCAAAAACCTTTTGCTTTACGCTGTTATACATTTATATAGATAATATTGTACGTCCATATCTTTCAAAAGCCGATGCACATCTATATATTTGTTGTTCGACACTGTATATTAATTATATGTAGTGTATTCCAGACTGTTTTCCTCAGGTGGCTTAATTATATGCCTCTATTCCTCACCAACCATGCAGAGACCCTGCACATACACAATAGCGAGTCTATTTCATAGAGTATGTCTTTATTTGGTATTTAAGTTTAACTTTAATTAAATTTTTTTTATTTTAATTTTTATCTTTTTCTGAAAAATCAATAAAATTTATAACTAATTTTTAAAAAGTCAATCAACTCTAACTTAAAAATTTTATCTCCAACTAACTTATCAAACGTAGGTTATGTGTTTGATAGACTCTATAAGTCTTCGCCTATTAGCTGATAATTGATCCTTAATCTTTGGGAGAATATTTTTGAGCCCAAGTAGACTCTTAAGATTGTGCCAGATAGGGACGTAATGACATTATTAATTTTTACGATAATATTTTTAGACCCAAATAGATTCTTATAATGATGTTAGATGTGACTAAATAACATTATTAATCTGAGTAGACTCTTATCATATATTACATATGCTTGATGGACTCCACAAGTCTCTGTCTGTTAGCTGATAATTTATCCATAATCTCTATCGGAATTTGTTAGCCCGAATAGACTCATGTTGTAACATTAAATGGGGATATGATAATATCATTGAATTTTTTTTTTCAAAAATTAAAAAATAGCTATTTTGAAAGAGAGAGAGGGAGAGAGACAAAATAATAATAATAATAATAATAATAAACTGTTACACTGTTGACTATCAGTTGGGTCAGAAATGACAGAGGATTTGGAGCTGAAACATGTAGATCATAAGTGATATTAAATGTTGGGTTGTTAGAATCTTTTAAGTGATTTGATTTGATTTGCTAGAGAATTGTAGCTCTATGTGTGTGTGTATATATATATAGCTTTGGTAGTTGTCAAAGTCGAGGTGAAAATGAGAGAGATTTTATAACAAAAGCTGCATCATCTGAATAAGATCTAGGGGTGTTTATTCTAGACTATTCTAATTAGGGGTTGAATTGAATAACATTTCGGCAGAAAATGTTATAAAATATATCCCAAAGAAAAAAAAATCCGTATATAAAATAAAAGAGCACCTGTGAAGGGACAGGAGAGAGACCATAAATAAAATTGAAGAAAACCTAGTCCCAAATTCTAATTATGAAAAAAGGACAAGAAAATAACCCGGGATCAGAGAAAAACAAACTTCAATAATTAAGTCAGACCATGAAGACAATAATATTGCTTCCAAACAAGTACTGTAATAAGCTTCAAAATTTACAAAGAAATATATATATTTTTCTATTCAAAACGAAGAAAGAAAGTGTTTGGAATGTATGAAAGTAAAAAAACAACTCCGGGACTTCCAAATTAAGAGTTTAATTACAATAATAATCTTCTTCACTTTCTCTACAGTATATATGACTTAGAAATTACGTCTGTCACTGCCTTTGAAAAAAGAAACTTTAAACGAGAAAGACATTAAAAAAAAAAAAAAAAAGAAGCTTTTAATCTTAATTTTTCTCTAAAATATTTGCATGAAGCTTGTGTTTCTCTATATATTACTAACATATATACATAGAGAGAGAGAGAGAGAGAGAGAGAGAGAGAGAGAGAGAAGAAACCAAATAAAATAAAGGGTGAGAGATTCTGATCTTACATGTACTGAGAAGAGAGAGAGAGAGATCAGAGATGAGGCTGAAGATAGACCGGACGTCGTGATTTTGGTCTGCAACTGCAAGAAACTCTGTCAGGTTCTCGTCGGAGATATCACCGGAGTAATTGAATTCTTGCCGTTAGAGTAAAGAGATCAGAGGGTTTTGGAATTTGTGTATATAATTTTGAGATCAGGAGATGTATGATTTTGCAAACTGCCAATGTGGGCGTGTCTTTTTAAAAAATATATATATAGAACAGAAGTTGGAGGCTGGCACGCCTTTCCAAGAACTTTACACGCCTTTATTTTGTTATGTTTTGCATTCACCTTTAAATATATATTTTGGGACAATATTTCCAGATCATCGTCTAAATTTAAAATCCTGACTTTATATTAAATTTTCTCTCCGTTTATTTTTAAGAAATTTAAATTTTAAAAGTTTTATAATTTTTTTATTTTAAATTGAAATGAGATGATTTTAGATTAATATGCTCGTAATGATGATAAGAATAAGACAAAATCCATTTTGCAGTTTTTTTTTTAATACAACTCAAATTTTTGCACTCTTTTTATATTATAAAATTTTTTAAAAAGTTTTCCCTCCAAACATATATTTCCAACTAAACATTCAAAATACCATCTTCATATGTCTCCAAACGGACCCTAAACAAAAAAGATACCACTCAATTTTATTTAAAAGATGTTCCAATTTTCATTTTCAATTACGTACACGTAATGTCGAACAAGTTATTAAACGAACAAGAGTTTATCAAATATAAAAAAACTTTTGTACGCATTATAATAAGAGAACTAAGCAAGACATCATGTACCGTGCCATTAGTAGCTTATATTAGTTGAGGCCGAGGAAGGAGACTAGATAGCATGTTTTTTAGAAGAAATATCATTTAAATTAAAAACGGGATACAAATATCAATATTAAACTATAGTTTTGCACTTATTATAAAAAAATTTGACTCCAGAGCTTGTGAAGAATGACATGCTTATGAGAAATGTCTTTGAGCACGGTTTTAAATGGTAAATAGATGACTAAGCATGCGTTTATTGTATGGATAGAAATTTGATTTGAGTTGACTTGAGTTGCGCTTTTTGTGAAATTATTATAGTTAAAAAATATAAAAACTTATAATGTGTTTGAAAAAAGAAAATATTATGGAGCTTATTTCGTTCGTCTCGAATTTTATATAATTTTAAAAAAAAAAATCATCCTATTTAAACTTACATATGTAAAATTATAAATTTTTAAAATTTAAGTTACAAAATTATAATAACAATTCTGAGAAAAAGATTTTAAAAAATTACGATTCAAATTAATTTGGATCTGTACACCAAACAACCTATAAATTCTAATTGATCTCATAGATTTACTCACTTCATGGCAAATCTTAATTGCAGTCGACTTATATTCTGGTGACTAAACCTTTATTGTTGCTAGCTAGCTAGCTAGCTAGGTAGTAGGGTTTATGGTCATAATTGATTATGATTTTACAGTTAATTAATAGGCTGATTAGGATCCAATCCCTAACTCAACTGTTAAAAATGAACTTAACTTGATCGTATCTAGTTGTCCGTTTCGAAAGAGGATTTGACACATGCATAATTCAAACCTTAAAATCACAATTCAATTTTTATCTTTTTCATTCAGTTTTATTATTCACATAATTTTATAACTCAAATTTGAAAAGTTCATAACTTTATATAAACAAATTTAAATGAAATGATTTTTATTTTTAAATTACATAAAATTTCGATACAAACGAAATAAGTTTCATATTGATTTTTTTTTTCAGAAGAAATTTTAAGTTTTTATATTTTTTAACTCAAATAATTAAAACATCTTAATAAATAAATAAATAATCTAAATCTAAATTTTACAATTTAAACCTCAACACCCGTGCTCAGATACTTTTTGGATACTATTTAAAAAAAGAAATTAAAGACACAAAATATAAACTATTGGGTAAAAGAAAAAAAGTAATTTAACAGTAAATAATTAGCTAAATGAGACAAAACAGTACAATAAGGATTGAATGTCCCCATGACCAACAATACGGAGATTATCTTTCACAAGAGCCAGCTGCATTATCAGACTAAAAAGGTCCACTTTTATGTTCACAATTATTACTGATTGATTAGACTCATTAAACTTTGACATCTAATTTGTCTTCCTAATTGAAAAGGAATCTAATTGCAGACTTTTTGACTGGTAATTAAAACAAGTTATCTAAAAAGAAGCATCATTAGTTACTTTTTAATTTAAGCATATTGATTTATCAAAAAAAAAAAATGAGCATATTGTCTCAAATCTAAAACATGTTTGCGCAAACTATGATAATTTTAAGAAATTTGATAAACAATTTGAGACTGTTTTCTAGCACAATTATAAAAATTCTCTGTAACGTTTTCTTTTATAAAAATTTGAATTTACTTTTTAATTACCTATAATTCTCAGTTCGTGTAACATGATGCCTCACAGAATGAGAGGGAGCAAAACTGAGAAGATATGATTTTTGAAAATGGATCATTGTGTCGAATGTGATTGATGTAGTTAGATCTGTCATTTCACGGAGCGTTATTAAATTGGGATATTAGAAAAGGTTTTTTAATTTTTAATTTTTTTAAATAATAGTATCAGTATTTGTTATGGTTCCCATTAAAAGAATTTCATACTCCATTATTTGACTAGTCATATGTTTTAGTTATAATTATCTTGTTTGGCTTGACTCGTCCTTGGGTCCCTTAGTCAAGATTAATTTACCTTCAATGAAATGAAATTCAACGTTTCCTAAAATAACATAAATTCCCTCTGAATTTTATTATTAATATCAATATATCTCATAAATTATGAAATATATCAATTGTATTCCTCTAAATTTTAACATGCGTGTCAAGCTACCCCCTAAATTAGTTACGGTTAGTTTTTCTATTATCTTTAATATCAAAATTACCCATGAACTTTACATTTGTATCAAAAAGCCCCATAATATTTAATATTTGTATCAGACTACTCTTCAATCTTTAATATTTGTATCAAACTACCTCATTTATATTATTTTAATTATCTAATATTGTATATATATATATATATATATATTTTATTAGAATAAAGTGATATACATCTTTTTTAACACACTTTTTTTTTTTGCTAATTTTAATTCAAGTTTATTTGGGTTATGGGTTTACTCATGAGTAACCATAGTTGATAGGACTTAGATGCAAAATTTATATTTCAAATACACTATATACTTGGCCTACATAATTTGAAATCATAGTTGTAATGAATTTTATTTATATATTTGTTTAAACTCATAATGAGAATAAATATTATAAATTTACTCTGATACTCATTCTTAGTTATATTTTTTAATTTAAAAATGATTAGTTTGCATATTTTGGTATCAATCATAATTAAACTAAAAATTGTAATGTTAGAACAATACAACAATGAACATAAATTGTGTAGTTATTTTTGTTTAAAAAAATAAAAGTGAATGTAAATTTGAATTAAAATAAGCCCAAAAAAAAGTGGGTCAGAAAAATAAACATTTTTTTTTGTAGAAAAAAAAATAATTTTTTTTACCTATTCTAAAAAAATTAGGTAATTATATATTGTTAAATACATGAAATAAGATAGATGGGGCAGTCCACTTTAATATAAATATTAAAAATCAAAGGGTACTTTGACTCAAAGAATAAAGATCAGGGGATATTTTGACACAAAAATAAAGTTTATGAGGTATTTTGACATTAAAGATAACAGAAAAACTAACGGCAACTAACTGAATGGGCAACTTGACAAACGTGTTAAAGTTCAAAGGGCACAATAGATACATTTTATAATTCAAAGGACATATTGAGACTGATGATAAAGTTCAGAGGGAATTTATGCATTTTCCTAAAAAGATTGACATTTCTTTCTATAATCGGATATAAATAAACATATATATAACTTATAATGGTGTATCTTTATTGAAAATTTATATGAATATAGCATGTATTTTGAACTCGTTTAGAAAGTATATTATTTTTTTTTGGAACCTCGTCAAATATATTTATATATCATAAAAAAGATCAAATATTCAATTTTTGTACGTAACGATTAAGAAACCCCTCAAAGGAAAAAAAAAAGTAATAATAATAATAAGTTTGTTTTAAGAAAAAAAAAAAAACCCCCAAAACAACGAAATTTATTTTCTTTTCTGTAGAAAGCCCTCTTTCTTTACTTTTGCATTTTCTAAAGTTTTGGATTTGTTACGCGTATTTTTTTCTTTAAAGGTATCAAAATTGAATGTTGATCATAAAAACTTTACCCATTTAAAATGATGTGGTATATATTTCATTTTTCCCTTTCTTTAATAACGTTTTACCGTGAAATGAATTCACTAAAAATCATATTTATTACTTTCATGGGGGCAAATTTTTAATTTTCAATCTTATTTTTAAAGGAGATATATAGAATTAGAGTTCTCGGAGTATTCTTACCATTTTTCTATTTTACTAATATGAACAAAATAGGATTACATTTTATTATTGTCTCTAGATTTTAGAGTCATTTCTATCTTGTCTCATAAACTTTAAAAATGCTCATTTTAAATTATGATTTTAAGCCTATTTAATTCCTTTATCATAATTTAACGAAAAAAGTAAATTAAGTATAATAATAGATTAAGAGGGATTAAATTAAAAATATAGAAGATAAAGTTAGAGTTTTTAAAATTTAGAAAATAAAAAATGGTGAACGGGGCATAGATGAGAATAAAAGAAGAATTTTTTTTTTAATTTTGTTTTGCATTTTTGTTGCTGTTGTCGTTATTTATTTATTTATTTTTAAGTTGAGAAAAGAAAAGAAATTATGATGGCGATGGAAACCGAGGGAAGGGGGCTATTTGTAACAAACCTAGAGTTGAGGGGGTATTCGTACAATTTTTCGAAGTTCAGGGCATTCTAAACATCAGAAAATTTGAAGCCGTTTCCGTCAAAATTGCAGTAAACTTGGGTTGGAAACTGGGAAGAGATCCTGCTCAAAGTAAGCAGCAGCAGCAGCAACAACAACAACAACAAAAAACAACAAACAACAAACAACAAAAGACCGACGATGACCATAGACGACGAGAGCTCCATTTACATCGGCGGCCTCCCCTACGACGCCTCCGAGGACTCCCTTCGCCGCGTTTTCCAATTCTACGGCTCCGTCGTCGCCGTCAAGGTAATCCGACGTCGTTTCTTTGCCCAATTTCTTCATTCCTTTTCTAGGGTTTTTGAGAGATTTTGGAACCCCATGATTTGGAATTTCCTAATTTGGTTAATAAACTAGCTTTTCGTTCACTTCAAAAGTTGAAAAATCGTAGATTTTTCGGTAAAGTGTTTTTTTTTTTTTTTGGGTGTGCAGATTATTAATGATCGTGCGACTAGAGGGAAATGCTATGGCTTTGTTACTTTCACGAATCCTAGGTCCGCCATTGACGCCATGGAAGAAATGAATGGCAGGGTCTGTAATTTTCTCTCCTTCTAGTCATTAATTTGATTATACTTTTTTTTCACTAGTTATTTCTTTATTGTTTTATATTCCCCCAATTTAAGTGTATTAAGAATTTATGCTATTTATTTTGGATTCTCTCGATATTGAACCCTTGAGTGTTAAGTTCGTATTAAACTCATATCAGTTAAATGCTGATTTTTGAGCTGTCAGTTGACGAATCTGCTAGTTGTGATGTATAGAGTGAAAAGTTGATGAACAAATTGATGATACTCGTTAACGAGTAAAGTCGTCAGATTAGGAGTTGAACAGATAGAAGGTATAGATTTGATATGAAGTTAAAATGCAAAGGTGTAACGTCGAGAACATGCAGTTTATATATATTCTTTTGTCGTTGCAAAGTTGGTTTATTTTGTATAGCGCGTTTGATACTATGAAGCACTGAAACAGACTATCGGAGGGCGAGTTATAAGAGTTAATGAAGTGAGGACCAGAGGTGGGAGATCGAATTTCGACGGAGAAAGTTTTCGACATGATTTTGAGAGTGGCAGGGACTGGGATCGGGGTTGGGATCGAGACCGAGACCGAGACCGAGATCGAGATCGAGATCGAGATCAGGATAGGGGAAGGGATTATGATCATAATCGGGAGAGGTACCGTGATCGAAGCAGTGATAGGTTGAGAGATCGTGACCGGACTCGAGACTATGATCAAGAAAGAGAAAGAAGGCATGAGGATGTGTATAATCATGATCAAGCAAGGAATGGTTTGTTTGATCGAGATCAAGATCAAGATAGAGGTCTGGGAGATGCTGACCTAGAACACAGCAGGATCCGCAATCCGAGTTGGGAAAGAGAGCATGTTTTGGATCCCGATGGAGATAGGGAGATGGATAGAACCAATGGGCATCATGATAAACTTGTTGAAATGGATAGGGATCAAAAGTCGAGGAAATGGAATGGGTAAGGTCCCTTCTTTGTGCCCAGAATTGCAAATCCTTGGAACAGGACAGTAATTAGTTAAATTTTTAATACTACCATCTATTGATATATGTCTAAGAACTCTAATGCTGAAGTCAAGGTCTCCTCAGGTCTTTTGATAGGATAAAACAAACAATTCTTTTTTCTTTACATCGATTCACTTGTACATACTGTCCAGATTTTCAGCTTTCAATATTTTTGGAAAATGAGATGAAAGGCCATGCATTTACCAGCTGTTGTGGAGAGCCTAACCTTATATTACTGTGTCCCGGGTTTGTTATCTTGTACATCGACTATTTTTCCAGAGAATTTTGCTCTGTCTTTCATATGAAAGTGAAAATTCATTGTGAGTTTTGATAATTGGATGCTGTCGGAGTTCTCTTCCATAATACTTTTTTTCACCTCAGTAAATAGATTAAGATGAGATGAAAGTCCACACGTTTACCAGCTGTTAGATATATCGTCTTGCATAAATTTGCAGCATTATGGAACTCACTGCGTTATGTCTCTTTTAACGAGCAATTATTTCTTAAAATGAGAAGAAAGGAGTTTAAATATGTTCATTTGGTGCGACTTAATTTCACTAAAATTACAAAAATTTTCTCCTACAGGTCTAATAACACCGATCAACATAGTAGAGAATATATATCCAATTCAAATGATCAGCATGGTAGAGAATATCCATCCAATTCAAATGATGATTCTGATGATCAAGTGAGTTCATGTTCAAATATTCTCATTAAGGTAGCGAATGGTGTTTATAGACTCGTCTGATATTCATTAGATTTGCCGTTTTAATTTTCCTCTTAATGTTATCAGGCAGAAGAACAACTGCAGGAATCCATGCAAAGGCTTGCAGAACTTAAAAAGGAGGTTCGTACGCTTTGTTTAGGAGTGAGAAATTATGTACCTTGTTGATTTTCCATTTCTGAGGTTCCATTATGTCCAACAAGAACCTATTATTCTTTTCCCTTTACAGATTCTGCAGATGGAAGAGAGTCTAGAAGAAAAAGGAAAACTTGTTTTGGACTTGCAGCAAGAGTCGACGGCAAGTTTTTTCCAATTGCTCGCATCATCTGTTTAACGTTTCATTTTTATTCTGCTTGTTCCACTCCGGCTCTTCCCATTGTGAGCAAAATATTTTTTAATTATCTCCGACAAAGAATTTTATAATGGATGCAGAAACTGGAAGAGGCGTTGATCAATGCAAAGAAGACTTCTGCCTACCGTAAGACGCAGTTGGCCAAGGTATTTTTGCAATGGTTGAACGATTTTCTTTTTGGAAGTTCTGTTTTAATATCGATCGGAGATTAATGCTAATGTTATTGGAACCATCTGCAGCTTCACAGAAGTTTCCAGCAAGTACAAGAGTACAATGAAAGACGTAAAAGCTGTGAAAAAGAACTTCAGGTTGGTCTCTTTTCTCAAAAATCCCCATGTACAGGGGACCATAGAGATAAAATTCCATATGCACTTTCTTTTCGTGTCTGATTCATGGTCTTGAACCTATCAGCCTGCTTTTACGTAATGACATCGGTTACTCTCACAGATAGCAATAGCACGTACAATTATCTTCTATCATTTCCCATATATAACATTCCCTTTTTGCCATATGGTATATCCTGTTTAAGATTTTCAAATATCATTCATCCATAATATTTTGACAAGTCAATTGCCACATAATTTGGTTTCCAAAATTTGGCAGGCAATTTGGTGCCCAAACCATTTTTTCTTTCTAATATGTGTCGTCGCTTTTCGAACTTGCATATGTCATTCTTTTAATTGGCCTCCTTTAAATGCCCTCTCTATATCATAGTCTCACCAGACGATATTGCCAGTCCATCTTTCTTTTAATTCCTTTACTCTTCTCTAATCTCGCTAACTCCCCCCCTCCAAAAAAAAAAGGCATATTTTACTTGATCTTAGATTGTGAACTGGCGAAAAAGTATGTGTTTCAAAGTTTGATGCAAATTTCTTACTTCTTGGTAGTGTTGTTTGAACGTGTTTTGCAGAACTTGGTGACCTTGTCTTAAAATATTAGGCTGAAAAATGTTGTTCTTGTAGCATGTATGGGTCTTTGGGGTGCTTATCTCTGATTTGCTCCCCATTTCTCTCCCTCTATTATCCATATCATAGACTGAATTTAAGTTGCATATATTTTACCTGCAGTCTCTTGTCGATGCGGCAATGTTGGAAGAAGATATCAACATCGATGCTTTATGGGACGGAATCCTTGCAAATGGCAATGCATAGTTTATGCTTAATTCGGAACTGTTCTAACATGCAAAATCTTCTTTTGCCTTTGTAGGGTGACTAGATCAGAATAGAGCTTTTGATTGTATTCATGTAAAGCTTTTACCTCGCGCGTGAACATGGGTTGTCATGTGTGTACTTTGTATGCGTGTATATAAGATACATATATAAAAATAATGACACAAAAGTAGAGAGATATTCAGACATAAACTTTTGAGATGTATATGCTAGAATTTTCTCGAGAACTCTGAAGATGAATCTTGGTGATTTTTGTTGCATGGAACTTTATATATGCGCAGAAATACAATGAATCAGACATGATTATCGTCATTGGCATGGGAGGTTTCTTTTGAGGGGCATGAATATGCAACTTTTTTCTAGCCAAAGAGATTAGATTTTGGAGCAAACCAGCATGGTGTGAATGCCAAAAATGGACTAAACAGAGTGATAAATTAATGGTCGAATTTAATATATTCTGGAAATAAACAACGGAAAAAAGAAGTTGAACAAAGTGAAAAAGTGCTGGTAATATGTGTTCTTGGGAAAGCTTATGGCAGACTACGGTGGAAAGATATCATCAGCCATGCTTTCGGTGCTCCTTTCTTGTGTTGTCAGTTACTCAATAAATTAGTAAAAAAGAAAAAAAAATATATATATATCAATTCAGCTATCTTCTCTTACAACTACCCGGTCATTTAGGGGGGGGAAAAACACACACACACACACACATCACTGCTCGGTTACCAAGAGGTTTGCTTTGCTTTACAAGTTGGGACAGAGATATATAAACTTTCAACTTTCAAGTTTGGAATGTTTGTCGGTGGATCGTAGTCATGCATGCAAGGAATTCATTAAAGTTATTCAAGTTTATTATAAAATATTTTACATTAAAATATATGCAAATTTACAGCTTTAAATATTGAATCCAATAGAAAAGTATTTATGGCAACGTATCGCCATAAATACACTTTTTCTTTAACGTATAGCCATTGACGCATGGTATAAAAAGATATCTACATAGAATTCTATTTTAATTGACACATATTCCATCAATAATGAGACCTTTGTTAGTTTTTAATGAAATGATGAGAGAGAAGTAACTAGCATCAAAGGAAATAAAGACATGCTAAATAGGTTGGCACCTCCTTACAGTCTCATTCTATATCAGGATCCTAACTCTATTTATTAAATAAATGAAAAAAAAAATCAAAAATACAGATGAAAGTAGCAACCCCTGCTAAGAGCATTGAAACCCTCAAATCTAAATAAAAAACAAGCATCCTAGAACAAGCATCCTAGATCTTTTTTAGTTATTAGATTTATCTTTTTTTAAATAAATGATAATGACAGAAGACAATATGTGCATATATTTCAAATAGGTCGATATCTGTTTAACAATTTTATTATTTATCCATCATACATGAAAGTACTAATAAAAAGATACAATAAAATTAGACAAATAAGACAAGTAATTAAAAAAAAAGAGAGAAAATACAGAAACTACTCTAGACTACCATCTTATAGGATATCTTATATAGTATTATGTTGAAATCACGTGTACGGTGTACAAAAAAACAAAACAAGACAAATTAAACAAGAAAGGGGAAAAAAGAAAAAGAAAGAGAAAAAGAAACTAGAAATAATACTAGCATGCTTGGCATCTACGATCAATGTACATGCCAAAATATGCAAATAAGTATTTAACCATAAAAAAATTCAGAATGACCACAAAATAATTCAAATCTTCATTTTTTTTTAATCCTCAAATAAGGATATTATGTTATCAGACATACAAAGTTATTGAATTATATATATATATATATATATAACAAAATAAATACTCATTTTAGGTACCGTTATGCTCATTGGTGCTCTCTCAACTACTTAAATTACTAACTAAATAAATAATAATAATACTATGTAACACAAGAATAAAGATTAGAACTTTAAACATAATTAATTAGGACCTTATACGACAAAAAACACGCAAGAACCCTACTATTATCCTAACCCTAATATGAACCTCTCTTAGAACTTGAGAGTGATCTCACTTCCATTGCTCTCTTCTCCATCTTCTCTCAGTGCAGCCAACCCTTTCCGCTCTCCGCCGCCGTTCTCGCCGCTCTCGCCCTTCCAGCTGCTGCTTTCCGACTTGCCGTCCTCGATGCTCTCCGACCGGTCCCCGGCCCCTCGGACATCCGACTCCGGCGAGCTGTGCGTCTGTGACGTGGCCTTGTACACGTGGAGCTGGTGGTGGAGCGCGTGGTGGTGCAGCTGGTGGTGGTGATGGGGCATCGGCTGCACCGGCCCCGGTGCCGGCGAGGCGTAGAAGTCTTGGGGGACCGGCGGGGCGCAGTAGTGCGGCGGTGCATGGGACGCCGGGTGCGGGCTGTAGAGGCCTGCTGGGGCACCGCCGTGGGCCGCGGCGGCGGCGCTGGCGTACTCCGGAGGAACCCAGATGCCTCCCAGCACCACCAGCTGCGGTGCTGGTGGTCCTCCTGATTGTGGGCTTGGACTTGGTCGTCTAGTATGCAGCCTGTATTTCTGAGAACCAAAAATGAAAAAATATATAGTTAATTGTATGCAAATACTTTTCTTTTTTCTTTCTATTTTTTCTTCTTCTTGCTGTTGCTTCTTAAACCACTATGAAGAAATGGAAATTCAAAAGTAAAATAGTACTAATAAAATCTGAAAAAATGTATATCAACATATAGAAGTTATTTTTTAATGTATAACAAAGAGATATTTGAAAAAATGTACTAAAGAAGTTATGCAACTACATATCTACATATAGTTTGTGGGTCCAAAATAAAATTATGTAATTTTGTTCAAAATGAAAGAAAATTTATTACATGTATAATATTAAAAACTATTTCACCATATACATACATATATATATGTATTATGTTCATTCAGACTGTCATAACAAAAAAGTGCACAAAACAGTTAGACAGTACATACAAAGGCTTTTTCATGACTTGCATGTCGGGGAGAGAGAGAGATTTAGAGAGAGAAAGATATAGAGAGAGAGAAAGATATATATATATATATATATATATATACCTGCAAATGGCTTTTAACTTCATCATTGGTCAAGCCCTCAACCTTCATGAGCTCCCTGATTTGTTTGGGAGTGGCAACTGTTTCCAATATTGATCCCAAACATAAAATTTTATCAAACACTTTGTAACAAAAACTAGACCAAAATAATCAATAATAATAATATTCTTGACAAATTGACAATAACTATCATTAATTAAACAGACAACCAAGAAATTTCTATCAACATTATTTTCTGATTATTTTGAGTAATGCCCGTTTAATTAACGATTCGAATAATTACTATTTGATCATTATTTCTATTTTAGTAATAGCATACCTTGTGAACCACCAAGCATCTGAAGAGCATTCACAAATCTCCGGTGCAAGTCCGGCGACCAACACCTCCTCGCCTTTCTGTGAGTTTGATTGGTAGTAGTAGTACTAGTTGTAGTGTTAGACCCGGTATTTGTATTAGTATTACTAGTATTATTATTATTATTATTATTTGTTTGTCCTTCTGATAAATTTCCATTAATTCCTTTTCCTTCCATATTACCAAGCACTTTGCCACAATTTTCCCTCCTAATCAGCCCATTTTCCACACCCTCCGAGCACTTCTTGTCCTCCACGGTGGCGGTGGCGGCGATGTCTTTCTCCACGGAGACGAGGGCCAGCTCCGGCAGCGGCCTGACCGGGCACGTGGTGTTGCGGTCCTTGGAGAAGGGAAGGAAGGCTCCGCCGTTTCTCTGCTTGCTGTCCAAGGCTAGCTTGGGGCTCATGTTGAAGGTTATGTTATGGTCTGTTGGTTGGTGGTCTTTTTGGGATGTGTTGATAGTTGTACTATTTGTGGTGGTTTGTGGATTGGTTCCGTCGCTAGTTTGGCTCCATAGTTGCGCAGATGTCATCCAGTTCGCCTTATCGGATGTGTTCGTGGTCTTTTCCAAGCAGCCGCCTTCGGAGCTTGAAGTTTTTAAGGGTATGAATTCTTCAAGAACTGGCCTAATTGGCCCTAATTGGTTATTTGCTCTATACGCTTGTAGTTGTTGCCTTGAAGATTCCATTGCTAATTATATACATATATAAATATCCAAAACATAGAAAAATGTTAATATCGATTTGATATGGTAAGATGAAACGAAAATTAAAGGAACTAAGGCAAAAGATCAAAAGCATAACATTTGAAACTGGAAGATGAATTTCTTGATTTCTTATATATACATATATATATATACACACACACACACATAATGTATATAAATAATTTAGAAAATGACTGCCTGCTTTGGATTTGGTGCAATGAAGTTAACAAATAAAGTTGCAACAAATGGAAAGGCTTGTTGTTGTTAAATTATATACCAGCCCTCACTTCTATAAATGAAAAAGCTAGCTATAGAAAAAGAAAAAGATTTGGAAAGCTAATTAAAAACATTATACATGAATGATGAACATTAGACAACATCAAGATATACACACACACACACACATATATACATATATAGAGGTTTCGTTAAATTTTTACAAGTTTTTCTTAATAATGCATGGCATGGAAGTTATAAGATCATCAAACACATATGATACTACATGTGTGTGTGTGTCTATATATATATATATATATATAGATATAAAAGGTGATATGTATACGTACCATTGGTGAGAAGTTGCATGCAGAGAGGCAACTCACGCTTGAAGGCATCGATCTTAAGGCGTTCTTCTTCAAGACGAGAGAGAAACTCTTCGAGCTTGTGAGTCTGATCGGCTGGCTGTACTTCTGCGAATGATTTCAGAAGCATCGAATAGCTGTGATGAGGCTTGCAATCCAAAGACAGCTCCGACGGAGACGCCATTTTTGCTTCTTCTGTTTCTGTTTCTGTTTTTTAACGTTAGGTTTGATCTCGTATATGCTTTTGTTTTCTTTCAGAGAAAAGAACAAAACTATGCTTTTTTCATTAATATGGTCGAGTAACAACAGCGTTATGTGGGAACAAACAGGGGCAAAAGATAGTGTTTGGCTTCTTTCCAAGTTTGATGAGCAAGATCAGATGTTAGTGAGAGAAAGAGAAAGAGGAGAGAGAGAGAGAGAAAGGGAAGGTATGTTGTTTGTGAGCACAATGAGGATCCGAGTGAGGATCGTCTTCTTTTTAGGGGTGAGTTCAAGGGGAATAAAGGGGGGAGAGAGAGAGAGAGAGAGAGAGAGAGAGAGAGAGAGGAAAAGAAAAAGGCAAAGGGATAAAGAAGGATGGTAACTTCTTGCAAAGAACAAAGGGCAAAACAAAAGCCAAAAATATATGAATGAGAGAAAGAGAGAGAGAGAGAGAGAGAGAAGGGAATCAAGTTGTCTGACAGTAGAGGGTCATGTGCTAAGGACCTGGTTTTTGAGGCCTCTCTCTCTCTCTCTCTCTCTCTGTGTCTTGAGAGTAAATAGTAGTAGTCTTTGGTACGAAATTCAAATTCACCCAAAAAAATAAAAATAAAAATAAAAGATGATTCTTCTTCTCTTACTGTTGTACCTTTCCTTTTCCCTTTTCTTTTCTTTAATTTTTTTTTCTTTTTTTTATCTCTATACTTTTCTTTTTTGTGGGCTAGCTACAAACCTCCATATGTATGATTCTTCAATTTCAAATCAAAAAATTCCATTTCACCACCTGTAATCTTACAAATATATTCATGCAAAATGTTAATATCATTTGTCTAGTCATAGAAATTCATTCATGCATGCATGAATATGGTACGCAAAAATCCCCAATGGATAAGACAATAGATGCATTTTTATCATATACACACATATCATATGCTCACACACACACACACACATATATATATGCTTTTTGGGTATGAAAATTATTGGCAGGCCACAAAAGGGTCAAAAAGATATGTAGAAATGGATTCTATGGTTGTGATCTAACCCGTAAAAAGTGTAGCACAAACTGGGGAAAAAAAAAAAAAAAACTCCATATCACCGGCAGTAATGTTGGACACGTTTATATAGCCAATTATTAATTAGTAGTAATATAATTGAATCGTCCTAAAACCAAAGTATTCTATGATCATCCTTATAATAATATGTATTAATGATTCTACCATGATTAATTATTTGTTAATATATACCAAAAAGCTTTGAGAGAGAAGCATATACTATCATCCCTTCCACAATTTAAATTTTCACCATATCAAATGGTAGAGAGAGAGAGAGAGAGAGAGAGAGAGAGAGAGAGAGAGAGAGAAGGACATATTCAAATGGGGTTTAGTATCAATCCACCATGCAACTTTCTTTTTGGTTTCAAAAGTTGCATAATTGTTCTAAATTTTAGTGCATTCAGAGAGAGAGGAATATCTAATCTTAAAAAATTAGACATTCATCTTAAAGAATATAATATTTGCCTCTAAGGAAGGAATATCTTAGTTCCAATTCTACGACTCTAAATTAAGGGAACACACAACTCACAAAAGCTTAAAGGGGGGCGAAAATAATAATAAAATTAATTAAACTATATATATATATATCTATCTCATCCCCTCCAAAAGAATATTAAAGGAGCCTAAGAGTAGGGAATCTTCTTCGGCTACTAACTTTAATGAAGTGGGTAGGAAGGTAAGAAGATTCTCCAGAAATGAAATATATTTACAGGAATTTTTCTTGGGTTCCGAACCTCCATCACTATTCGAATTCGGATCCGGGTCAGAAAAATTAAAAATCAGAATATATGAGATATACCCACCAAATATTTCGTGGGCTAGCTAGCTTGACTAGTGGAACAATCCTTGTATTGCTTATGAAGACTCCTTGATTTTTTTTTCATTTCTTCTACTTGGTGTTTGGTACAAATTAAAATATATATATACATCTCTATCATAATATACTTCAAACACAATATTGTTAATTTTAGGGTTTTTTCCTTTCAAAATTGCACTTTGAATTTTTGTCATTTGACAAGTTGGACCTTGAAGTTTTAATTTTGTCAATGTTTGAGAAAGTTGATTTTAAAAACTCATGAAGGAAAAAAAAAAGTACACCCTTGTCTTTCTCTACATTCGTCAAAGTCTCCACCATAATCCTTCCTCTCGCGGCCGCCATCACCAATGCTACAAAATATCCTTTCTCTACTCCTTTTCTTCTCCCATCTTCTCTTTGTCATAGCTAATTATCCCTCCATTACAAATGTAGCTCTAATAGCTTCCTTTACAGAGACCTTAAATTCGACGTATCATCAAAGAAAAGCCCTAGGATTTTCCAAAAGCAACTCGGATCTCCTATAATTAGCTCCGATCAACTATTCTTGATTCTAATTTGTTTGTGTGAGTCGTACTTAATTTGATCCGTTGGGAAAAACCAAGAAATGCCTTGTAGTTCATCCGATGAGACAAGGAATTTTAAATTAAGAAATTAACAATTTGAAAAGTGATTGAAGACACAATTAACATATGCGCCTTACGAGGAAATCTACAAGAAGACCAGCATTGAGCTAGTTAATCTCTCTTCTTCTACTAGTTTGCTTGTAATACACCAGAAATATGGAGTTGAATTGGAACTTCTTCTCCGTGTCCTCTTCAATCCTCCTCTTCGGGATCTAATTTGTCAATTGGCTACATTTCACGATACATAAATGCAAAATAATAATAATAATAAGAACAAACTTTATTTTTATTTTGGATAGATCCTAAATATCAATACTAATTTATTGTTATTTACTCTACAAATTTGTGATATACATACGTACAAGGACATATCACGTTTGTAGATGCGTTACATACAAAATCAAGTGTATACTTATATGCTCTCGATGTGTTTTATTTGCAACTTCATAAGTACAAAACTCCTTGTTATGAGTTTTTTGTAGTCTTATATAATTTTCTAGTCGAATCATAACTTAGAAAAGGAAACAGAAGGTTAAAATTAGGAGATAACGGCTTATTAATTATGTACACTTGACAATCATACAAACATGTATAAAAAGCACATACAAATATCAGCATAGCTATGTTTTAATCTGAAATCTGTATACATATTTTGATTAGATTTAACGTTTACAAACATAGATTATCGAAATAAAAATACTCTATCATAAAAAGCTCATATATATATATATATATTCTTGATAGTAGAGCTATATCTTTTTTTTTTTTTTGTTTAAAGTAAAAATCCATAGTACATTTTTTAAAAGGATAAAAAAGGAAGAAGAAAATAAAAATCCAAAGTATAAGAAATCTCTAGTGTGCAAATGTGCATCGAATTCCCTTAGAAAGACAAAGGAGCTTAGGAAAAGGGAAGGGTGAGAGAGAGTGGCAATAATGATGGTTGGTCTCTTTCCAAATTCAGTCTTCTGGTACAAGCCTCCAACCCACACCTTTTCTGCAGATTCTCTCTCTCTCTCTCTCTCTCTCTCTCTCTGTTTTTTATCAAACAAAGGAAAAAGATTCTCCTCGTGACACGTGTTATGATATTCCCACCATATCGTCCTTCTGAATATCCCTTTTGTCTGGCGCAAATATTGAGGAATATTCCCTCCCCTTTCACATTTTCCCATATTTTCTCTCTTTTTTTTTCTTTTTTTTTTTTAATTTCTCTCTCTTTTGTTTGAAACCGAAACCGAGGTAGCTAGGTGCTTTTGTTATGTTGTTGTGTGTTTACACCACTGCCTCAATTTGGTTGTTCATGCTAGCATGAGCCCGTTGTGACCTTCACAGCTAACCTGCGCCCCCGGGAGCTCCTCGTCGAGGGATAGGATCCACAAGCAAAGCATTAAGTGGGCATTCCTATGTGGAGAGTTTCTTTAGTCGCATCTAGAAAGCGTGTGTTAAGGTCAGTCGCACTCTTTTCAAACTTGCATTTAACAAAATAAAAACAAAATTCAAAATGGACATTCCTGTTAGTGTCGGGAGAATTTTTTTGGTCACATCTTGAAAGAGTATGCTAAGGCCGGTCACACTCTTCTCAAACTAATCTTTAGCAAAATAAAAAAAGTGTAAATTAGATATTTCTATCGGTGTCTGGAGAGTTCTTTTAGTCATGTCTGTAAAGAGTATGTTAAGGCCAGTCGCACTCTTCTCGAACTTACCTTTAGCAAAAAAAAAAAAAAGTATAAAAGGTGTGGGGGTAAGGGAATATAGCAGAATTCTTTTTATTCAGCGAAAAGAACTTGGGATAACTATTGTAATTTTCAGAATTTAAAACCACTAAAAAAAAAAGTAAAAATTATTTTGTCATTTGAAAGTAGTTCACTATTTTAGCTATTGCAGTATGCTTTTTGTTTCCAGAATTGCTTTTCCCCTTCTTATCTGTAGTCAGATTTTCTTTTCCCATCCTCAAGAATCAAAGGTTGCCCAACAATTTTCTTTTCCGATCATATACCCAGAAAAAAATAAATAAATTCAGTTAAAATGAAATAAAAACTTGTATCAAACCTAATCTTATAAAGAAGATGTTTGAAGAGAAAAATATATATATATAATTACAACAATATTTCACCCAATTATTATTAATGATGCTTTTGTGTGTGTTAGAACTTTGAAGTTTTCCAATGGTTTCGAGATGGGCCAAAATTATAAAATAAAAAATAAAAAAATAAAAAAAAAGTGACTAGAAAACAGCCTATATAATACTTTTACAAGGCTACTCTCGTACTTTATTGTGAAAAGCCCAGTTAATTAGGACCACTGTTTACTTTCTGACAGAAATTTCCCTCCAAGCTCAAACTTTTCCCATGCATTCTCTCTTTCTCTTTTGGAAAAAGGGGGCAAACGATAATTCCAAAGAAAAGTTAAACAATTGAACTTAATTATATATATATATATATTTTTTTTTTGCTAATATAATAAGGAATTAGGGATGCCTTCACGTTCTCGGACCATCATCACTTGATCCATGTTTTCTTGCCTAACATTCAAGAGGTCCAAAATCATCAATATCCAGTCCAATTTGACAGGTCATTGGATATGTATAATTGTAACCTCACAGTAGATAATGAGATCCGATCTCTAGATGTTAAACAGAAGAGTCTTGATAGATCATTATCTTACCGTTATACCACCACCACGGCCGTCGGTGGTTTTTTAATTTCTTGGTTAATGTTTGAAGCCAAACCTAGTTATACCTTCTAAATATGTTTATGCCATGGTAGGAAAATCTAATGGCACAAATTCATGGGGTCATGAGTCCGTACTAAAAGCCCTTTTAATTATGAGATGCTATACTCCAATTACTGATAAGATACCTTCTTTGGGAGGGCTAGTGACAAGAACCTTATTCCTGATATACTTTAGTAGTTAGTTAAAAGGGTACATAAGTACACCATCCTTGGTTATGTTTTTGGTATTCTATTTGCATATTGGAACTTTTTTTTTTTTTTTTTGTGGAAAAAAAAAACACGTAGAAGGGGAAGCAGTTATGTAAAATTTTCAGTTATGTATTATCTCATAGAGATGTGATTATATATGTTAAATTTCAAAAATCATTTGTCAATTTTAAGGTTAGGAATTAATTCTGTCAAAAAATAAAAATTTGGGAAGTAATTTGCAAGGAAAAAATCAGCAATCGAAGTGACGTAAAACTCATAATTCAGGGACTAACAATGTTAATAACTCTAAATTAAGATGTGATCATAACGGCCTACATATATTAAGAAATGTCTGATTTAAGCCATAAGTTATTTATGCCAAAAGACGAATTGCGCTATCTTAACTTCACCAAATACTAATGAACATTAAACCAATAGTTTGAAGCGCCTTACACCAGCAAAGAGCAAGACCAAATTAGTTATATATATATATATATATATATTTGTGTATGTTTTTATGAAAACTGTACGTATAACGTGATCAAGTTTTGAACGAGTATAGTTTGAAAGAACAACACAACTTTGCCATGGATCACTGTCCTAGGTACTGAAAAGGTGGTTGATTATTCAATTAAAATTTTTGCCTAGAAAGAATTATTTAAATATACATGTAATACGTACAATAACAAAGCCTTAGAACAATGAAAAATGAAATGTACGAATATAGGTTTCTGACATATATATATATATATATGTACAATAATCTTGACATTATAAACGAGAATAATAATCTAAGCCTCCGTTTGGTGTTGCAACTCCAACTTAAATTTTTCATCACAATTTTTTTTCTTTTTCTAAAAAATCAATAAAAATTATAATTAATTTTTAGTCAATCAACTTTAACTTAAAATTTTCAACTCCAACCGGCGAACCAAACACACCATAAGATTCCATTATTCTAACATATCCGACTATATAGATATATATACTTACCAAAATCCTCTTCATGAAAGATCATCATCAAAGAAGTAAAAAAAATCAATGCTCTATAATTCAAAATTCCCCTTCAACTTGGTCTTAGTCTCTTATTAAAGTGAGGAAAAGAAAATTATTTTTTATTTTATTTTATTTTAGAGAAAGAAGAATGAGCTTTAGGTTGCATTATATGAAATATTCTTAATTGCTTTGCGGAAAGCCAATGATAGATACATTTACGGGCTGTAAGGCTTGTCAATGAGAGAATCAACCCTTTCATATATACATATCTATATGTATGTATGTGTGTGTGTGTGTGTCTCTGTGTGTGTGTGTGTGTGTGTGTGTGTGTAAGAGAATCATGAACTGGAAAAAAACACTTTTGGTGAGAAACGGATTGTTCTACTAAATTCCCTGTTTCAATTAGGTTAGATTCGTTTGCATGCTTTGGCATCAGATCACTACTTGATTTATTTATTACATGATTGGAAGGTGATTTGAATATATATATATATATATATATAAATATATTTATTTATATGTATGTATGTATGTATGTGTGTATATATTCTCCATGCTTATCTTAATAAGAAGTTTACTTTGCTAAGTTTCTTTCATCGATCATTGATCTCCCTTTTGAACGATAAAAGGAATATAATCCAAAAGACAGAATTGAAACACGCCAAAAAGTTCACAAAATGAAGAGGAGAATTAAGAGGAAAAAATCATGTATAATTTCATAAACGAGTCTTCAGCCAAAAAAAAAAAATCATAAACGAGTAAAAATTGGTTTTACACTTGGAACGAGAAATTCAAACCCTTTACCTTATAATATAGTTAGGTTAATACAATATATATATATATATATATATATTTTGGTAAATAAGAAGAGAAGGAAGGGAAAAATTTAAAAAATACCAAGAAATACCATTTATATTTGAATGGTTGATAAAAATTGCTCTAGAAATATCATACATGCCCTTGTAATTAGACTTTAAAAATATGAAAAAAAAAGAAATTAAGTTTGACCAAGCATAGATAAGAAGTTTGAGTGCATATGGCATCTGAATTAGCACGAAAGAGTGGAGAATGGAATTAGAATCACTTTGGTCGGCCTCTAACAAAAAGATCAACTTCTGAGAAAAGAAGGGCAAACAAAAAAAAAAATTTTAAAAGTCACATTTAGTGTGTTAATGAAGACAGGAATTGCAAAAAAACAAAATTGATAAATTATATTATTGGTATAACTTGTTGACCTATTGTTGTCAAAATAAGTTTCTACAAAAAGTGCTTTTTTTATCAAACAAAAAATCTTCATCTTGAGGATGCGTCATTGCAAAGTCAGAAATGAGAATTTCCACACACATAATTAATCAAGTATCTCTTTAGTTACGGGACTAGCTAGTTCATATTGTTTTATTTACTGCTGAAATAATTTATTTGTTTTTGTTCTTGCTTATCATGAAAGTTGCAGGACATGTACGTGTCTAACTTCATCCACCAGCTGGCAGCTTGATTCTTTTCTTTTTCTTTCTTTCTTCTTTTTGAGATCGAGAACGGAAGGATTTGAACACTACATCTTATTATCATAGTATTGATTTTTGACATATTATCGCTAGAATATTGTGTCCACAACGTTCTACACAGTTTGATTTGTTCTAGCTATTAATTATAACTTTATTTGGTTCCTTCTCCTTATTATTCAATGTTTTATAATTAATATTTTGCTTTCATA
The DNA here is from genome assembly GCA_038430175.1 of Ficus hirta. Classification (NCBI taxonomy): domain Eukaryota; kingdom Viridiplantae; phylum Streptophyta; class Magnoliopsida; order Rosales; family Moraceae; genus Ficus; species Ficus hirta. The sequence goes on along the minus strand of CM076588.1, from coordinate 18,240,660 downwards.
ACATTCTAGAAAGAAAATGTAACTTTCATAACGACAATGCTAAAAGTTTATGCATTTTTTTTTAGGACTATTGGAAGAGATATATATAAAGCAGAGAATAAGGAAAGCGTTAAATAGTATAAAATATATATATATATATATATTTATATATTGTGTTGTGCGATTTGACGGTAATCTAGATTAATAATATAAATAAATTTCCATGATGATGAATCATGCATGAAGTTAGGTCAGTTTGTTTGTTGTTGTTGTTGTTGTTGTTTAATTTTTTTCCCCTTATGTAAGCCCTTCTCAATCCCGGAGAAGAAAAAAATTTGGTTTTAAATCTTTGATTAATTATAAACTCTACTTGCTAGTATCTGACTTTATTTATTGGCTTTCAGTTAGTCATATTATTCCTTTGTCCCAACTTTAAATGGAATATATAGATATATATATTTCAAAACAAAAGGATAGAGAGAGAGAGAGAGATTCATACTTGGAAATTGTAAAAATAGTGAGAACTCGATTTTTATTTGCCTGGAATATGGATTTAAACCTATAATTGTTTGCGAACATTCTGGGCCAGTGGTAGACATTCAACGTACGAGTTAGGTCGAGGACAAAGAAGTTTTACAATTATTAATTGAAGTAAATAATAAGTTTTAAAAATATTTAAAATAAATAATAAATTTATGGGTAAATAATTTATTTATTATAAGTATTTGTCAGAAATATATACCTATCAAATAAACTTATTATTTACCCGACAAATTTATCATGGGAGAATGAAATGAATAGCATTTTTCAGAAAATAATTGAAGTAAATATCAAGTTTTTGAAATATTTTAGAGTAAATAATAGTAAATAAAAATTTATAAGATAAATAATTTATTTACATATTGTAAAGTACTATTTTACTCAGTAAATTTTTCATTCACCTAGTAAATTTGCAATTTACCTAATAAATTTTTCATCTACTTAATAAAACTGTTATTTCCTTCGAATACTTTAAAACCTGGGTATCTACTTCAATTATTGTAATAAAAATACTTTTTATTACAATATTCGTATATCACTTACTTCAAATATGAACATTACTATATACTTCAATTATCTTTTTAAAAATGCTATTTACTATAATTTAAAAATAATTACACAAAAAGTCTATTTTTAGAAGCCCATTTTAAAATATGTCCATTTTTATAAAGACAATCATTCATTGTACCTATTTTTCCCATTTACTATATTTAACATCATTTTCTCTTATCATGATTCTTTTTTTTTGCCCTTATTTATTCATCATTGTTGTATATTTATGCTAATGATTAGTTCTTTATTATAGTGATTGCTTGTCAGTAAGATTTAGGTTTTTTATAACTTATTTCTTAAGTATGATTTAGATTTCGTAAAACCAAAAAAACAAAAAAAATTTAGTATGATTTAGGTTCTTTATGACAATTGTAACATTATTATGATAATTTATTTGATTTTTTATTATTGATGGTTTTAATAGTTAGTTTCTAAAGTTTAAATGTCATATAAAATTGCTTGTTTTTTTTATGATAATTATCATATCATTATGATACTTTTTTGAATGTGATATGTTTTTTTTTTCTCTTTATGATTACTATATCAATATGATATTTTTTCCTTTATGATAACTACTATGTTATTATGATGTCTTTTTTAGATTTTAAAGTATTTAATATTTTCATACAATATCTATTTAATTTTCTTTATATGTTCATTGTGAATTTTATCTTGCTGACCAATTATTTATTATACTAATTGCTTTTCATTTACAATACAACTAATATCTGTTATGGTCCTTTTTTTCTTTATAATAAATCAAAAAAAATGGTTTTTTTTTTCCCTTTTATAAAAGATTTGCTTAGTTTGAATTAAAGATTTATTTATTTTTTATCAATTCTTTATTTGTTTATATTCAACTTTTGATGAAAGGGTAATGTGGTCTTTATTAATATTAAATTAGACATCCTTACATATAAAAAAAAAATAGATACATTTTAAATTATAATCTTTAATTTAATCATCGATGTAAATAACCCTATAATTTATACGCAAAGGGAACCGGATGTAGAACGTTACCAGCAGCATTGGCAGGTACGGGCTACCATGGGATGTCATTCTTTGGGTGTGTGGAAAATGGGCCTTTCTTAGTCATAAGAGCAATTCTCAAGAAGGCCTCGAGAAAACCTTACTTTGTGCTGTACGAATGAAATTGCCCCAACTTGCTTTAAAATAAAAAAAAATAAAAAATTTCTACTAAAGATTATTACCGATAATCTACCAAATATCATCGGGACTAACAATGATTGTTGGATGACATCTACGTGATTATACGCAGATGGTCAAACATCTCTGGTCGGTAAAGAGTAGTATAGTTGATTTATTATTATTATTTTTTTAATCTTTTCTCAATATAAATGACTAAACATCTTCATCTTTAAAGAGTAATCTAATAAATAATTTTGGTAATGCACTAAACTATTTTTCCTTCTCAGTCGAACATCTGGTAGATTATAAAATTGATAAATGGGCTTGGGTTATAACTCATCCCCACATGTTTACTCAATGAGAGATGATGTCCAATTTTTCAAGGAGAAATTATAACAACCTAATAATTTAATGATGTGTGATAAATTTAATTTTTAACACACTCCCTCACACGTAACATATCATATATATATATATATATATATATATAGGTTGGGGTCCAAAACCTTCAAAAGAGCATTTGATGTCAAAAACAACAATGTCACCCAAGACACTTGTTATCTCATAGCAGCTTCATCTTCTGACTCCGGCACATGGATCTCCATGTGAGATTTGCACGAATCCAGTGGTTTAAGAAAGATGACGAGCCCAATCCAGATATGTGCTTCGTCATGACTTCATGATGGCACCATCTCTAACCTACATCTTGAGTCATATATAATTTTATTGATAAATATTTAAAGTATTATCATATTAATTGATTATATTTATCAATAAAAATATAATATGTGAGTGATTCTAAAAAACTTGAGATTTGAGTTGGTATCTCTAATACAACTTTTTAAAAAATTCTCTCCTAAAAAAATCCTCATAATTCTAAGTTGACGAAAATGCCCTTCCGGCTGATGTGGCAATAACGACCGCAAAACCATTATCCTCCTCCGGGGTCGCCCTGCTTCATGCATGGCTTCTCTTCCTTTCACTTCCCCTGCAAAACCACACTTTCTTCCTCTCTCCAGACTCTCTAAACCCCAAGATTCTCCAAAATCCACTCAAACCCATTTCACAAAACTTCAAGAACATGCAAATAACCATCAGATTTCGTACATTAACTCTTACTTCAACCAGATATCCTTTCTCTGTAAACAGGGCCAAGTCCGAGAAGCCGTCAAGTTGTTCACGGAAATGGAGCTCGGAAACCTCCGGGTTCAGCCGGAAATCTATGGAGAGCTTCTCCAGGGGTGTGTCTACGAACGAGATCTTTCAACGGGTCGACAGATTCACTCTCGGATCGTCAAGAGCGGTGAGTTCATTGCGAGGAACGAGTATATCGAGACAAAGCTGGTGATTTTCTACGCGAAGTGCGACGTTTATTGTGTCGCGAGTCGCATGTTTCGCGTGGTGAGTGAGAAGAACGTGTTTTCTTGGGCTGCCATTATTGGACTGAATTGCAGGATGGGGTTTTGCGAGGAAGCTTTGTTGGGGTTTCGTGAAATGATGGAATCTGGGTTTTTGCCTGATAATTTCGTTGTCCCGAATGCGCTGAAAGCTTGTGGGGCTCTCCGGTGGTTTGCGCTCGGGAAAGGGGTTCATGGGTACGTTTTGAAGATGGGTTTTGGCTGGTGTGTCTTTGTTGCAAGTAGTCTTGTAGATATGTATGGGAAATGTGGAGCTTTGGAGGATGCACGGAAGGTGTTTGATAGAATGCCTGAAAGAAATTTAGTTACTTGGAATTCGTTGATTGTTGGTTATGTACAAAATGGGATGAATGAGGAAGCTATTAAGGTGTTTTATGATATGAGAGTGGAAGGTGTTGAACCCACTCAAGTTACTATGTCGGGATTTCTTTCAGCTTCAGCTAATATCGGTGCATTAGAAGAGGGTAAGCAGGGGCATGGAGTGGCAGTTGTCGAAGGATTGGTGTTGAATACCATTTTGGGCAGTTCAATTATAAATTTTTACTCCAAGGTTGGTCTGATGCAGGATGCTGAATTAGTTTTCAGTAGTATGCTTGAGAAAGATGTGGTGACATGGAACTTGATCATATCTGGTTATGTGCAAATTGGAAAGGTGGAACAAGCACTCAGTGTGTGCCATCGAATGAGAAATGAGAATGTGAGGTTTGATTCTGTGACTCTTGCATCCTTAATGTCTGCTTCTGCTGATACAGCTAATTTAGAACTTGGAAAGGCAGGACATTGTTATTGTATTAGAAATGGCCTCGACTCTGACATAGTTGTTGCAAGTAGTATCGTTGACATGTATGCCAAATGCAAGAGAATTGATTGTGCAAGACTAGTTTTTGACTCCATTGCAAAGGGAGATCTTGTCCTGTGGAACACAATGCTGGCTGCATACGCGGAGTTGGGTCTCAGCGGTGAGGCCTTGAAGTTGTTCTATCGAATGCAGTTAGAAAGCGTGCCACCAAATGTAATATCATGGAACTCGGTGGTTTTAGGATTTCTTAAGAATGGCCAGGTCAATGAGGCAAAGGACATGTTTTTGCAGATGCAGGCTATCGGTGTCCAGCCAAACCTGGTTACGTGGACTAGTCTTGTCTCTGGTTTGGCAGAGAATGGTTTTGCATACGAAGCAATTTTTGCATTCCAGCAAATGCAAGAGGCCGGAATTAGACCAAATGCTGTAAGCATTGTCTCTGTTCTCTCAGCTTGTGTAGACATTGCATTACTACAATGTGGAAAGGCGATACATGGTTATTCAATAAGGCAGGCACTTTTCTTGTCAATTCCACTAGCAACCTCTTTAGTGGACATGTATGCTAAATGTGGGAATATAGATCAAGCACAAAAAGTGTTTGATATTGTTAAACAAAAGGAATTGCCAGTCTATAATGCCATGATCTCTAGTTATGCATTACATGGTCAAGCAGTGGAAGCTCTTGCATTGTATAGCAGTTTAGAGGGCGAAGGCATTAAACCCGATAGCATAACGTTTACCAATGCCTTGTATGCCTGCAGCCATTCGGGCCTGGTTAATGAGGGTTTGGAGCTCTTTGTTGATATGATCTCAAAATATCATCTGAAGCCAAGTATGGTACATTATGGCTGTATGGTTAATCTACTCTCTCGATGTGGCAATTTGGATGAAGCCTTTAAGCTTATCGCCTCAATGCCTTATGAGCCAGATGCACGTATTTTTGGATCATTGCTTGCTGCCTGTAGGGAAAACAACAAGATTGAACCAGCAGAATATTTGTTTGAAAAATTAATGGCATTAGAGCCAAACAATTCAGGAAATTATGTGGCACTTTCAAATACATATGCAGCTGCTGGAAAGTGGGATGAGGTGGAAAACGTGAGGCAATTGATGAAAATAAAGGGTCGAATGAAAATTCCTGGTTGTAGCTGGATTCAAATTGGAGAAGAATCGCATGTATTTGTTGCTGGTGACAAAACACACCCCAAAATTGAGGAAATCAATTTGGCATTGACTTTATTAGGATGGGAAATTTGTTCACTGGATTTTTCCCTCCAACCGAAGTAGTCCCTCCAGAGGATTCTAGACTTTCTTGTTCATATTTTGCATGGAAGTTCAACTTTTACAGCTCTCTGACCCTGTCAAGACTATATCCGTGTGCTAAAACGCAAAGCGTGAAGCAGGAAGATATCCATTTGGTCAGTGGACTCAGGAAGAGATCTACTATTCAGGAAATGGAATATTTTCTGAGCTAAGAGCTCCTAAGATTGGCATGCTAGGCAACAAAATGTTTTAAGAATGATGTGACCGGTGAAAACAACTTGTGTACCATGTCTAACACTTGAAGGTGGAATATGACACAGGGACTTTAAGAATCCTGGCCAACACTTGAAGTAAAAAGCTGTGAAGAAAAACACCATCAGGTCTAAGGCGCAATTAACGAATGCAACTTCACTTAAGGGAGGCCTGTAAGTTCTTGTTAAACATAATATTTAGTTACTGTGGGGTTCCGTGCTTCTGCAGCTACGAGACCCATGTCTAGGTTTGTCTTGAGGAGATGGAATTTTGTAACCTACTGTGTTTAAAGAATTGTATGAAATACAAATGGTAAACAACTATACTTTTAAGCTTATTCTAGTTTGAAGCCGTCTCCTGATCTATGTTTCTGTGTGCCAAATTTATACTTACTTTGATTTGTTCCCATAAAGAACGTTGAATGCCTGTTATTTTCTGCGAGTGAATTTTCTACAAATTTGAAGCATCTAAGATGGACAGTTGGATTGCCCTACGGCTCTTTTAAGTGATAAGTTTTGTTAATATTTTATGGAGTTCATCATCTTTGAGATTGTAGACGCCGAGTTCGAGAAGAAACTCTGTACTTGACTTGCTGAGAACTCGGGCCTCGCATTTTTACCAGGATTTGATGCTAGTTAAATATTAAAAAGAGGACTATGTAAGATACAATTTGAAAAGGGATTGGCATGAAAGTTGCAATTGATAGGATAGGTGCAATCAACTCCTTAAAACACCGCCGCTACTAGACTTGGGAATCCAACCCAAACACTGTTAGTTTCGGCTTTTACTTCAAGGAGTCCCTTATGAATCCATAGGCGCACACAACGGATGGGCTCATACACTTCTTTGAGGCCCAAGCCACATAGGCCGCCTTCTAAGTTCAAGTATGCTCCTGCATCATCTCTACAGAAACAGGCAGATTACTGGAGCTAGCATTTATTCTATGAATCAACTTCAGGTACTTATCAAATTTCTAATCCTTTTAGTTCACATTTTTAAAAATCAAATATTTGCAACTTATATATTGTTGGACCCTCGTCAATGATTGTATTCTTATTTTAGAAATTGATTGGAGAAATATGAACCTCTCACCCGATAACGATCAGAAGTGCAATTCATTGGCTCAAGATAAAGTTAGGGAGAAATTTTTTGTGGCCACAACATCTTAGCATACTGGAATTGTTGAAACAAGAAGACCAAAAAGTTGATAAAAGTACGCTAGTGAAACATGTCATGTTCTTGTTATTTTGAGCAAGGCAATGGAGAATGTAGAACTAGAAAACTAGGTCTACCCGTTTTTCAGATGCATGTAAAACTTTTTAGCATGTTTCCAAAGACAGTTCACAAGATAGTTTTTTAATTTCTAACCACACATTGTGGCTTCCTTTACAGGGTTTGTGCTTATGATAAAAGATGGAACAAGCATGTGGAAAAAGTTTTCACTCAGTGACCACCCTAACTCAACGGTACGCCTTTTTCCAAGTGCGAAGACGTACATATCTATTGTTATATCTTTTTTAAAACAGATGTTTCGCAAATTCATCGGCTCAGCTAGTACTGCTTTCAGTTTTGCATTTAGCTCACCGGTTAGAGGAAGATTTATCATGGTTAGGTAAAGACAGTTGTTTAGTTGTCTGATTACTCATCTAACACCACTTAGCTTAGTTGGTTCTGAATTCATAACTCACAATGGTCATCAATTTTAATGCCCTTCTTTAGTAAGCTTGTTCCCAAGTCTATATGTATATTACCATTTTAGTACTTGTAATCACTCTTTTAGAGATCCTTGGAACACAAACTAGAAAAAGCTTGTAACACATTGTCATATACATATACATACATATATATATATATAGCAAAGATGAACTTAGAAGGCAAGTAAACCGCTAATATTTAGCTCTGCTCTATAAAGCAATATTGGTCAGGGATACATAATCATCTCATATTCTTTGTGGTGGAAGAGCTTTAAGTAATTTATGAATGAGAAGGTTGTTGCTCAACAGTTGCTTCAGGAACACTCGAGGTAACTTTTTTCCAACCCCACCACAACCTGCTATAGGCTGGAAAATGAGTAAGAAAAGTCAAAGGGAGAAATTTGTGGGAATAGTTATTTCAGTTTGCATAATTTTGCACATTTGCCTCAATCAATTAGTCTTGTGTTTTTGTCAAGTCATTGGTGCCCCATAAGTAAATGAAAGGTGGATTAAATTGTAGGTGGACTGTGTTGCTAGATCTTTGTGAAGTGCACATGGACAAGATTAAAGGGCTATATATACATATATATAGGGACAAGATTGTGGGTGAATTATAGGTTAACTAAAAAGTAGAAATATTACCCTGTCACTGCTAGAATGCAATGAAGGCCATTTCATTTACAGATGGATTTGCTATAAAGCACCTTTCTTAAGGAGAATTAGCGTAAGCTTTTTTTTTTGCTTTTGCTTTTAGTCGGCAGAAAAAAGAAGTAAAAGCTGTGACTTTTCAGTAAGTGTTTGAGAACTATATTTTTAAAAGAGTTTTTAAAATAAAAAATGATTTTGAAGTTTTGTAATAAATAATAAATGCGTTAAAATTGAGTTTAAAAATGTCTACTTTAAACTCTAATCCAAGTTTTAAAATTTATTTAAAAGAACTTTTCATGAAATCATATATTCTGACTTTGACAAAGAGTTCTTCTGGAGATCAGAAACTCATTTAGAAAATCAAAAATAACTTTTAAAAAATTCTGTCAAATAAAATATTAATTTAAAACTTCATATTTTTATCAAGATTCGTTAAATAATTATAATATAATATGATATATAGTTTAAAACTATGTCTTATCATGACAGTATTTTTTTTTTTTTAACTTATCCTAGAAAGTTACTCTTGAGAAAGTGCCTCCTCTCGAAAGCTTTGTAACATCCTCAGCTTTTTTTCAGTGTCCCTAATCATTTTGCCAGACTTTCCACAGTGCACAACTCCATCCGTTATTATTATTCTTATTATTATTATTATGCTATTTCCTTTGTTCCTTCACTCTTGCATCCCAAACGGTTGATGTGATATCTTCAAAGACAATGAAGGGAATCATTCATTCAGTGGGGCAACGTGTGTCTCCTTATAATATATGTAAATATATAAATATATGTGACATATATATTTTGGAATAGCACCAAATTATTTGGGGCCATTTTTGCTTAGAAGGTCTTTTAGGTCTCAAAAAATGATGAATTTTATTATATAATTTTGATGACTCTCTCGGTAATTGACAAAAAAACATCAAACACATTATTGTCAAAAAACAAAAACAAAAACAAAAAAAAATTGACATTCTCAGCAAGCCCCGAAGTTAGGCGGATAGTTGTGTCCAAAATTATTTTATCCAACCTACCATCCACTCTTCTTGTTACTCTTTTACACAAATAACAAGCATCTCTATCAAAAGTCCCACCTAAAAAAGTGACCTTACAAAAGGCATAAAAGCTAATGTCATGTTGGACCCATAATATATAATATATAGAGTTATATATTATATATATATAATATGGGATAACAGCTAGAGTAGAGGATTTTACTTGATATCGCCACCCCACACCCACGGCAGGACCTTACCTAAGGTCATCACCATTTTGGTTTTAACCTCTTCAATTATTCCAAATAATTATCAATTATCAAAAATGTCTTCAATTATTCCAAAGGAAAAAAATAAAAAATAAAAACTATACTCAATTGTGGTTGAGCAATAATTAGTTGTGATTGGAAATATTTCTTCCAAATCAGAAAAATTCTAAAGAGTACTAGAAATGCTCACCGCCCCATTTGAATTGCAAGATACATCAACAACAGAAAAACATGACTATTTAACAGAATTGATGAAACTATATTATAGTTCAGAATAATTCTTCTTGGTAAATGACTAAATCTTCATCACTTTTTGTTTATCTTATTCATAGATGGTGTGTGTATATATGGGATGGGGTCACCATGATCGAGTAAGAGCTTCGGTCTTTAGTGAATTTTTTTTTTTTTTCAATTTTAACTAAAAAATTTTATATTCTTCTTATTTGTCCCTACTAAAAAGTTGATTATCCCTCTATAAACTCCTATAAAACTTTTGTCATTTTTAATGTTCGTTTTCACTAAAATAATAGACTGGTCCTCTACTGTATATAGTAGTCCTGTGATAATAATGCCAAGTACTAGCGACGCATGTAAATGTCAAGGACAAAATAATGGTGAGATAAACAAGCAGAGGTGATTTTCGGACATGAACTTACTGGGGAGGACAAACCGGCAAGTGTGGGTGGGGGGGGAGGGAATGTGAAAGAATGGTTGTTGATTTTGTCGAGTGAGTTTTTGTGGCCGTGTTTGTGTTGGTTGAGTGTGTTAGCACAAAATGGGGGGTTTAAACTTTAAGGATAAAAGATTGAAACCAAACGAGGAAGTTGGGGCCTTTTGAGAGTTGGGGGGGGATTCTAAATTTTTGTTGGTAATGAAAAAAGCCAACCAACAAGGACGCCAAAGCAAACAGCAAATTGGCAAAAAACAGAGGAGGGTAGTCCTAAATCCTAAAGAGCAGTCAATTTCTTTAGGGTCCATTTAGCGAAAAGAAAATTAAAAAATAAAAAAAAATTCTTTTGGGTCCCGACCAAAAACGGGGCTGATACGCTCCTCCTTCAGTGCACCCAAAGCGGAACAATGTGGCCTCGCCTATTGGGCACGTCCTGATGCAACTCCAGCGTTAAATTAATGTGTCAATGTTAACTTTAACACTAAACATAATATGTCAAATTGAATATTAAGAAAAAAAAAAAGACCAAACCGTCATAAATATAATAATTTAAGAAACAATCGAATAAATTAAGTTAAAAAATTTTCATCTGCCTTGAACCTTTTCCCTTGGGACATCTGCCTCAACTGTTTATGAACCATCAAATTTCAGTAATCTTAAGTAGATATTTACTCTCAAGTTGGTTCTTAAATAACTAGAATAGCATAGTAGAACTCATCAATAATATTACTAAATTAATAGTTGTAGACATAATTTAACGATAATATCACATATGAATCTATCTAAATGTGAGAGTTCAAATTTCCTCCCACTCAAGTTCAAAAAAATAACATTAATAAACGAGGAATGCAATTTTTTTTTTATAAATTCCTTTTAAAAAATTAAGTTGTATCAACTATAATGTTAGAATTTCATTAAATCCTCTTAAATTATCATATTTATTTTTTCAAACCTAATATAAAATTTTTATTTAGTCTATCGACCCTAAACTATACACATATTGATAAGATTTCTTTTCATATCCTATCATAAAATTATCCAACTATTTTGATTTTATAAATAAATTATTCATATTTTAACCATACACAATATTGTTTATCCTGTAACGATACCATTTCAAAAAAAAAAAAAAAAAGGCAATAATACGTCGTATGGCGTCCAACGAAAGACAATCATAACATCCCTTTCACTAAAAGTAAATAAATACATTGACAGCCCTTTATTTATTTTTAATTAGATAATGTAGAAATAATATTCTCACATTGAAATAATAATAATGTCGTTTAGAGTAATGGTGAGAAGGAAGGAGCAAACAAACGACAACACAATGGGAGAATTTGAAAAGACGAAAAAAGACGAAAAGAAGGAGGGTAAAAAGAATGAAGAGATGGATGGTTGAAGTGAGGACAGGTGGGGTCCATGGTCGCCTATATCAACGACTGACACACCATCTCTGCGTCAAAAGCCCCCCTCTCTCTCTGTTTCCTTTTCTTTTTTTTTTTCTTGTTCTAGAGAGAGAAAGAAGAGAGAGAGTACTCAAAAAAAAAAAAAAAAAAAAAAAAGAAGAAGAAGAAGAGAGAGAAAATCTGAAATCTGGCCAGGCTGTTCCCCACCCCACACAACTCCGTTCCTTTGCCATTCATCATGGCTTAAAGCCTAAAATCACTGCACCACGTGGCACCCTTCGCTTCCCATCCCCCCACAATTATTCCACTCCAACCTGATTAGGGATTCCAAGAACAATGCTACAAGATACCGATCGAGTTAAAGCACAAACTTAATAGAAAATGAATCTCATGATATAAATATGAGATCTACATATATAAGGTTTATTTTTTAATTTGTAGTGGTGTTTAATATCGATAACGTCTCCAAATAATTTTTGAATCCGACTACTACTTATTTTCATCAGTTGAATACCTGACTCTTTTTATCGATTTACATCCGTACTTAATTCTTTAAACAGTGAGATTGAGTAGTTGGTATGTATTAACTTTCTATTAATAATCAACGAGAATGTGAATATGTTTTTCAATTCTAACTATGATTCTAGTAGATTTTCAAACTGGTTTTTTTCCTACAAAAAATTCTTCATAATAGACATTTGGCACCTCTTTCTTTTTTAGGATATATGGGTAAATAAACTTTTTCGAGTTTTTTTTTCTTTAAATAAACATCTAAAGTTTTATTAACTCAACAAAATACTTATTTTTAAAATCAATCAATCATTGACTAAATTTTTACTAGTTAATTATTGATTAATTATAATAAAATACTGAATGATCAAATGGGTCAATAAATATTTTGTATTAAAATAAATCTTACATGAACATACCATTCTGTCATGTGGTTATTGGATTCTAATGGTATTATTAAATTCACATTAAAAAAGTTATCATTTTCAGTTTAAGTTATAGTTGGTAATAATAATTATACGACCATTTCCGAACGGCCAGAGTAGTGAAAAAGATCCACGCATGCACTGGCTTATGTTTGACACAACGCTTGCCAACAAAGAAATATTAATTTAGTCTCCGTTTGATAAGTTAATTAAAGATAAAATTTTTAAGTTAGAGTTGATTGACTTTTTAAAAACTAATTATAATTTTTGATTATTTTTTTAAAAAATAAAAATTAAAATAAAAAATTTGAGTTTGAGATGAAAAACTAAACGTGACATTAGTACGAGACAAAAGGCAAATTAAGTGCTTGGCGTTATGCAAAATGAACGAGTGGTTGGAATTATCATATTCCTTTTATTACTCTTTTTTTAAAAAAAAAATAGACACCCACTTGGCTGTGGCCTGTATTCTAATATCTAATACAAACAAAAAATATACCAATAAAATACTTGCAAAGAATTTTTTTTTTTGAAAAAAAAAAATCAACCCAAAAAAAAAAGAGAGAAAACCCATGTTTACCAGACGATAATTGGACTTGAGGGAGCTAATCTATTAAAAAAAAGAATTAAATTTAAAGGAAAAAAAAAAAAGAAGATAAAACCCAGCTAGAGTCCATCAAATGGTCAATTCCAATCAGTTTCATTGAAATCCCATTCAATCCTCATCTCCCACTTCCCCTATCATAAACAATTCAAAGCTTCCCCTTCCCCTGTAAAAATCATTGCAAAAATTAAAAATAAAAAAAAAATAGAAAACCCAAATCAAAAAATGAAAAATGAAAAATAAAAAATAAAAAACTAGCCAAAAAAAGAAAAAAGAAAAGAAAAACAGATATTGGACCACCACCACCAGCACCGAGTCCTCCAATTAACTGGCACACTTTAATCCTGCAATGTATGCCACTGTGCACATTTTAAGACGACCCACCACATTCTCTTGTCGTTTCTCTTTTGCCCCTTTTATTTTCTTTTCCTTTCTTTTTCACCCCCCTCTTTTACTTTACATTGCATGAACATCCTTCCCTCAAGGCGTAATGGAGCTGGGTGGGGTCCTGATCTCCGTCGGGGGCGTCTGCCCGTCAGATCCTTTCGACGGGTCATCGGACGACTGTCGTAGCCCGTCATCGGTCTCTCCCCGATTCATATCCTCCATCATTCGTAAAACCTCTTGCATCCCGGGTCTCTGATCCGGTACGGTTGACACACACGACATGGCAATCTGCAATAGCTGCACCATCTCCTCCTCAATGTTGTGATACCTCATAAGCTCGACATCGAAAACCTCGGCCGTCCATTCTTCCCGAACCACGGATTGGACCCACCTTGGAAGATCAATGCCTTCTTCTCCAAGGGAGGCCTGGTTTGGGGCCTTCCCCGTTAGGAGCTCCAAGAGCAACACCCCGAAGCTGTACACGTCCGACTTGAACGTCAATTTACGGGTCTCGAGCACCTCGGGCGCCCGATAGCCTGCCACTCGGTTGGGCTGCGTGGAGGTTCCGAAGAGGGAGTGGAGGCCAAAGTCGGAGACACATGCGTCATGGTCGGGCCGGAGGAGGATGTTGGACGACTTTATGTTCCCGTGGACGATCTTTTCCGATACGTGGAGGTGCGCAAGTCCTCGGGCGGCACCGATGGCGATCCGCATTCGGCTGTCCCAATCCAACGGAGTCCGACCCGAGCCTCGGCTTCCTGTGACCAAAATCAGGAAACGTTTGGTTCAAACAACCGTTCCTACGTCCAATTTTAGTAACAACTAACTAGTCCATACTCATGTCACATTTTATTAACAACGTGACACATTATTAAATTTAAAATGAGGATTCTAAAAAAGGCTATGAAAATTAAAGTTCAACAAAATAAAAATGTGAAACATTAAGAATGGAATAAAATGGTTATGAAATGGTCAATACAGGGGAAATTCAAGTCAAGAAACGTGATTTTCTAAAAGCAAAAGGTAATACTTTAATTTTCCTTTTTCTAATTTTGTTAGTCTAAGAGGGAAAATATTTCAATGGGAGTTTCATCTATTTCGGTTTGTTTTTGGCTCCCCACTTTAATTTTTTTCTTTTCAATCCGCTCCCAATCTTTTTTGGGCCTGCGAGGGCTTTTCTGAAAAGAAGCAAAAGTAGCGGAAATCATGTCGATGACTGGAGTGTTTAATCATGGAGGTCTCTAGCAGTCTTGCATGGTTGGTGAGTTGTGACATTTTACAAAAAAAAAAAAAAAAAAATTGAACAAAAAATTAATATAATAATAATGTCTGAGCAGTGTTGACGTGAAAATTAATTAAGCACTAATTTCGTATTAAGAACAAACAACCAAACATTCATTCTAGTAACTAAATTAATAGCAATAATTAATGTTAATCAGAAGTTAATCAGAAGCCGTACGTACCGTGAAGGAGAGCTGACAAGCTGCCGGCGGCCATGAAATCGTAGACGAGAAGCTTCTCGTCCTTGGAGTAGTAGAAAGCTCGGAGAGGGACGACATTCTCGTGCTTGACGTTTCCGAGGCCTTCCATTTGGGAATCGAACTCCTTCTTGTTCACCACGACGTCCTTGAGCCGCTTCACCACCACCGTGATCCCTTGCTCCAGTACCGCCTTGTACGACGTTCCGACGCTTCCCTTCCCCAGCACCTCCGCCGACGCCCGGAGCAGATCCTCCAAATCGAAGCTGTAAATCCCTCCCTCGAAGAACACCAGCCGGTTCCTCTCCGTCTCCGTCGATTCTCCGGTAATGTCGTCCTTCGACGATGATGTTCCAGCCTCCGCAGAGGCGGCGGCGCCGACCACGGCTCGGCTCGTCGCCACAGGCTTCGGCGGCTTCGCCTGCTGCCCGCGGCGGTCGCGCCTCCGGAAGCAGAGGATGAGGAGGAGGACGAGGAGAATGAGGCCGAAACTCGCTCCGAGCACGATTCCGATTATCGCACCGGTGGAGAGCTTCTTCGATTTCTTCCCTTCCTCGACAAATGGAGGAGTTCCGGCTGGAGATTCCGCCGGAGCCGGGAAGAACGGATTGCACGGGGGGAGAGGTCCGCCGCAGAGCTCTAGGTTTCCGGCGAAGGAGGATTCAGGGAATCTGGCCAGGCTCTGAGGGATTGAGCCGTTGAGCTTGTTGTACGAGACGTTGAACTTCAACAAATTGGCGTCTGAGATACTCGGAAGCTTACCGGAGAGGCTGTTGTTCTCCAGAAAAAGTCCGGTCAGGTGCGTCAGATTGTTGACGGAGAAAGGAATCGGACCGGTGAGGTTATTCAACGAGAGATCGAGGCGAGTGAGGCGAGGCAAGCGAGTGAGGCTCTCCGGGAACCCGCCGGAGAACTGGTTGTCCTGGAGGTAGAGGTTCCGGAGAAACGCCAAATTGGAGAAATCGGAGGGGATCTCACCGGAGAGGCGGTTGGAGCGGAGACTGAGAACTCGGAGGCGACTCACCAGGCCGAGAGTGTTGGGAGGAATCGGGCCCACAAGGCCAACGCCAGGCAGACGGAGGCTGTAGACGAAGGACCTGTTTGGGTCGCACTCGATTCCGACCCAGTCGCAGGCCGAGTTGGACGAGTTCCATTGGATGCGGTTTTCGTGAGGGATTCCAGACAGGAAAGCGAGGAGGGCTTGCTTGTCCTGAGTCGGCTCCGAGTTGATCGCCACTCGCCAGCTCAGTAGGAGAAACCAGAACAGCTGGAAGCAAACGACACGACAGGGACCAACAAAAGCCACGCCCATGTTTGTTCTCACAGCGAAAAGGACAAAAAACGACAATGGTGACTCTCCTCTCGTGCGTTCTACGATGGTCGTTTATGGACGAAGGAATGAATGGTTTTCCAGGGAAGGAAAACCCATGACAGGGAAGAAAATAGTTCTAGAGAGAGAGAATTCTAGAGAGATAGAGAGAGTGAGAGAGAGAGAGTAGTGTGTGTGTGTGGGTGAGGTTTTAGTAAGAAGGAAGTATCACGAGGTTACAAAAGTGAAAAAGAGAAAGCTGGGTAAAAGAATACAGAAACGTCCGTGCTGTGCTGGCGAGTACTAGTAGTAGTAGTAGAATCGTTTTCCTTTTTTTTTTTTTTTTTTTTTGCAGTAAAACAATAACCCAAAAAATAAAAATTAAAAAAAAAAAACACTGAACCCCAAAAAAACACCACAAAAAAAAAAAAGGGAAACAAATTTCTCCAATACGCTCCATATGTTTGCGCGTGGAAATAAAGATTTTGTGGTGTCCCATGACACTCTGCCGACTATTTGAGTCGCTGTGGAGTGCGCAAGGAGGACGTGTGTACCACGCGCTGTGAATTGCGGGTGGAGGTACGGTGGGGGAGTAGTGAGGGTAAAATAGGCATTAGATAATAAAGTTAGTGAGATATATTTTTTTCTTTATTGAAAAGTTTAATTATGATTTTAAATTGAACACGATCTAATTATGTTCAATTTTGTCTAACAAAAAGAAAGTTTATGTAAAACTATAAAAGTCATATATTAATATAAGATTAGGTATATAATCTAGGGTCATTTATAGAAAATAGAAATTAATTCTATTTTTTATTCATAAGCAAACTGGGTAGGGTTTTTATTTCTATTTATTTATTTATTTATTTGTGATGAAGAAACCGGGTGTGATTGTGGGGAAGGGCTTTGATAAGTGCCAAAAAAAAGGTCCTGTATGATGTGAGGAGGAGGATCCTATTTCCCAGTTTTGACTGTGATTGGCTTCTTTTTTACTTTCACGGGTAACATCACTATCTGCCTCTCTTCCCAATATCACATAAAAAAAATATTTAAAAAAAAAACCCCCCTCATTGGACTATGGGAAAAAAAAAAAAAAAAAAAGAGAGAGAGACAAAATTGTGTTGAAAAAAAAAAAAAAAGAAAAACTGATTAATATCAATTTTCTGTTTTAATTAGCATCAATAGTATCTTTTTCTAAGAGAAGTGTACATTGATGAGTCAAATAATTCACTGTTGGTCTATAAGCAGTTGTATTTTTCATATGAAGGGTTTGTTTGGTGAATGAGTTTGAGTTGAAATTTTTAAGTTTCAATAGTAAATTTTTTTGAATTTTCAGAAAAGATAAAAAACTTTTTAGAAAAAAGACAAAAACTTTTTGAGAAAAAGACAAAAAAAAGTTTGAAAATGTTAGTTTGAGCTAACCAACCAAACACGTCCGAAGTTAACATGAGTATTTATATTCACTTCAACAGAATTTATCATTAGATGGGATACACTAATTGAGATTTGAGTGAGAGAGAGTAATCAAATTACTCTAATCGAGTTAATTAAATTAACAATTTTCATTTGATAGATATTACACTGAAGATCCAAATGTCGCATTACCATTTTGCAAGGAGATGCTATTTACATCCTCATCATCAACTAGTAATCTATTTTTTTTTCAAAAAAAAAAAAAAAACGTTTATTGGTTCTTTTTTATAATTTCATATTCTATAGGTAGTAGTTGAGACTATTGTTTGAGTTATTCTAACCAATAAAGTTTTTATTTAATTGAAAAAACGAAAATTTGGGTAGGAATTAGGGTCGTCAACCAAATGGCATGCTTTTAATTTATAGGTTTAATCTGGTTGGAACCAAGTGGTACACTTAATTGAACCTACTTTCTCTTTCATTTTTTATTTTATTTTATTTTATTTTATAGGTATACTGACACAAGTTAATCATTTATCCCAACTCTAAATCCTCGTTAACTCAAGCTCCCATTATTATCCTTATTTTTCCAAAAAAAAAAAAAAAAACCCACCCATTATTATCCTTCAGAGTGTGTGTGTATATATACTCACTTTAGTAAGAACTATTTTCTATATTATTTTCGTAATCTTCACACCTGTATTTGCACCAAACCCACGAAGAATATGATTTGCAAACTACTTATATTAAAGTGGTACTCCTTTAGGCTTTGTCTTAAAGCCAGATTAATAAGCCACTTCGACCTTTTTGTATAAGATTAATCATAAAAAATAAAAAAATAAAAAAACCAACAACAACAACGACGAGTTGGAGAGTTTCGCGACTACAAAATAGCCAAGTAAAAAATAAATAAATACTGATGTCACGTGGTGAGTACAGGAAGTGTCACGTGACAATTTGAGAGATACTTTCGTTATTTAAGATATGTAATGAACATTTGATTTCTTACATGCATACAATGCAATTCTTTAAATTTTTTTGTTTTTGTTTTTATGGAATGTAATTCTTTTAGTTTTACTTGTTCTTTTTATGTTTTCATAAAATGTAATATCTAAAGAATGTTGTTTTGGAAAAGGGAACAATAAATGGATAATGAGAATTCCATGATAGGAGAGGGAAAAAATTACCTTAAAGACATGACTTTATTTTTTAAAATCAAATTCATATTAAGCTCTGTTAATTTTACATATTTTTCATGTTAACGTGAGTTTAACCATATCTAACATTCACAAGTCTATACTATCGCACTGTATCTAAGTTGGTTTTTAACATAGATTCATAATCTTTAATAAGGTGGGATCATACATAATTAATAATGACATTTAAAAAATAAAAAACGAAAAAAGGTAGAGAACGTATGCTGTCTGAACAGGCTGAACTAATGCATCGTCATTGCTCTTTTGTTCCACGAGCATTATGTAAGAAATGATATATATATATATATATATATATATTTATCTATTTTTATTTTTTTGCTAAAAGAAATGATAATTTACTTGTTCTTCTAAAAAAATGTATATATATTTTTTACTTGCTTTCTTAAAATTCTACTAAAAAAAAATCTCTTCATCTAACACATGTCATGCTTTGCTATTTTGTTATTAGAATCTTCATTATATAAATAACACAAAAAGGTGATATATTTACCAAAAACAAAAAGATAACATCAGATATATAAAATTTAATAGTAATTTCACATGTCACAACATAATATATGCATGGCTCAAATCTATAAAATTCAAAAAATAAAATATAACAAAATAAAATGTGAGTTACACATCCATAAATAATTAAAATAAAATGCAACACCTGTAACACCTAATGCAACATGTACGATGATAACCATGTTATCTTAAAACTTTTGTACAATTTACCAGTCGGTTACAATGAAAACATGCGATCCGTTCCCTTGTTTCAAACTTTCAATAATTCGATGCCACAAAACATTGTGATTGGTTTTTGTGGATTTCTTCATCACCATTTTGTCGGTACTATTTGAATCAAACTTTTATATATATGTTGCCAAAGAGAATTAAAAAATGCACTTATTTTTAGCACCGTCCAGACTACATTATTGCATCGAAGTTTAAATACTAATTAATTAGTGTGGTATTTTTCTTTACGTTTTTTTTTTTAGATTACAGACTATGAATGCCTAAAATCAATAATAAATGATAAAGGAATGCCACATCAAGTTCACACATTAGCATTCCATTAAAAATAATTTGACATGTATAGTATTTTTGCATTAATTAAAAAGTGATTGGATTAAATATGAAGCCTCCCTTACTGTGAATAAAAAAAAATGAAAAAGAGTTTTATATATTTTGAGAAAATTAGATGGAGAGTCATGTTTTGAGTACCTTTTTATAATTTTGTCTACTCTAATATTAAAGTTGATATTTTTAGTGTTAAGAAATAACAAAATTATCAACTTTAATGTTATTATGAGCATAGATACAAAGAGTTATCAAATTTATGGCATTATGACCCTTTTATTTTCCCCCCTTTCCTAACACTTTTGGATCTTAGGTTTAGACTCACAGTTCAAACACTAACGATGTGTTTGGCTATCCCATTTGATCCCAATATTTTCACTTAAGTTTTTGTCTGTTTTTGAAAAGTCAACAATAATTATAACTAGTTTTTAAAAAATTAAAAAATTTTAATTTAAAAATTTAATTCTAAACCGGTGTACCAAAGGCACCTTAAGTTCAAATTTTTATAACAGAAAAAATTTGCAGAAAAAATTTGAAAAATGAATTAAAACGGGATAGTAGATACCAACTACAAATGGGAGGCGAGAGCATAGTCTAGTTAAAGTCCACGTTCCAATTTAATGTTGAGACAGGGGACAAGGGCAGGGCAATAAGCTAGTGAGCTAGTCTTTGTAGTACTTAAAAGAGAGTAACTCTCCAAGTAAAGTCTTTTGAATAATTTTGCATGCGTGGGACAAAGTTTCCCATATAATTTCAGTAAGTATTTATGACACAATACAATATTAGAGTATATGTGTTCAGAGTAGTGGTTGGATGAAGAAGCACACAAAGTCAAATTCAGAATTTGAATTTTATACGATTCAAATTCATTCAAATTTCAAGATACACTTGTTAGAGAGTGCAAAAAAAGAGAGAAAAAAAAGAAGGGCATTTTGGCAATGATTTTGACTTTGAAACCAAATTCATTACTAACAAAAATATTTCCCCACTTGTCAACAGAAAATTTCAGAAAATTTGTCAACAAAAACTTATGAATTAAAAAAAAAAAGAATAAACTTATGAATTCCACCAAGGGTTAAAAAAAATAAAAAATAAATAAAAAGAAGAAACATGTGAATGATTTACATATATGTACTTTGACAACTCAGATACGCATGCTGGTCCCAGCTGACTCAATATCATATGGGGAAAAGATATACTTTAATACACAAAGTATTGTTAAAAAACAAAAAGTTCAAAATTTTGTTTTATTTTTATTTTTGGAATAGTATTTAGATATAAAATTCAACACGATTTGCCGGCATTTTTCTCAACCGGCTGTGGTTATTGATTATAAGCCCTTTTTTTGACAAATTCCCACTTTGAATTTTTCTCTTCCTTGAGATATTAATTGTATTGAACATATGACTAACAAATAATGGATCTCGTCTATAAATTAAATATTATATGAAATATTTTCTAATAATATTTGGTTTTAAACATAATTGATGTTTTTCAACATTATTCAGATATGTCTCATGCGGACAAATTTCAAAACATGTGGTTCCAAAGCATATGGTAAACTAAACCACCAATGCTTTCTAAGATCTTTGTCAGTCAAATATTTCCAAATTACAATCCAAACATAGTGGCTGAAATTAACTAGTTTTGATTTGCTGTCCTCACATTTGGTAGGCAGATTTCCTTTGGCCAATTAATAATTTTTGCATATATATGACAAAAAAAAATATTGAAAACAGAAAAAAAAATAATAATAATTCTTCTATAGGGCTTGAAAAGCAAGCTTTGAGATTATTCTTTTGCCCTGGAAATGGTCCCCAATTAGTTACTCACTCGTATTCACAGCCAAAAAAATGATGAAATAAAATTGTTGCTGATAAAAGGATTATCGGTGTCACGGTTGTCTATTGGGCATAATGTGACTATCTTATAATTGCGAGCCATGTGGCCTTTTGTTCTCACTCTAATTATTATGGATATTGGTGCTCGCCATCCTACTTTTTTGTTTATCCTTATATTGTTGTCGGAGGAATGACATGATATGGAAAAATATGGTCCCGTTTGATGTTACAGTTTGAGTTGAAATTTTTAAATTTGAGTTGATTGATTTTTTAAAAATTAGTTATAATTTTTGTTGACTTTTCAGAAAAAAAATAAAAACTGAGATGAAAAATTTTAGTTTAAGATAATTTACCAAACGGAGGCTATATCTTATTAATATGATACAGTCGGAGGAATGATATGCTAGAATATGAAAAAATATACCTTATTACTATGACGTAGTTTATGATAACATTTGCATTTTCATTTTATCAGAATTTATTGATATTTTAGTTATCAAAATCTGTAGTAACAAGCTTTTCATGAAACTAAAATAAGTAAACAACATGATTTAAAATATTTAAAGTAAAAAACATTAAATAGCAAATTTACTAGGTAAATGATTAATTAATTACTTTTAATAAATAGATAATTTTCCAAGTAAATTTACTATTTACTCCAAGTATTTTTAATAAATACTTTCTACATCTTTCTCCTGTTAATTATTTGATTAAATTTTTAACAGTTTGATCTATTAATGTGCACATTAAAAGTTTACAGTGTGCAACGCAAAGCTGATTTTAGACATTAAAAATTTAATTTAATAACTAAAATAACAATACCTACCAATAAATAAAAGTACAATGTCCATGGTGAGTTTTGCCTTATATTATTATGTTAAATTTAAAGTATTATAATTTAACAAAAGTTAATAAATAACAATAGTTTAAAATTGCATTATATTAATAAACTATTTTTGACCTATTATTATTGTTATTGTTATATTTTTTAATTTTTAAAATGGACAACGAATTACGTGTTCTTCCTCTTCTTTAAATTTGAGAGCTAGGGATTCGAACTCTATACTTTTGGGTGAAATATTGTGTGGGTATATGTTTGTAGCGAACGGGTGTTCTTATTTTTTTCCTCCTTTTTTTTAATTTTTTGAAGAAAATGAATATACTATAAGGATGGTAAACCCCATTTATTTATTTATCTAAAAATGAGGATTCAAATTTTACATCAAATTAAATATAAAATTACTATTAAATTGTGTCTATGATAATACAACTTTTTATAATTCCATATATATAATTATTTAAAATTGAGTGAAAACAGTTCAAGTGTCCAGTCCCTTAGTTATTAACCTCTCAATGCTACCAAAAAAAAAAAAGATTATTAACCTCTCAAATTTGACCATTAAAGTAAACCAAACGAAAAAAGAAAAAGGAATTAAAAATTGACAATAATGATTGCACCACATTTTCCTTTTGACAAATGGTTATCCGAAAAGCAACTCAATGTACGGTCACCCCTTGACTAGATGCATAAAGCCACAAAAACCCACAGGCAAATTCTCAATGATTATCACAAATGCCGATCGAATCAATCTATTATTTTAATAAAAATATATACTAAAAGATAAAATTTTCAAAGAGGTTACTGGATAGAATTAATCAATTTTTGATGGTAACGAAATGAGAAAAATATAATAGATAAAATTAATAAAAAGATAAAAATTTCAGATCTAAAAATCTACACTCAATCATAAATAATTTTGTATGTCATTATGTCAAGGTAATTAGGATTAAATATCTTTTCAAAAAGTGTTTTTATTGTTTGCGGTCTTACTAAACTCCCGATGGGAAAGGGGAAGACTAACTACTTTAATTAATGCTAATTGCAAGGTTTCTAAGGAGGTGTTTGGTGTGTAAGTTTGAGTTAAGATTTTTAAGTTTAAATAGTAAATTATGTTGACTTTTCATAAAAGACAAAAAACTTTTTGAGAAAAATATAAAAATTTTTTAGGAAAAAGATAAAAAAAAAGTTTGAAAATTTTATTTTAAACTCATGAAATAAACACCACGTAAATGACATCAAGATCATTGTAACTTGTAAGTGCAGAAAATTACTGACTAATTTCAGAGTTGATGTCTTATATTAGACTGAGGTTTTGTTTGATATTTAAGTTTAACTCCAATTAAATTATACTTTTTCATATCAAATTTTATCTTTTTATAAAAAGTTAACAAAATTTATAATTAATTTTTAAAAAATCAAACAATTCTAATTTAAAAATTTTATCTCTAATTGATGAATCAAATGCAAGATGATCTGTTGTCTTTTTGTTTGAGCTTTAAATTTTACTTGAATATATCTGTAACTTCATTTATTTGCAATAACATAAAAACTGCCAATCCCACCTTATACTATTCAAAACATATATATATTTTATTTTTTTATTACATTTTCTTTTCCTTTTATAGGAATGTGTGTGGGTTGGGGGTTTTGTCTTCTGAACTTTTTGCGAATCGTCAAGTTGTTGTCGTATAAATTTTAGCAAATTATACTATATTTAATAAAGTATTACAGAATATTACATAACAATAATGGTTGTTAAAATGCCCTACGTAAGCTTATTTGAAAGACAACGGATTATAATTTCATATGAAAACGGAACACATCATATGGTACGTGTACACGAAGAGCACATCATATAATTTTGGACATTTTGCATCGCATAATTAAACTCAGGAGTACTTTATTATAATTAAAAGCTCCTAAGATAATTTCCGCCCAAAAAATTTTAAAAAAAATGTCTTAAGATAACTTGTCAATTCACGAAAAGCTCTATATTGGCAATAATGCTAAAAATCTAAACATTACCTTATCCAGAGTAATAGAGCATGAAGTTTAAAGGGACATCAATCTAAAACTTATCTTCATATCCCTTTAATAATATCATGACTTTTTCAATTAAATATGTATATTTAATCATAATATCATATAATATTAATTAAAAAAATTATATTAATTACACACGTGTCATAATATTATTGGATGTATATGTATGTGGACAAAAATTAAGGTATACATTAACTAAATCCCCAACAATTATGGCTGATATATATATAATTGGAACTTGGAATAAATTCACAGCATGTTCCGTTAGATATATATATCGCTTCATTTACTATTCTTAGTAGTAAAAAAGAAAGAAAGAAAAAAAAAAAAAAAAAGAAGAAAGTAACTCACTCTGAAATAAACACCACATAAAAGATAAAATAGAATTGAAAATGTGAGTACCTTCCAACAGGGAGCCACCCACAGCCGAGTGGGAGCTTTTGTCCTCATTATTTTTTTTTATTATTTTTTCTTATTAAAAATTTATTATCTTTATTTAAACATCTTTAAAAACTTTATTATTTAATATACATCCTTATTCGAATAATACGCCGGCTCCGCTGTTGCCTTCCACGAAAAGGAACAAACGAGAACTTCAATATACCTAACACCATAATTTCAGGAGTATATGCAGCAAACCATACAAAAGGCACCCTTCCTAAAAGATGAAAATGAAATGAAATATCCACAAAACCCAACTCCTCAATGCCTGCCATATTTGGTTTGGGAGAAATATTAGATGAAACTATATTAAAATTGTCGAAATTAAGTGCCTACATGCATGTGGTTGTGGGAGTTCTACCTATGTTGAGTACTTGAGTTGTGTGTTCAAATAAAAATTAAATAAATTAAATAAAAAACCGTTCAAAAACTACTAATTAAATGTTCTTAGTTGCACTAAAACCACCTCTCCATCATGTCTCAATAATTTGTGTCTACGGGGTTTAAGAGGCTTCTTCTAGCTTTTGCTATGCGTAATAAAGAAGAGTAGTTAGGGTGGTAAAGAACGTGAATAATACTATATAGAGATGGTGCTAGACTCATATATAGGGAAAATAATAGTTTGAATAAAGTTATTCAAAGATATCCCCACTTATACCGATTTAATCCCATCGGGTTAAATATGAGTGCTCTATATAATGTACATTTGCTATTTGACGAGATGATCATGTGATCTAGATGATCATATTATTTTAAAAACATTATAGTATTAAAAATAAAAGAAGAAAATAAAAAAAGGAGAGTACAAAATAAAAATTTAACGTGTTTCTATAATATGCTTACATTTACGGACTAGAAGAAAAAGAGCAAATCTACTTGTAAGTAGCATTAGCGTGAACTTTATTATAAGTACAAATTCCTATTACATAATCGCGTAAATTAAATTACTCAAAATATTAAATCTCTCAACATTTTAGTATTTGTAACTACATAAAAAATAATCAAAATTACTAATGAGGATTATATATTTAAAGTTTATAATAACTATTCAAATGTGCAACTTTCGTGCATATTTGTACAAAGATGTTTTGCTTTGCCTAATACATATAGCTAAATAGATATAAAGCAGAAAGTGGAGTTATAATTATGAATTAGAGTTTGTTTTAATAATGGATTCCTACTCTTTTGGACTTGATATATAAGAAGCAAACATGACACTTGATCAAGATCTATATTGTATATATATATATACACACTATAATTCATAGCACGATCAACTCATGGTAACCACGTACTTAATATTCTTACAATCAATCACAACTTCTCAAGAGAGATTCCGTGCGAATCAGGAGGTGTGGATGTTGTGAACGAAAATTAGGACAAATCCGGAGAGAGGAGGATCTAAAGAGGCCGGTAGGAGTGTACAGATTAACCGAGACCGACGGTGGACCGAGTGATACAGATCAAAACTGGTTCAGAATTTCTTTTGCCTTTCATTTTCTTCTCCGATATTGGCAGCCTTCCATGATTCTCCCAACTTCTTTCCGTTCTTGTGTCTCTAAGTCCAAACCCAGCTCAATACCCAACACCCAATAGTTTTCTTTAAAGTCCAGTACTCGCTAATTGCTTATTGGAACGACACGATTTCGGTTCCATTAAATTATTATTATTTTTAATTCTTTTTTTAAACAAATAGAGACAAACCCACACAAAGAAAATTTACTAGTGCCTAGCCTGTCTTTTTACATGTCCAATTGAAAAAACAACCATGCAATTTGAATCCGACTTTTCATTTTTTCCTTCCCCCTTCGCTTTGTCACCCCTGTGCACCTGACATCTGCTTCCACAATTTCAACACCTGTCCTTGCAGTACTCTCCTTTCTCCAATTTTTTCCATCGCCCCTGACATACCTATCTTCCACGTCACGACCACATAATATGCGATGACGGATTGTAGCCTATGCCTATATATATATATATATTTAGTGAGTACATGGTGTGTGTGTGTGTGGATACGAATACAAGTATATATATGTAGTTTGTACATGGTATATATATAAATATATGGGTATATATACATAAATTGATAGAAAGTGTGAACATGATATATATTGACCAACAGTGTGATGGTGGTCCCTAATCAACCCCGCGTAATACGTCCCCTGTCCCACAAAACTTCACAATACCTGACCAGATTTTCTTGACTCGGGTTGAGATACCTTGCATTAAATGCCTCCATTTTCTCCCAGTCCAAACAGTAGTTTTCATTTGGACCATTGACGAGTGTATGATAGCTATTTATGTGATAAACACATGACGAAAATGGATGTATATGGGTGTGTGTGAACACAAACAAAGTGGATGGGAGACCTCAGTAGAAGTATAGATGATATACATGCGCGCGCGCGCGCGCGTATGAATACAAACAAAGTAGATAAGTAGAAGGCCAAATGTTATAGATATATCCAAGGGGGAGGTTTTTTTTTCCCCCTCTAAAATTTTATAATGGAGTTTCGAAATTTTTTATTTATTTTAAAGTTTAATAAGGAAGTTTCAGTATTTATTTTATTTTATTTACTTGTTTTGTCAATTTGTGTGTTTTATTTTTTATTTTCATTTTAAATTATATCATTTAGACAATATATTATTTCACATGCGCTCCGTACATATCTCAACTAATATATATATGTATAATATAGAGAGGAAGAAAATGATATAATTTTGAATCTACATCCAAGAAAATTATTAATGCTAAAAAAAGATATCCAATCAGCTTAAGAACTTTATTATTCGATTAGATTTTCTTTCAAGCATGAAAACAACCAACAAAACTCTCTAGGAGTAAGCTCCAAAGTCCAAAAGATTGCTAGACCACATTAACGATATGTTTGGTCACCACTAATACTCACACAAACTAAAGGACAATTAAAAAAAAAAAAGAAAAAAAAAGGGTGTACTAACTACTACCAGATTTTTGCTCTGCTTGCTCGCAGTTGAAAGTACTGCAATGTCTACTTTAGAGAGAGGTCAACTAATCACTTACCTAAGGTTACCTTACCTAAAGCAAGCTTGCAATATCCAAGACCCTCTTTTCATATAGGTCCAAATTAAAAACGCATAGGGCTCTATTTAGGGGAACCATCTGAATGATAACATTTGAGATCAAAACATTAAAGTAAAAATATTTGAGTTATCATCGATGTTGGATATCAACGTTCTTAACAAAAAAAATAAAAATAAAATAAAATAAATGTATGTTTAGAGAGGGATAAATAGAGAATGGAGTAAATTTTAGAAAACATTGTTCTAGACGTGCAATTCATATGGAATCATCAAAATATTATTAAAAAAATGGAATCATCAAAATTGTGTCAAATGATTGTCCCAAAAAATAGGGTTGAAAAACTAGTATTTAGGTGCTGTATTGCCAAATAAGTTAGGAGTAAAAAAGTTTGAACTTTTTCTTTGTTAAAAGTAAAGCAGGAGTTGCAAAAATATAATCTTATTTGATAATTTAGTGGAGGATTTAGATACAAGCTTTTAGGTTCAAAATAAGATAATGTTTTCATTTCTCTTAATAAATAAGAGTTATAGGCCCCATATTGTTTAAAAAAAAAAGTGTGCATTTTCAATAACAATTCCCTACATCGCAAATTAGAATATGGCTCTATCACCACTTCTTGAGTCTTTAGGGTTTCATCTTGAAACATTATTATATTAGGAAGAGTAACATAAGCTATTTTAACTCATTTTCAATACTATATTATATTTAGTTAATGTGATATTTTTATTCGTACAATTCCAACGAAATACATGTTTGCTTTACATAAATGGTAATTTAGAGACCTCTAATGTGGTTTATTTAAGACCAATGAAAGACCTAGTTACACTACTACATGTCTATATCCTAATCTAAGTGTCCGTGTACATGTTTCTCAATCAAATTATCAGGTTACTAGACCCCCCTCTTTTTAGTTTGTTATTTTATAATAATGCTTATCACCTTCTAACAATAATAAAAGAGTATGTCACAACTTCAAGCCGTTCTATTCTTCTTTTTTTTTTTTAATTATTATTTTTCTATATTTTGTGGACTTTTTTTGTGATACCTTTACATTTTTTTTTGTGAATTTCCTTGTATTCTTTATGGATTGATTTAAAAAAAAAAAATTTTGTGGATTTTTTGATATTTTTTAATACTATTGAAAATGGCACGGCGATTACCAATCGATACTTCTATAGATATCGATAGTTTTTGATAGTTGTAAACAATTAACAATCGATATCACAGTGACAACCTGCCATTATCATAATGAAAACAAGTAGTTACCAATTGATAACCTTAGGGGTATATTTAGTAGTAATTTATATAATGATTTTCAAAATTTTTTTTAACGAAAACCCTACATGGTATATTCATAAAAGTGCAATCGAAATATATATTTCTAATATTTTGGATATAACATAATTACATAGTAATGATTTTCAGTTTTAAATTATAATTGGAATAAATTTTGGTTATTTGTAAAATACTCTAAAATTTTATATTATATTTCAACATTAGTAGTAAGATTATGTCTAATTTACTTTTTTTTTTTCCCCCCTTCTCTTTTTTGGCACAAGTCAATCCAAGGCTTGGAACTCTAAAGAGCCCTTTCTCGTGGATTGGACTAAAGCCCATTTGTAGCAACCAAGATTAAAAAAATACCCATTTAGAGATCCAAAAAAGGCAAGAATCCGAAAAAACTACAACACCACCTTAAATAGAAGAGAACAACAACAACAGCAAAGGCTGACTTTTGGGGTTTGCTTTCGTTTTCAGTCGTTCATCCAGGATGACAGTTACATCTCACGAAATATTGGAGCTCACGTTGCACCAAATTCACAAACTGCCTGAAAAAAACGACAACAATCTCATCATCACTACTTTTATTCATGTCTCTCTCTATATACATATATATAGATATATTATTTTACATATATCAAAATATGAAGAAAAATCAACACAAAATTGGTTAAGAGTTTTTGCCGAGTTTTGGATTTTGGATGAGGCCACGCATGGATGTGTGTGGTGCGTAGTTTTCCACGACTGTCGTCTATCGTCTCTATCTCAAACAGACAACCAAAGAAAAAAAAGAAAGAAAGCCCCTTTCATATATATCTCAAACAAAAACTGAAAAATCCCAACACTCTTTTTCACTTCAAAAACAAGCCCAAGTTTCGTTCATTGCTTATCAACCTTAGTACTCCTCCAATGGCGTCCATTTCTAGATTTGCCACCAAAGACTGTTGCAGCTTAAACACTTATCAAGCTTTCTACAGGCCTTCCTCTTCCTTATCTGCTAGAAGGCTCCAAACCCATCTGGGTATTTTTTTTTTTTAATTTCTTTGTTTAATATGATTTCTTTGCGTGTTTTCTTACATAGGCATTTTTTTTTTTGACTCGTTTTTAGATCTAAGAGGTGGGTTTTCTGTAACTGTGAATGGACGAACTTGGTCAATCCAAAGCAAGCCTCGAAGTCCAGTTGTTGCTCTTGGAGCCCCTTCAATCATTCTATCCTCCGCAAGGTATGTTTTTGGACCCTTTTTTTTTCACTTTACTTTAATAGTATGATCACTAGAAACATGAAAGGTCATTTTTTGTTGATAGGCATTTAAAAAACTGTCACGTCATTTAATAATAATAAGATATGACATCTATTATGTAGTAGTATAAAAAAGTTAAGATTAGAGTTGGTGTCGTGACACTATTCTATAAGAAGGAATGTCAATACTACTTGTTGGTATTGTTCCTGGTTAAAAGGAAATAAATGTAATGTTTACTTTTATACTCTTGATCAGTTCACGTGTTGTAAACCAATGATTATTTAACTCTATAAAGGACAATTTTCAGTAATTATATTGATAAGATCTGTATTTTTAAGTTTAGCAGCACGAGAAAGTGAATTGGCTTGCTTTCTATTCCACTTTTTATTAGGCAAGTAAAGGCTTGAAAGAGAATCAATGATCCTATTGATCGTTATTCTTAATCTTTTACTTTCCCTTCCAAACTCGTAACCGTTCTCATTACATTCTATTACGGGCATTACGGTTCGGTAAACATGTTCCAAGTGATGTGGGAAACACGACGATGCCTTGTTCGCTATGAATGAGATGGTGATAAGCTGGGAAATTTTGGTTTTTGGCCATTTTCAATTGCAATGTGATCAAAATTTTGATGACCTGTACTTGATGCCCTCGGCCACTCCCAATTTTATGTAACTCTATTTGGATGATCACTAGTCACTAGAACGTTTTGTGATACAAAAAACTTGATATTTCTTTGTTCGGTTTTGAATAAGTTGGTGATGTGCAATCCGAATTCCACTGTCATGTACTTGTAGGCACTCCCAAGTTATTTGCAAGGCTGCAGCAAATGCCTCCGGGGATGTTCCAGATAGCCCTCCTAAGGGGATGAGCCAGTATGAGAGAATAATTGAAACTCTGACTACTCTTTTTCCTGTTTGGGTATGTGTTCTATGGTGGTAGATATATATACATATATATATATTTTAGTAGTTTCATTCTTGATATGCTTTCGTAATGTATATTTACTTGCTTTAACAGGTCATACTGGGAACGATTATCGGCATCTACAAGCCTTCTGCTGTAATGTCTCTATTTATCTGCTACTTTGATGAATTGCATATCAACTATTCTCTAACTAGTTCGGAATTTGGGGTTTCTACAGGTGACTTGGTTGGAGACGGATCTCTTCACTGTTGGCTTGGGGTTCCTCATGCTATCTATGGGTTTAACATTGACCTTTGATGATTTCAGACGATGTTTGCGAAACCCTTGGACTGTAACTAACATCCACATTTATGTCCTTGTATTATGTTGAAGACAATTATATACGAGTTTTTGTTTTTTCTGCAGCGTTTGTGATTGTTAAACTTTTGTGTTGCAGGTGGGCGTAGGATTTCTTGCTCAATACTTAATCAAACCCATGTTAGGCTTCACAATTGCGATGGTAATTTCCTCTCCGAGATTTTTAGCTTATTTTTTCGTTGGTTGTTCAGATCAATCAGTTTTTGTAAGCACCTCTTGCTATGTGGTCAAGCTTCATCCTTTGTACGTCAGGAGATCAATATTACAACTACCGCTGCCTTTTATTTTATGACTGATGTATTTTAAAGTATACCATCATCTTTCTTCATTTGGATTTCATAAAAGGGCTTTTGCCACTCTTACGTGGTCCAAAATTTAAGTAATTAAAAAAAAAATCAAAATATCGGTGGAGGCACGTGCCCTAGTTAGTTGATTGATGTGGCTATGTTATTGTTAGTTAGGATAGCCGAAAAATTTTTGCTCGAGGAAGTGTATAAAACCTTGAGCATATGTGCATATACATGTTTTGGCACTTTTGCAGTTGCAGTAAGATGTTACTATCCGTGACATAAATGCATGAATCACACTACTGTATCATAGTCGCAAGAGATGCAAGTACATTTCATGCCCTAAACATACTAAAAGGAATATGCCATGCCCTTAAGTTGTAAAATAGGCCAATACAGATTAAACCTATAAAGAAAATAATTTTCATTTAAACCGTGACAGAGGATTAACTTATCGTTTTTGAAAGCAAACATCATTCCGTCCCTTCTAAAATTTGCATAATGTGAGTTATTTATCTTAATAGTGCAGTACAAGCGCTCATGATCTGCTACTCTGGTTCTGAGAACCCTCTCCTCTCCAAGGACAAGAGGGCCGGTGACTGGTAACAGAATTTATGGATCTCCAGATTTAGTTTAAAATGGAGATGTATTTCTGTTGTGGATGGGAATTGAAAGTGCTAGAGTTTTGCAATGATAATTTTTCTTGAACTTATATATCTATTGTTTAACAATTTTCCTTTTGACATTCAGAGTCTAAAACTTTCCGCTCCTCTTGCGACCGGCCTTATCTTGGTCTCATGCTGCCCTGGAGGTCAGGCATCAAATGTTGCAACTTATATATCTAAGGGGAATGTGGCGCTATCTGTTCTCATGACAACGTAAGCTGCATAAATTTAAATGCTTTTTTTTTTTTTTACTTTTCTCTTCTAACCATTTGTTGTTCTAAGTAGAAAGTGACAGTTAAATGGTGTCACATATTAAAGGTATCTGGCATTATTACCACTAAAACTACATGGTTTTTCAACCTTAATGTAAAAAATTCAGGTCTATATTGGCCAATTAACTTTTACAGGATGTGCTGTTCTTAACTTGATATTCCATTTCTTTAAGAAGAACTCCTTTGTTGGTTCATAGAATCCGTACTTTTTGTTTAATACTCAAGTTTTATCGTGAAGATTTGTGCATACAGTAATTTGTTTCCATGACATTCCCATGAGGGGTTTTACCAAACATTGATGATAGTGTATATATATTCTATTCCTAGGAGTAGAGGGTCACTTCTGAACTAATCATAATTCCGTAAGTGTAATAGAAAGCAATAGCTAGAAATAATTGTGGTTTAAAACGAAGCATGAATCGATCTATAAACAGTACCTCATAATTTTATATTCATCTTAATGGCAGTACCTGTAAGAATGCTTGTAATCGTTTCGTGGGATTTGTGTAGGTGTTCTACTGTAGGAGCTATCATTATGACTCCACTTCTTACCAAGCTTCTTGCTGGTCAGCTTGTTCCCGTTGATGCTGCTGTAAGTTAAAATGTGATTTATACTCATGTTTTTAATTTTTATTATTACGCCAGAAATCTTTATATATGTGTGTGTGTGTGTGTGTGCATAAAATAAAAGGGAAAAAAAAAAAAAAAAAACCTCCTTCCATTGATAGAAAATCAATTACAAGGGAAAGAGGATGAGAAATCCTCAAAAGCAAAGAAACAAAAAGGAAAGGAAAGGGAAGTTCTAATAAAGAACAGAAAAAGATTAGAAAAGAGAAATTTAGTTCCCAATGATATCCTTCCAATTTAATACAATCAAAGAGAAAGGAAAATCCTTGAAAGTTGTAAACTCGTAATCAACTAATGTTTCTAATCCAGAAAACATGAATAGCAGACAGGGTTAGTAGTTTAGTACTACACAGCATGATCAATAATATGATTTCCTACAAGCAACCTTGTATTTGACGGGTTTGTATATGGATTATAATATCATTGTACACAGCTTTAATGATCCCATCAAGACACTTTCCTTTCTAGTCCTCATAGTAATTTATAGAACCGATGTTTCCAGTTATGCTTCGGTGCAGTAAGGCAAAATTTGGTAAGTTAGATATATGGAAAACAGTTAGCACTCGCTATATGGCCTTCCAAAAGGAACAGTATAAGTCCCACGTCAACCTAGATAAATGAGGAGTGAAGCTTAATAATAGTATTTAACCTGTCTATTTCTTATATGTATTGGTTACTTGTAACAAAGTATTTGCTACTGAATTACCTGTGTCAATAATTTGAATTTTACCGACAACAATGTTTCTTCTCGCAATCTATGCAGGGCCTAGCAATCAGCACTTTCCAGGTTGTTCTTGTGCCGACAGTTGTTGGAGGTAACTTAAAGGTGTTAAATAAGCAAAAACAGATAAAAAAATATTAAAAATCTCGAAAGTCACATGAACGTTGAGATATATGATTTGGCTCTAACTCCTGCTCTATATCCGACAGTGTTAGCAAATGAATTCTTCCCCAAATTCACTTCAAAAATAATCTCGGTGACGCCTTTAGTTGGAGTTATTCTCACTACTCTACTTTGTGCAAGCCCGGTAAGTTTGCAAAATATTCAACCCGTCTTAAATCTCGCATTGATGGCATCCATTACAGTGGTTTAATAGAAGTTCCTTTGCATGGAAGGGGCTAACTGAACTAATTACTATACTATTTCAGATCGGCCAAGTTTCAGAAGTTCTCAAAGCACAAGGAGCACAGCTAATATTGCCAGTGGCTATTCTCCACGGTGCTGCATTTGCTCTGGGTTATTGGGTTTCAAAAATTTCTTTCGGTGAATCCACTTCTCGTACCATATCTATCGAGTGTGGTATGCAGGTAATACCTTCTTGTGAACTATAAGCACTAAATTTCTTTGAGTTTATCTTAAAAAACTCTATAAAAGTTCACACAGTTTGTGATCCATGTTTGGCAACGGTAGTTATCTTCATTACTTATATAGGACAATATTCTTCCATGGAAAGTCACCATATATATCCCTCCCGCCCACACACAACCCCCCCCCCCCCCCCCCCACGCGCATTCACCCTACGTTGAATTAAGAAGTTTACATGGGACAAACGGCCTAAGAAAGGGTAAGCTGTGCAGTTCTACATGACTTGTGAAACGTTACAAGTGATGATTTATAAGTAAGGATGCCATCTACCGATGGCATGAAGTCTTTTGGGGTTTGGATAACTGTGCGCTTTGAGCCTCAAAGCATGTTTAGGCTCAAAGTGGATAAAAACATACCTACTGGAGTTTTGGATCCAGGCGATGAGATTTGGATACAGGTCATCAAACCCTTTGAACATTTTCATTATATAAAGACTTAAAGTGACGTAGAATCCAAGGGATTTTCTATTAGTAGGAGTATTTCTTAACGCTCAAAGAGAGGAGTCACCAACTTTTCCCTCAAATTTGTATGTCAGATTATGCATTGTGACCTATAGGTTTATTGACTTCCTCATTTTATCTGCAGAGCTCTGCGCTCGGATTTTTGCTCGCTCAAAAGCATTTCACAAATCCACTTGTAGCCGTTCCTTCTGCCGTTAGCGTTGTTTGCATGGCGGTATGACTCTTTCCTACCTCTCACTCAAACTCCTTTTCTTTCTTAGCATCACTGTGAGTTAATTTTGACCGGGAATCGTCTAGTTTGCCATCTAATGGAACCGTATCAATGACAGCTCGGCGGAAGTGCTCTTGCCGTTTTCTGGAGGAACAGACCAATTCCCGTTGACGACAAGGATGATTTCAAGGAGTGAAGATCGCTCTCTCAATAATGCGAGTGTGAGATTTTTTGCACTTCTCGTCTTAGGTTCTTGGGTTTGGCATTGTTGTGTACATCTTAGATATCAGCCTACTAGGGAAATTGGCAACAAGCCTTTGATTTGGTTGAACTAGTGTTTTATGCATTTAAATAGCTTTTAGAACCTAACTCTTGGATTTTTGTTTTTGGGTCTACTAGTTGAAAGATGAAAATGGATAAGCAATCTATTGCATTCTAATATACAATTTTCACCATCCACTTGTAGTTGTAGGCCTAATCTATGAGAGAAGTTTATGATCGGATATGAAAAGAAATCCTAACAATAAGATATGGTTCTAAATCGTTAAATTTAACAAAATTTAACAAGAATTTGACAATTCATGATTATGACTACGGGTTTTTGTCTTGTAACAAACCCCATCAATCAATGATCCTGCAACAACGTGAGAAATGCAAAATGCAAGATGCATTCACGCGAGTGCAAGATTTAAACTGTTTATTTAGCGGGTTTTGATGTGAGATGTACGTGAGTTCTATAGCAATGAGCGGTCCGGATTTTACAAATCACTAGGAAGCAAAATATGAGCCTCCCATTTCTTTGGTCCTCACATGCAAAACATGGGGGGAAGAAATGCTAAATACAATTCATCAAAAAAAAATTTGGGCAGTCCTTTCACCGGTTTTCACGTGCTTGGCTGTATCAGGGGCCCACATATATATCTCTTGTTGCATTCATTAGTCAAAAAAAAAAAAAAAAAAAAACTTTCAAGGGATAAGACAAAGTTAATAAGTGGCGTAATCCCTAAGCTGCATAGCTGTCAAATCTTATGCAATTTCCATTCATCTTTAGATTTTGTGTTTTTTTTTTCTTTTTTCTTTTCTTTTCTTTTCCCGTTGATCACAAGTTTTAGGGGTGACCAGCTTTATTATACCTTTTAATCGATATTAAAGGGACTTTCTAATCATGTGATTGGTGTTAAGATTTAGATAATATAATTTAAGTTTGGATTGATCGTAAATTTATCTAGGTGTTTGAATTATTAGAGTTAAAAAGTATAAAAATTTGAAATGTGTTAAAAAAAATATATCAATATGAAGCTTATTTCGTTTGTCTCAACATTTGTAATCCCTAAGCTGCACGGCAGTCAAATCTTATTCAATTTTCATTCATCTTTAGATTGTGTGTGTTTTTTTTTTTTTTTTTTGCGTTAATCACAAGTCGTAGGGGTGACCGACCTTGTTATACCATTTAATCGTTATTAAAAGGACGCTCTAAGCATGCATTTGGTGTTAAGGTTTGGATTAATTGTGCATTTATCCAGATTTTTGAATTGCTGGAGTTAAAAAGTATAAAACCTTGAAATGTATTTGGAAAAAAAAAAAAAATCAACATAGAGTTTGTTTTGTTCGTCTCAAAATTTTATGTAATTTTTTTTTATAAAAAAAATCATTTCATTTGGACTTGTCTATGTAAAATTATGGACTTTTAAAGTTCGAGTTACAAAACTGTGTGAATAGTGAAGCTGAGGAAAAAATATAAAAATTGAATTATAATTCTAAGATTTGGATTGTGCGTCCAAACACATGTTAATATTGACAGAAATATCCGACTCTAACTTTCATGAAGGCTCTGTTTAGTAGGATGAATGGAGATAAATAGATGAAGAGAATAGGAATGCCGAATAATGTGAAAGATAAAAAAGATTATACCAAATCTTTCATGACATTCGGTAAGAAAGAGAGAAAGTTAAAATGATAAATGATAGTTATTTTGACAAATCTTGTTCTCGCTTTTCATTCTAGAAGGATCGAGAAAAAGCAAAGGAGACACTGAGCCATTAAAATTTGACAATAACTTTGTAAAGGATAGAATAGTCTTACTTGGATTGTCACGTCAACGTGCAAGAGAAACATTGATACTGACCTATATGACCTTAAACTAGGAAAACGACAATCATAATGGGCAATTGGTTCTACCACTTAACCCGAATGAAATACTTAAGACGATTAGATGTATGCTGAGTTATGAAAACATATAGCTAAGTAGGTATACCAACAATCAAGTACTCACATAACTCCTTAATAAAAACTTCTGCGATTGATTAAAGGAAAAATATTTATATATAAAATATATATATATATATATATATATGATCTATTGAATTTAAGAGACCGGTGGGTTTAAGGTTTTGTATATATATGATCTATTGAATTTAAGAGACCGGTGGGTTTAAGGTTTTGTCACA
The DNA here is from genome assembly GCA_038430175.1 of Ficus hirta. Classification (NCBI taxonomy): domain Eukaryota; kingdom Viridiplantae; phylum Streptophyta; class Magnoliopsida; order Rosales; family Moraceae; genus Ficus; species Ficus hirta. The sequence continues at coordinate 18,202,252 of CM076588.1, read as the reverse complement.
CAACATACAACCAAGAAAAAAATTAACGGATTGAAAACACAACCTAAGATTAGAATATAAGACAAACACTAATAAAAATGGGTAAGAATATTGTTATTTCAAAGCAAAAGACAAAAGAAAAATCCTAAGCTCCACTAACGAAACCTCTAATAATGAGACGATTAGCGAATTAGCCATCGGAAAAAGAAGTAAAGCTAGTAGCAACGCTTGAGTAGCGTCACATAAACCCCAAGCGACACCACCATCGTCATCTTAAGACCACAATGCCATCATCGTAGGAATCCCACCACCATGTAGAACAAACCCCTAAAGGATTTCGGATGTCGGACGTTAAATGCCACCAATAACAAGGTTATAAAACCAATGACCAACAACCTTCACTATACCTTTGATCCTCCTCCACAATGCCACATCAGACATTACGCCCATCACCGAAAAGCCCACTGTCACAACAAATTTGAACTCCAAATTATTATTTTTTAAATAATGATAAAAATTTAAAGATTATATGAAAGAAAATTGGTCTGCCAACTTGTATTCTTTTGGTGAATAAAAAGATCTGGGGATAGCCCCATCATTTTCAGGTTTTCAGTCTTATAGGTAGGAACCTTTTTCCTAGGTATGGTAAGAAGACATGTTTTTTATACTAGTTTCTTTCAGTCGGTTATTCGGAGTCTATCTAGTCATCAGCAAACCATGTTTCAACAGCCGAAGCTGAAGTGAGGTGTAAGAGGAGACCACGGGAATCGAACTTGGGTAGACGAAGGGGAGAAGCTAGCAAAGGCACTCACTCTTGTCAACCTATCTACTCCTGTGGGTGTTGTTTGTCAACTTATATTAACATCTTATATTGCAGTGGGGATGATGAAATAAAATTTATATTCTTATATCTATATTTTAGGTTTATTGAGAAAGTTAACCATCTATTTTGGATCTTATCAATTATATATTGGAAAATTTAAAGCGTATATTAAATTGATATCTTGAACAGATAAATGCTCAATTTTAACTAGTGTAATGATGAAAACATCTTCAAAGAAAATTTCTACAAAAATTTTATTTTAATAAAAAAATTGAAGGAGTCCTTAGCATGGATCTTTAGAGGGGGATTTGTAAGTCTTAAGATTTATTTTGTTTTTTCAATTAGTTATTTGATTTATTTTTTGAAGTATATTGGGATATTTTCAGTAGTCAGAATTGTGCATTAGCCGGTTCAAGATATAAAAACAAAGGGATAGGGACAAAAATCATTGAGGACGCAAGAGTGCAAGGAAAGGATAACAATCGTCAAAGGGTGTGGAGGTCAGAAAAGGGACGTCAAACGTTAAGCGAGGATGCAAGAACGTAAAGGCGTAATTAGTCAATCTTCAACTGAAGGTGTAAGGGCGCACAGACAACAAACATTAAGAGGTGTAAAAGAATAGGGACGACAATTGTGAAGAAATACTATAGGAACGCATAGAGGATCAATGACTCGTAAAATTATACAATATTAATGTATAAGATATAGGGTTTATCTTCGACATTTACGTAAAAAAATCTCTTATTTTAGCAACAAATCTGCATGAAATGAAAATTCTTTGATATGAAAAAAATACTTTACTAATACATTACTGTATGGACCAGAAAAATAGACTTTTTTATTAAATCTTTTATATAACAATTTGAAATAGAATCCAACTTCACTCTTTTTTTTCTTCCCTTAAACTTGATATTACAGAATTTAAAGTCTGCATCTTATGATATAATTAAGTGTAAAATTATCAATTTATAATTACTAAAAATATTTTCTTTTCTTTTATTTTCTCTATCTCTCTCTCTCTTTTTTTGGGCAAAAGGTTGCGTGGAAATTTAGCAGATTCATTAGAAAGCACGGGTTCTTCCATTTGGAAAAAGTCCTCTCTTCTTTCCAGTCAACTCAAAGGGACAAATCATATCCTTAAAAAAAAAATAAAAAAAATAAAAAAAAAAAATAAAAAAATAGACGGAAGAAACCAGAAACAGGAAAATAGTATATTGTAAAATTTTCCCGGAAAATGTTAAATTATTATTATTATTATTTTTGAATAATGTTAAATTATTATTTGCATATTATAAATAAATAATATAAAAGGGATATAAAAATTAATTATGAAAGGAAGGTCATCGTCCTGAAATGGGAGATTTCTTCTCACAAAAGAAAAGAAAAGAAAAAGAGAAAAAAAAAGGGTAAAATGTTTAAAACCATAAGACAGACAGAGACAGAGAGTTCTGAGAAACCACGGAGGGGTTGAATAGGATTTGGTTGCTTCTTTCTCTCGTTCTTTTCTATAAATTAAAACGTCTCTCTTTCTCTCTCTCTAAAACGTTTTTTTTTTTCTCCACTCTCTCCCTCTCTCTCTCTCTATAACCTTAGTCTGCAACCATGTCTCAGACTATATGGGAAGCCGATAAAATGTGAGTCTCCGACTGTAATCAAATTTCTCTTTTTTTTTTTTTTTCATTTTTTTCTCCTGTTAGAACGATTTTTTTAAGCCTTTGATTTTCTGGGTTCGTCTTGGTTTTTTGTTTACTGCCTTGTGGTTTTTTAGTTTCTGGTCTTAGGGTTTTCTGTTTATTTTATTTCTTGGGGGGGGGGGGGGGGGGGTGGGGTTTCGTTGTTGTATTTTCTTGAATGGGTTTCGTCAAGGTTTTGCTTTGGGGGTTTTGTTTGTTGTTTTTGTTTTTTTGTTTTGTTGGAGCTCTGCAGAATGATGGTAACCTTTTTAGCTTTTGATCATTCATCTTTTTTCATATGCTTTTTGGTGGATGTTTTTTTTTTTTCGTGTGTGTGTGTGCGTGTGTTTTCTGACACACTTTTATTTAATTTATTTGTTTGTTTGTTTGTTTTAAGTATAGGGTTGTCACTTTAAGGTTGTGTATTCTGTAACGGCCACTAGTGTTTTTGTATGTTTCTGAGATGTCATCTGCTTGTTTGGCATTTGGTTTTCATTCCATTAATGGGGTTTTCTTTTTTCTTTTTCTTTTTTTTTTTAAACGGTCATGGAATTCTCATTTATGGGGTTCTGAGTTTCGTTTTGCTCGGTTTTTTGTTTTTTTGTTTTGGTTCTGATTGTGTTTTGTGGTGGGAGGGAAGGATTTGAAAACAGGCACAGCAAAGGAAATTACTTTTGTGTTCTTTTAATTTCACTATTATTTCTTATATATAATTGCCAAAATAAAGAAGGAAAATAAGAGAATTCACCTAAAAAAAAAAAAATCCAGTCATGGTGTGTTGAATACAGGCTCTTCTTTTCTTCTCCAGATTATTGTGTATTTAGTTTTGAATTTCATATATATATGTATATATCTATATAAATTATATATATATGATTTATATACATGATAATAGGTTTGTAGCTATTATAATAATAATTATTTTTTTGAAGCTAATTTGAATCTTGGAGGAAATGGTGGTTGTAGCCTGTAGGCTTAGTCTAGTGGCAAATCCAACCCGAGCCTCCAATATTGAGGTGTAGAGATCGATTCTCCCCGCTCCAAATCCCCGGGGGAAAAAAAAAAAATCAAAACTTGGAGGAAAGTACTAATAGGATTGTTAAATTATATGTTTTTGTGCGGTTTAGTTCCAAAAAATGGGAGTAATAGAAGTAATCAAGTATGAAAAGATTTAAGAACGACCACCAGCGATAACTTTGAATTCCTTTTTTTTTTTTCCTGCTTGCTTTTGTTTTGGGCATTTGATTCGTAGATTAGAGTTTCAACTGGGTTTAATCTTTTGCATAGTGGACAATGGGCAGTCCACCATTGTTATGTTTGAGTCTTTGAATGAAGGAAATATTATCTGATTGGTCAAATGTGTGTTTTTTCGGAGGATAGGTTGGATGTCTATATATATGATTACCTTATGAAGAGGAAATTGCATGCCTCTGCAAAGGCTTTTCAAGAGGAAGGGAAAATCTCTACGGATCCTGTAGGTAAGAGTATGTAAAAGATATGTGTTTGGCAAATAATTACTGTTTGGTAAATTTCGTGTGTATATATATATTATATCAAAGTTATTTGATTATGATTGTTATGTGACGTTCAGCTATTGATGCACCTGGTGGCTTTCTGTTTGAATGGTGGTCTGTCTTTTGGGACATATTCATTGCTAGAACAAATGAGAAGCACTCGGAAGCAGCTGCATCTTTCATTGAGGTGGATTTTTGTAATTTTATTTGCTTCTTCTGTTTTGTTAATATGTTTTTCTTCACTTTCAATCACATAATAATTTTTCATATTGGAGACATCTTTTTGTTGTATTCTTAATATCTTTTTGTCAATGCCAGACTCAAATGATTAAAGCTCGAGAGCAGCAGCAGCAGCAGCAGCAGAAGCCTCAGCAGCCACAGGAGATGTCTCCGAATCAGCAGGCGCAAATGCAGCAGCTTCTACTGCAGAGGCAGGCTCAACAGCATCAGCATCAGCAGCAGCAGCAGCAGAGGAGAGATGGGGGTCAGCTTTTAAACGGCGCTGCAAATGCGCTTGTTGGGGGCAACGACATGCTTATGAGGCAGAACCCTGCAGCTGCAAGCGCCTTGGCAGCAAAAATGTACGAGGAAAGATTTAAGCTTCCGCTACAGAAGGATGCTTTTGATGATGCGGCTATGAAGGTAAAAGCCAAATTTTCAATCTTTTTGATTCCTTAAAATCTTTTTTTTTTTTTTTCACCCTTCCCGGTGGTATCAAGATGCCACGGATCTCTATTTCTCTATTTGTTTATAAACTCTCCCGGCATGTAGAGCCTGCTTTTCTTCTTCGATGGGCTACCTTGGGGCTCCTGTGAGTGACAACATGGGGGTTTTGCAATAAACTAGAGACGTTGCTTTTCATCATATTCAATTTGTGTATTTACGGTAGACTTATTTTGCAGCAAAGGATAGTTGAAAATGCAGGTCAGATTCTGGATCCAAATCAGGTATCATTGTTGAAAGCAACTGCTTTGGGTGGCCAGCCTCCTGGGTAATCTCTTCAAATTCGTTTGTTATTGTTATTATCACGTTTCAGTAGTGTTTTCTATTCCCGATCTGTTTGGCCTTTTTATGCAATTTTTGCTTATGTTGTGGTGCTGCTCTCCTTGCAGGCAAATGCTGCATGGTACACCTGGGGGTATTTCTGCAAATATTCATCTAGCCCGCAATCGAACCCAGCAACTTCCCTCGGTTCCTGTGTCAACACAGGTCTGTTATATTTTCAGTTTGTTCGTTTCCTATGTGACTATGATTCTAATTGTCTTATCTTAGTACGTCTTGCATGCTATAACAGGACACAAAAGGTGAGATGATGAACTCCAAAGCTGCTGTTCCTGAAGGATCGTTGATTGGCATTTCTGGTATTAATTATTTTTTCCTTTCTTTGACACTCCTTAGTTTCAAAGGTTTTTGTTTTATTTTGTTTTGTTCCGGGTCTGCTTTGCTCTGCCCTTCCCAGTTAGCGTATGATATTATGAGAACTTGAACTTACATGAACTTGCAATAAACTTCTTATGCATTTGTATTTTACTGGTTTTATTTATTTATTTATTTATGTTTTCCACATTTCATTTGTTGCCGTAAAGCTTGTAGCAATACTTATAAATGTAACGTGGAAAGGAATTTTTTAAAATTTTTAAAATTTATTTGGTTGTAGTTTTGATGTTTTATTTGCATGGTATGTTAGCCGTTATTTTATTAGTCCTAGCCATGTAGGAATGCTTCATAGTAAGATGAGTTTTTACCCCCTTCTTTTTTTCTTTCTTTCTTCTTCTTCTTCTTCTTCCAATTTTTTTTTTTTTTTTTTGGGTGTGATAAACTATGTGATTTATGAATATTGGTCTTTAACAATTTTTTTTTAATCTTCGTACAGGACCAAATCAAGCCAGTAACAATTTGACTTTGAAAGGATGGCCTTTACAGGTATGACACATGATGTGGGACACGATTTTAGGAAATTTAGTTCTATTAGGGTTTCTATTTTGTTTAATTATGATTATTCATACTTAGTTTGAGTTTGTCTAGGATCATGTTTTCTATTTGATTTAGGATTTTTAAATAGGCTAGGATTTAATAGCCTATAAATAGGGCTCATTTTTGTCAATTTAGTTAAGTTTTTCATGAATAATATCGTTGTTTAGAGTTATTCTAGTATCTTTTTGTTCCACTGCGTCAAGTGGTATTAGAACCTTGGCTTCATTCCATTGGCCGCTGCGGGCCTTAGAAGAAGATTACGCATCGACGAAGATCATGGGTTACCCGCCAACGAAAATTGGGGTTTTTATCAGGTTCGACATGATGCAAGATTCGACGTTCCAAATTGAGCATCTGTTGATGTTGCCATAAGAGTGGTCCGGCCTAGACCGCAGCGACAGTTTGTGACCAGTGATGTGTCTCTGGAATCATTGTTTAGCAATCTTACAGCGACAAACATCGTGAATCTCACAGTTGGAGTGGCTAACTGAGCCCAACGGCGAGCACAAATAGGAAACTAATGGAGCATAGCTTGAGTTGTACTACTGCCAGATTCGACTCCTCAAATAGATTTCCGACACTCCAACATAGATGATTTTGGGGATTTGGAGGGATTTTCTGTTATAGAAGCTCTAGAAATCACGAACTAAGGGGTTGTGCTTAAACTTGGTGGAGTCGATTGATACAAAAAAGAAAAAATGGAGGAGAAAGTCCAGTCCAAAATTGGGCAGTGACGAAACAACTATTGAGTGGTCGAGTTCTTCCTTCTAATATTGATTTGGTTTTGTTTCAACAATACAGAAATTGTCAACAAGGAAATAGGTCAGTGAGTGAATATGCCGATAGTTTCATTATCTTTGAGGAATAATGAGGAAATTTCCGAACACAACAGTGGAGGACAAATACTTGAAGGTGTTTTGATATTCCCATCGGCTTGCAACGTTCACTTGTTGACTCGGAGGAACCTATGATTCTAACTGACTTGAAGCCTTTACTTGTTGAGTTCAATGATAGCACTCCACTTGAGCTGTCGAATTTGATCCATCACCGAATGGGCACAAAAAGGAAGATGAGCTAGGACAACAACTGGATGAATTATCAGCGAAGGAGTTAAGTCAAGAAAACATGAATCATAATGGTGTTCGTGCCTTATTATCTCCCAAGAAGGATGAGAGTTGGTGCCGCTCTCTAACAACCTAGCCGCTAGGTACCAAAGATGTGCATGGATAATGCAATTGAGAAAATTACAACGAAACTTCCCCACCCTCAGCCTAGACTAAAGACTTGTTAGATCCTAGATGGATTTATTCACCAACATCATAACTCGAGGACGAGCTTTTTTTTCAAGTGGTGAAGATTAATGTAGGACAGGGATTTAGGAACTTTTGCAGTGTTATTAGGATTTCTATTTTATTTATGATTATCTATATTTAGTTTGAGTATGATTAGAATTCTTTATTATTCATGATTAGGCTTATAATTATATATTTAGTTTAGGATTTAATAGCCTATAAAGTAGGGCTCTATTTTGTCAATTTGGTTAAGTTTTTCATTAATAACATCAATATTCAAGATGTACTAGTATCCTTTTATTCCGTTATGTCTATTTGCATCCGCATTCCTCTATTATGTACCTTTGCCGTGCTTATTTTCGTAAAGAAAAAATTGGTTATTCTGTAGTAGGTTATTTGGTGGGTGAATGCCTTTTGCTGTTAAGGGAACCTAATCAGCATACTAAAAGTCTAGAACCTAATAAATAAATCTGTATCAGTTCAAAACTAGTAAATAGTAACTAATCCTGACATAGAAGTATTGAAACAACTCATATAAGCAAAATATCTCAGCAATCATTTCCCCCTTAATGAGTGATGAACAGTGTTATGCTCTGCTGCATGGAATGTAATTCACGTTTTAAGTGGGGTAGTGTTGCGGGCTTTCTGTTATGAGAACTTGTATTGTTTCTTAGGCACTGGATCGGTATCGTCCTGGACTTCTTCCGCAGTCAAATCCTTTGATGCAGTCGTCTCAGCCACTTAATCAACTTCAGCAACAGCTTCTGCTTCAGGCACAACAAAACTTAGGATCGCCGTCTGCTAATGATTTGGAATCCAGAAAACTTAATATGCTACTTAATCGGAATCTGAGTTTCGGGAAGGATGGCCAATTAAATTCTGTTGGGGATGTATCTAATGTTGGATCACCAGTTCAAGTTGGTAGTCCTGTTCTACCTCGTGCAGATCCAGACATGCTGCTTAAGGTACTGCTGTTTTTATGTTTAAGAATTTGGCAATTCCTTCTAAGCCTCCTAATATTATTTGCTTATGCATATAGTTCACATCTTGGTTACAGCAGCAACAAATGCAGAGCAACAATCAACAACGGCAACAGTATTTGCAGCAACATCCGCTTTCAAGCCAAACTACTCAGAGTTCGACCCACCAAACACGCCAGCAAGATAAAGTGATTGGTGCAGGCAGCGTCACGGGAGATGGTGGTAGCATGTCTAGTTCCTTTCAAGGAAATGACCAGGTTAGCTTTCCAATTTCCGCTGTATTTATAACGTGACTGTATGCTGAATTTCTTTCAAGGTTCGTTTTATTATTGGGGCAATAAATTGCCAAAAATGAGATTACTTTTGTTGCTTTGTGTCTTTAACATGTTAATATATGTCCCCTTTCCTGTTATAAAATATAAACATGTATTTGTCCTTATTATTTGTCCTTATTCTCTCTGTTTTGCTCAGCTTACTTTTCTCTCCTTTGTTTTGTTTTAAGATTTGAATCTCACCACAACACCAAAGTCGGTTGAGTCTGAAAACTTGTTGGTTGTTAAGTTGAAAATTTTTTTGTCGTCTTTAGGATTTGGATATTTATTTGCTGGTGTTGAAGTCTCTGATTGGTTTTATCCTTTTCGTTAAGGCTTCAAAAGGCCAAATTGGGCGAAAGAGGAAGCAACCCGTGTCATCTTCAGGTCCTGCCAATAGCTCAGGGACGGCAAATACCACAGGACCATCTCCCAGTTCACCCTCAACACCTTCTACCCACACACCAGGTGATGCTATATCAATGCCGACTTTGACCCATAATGGCGGTTCCTCAAAATCTCTCCTTGTGTTTGGCTCTGATGGTATGGGCCCACTTACAACAGGACCAAGTCAATTGGTATGCAAAATGCTATTCTGGTTAGATTGTTAAACGTAGTTGTGTTGATCTTGTTTTCGATGTATATTTCGTCTTTTTTAGAGCTTCGACTCCTTTCACTTTGTAGTTATTGTTGTCTGATAATAGGCACGGTAAATAAGTTAAGAAACAAAATGTTTTGTTCATAATGCGGATTAAGAAGCAAAGGATTATACCTCCATGCCTACCCTTCATAAGCGGTTGTGTTTCTTGACGTTTCTAATTATGCAAATGCTATTTTCTTATCCAGCATTGTTCTTTAGTAATTATTTGGCAGTTAATAATGCGGAGCAATGGGTGTTGCAGGGTGATATTGACCGTTTTGTGGATGATGGATCTCTAGAGGATAATGTTGAGTCATTTTTATCTGATGATGCTGACCCTAGAGATAGAGTCAGTCGGTGTGCGGATGTCAGCAAAGGTAGCATGCATGTGAACTTTTATTATTCTATTACATATTAAGACCTGGTTTTTTTTTTTTTTTGGCATTATGAATAGTTCTTTGTTTTGTCTTGAAGGCTCTTTGAGATATTTGTTTTGAACCGTAGGCTTCTCCTTTAAGGAAGCACGAGTTATTACTGCAAGTACAAGCAAAATTGAATGCTGCCACTTTTCACCTGATGGAAAATTGCTGGCTACTGGTGGACATGATCGAAAAGTAAGCTATGGGATGGATTAAAATTGTTCTGCAGAACGTCATTAACATGTGAAAAGCTAGTGCTGCGATTATAAGTTTCGGACCCAACAAAGCTGTGTAACTTTTCTTAATCCTGATTGCTTTTTGTTCCCAGGCTACATTGTGGTGTACTGATTCTTTCACTGTGAAGTCCACACTTGAAGAGCATTCACAATGGATAACTGATGTTCGTTTTAGCCCTAATGCGTTGAGGCTCGCCACATCTTCTGCTGATAGAACTGTCAGGGTCTGGGATGCTGACAATGTTAGTAACATACATTTTCTTTTAATTCTCGTGGAAAATTAGATATTCTGGTTTATGTTACAAAATTGTTAGATTGGGTCGATGTGGTGGTGGTGGTGGTATTGGTGTTCTTTGTTGGCTTTATTTTTTTTATTATTTTTGGAGAACATATGTATTCATCTTGTCACCATTGCTTCTTAAGGATATTCATTTTGTTTTTTAAAGCGCTTTAACGATGAATGATTTTCATTTTGCAGCCTGGCTATTCGATTCGGAACTTTACTGGTCATTCTACGACTGTTATGTCTCTGGACTTCCACCCTAGCAAAGAGGACCTTCTTTGCTCTTGTGATAACAATAGTGAAATAAGATATTGGGGTGTCAAGAACGGTGGTTGTGCTGGAGTATGCAAGGTAAAAATCATGTCTTTTCATTGAAAATCTATCAAGCATTAGAACTTCGTCTTCTCTTAAACAACTAACATGATTTTTGCAACTTTTGTCAGGGTGGAGCAACCCAGGTGAGGTTTCAACCTACTTTTGGAAAGATTCTCGCAGCGGCCGCTGACAACTCGGTCTCCCTACTTGATGTGGAGACTCATGTTTGCAGGCTCAAGTTACAGGTTGATGATGAATTTGTAATAATTCTTGTATTCTCAAATTAACTCTTTCATAAAAATAAAAAATAAAAAATAAAAAGAGAAAAGAAAAGGATTGTCAAGCGGAAATTGTTGGTGTGATAGTGCTTGAATGAACAGCTTGTAGGATCATACATTCACTTGGTGGCCTTTTTCAAGCAAATTTTCCGTCGCTGGACATTTTTTCGCTGTTCCTTGTTACTGAAAGCTTCCCACTCGCCCTTGCTTATTATTATGTTGCCAGATGTTTTTCTGCATTCTCGGTACTGTTTTGTTGTTCTGTAACTTACGGGGATTGTCGTCTCAGGGTCACAAAAACACTGTCCATTCTGTTTGTTGGGATTCTTCTGGCGAGTATCTGGCATCTGTGAGCGATGACTTGGTTAGAGTGTGGAGTGTTGGCTCCGGTAGCAAAGGGGAATACATCCATGAGTTGAAAGGCAACGGCAACAAATTCCACACTTGTGTTTTTCATCCGTCTTATCCTATTTTGGTGGTTGGATGTTATGAGGCAAGTTTTAACTCTCCTTCCTTGCTTTTCTTGTTAGCATATGCTTTTCCTCATTGATGCTTGTCCGGACACTAGAATTGCTACTCGGTGACAAGCACGACATGCATGGTTGGCGTTTGTTCTGATCAATTTTATCACTGACAACCCATTATCATGATCAAATTCGAGCTTCTAACCCTTTTTTTTTTTTTTTTTGGTGGGAAATATAGACACTGGAGATCTGGAACATGGCTGAGAATAAAAAAATGACGGTTCGTGCTCATGACAAGCTGGTTTCTTCTCTGGCAGTGTCAAAGGTTTCGGGTTTGATAGCTTCGGCTAGTCATGACAAGTGTGTTAAGCTTTGGCAGTGACACAAACAGTTTAGTTTTGCTCTTTTTTTTCCTGACAAACTGGGTAATACTTTTCACTCCCTCGTACACAAAGGAAAACAGCAGTTTGGCTATCATATCCATTTGAAGCTTAGGCGTCTTTAAATTTGGTACAAAAACAAAACCGTTTTCTAGATGGTGACAACAAGGGTATTTAGGTCTTTACACACCTGGTCCCGGTAGCGAAATGAAGAAAGTTAAATCATACCAAAAAGCTAACTTAGTCAAGAACAAACTTAGAGGACAAGTGCTTTTTTTTTTTTTTTTGTTCAAATTAAAGGGGGGTATAATGTAAAGGGCTTTTTTTTTTTTTTTTTAAATAAAAAAATATTATAAATATTGGTAAATTTTCTTATAAATAGAGAGAGATTGCTGTTACTTAAATCTTGCATTACGTGTTATCTATTCTACATCTCTGTTTTATATTTGCATTGCATATTCCTTGGTACAGCTCCAAAAAAAAAAAAAAAAATCAGGGATAAAAAGAGAAAAAAAAAAAAAAAAAACTGTTAGTTGCTGAAAAATGTGAATGGAGATCATTGGAGTTTGATTACATTAATCTAAAAAAAAGTGAGATGTACCGTAACCATTTTCTTGTTATTACTTAAGGCATTGAAAGGAGGAAGATAGTTTTTTTTTTATTTTTATTTTATTGATTTTTTGAACTCAACATTTTACGGTGAGTCAAGTATCATTAAGTTATACATGTAATAATGTATAGAAGAAATTTTCAAGACTTGAAATTTGGTTCTTGTCTCAAAATGTTACTACGTGAACTGTCTCGATTGAAGTAGGGTAGGTTTACTAGATTATAAAGGAATAGGATCATTCTCCATTTTAGGAGGAAATTATGAGAATAACTCTTTTAGTGTGTAGGTTTAGGATTTTTATCTCATGATTTGGATTTTTGTTCTGAAACCACTTATTTGATATTGTAAGAGCAAAAATCCGAATTATGAGACTATTCCAGATATGTGCTCTTTTTGTAGTTTACTTCAAAAAAATCCACTCATTTTTAGTGTTTATTTGTCTATTAAAAAGTGTAAAGGAAAACAACTAAATTTCTTATCTAGTGTTTACTAAACTTAATAATAATAATCCTCTTTTCTTATAAAAAAGAAAAAAGAAAAAATTAAGACTTAAGAAAAATATTCTTATCAATGTAAGTACTAAATTGTCTTCATTCATAAGTGAATAATCATAATATAGAAATTTATTGAGGATATATAAATAAATTTGATATTTATTTCTTTTACCGAGATTCAATATAGATGTGAGGATTAATTTCTTATATTGTGTGAGGTTTATCAAATAACCCTTAAAATTATCATAAAACAATGTATTTGCTAAGACATTAATTTGAAATCAGAGTGTCGAAAAAGTTCCACTCAAAGTTTACGTGCTGTAATTTTTTTATTTTTACTTTTTCATAAAAGGAAATAACATAAATATGCAACAAAGAACATAAAAACCAAGTCCCAATTTAATATTGTCAAAATGTGTTTCATAATATGCAACATAAGTTAAGCATTTTTATTCTTAATGGACTCAAGTGCCTTGTCAAAGTGCGCAGCTCTAGCCTCAAGATACTCTTTCCATGTCACTGCACGGTAGAGAGGAGGATGATCACCATCAACCAGCTTAATCAACGGTGAGATCTTCTCTTCCTTTGGTGGGCCATAGAAATACGCTGCCGACACCCGATGATGCGTCTCGTTCACAACAGCGCGATGGATCGCGCTCTTGAACCGTCCGTTGGACAGAATGTGCATCAAGTCCCCTAGATTGATAATGAGTGCACCATTGACTAGGTGCACCGGCACCCACCCAATACCCTCCTCCCCTAGGACTTGGAGACCACTATAACTTTGGTACAGCACAGTGAGTAATGAAGAATCTGAATGTGGGGCCAGGCCCATTGCCCTTGTTGGGTCTGGGCAGATTGGGTAAGAGTTCAGCTGAAGTAGGGCCTGGGAATGGGGAGGCACATTTTTGGGCCCGGCCCATTTAATATCTTCACAATTTAGGCCCATTGACCCAAGAATCAACTCAAACATCTTCTCGGATAGTCCCTTCATCTCCTTTTGGTACGTCTCCATTACAGTACTGCCAAAGTTTAAAGAATAATCAGATTTCCCATTTAAAATGAAATTATAAATATAGAAATGTTACACCGATTTATTGCTTTCGAAAACTACAAATGTTGGACGGCCTAACCCCGCGTACTATTAAAATGAGTTGTAGAGTGTGAAGTTCATAAATAACGTTCACTTTTTTTTAGTTATGATGCTCAATATTGGTGATACTCTCAAATATAAAATACTTAAATAAACATTATTAAAATGTGAATATCATGAGAAAACGGTTGAGAGAGAATGCGATTAGCTAGTGAGGTCTGAGTTACTAAGAACTATTTTGCAGCTCCAAAACTAAATCGGTAAAAACAAGAAAATTAATAAACAATGAGAGAAAATGGTAAGTTTTTATGTCGGACATTCTATGAAACGTAGCATTAGATTAATTATGTGTAACACTAAGATTAATATGTAATGTGTAATATTTATATTGATACATTTTATTTAAACTAACTACTCTAAATAATATTATGTTACACAGATAATTTTATGTAAAATTGAAGAAATTACATAAATATGTATAAAAAAAGATACATTTAATATGTATAGTTGTCAGACAGAAGATATTTCCCTCCATATATACATTACATGTATATTATAAAGGTTTGCTTTCTAATATGTTAGGGACGTAGTGGGATTATTAGGGAGCAGATTTCAGTGTTTAATTTTGGCAAAAAGACAACAACAAGTACGGCTATAATACAAATCCGAGTGAATATTCATTTTCCTATGCAGCAACTTGTCTTTCATCGGACGGTGTTACGGCTGCAGGCTATCAGATAAGATCAATTCGCATAAGAAAATAATCCCAATAATCTTTGGGTTATTAGCAATATTGTTTGTTTTTGAACTACGAACATTGTGTTATTTTCCTCCATTTAGTTTTTCATCTCTAACTCAAATTCTCTATCTCAGTTTTTGTCTTTTTTTTTTTTTTTGAAAGGTCAACAAAATTATAATCAGTTTTTAAAAAATCAACCAACTCTAATTTAAAAATTTCATCTCCAATTGGCGAATCAAACACAAGTTTCTAAACTTTTTTTTTTTGACAGTTTTAGTTTTTAAATATACTAAAATTGAGAGAGGATTTCTGAAATTTAGAAGAGATAATCATATTCATAAATTGATAAATATTTTAGTTTTGGAGGAATTTTAATAGCATAAAGAGGACATTTGACGTTTAATAATTGTTGTCGTAAAATTTCGAGTTGTTATGCAATGAACACATTTGTCTATATTAAAAATTAGCATTTAATGATGGAGATTAAAACTGTCAACAAATCAGAGTTCAAAGAGTAATCTATTGAGAAAAGTAATTTATAAAGCAAAATGACACAATATTTATAATTTAGGGACTAACATGCTTTTATCCAAAAGATTTAAATATTAAATATCTTGAAGGCAAAATGATAATACTTTTTAACGATTATTATTTATTTATTTATTTATTTTTTGAAAGGAGGGTATTTAATTTTAACTGATTTGGCCTCTTATCTTCTTTATTTCAAAGAAATTTAATGCTTATTTTACTTGTAATTTTTCCTAGGATAAACAATCTAATAATCATAATAATTATCAATATCACTTTCTAAACTGTAATGGTAATATTAGTTTTTATTAGAACATGTATATTAGGTTTTTTAACTTGATACTCAAAATAAAAAATTATACGTGAATTGTTCTCCCTAGGATGAGAAGATTTAGACTGTATAGTTAATGATAAAATCATGTATAAAATTATCAATAGATTATATCCGTAAATAATAACTTTTATAATAATTTTAGAGCTGAAATCACATATATTATTTTTTTAAAACATATTTTAATTAATTTATTTTTATTTCAGATGTCTACAAAATAAAATCTAGAAAGTTGTGTAAACCGCCGTTACTCATTAATGATGACGTGTATCCTGTTCACTTAAATTCATTTTTGTTTGTGTCTATATTTTGTCGTTTAATCTTGTTATTTTTGCCCCCTAGGAATGTGGTTTTTTGTTCTGTTCTGTTTTTTTATTTTTTCTTTCTTATATTATGAAATATCAAATACGGTCAGATGACATGTATATTAAGCACCGATACGGTCAGCAGAGTTCTATTCCACTAATATCCTGCCACGTGGCTATCTGGACAAGAGTTCGTTGATTGTAACGAATTAGCCACAATTACCATTTTGCCATTAATATTACTCCATTAGCGTCACTCTTCAACGTTTTAATTTACAATTTTATCCGTAAACAACGTATTAAGCTTTTTCAAGGTGATTTTAGTTAGTAAACGTTAAGATTTGATTAAATGA
The DNA here is from genome assembly GCA_038430175.1 of Ficus hirta. Classification (NCBI taxonomy): domain Eukaryota; kingdom Viridiplantae; phylum Streptophyta; class Magnoliopsida; order Rosales; family Moraceae; genus Ficus; species Ficus hirta. The sequence goes on along the minus strand of CM076588.1, from coordinate 18,186,238 downwards.
TACCGAAATTAAAAGAAATACAAAACCGATAGAATTGGATATTAATAAGGTGATTTTTGTTAATAATGTTAAGATATGATTAAAATGATACCGAAATTAAAAGAGATAGAAGATCGATAGAATTGGATATTAACAAGACCGACCATTTTAAAATAGACCAACTAAGATTATTTTTGGATCACCAATTGAAACTAAATTTTTTAGGTCGTGTTGTTGAATTTTTTAAAAATTAGTTAAAATTTTTATTAATTTAAAAAAAAAAGAAGTAAAAAAAAATTTCGTTCTAAACCGAGGAATCAAACGAGCATCAAATATTTGATTTTAGCACTGCAATATTAATAAACACGTACGGAGTAAAAAAAAAAAAAGAAGAAGTAAAATTATAGGATGACAAACAATTTTAAAAACGAGATGGGAGGTGATGATATCAATGATTCTTTTTTGTACGCTAATAGGATTCGCATTTAGTGCACGTACCAGAATTGGTTATTGTGTTCATGTGGCCAAAGTTGGCGAGCATGTTCCACCGGAGATCCTATCATGGAGAACCCCTCCGACCACATCTTCTTCGAAAAGAACTTAGAAATCGGGGCCAACCCATATCCAGTAAGGCTCTCGGGAGATCGAACGGCCCGGAGTTTTCGATCAGCGGGCAGGGTGAAAAACCGAAGGCTCTGGCTCTCCAACTCCTCCAATAGGACAGACGGCACGCCGTGGTTGGTGACCTGAAAAGCTCCCCATCTCTCACAAGCCTGTCGGATCAGGGAAGCCGCATTCAGGTCCGAAAGGTCGATAACGGGGACCGAATGGTCGGCGGTTTTCGAGTCCGCCGAGGTGGCCGGTGTCGTCCAAGTGTGGGAATCGGGCAATATTGGGACAGAGTTGAAGTCTAATGGGACGATGTTGGTTGGGTCTATAGGATTGGTTTTGAGGGATTCTGATATAGAGGAATTCATCATGGTCTTCAAACAAATTAGATTCTTGTAATGCCAATACTAATACATATACATATACATATGGATATATACAAAAGTGTTACATATGTATACAAGTGTTTGAGAGGACCTGCATGAGTGAGAGAGAATTAGAGACTAAAACTCAACCTTTTGGACACGTTTTTGTCTTTATATAGAAATTGTGGGGGTTTGGTATTGGCCCTCAGATAAGATTTGTTTTTGTAATTGCCATCCAAAATTTCAGTCTCTTCATTTAAACGAACGTTTCTATTAAAAATTTAATACTTGTTTATTTAAATGCGATATTTATTATAAGTTAAGAGATCAAATAATTGATCAAAATTAATGATTTAGTGAGATATCTTTTGAAAATTCAAAGAATTGTTACGTTAATTAGATATATACATATATATATATATATATGTGTGTGTGTATATATATTTTCCTTGTTTGGCCTTTGCATGCAAAGGAGAAGAGAAGATGAGGGTCAGCTATTGGGAAATGAAAGGCCATTTGTTAGGCTGAGCGTTTAGAAGGAGAGTGAGAACCCGACTAATTTTTTTTCGTCTTTTGGAACAAATCAATCCAACTTATGATGACGATTGTCCACTTGTACTTTTCTGTGAGATAAATGTTGAATTTACAGCTATACTCTATATATATATATATATATATATATATTTGAGGGAATACATATACGTTTTTTTACAGTTACCCCTATTTTATTTTATTTTATTTTACTTTCTTGGATTCTTAACTATTTATTATTTTGTTTTAAGAAAAAATAGGTTGAGAAGTATGTTAACTTTATTTGAATTAAGGCAATTTTTTTTCCTTACCTTTTGTAAAAATATTTGGATAATATCTATCCAAAACGTAGAAGACAATCTTATTACAGCTACACATACGTTTCTTACAGTTACCTTTTATTTTTATTTCAGTTTTATTTTCTTGGATTCAAAACATTTTATTTTAAGGAAAAAAAAAAAGTTGAGAAACGCATATATATTTGAATTAAGGCATTTTCTTTTTCTTTTTCTACCTTTTGTAACTTATATTTGGATATTATCTATCCAAAACATAATTATTATTTGACAGGATTTCTATAAAGAGTAGTTGGTATTTTTTTTACCAAATTTGGTTGGAGAGGATTCATCTTGATCTTGTATATTCTATTCTATATATTTGTCTAATCGAATCATGATTTATGATAACAATTATCCTTTCAAATCCTCTGATAAAACTGTCCTAACAAATGTCCTTTCAAATGTAGAAAACTAAAACTATTTGGGAAGAGATGAGCTTTTTTCTTTTTTCTTTTTTAATGAGATAAATTTACCTCCTCTGCGTGATTTCACAATAAATAAAACCCAATTAATTGCTAATTTCTCCATGATTTGCCTTCATAATGCAAATTATAGAAGCAGTCAAATTGCAATAAAATTGAGAAAATTTGTTGACATGTGACGATGAGAAATGTCAATCTATTATTTTGTAAATTAATATAAGAAATATTAGGGATAAAAACTCTAATACCGATTTACATTGTATGAAATATGTGTTGTTATTTGTAAATCTTCAATTATTAACTGCTATATCAATTAGACCAAAAAGATTGCATCATACTAATGGTATGTTACCTTATTAGGAATTCTAAACATATGAAATTAATTCCATGAAAAAAGGAATTAAATTACACGAAATTAAATTACAGAATTAGATAAAAGTGTTTATTAATCTATTAAGGAATCTATTTACTTGAGTAATTAAATTCCTATTATGCTGTTTACTTTCTAAAAGTTAGAAGAATTGAGAATATATTTACTGTAGTTACGAAATGATCCTTAAATGAAAAAAATACATTAAATAAGAATAAAGGTATATTTGGTATAGAGTTAGTTACTTCCTATTTTTTAGGGGGAGAAATTCATTTTCGTAGGTGATCATAGGTGGGAGACAAGTTCCCCCTTATTAAGGAAATTAATTTCATATTTCTAGATGGGACCCACGTTATTTAATTTCTAAATGCAAAAGTAAACACTGGATTTTAAAATCAGAAATTTAATTCATTTTTCCCGAATTGGATAACTCATTAGTAAACATGTTCTAATTAGATATTTTATTATTCTTAGTACATTAGTACACTATATTTTATTATTCTTTTTTAGGTATAAAATTTCTTTACGTCCTTTTAATTAATTATTAATTCTGAATTACGTTTTCAAAAATATTAAAAAGCATAAGGTGAAAAAGAAAAGGGTGAATGAGCTAAATAGTATTTTTGAAGAAAGTAACAGTAAATTATAATATAAAATTACATAGTAATAAATAGGATAATCAAGTTTATGATTGCATAATACAAAAAAAAAAAAAAAACCATTCTCTTTACTCTTCTCTCTCTCTAATATGAAATTATGTATATAAATTTATTGTTAAAAATTAATCATCAGTCCGAAATTTTTTCTAAAATTCAAAGAAATCTAAGAGTTTAAAAAAAAAAAAAAAGTTACAATTTATCATTTTTAAAAAAATATGCTATAAACTTTAATAAAATATATTATTTGCCATAATTTCTCAAAAAAAAAAAAAAAAAAACAGTGACAGAAGATCCTCCCGGACCCTAGATTTAAAGCCTATTCCTCTTTTATATCTTTTAAACTTTATGTACTAAAAAGTTAATTCAGAGTGAATTAACCATAAGAGAATGACGACAGAAGTACTTGCATTATACATTAATTTAAATTAGAAGATGTCCCTTTAAAATCATCATAACAATGAGGTACACTCATTATATTATTAAATAAAAAGAAAAGTACCATAATTGCTTTTCTAATTGCATGTTGTGCCTAAAGGACGAGGTATATATATTTATATATACACATATAAAAACCTTGGGGCTTAAATAGTGTGAAATATAAAATTATTGTTACTTGTGACCTTGTTATTCTCTCTTTTTTTTTTTAAGCACATAAAAAAGGAGTTATATGCAAGAATGTCATAAATTTGATATCTCGTTATTTTTATGTTTATTATAATATTAAAATTGATAATTTTATTATTTTATAATATTAAAATTATTAATTTTAATATTAGAGTAGACGAAATTAAAAGGTATTTAAAAAAAATGATTCATGACCTAATTTTCTCGTAATAAAGTGCATAGATTTTAGAGCAAATGAACAGGAGAGGGCCCTATATATATGAAAGTACACTCAAAAGGATATAAAAATATTAAACACACCGGACAAATTTTAAGGTAAAAGAATTAGAAGTTGATATTTGAGCAAAAAAAAAAAAAGGAAGGAAGAATCAGGAGATGATAGGAATGCAATGGCTTCCTTTTATTTAAAATCAAGTCATGCAAACAATAGTATGCAATTAACATTAATTACAACCATTTAATTGTGTAACATAAAAATCCTGAAATATCACATGACCATTATTCGATTACAATGCATAAAATTTTCGAGCTAACAACTAGCATTATCTGCTTCTCTCTAAGAAAAATGAATACATATATATATATATAGATTGATAGATAGATATATAAATCATTCTATAATCACGTTAGTATACAGAAATCCACGCTTAGCAGTTTTCCTTTGTCCATATACTTTGAAAATAATCCATAAAATGACTCTAAAACACACAGTGATAAAGTAGTTTTGTTAAGGTATGAAATTGATGACCCTGTCACCTCCTCTGGAAGTTGAAGGATTTTATGGCAAAGGCGAAAATCGTGGCGAAAAACATGCAGAAACCAACCACCATAATACCTGCTATGCCCAGGAAATCATGCCTGTAACCGAATACTACTTCAACCAACTTCTTCACAGTTGCCTGGTGAATTCCATCTGATAGCTTCACAAGTCTAGTATCGTCGCCGTATTGCGAAGCCAGGAGGCCATAAAGACTCCAGGACACGGGGTTCGCCCAGAAGTACCATCTCCACCATATGGGGATTCTCTGAAGAAGTGGATCAAGAAGTCATTTCTCCTTGTATACATATGGTCAAAAAACTAAGGTAAACACCAATACATGCAGTGCAATTTCAGCCATCAGATTATATCAAAAAAAGATCTCAGATGAAAAAATTTTCTGACTCCTCGCATCTTTTTATTCATCATCTAATAGCTGAAATTGCACTAAATGGTAAACCTACGGGAAAGAAAAAAAAAAAAAAAAAGGGATGGACAGCTTTTTCCTAGACGTATACGTATCTTCCAAAACCAAAAGGAAGCCAAAGAAGATAATATATGCTTGTGAGTTGTGAGTGTATGTACTAAGCGAACGAGCACTTTGCACTAGCAAATGGGATAGTCATATGATCTTTGACGGAACCACAGAAAGTGCCAAGTCATAATAATGCTCGCTAATTAAGAATATGAACTCCTGATAGTTAAAACTTTGTTTCTTAACGAGGAAGTCAAGCTAACTACGAATATGAGAGATGCGTAATACTATAAAACAATCGTTTCTATTACCTTGTGAGGAATCATAAGGCCGCTGAAAAGATTCCAAAGCATGTAAAATGGAGCAGCAATGATGGCGGCCACATTGTGATTTGGCGTGACAGCAGTTGTCATCATTCCGTAGAAGGTAAAGTATAGCATGGTAAAATACATGAAGAATATGTACCAAACGAATTTCAAAAATGTCCACTCAAATGAAGCCATGGAGTAGTAGATTGAGCAGTAAATCATGCATTGTGTAAATACGTATGGGAACTCGATTGCAACCTGCGCATATATATTGAAGCCGACAAATACATCAGCTAACAGTTACGACACAACAATTTATCCAAGAGGGAAGGAGGAACTGGAATCAGAAGATGGACCTGAGCAAATGCAAATGGTAAAGCCGAGTACATCCCTGCAGCTCTCTCTCTGTAGGAGACAAATCTTTCAACAGACACAACAGGTTGAACAGCGGTGCCGTTAGTAATTCCAATAAATAGGACTGCTGCGTACATGGATCCCATGGCATTAAATATATCCTGCTGGGTCTCCCTGTAATAAAAAGAAGAAAAAGAACTAGCATCAACAAAAATCTAAGAACACCGATAGATCGTAAGAGCTAATTTAATCAACTATCTCTATCAGATCATCTACCGCTACTAGTTTTTGAAACTACTCGACTTCAGAGTGTTTTATAGTATTCTGCAACTGGAAGGAGCATATACAAACAGGTCAAGACTAAGTGATCAACTTCAATTGTATGTGTTTATCTAGTTGGACAACTTCCAAACACACCATGTTATTGAATATTAGATAGGAGAGCAAAAAATTAGAAAAAAGATAAAGAAAAAGGAGAAAACCTTTTAGCACCAAATTTCCAGCATATTGTTCCAAACATCAATGAGATGATGACGGTGTAAAAGAAACGAACTGCAGTATATTGTGGGTTTCGCCAATAAGACAGGTTTTGCTTCCAAAGACAAGTGATGAACTGTTCAAAAGATGATTGGGAATACTTGGTCGGGAAGAACAGTTCTTTTGTATTAGAATTGGGCTTGCTTAGGCTCTCAACCAACTCTTCGTTACATCTGAAACAAGTAGGAGAGCATACTTAGATAAAGAAACAAATAGTTGCATGTAAATCAACAAAGCCGGATTTGATTAAAATCGCTCATACTGAAATAAACTTGATCTTCGATAAATCTCTGCGAAGTCAACACCCAAGCGGCTCTCTTCCGTTGAAGAAGTAACATCAAGCATCCATGCAGCTGGATTGTATCCTGGCTTGATCTTAGGTACCCCTTCGATTGACTAGAAATACAGATTACAAGACTAAGTTGACCAAGAGTACAATGATGACAGCATTAGATCATAACCACACTTTAAGAGACGTAAAATGCATGAGCTGACCTCAAAATACTTTATGAGCTCACATGACCTTGGACCAAGAGGACCAGCATATATGAGCTCCCCACCACGCTTCATAAACAAGAGCTGCGAAGAAAGATGAAATAATAAGACTTGGTACAAGCTATAACCATGTCTCTAAACATAACAGAAATGTAGCTTTGGCTTCGAAAATTTCTCAAGGGAAGGGAAAAATATTAACAACAAACAACTGCATACAAGTTTACAGAGTAGAGAAGAACAACCAAGTGACACAAACAGACGAACTCAATAAATTACGAGTTGAATACCTCGTCAAAGGATTCAAATATGTCTATGCTGGGTTGATGAATGGTGCAAACTATTGTTCGCCCGGTATTCACAATGTTCCTCACAGTCCTCATCACGATGGCTGCAGCCCTTGCATCCAACCCTGATGTCGGCTCATCCATAAATACTATTGAAGGGTTTGCAACCAGCTCAACTGCTATTGTCAACCTTTTTCGTTGTTCTGTCGACAAACCATCAACAGCAGGTAGACCTACTAATGCCCCACTCAAGGAAGTGAGTTCCACAAGTTCCATCACCTCATCCACAAAAGCCTGAAGAATTTAACCCTTCAAGATTAATCTCATGTCAAGATGGACAAAAGGAAAAGAAAAAAGAAGGAATACCTTTTGTATGTTCAAGCCAACATCTGGTGGTAGCCGAAGCCAAGCAGAGAATAAAAGTGACTCCCGAATGGTCAAGCCGGGAGAATGAATATCAGTCTGCTCACAGTAACCTGAAATTCTTGCAAACGTTTCTTGTCTTTTCGGATAACCCGATATATATATGTTCCCTTCTACGATCCCACCAGTTTTTCTACCTGCTAATACATCCATGAGGGTAGTTTTTCCAGCACCACTCACCCCAACTAATGCTGTGAGAATTCCGGGCCTGAATGCTCCAGTAACATTAACCAAAAGCTGCAATCTGTCTTCCACAACTCCTTGCTGCTTCAATTCCTACATTGATACTTGGATCAGAAAACATATAGTCAAAATGCTTCCCAATGTATATGACATGAAGAAATGGAGTTAAACGCTCACCAAAGGGACATCGACATAGTAATTGATTTTGCTGAAAGCCATGCAGAGTGGTTGAAATGGTAGAACCATGCCTCTTTTCTTAAAATATTTTCCTGGTGTGATGTTTAGGTGACGTCTCAAGATAACTTTTTGGATAGAATATTTCAAAAAGACAAGAAAAAAAAAAAACATGTAATTTACAAACCATTCAAGGATCCTGAATGCTCCAAGTAGTGTCTAAGCTCAATAACAACAGGTTCTCCTTTTCTTCTTTTTTCTCGCTCTTGTAACTCTTCTTTAGAGACGACAGCTTGCCGCCTTCCCAAAGCTGCCAAAATAGGCTATGTTTCTCTAAATGTGTTCGATTGTTATAAGTATTTAGCGAGAATAGCATTTAGCAAAGTTTTTATCAAATGCAATTGCTTACGGTTAAGGTAAGATAGGAAGAACGTGAACAGTGCATTGAACAAAACTGTATATCCAAGCAATGCACCAACACCAATCCAATACCAGTAGCCTTCTGAAAACAAACTACGCGCTTTTAATATTGCCTCTCCTAAAGCAGAGCTGGTATCATTCCCAACTACCTAGATAACATGGGAACAAAGAACAATAAGCTCTAGCATTTATGCAAAAGTGCAATAGTGCCTCCAGTCCGTACATACATGTAAACAATATACCATATTATCTTGAATACATGAAGAGAGGAAGTAAATAACTATACGTACATGTGTATACACATACATTCACCATTTGATTTACTAAGTTTTATCTCCCAGAAAAGATGTCTATGTTTCTTGGATAACAAAGTGACAATGATCAAATCCATGAAGAAGAAAGGGTTAGGGCCTTACCTTATCCCAGGAATGCCCGTGAAATTCATTCACAGATGCTGCATTTTGAGCATACATCAGAGGAGAAAACCAGAAACCCCAGATCCACCACTTTGGGACATGATCTGTGTCAATAGAACTAAAAAAAAATAAGCAAAAATAAATTTTATCAACTATGATGGAAACATTGAGATTGACGAACCCTTTACCTCTTGAAATGATGTATCCACCAAGTGCCATAACAACCAACATGGCAAACGATCCGAAGGTGTTTGAAACTATCATATTTCTGCCCAGGGATCCCATAAGACGAAAGAGAGCTATAGACATTTGGTGCAGAGAGAAATATAACAAAAACTGCTGCAAAAACCTGCATATGACGTTTATAATAAAACAATCAATTCCAACTCAACTGTCACAGTGGGATGAAAAAAGAAATTCCAAGAGAACATATGGATACCTAGTGACTGCAGGATCATATCCAATTACATAGTAAGTGACTGCAACCCAAAACCCAGACTCCATAAGTGAAGTTGGAATACTCAGGAGCCATGATGGTAGTGTATAAGCCCAGCTTGGGTACAAATGCAAGTCTCTATGCTTGTAAAGAACTGGAAGCTTGGTGACCAACATTGACGTCTCCGTGAATCCGTTGAAAAGAATGGTAACCATGGAAAAGTATAATGCCCCGAGATATAAGCCTCCATCATCAATTGTATTATGGTGCATTGTTGATCGGAAAAAGACGCTCATTGTTATCAACGCAACGAAAAGAAGCTGAAAAGCAGCCAACACATACTATTTGTAAACCAGGAACAGAATAGCATAAATAATTTCTTCACATGATTGGCACTAAATAGAAATGGAAAAAAGCTAGTTTTTTCTTTTGATGACCGAAAGGGACATAATATTTAAACTCCCTTTTTTCAGAGTTCAAACTGAGATCACAGGCATTTATTTTTCCCAATCTATGTGGTGAAAAACACATTACCTGAATGAATTTGAAGATATATATAAACGAATTCCGCTTCATCAACAGCCTATGCCAGTTAAAAGTTGTTTTGAGAATCTCAAACCTCGTCCTACCATAACGAGAAGTTGACAAAGCTGCTGGGTGGTTATATCGTCTATCAAAAGGAAGGTTTAGTTCTTCGGACAAATTTTTGCCAATGTGAAATGAACGAAAAGCTTCAGCAAATTTTCGCACTGGTACATAGTGGTAAGGGAGGTATGGATTGGACCAATACTGCTGTTGGTCCTTCTTTGATGTTACCTGCACCAAAAAAATAATTAAAAAAAAAAGTTGAATTAAAATGCCAAATACAGAGGCTAGATTTGCAGTTTAAGCACTCTACCACTTACTTCCTGCAAGAAGTCTGCGACATTCTTTCGCTCGGGACAGCTAAATCCCATGGATGAAAAGAAATCAAGAGCAGCTTCACGAGGACCCTGATACACAATCTGGCCTTCGGATAGAAGAATGACATCATCAAACAACTCAAAGGTCTCTGGAGCAGGTTGAAGGAGAGAAATAATGGTGGTCCCGTCCAGTGCACGCGTTGAATGTCTTAGATATTTGATGATTTGATAAGTAGTTGAACTGTCAAGCCCATTTGATATTTCATCCATGAACAGAACTCTCGCTGGACCAACTAGCAATTCACCTGGAGAACATGCATGCTTTATCAGCAAATAGATTTCACCAAATAGTAACACAAGAAAAATATAACACCACCAAATAAACCTGTAGTGAGTCGCTTCTTTTGGCCCCCTGAGATCCCCTTGAGCATTTCGTCTCCTACCAACGTGTCGGCACATATATCCAACCCTAAAATCTTTGTCAGACATATTTTAGTAACTTGGGATCATTCGGAAAAATCACCATGTATCATCAAAATAAACTCTGAGAAAGAGAGAGAACATCCAAACAACCAGGCAGAGATTGAATATGTAGGCGATTTTCAAACATCCAGCAACACGTTGAATGCACTAAAGGTGAGAAAATTCAACATCTTACCACTTAAACTTAAACCACCAGCTGCCAAGTTAAACACAACCGTCGAACATTGCTTTTAAGTTTTAAAGAAATGGAAGTTAATACAGACCTTAACAACTATACTTTTGAAATAATAATAATAATAATGAACATTTGAAAAATAAAGACTCTATTTGACGGGCGTTACTTTCCATGACTCGGGTCTCAGGATCAGAATTGTCAGTACCCAGCTTAGAAAAATCCTAACATGAGATCGTCAATGCGGGCTTTCATAAATTTTATGACTATGATGTTTAAATCTTTTATGAGCCAACGTTTATGAAAGTACAACAAGAATCTATAGAGTAATACCTTCATGACATACTCCACCACTAGACTTGTCTCCTGGCCTCCAAGAGCTAACGACTGAACAATAATATTTACATCAGTATCAAAGCATATGTCAAAGAAATGCACCAAACAAATTCACATACCTTCATGAATAAATCAAGATCTTCATCAGGTTTTATCCCAGCAATCTTTTCCCTTCTTGTAAGTTCCAATAACATATCTGCACAAGTATTAGTTATTAAAATCTTGACATTAACAGATCTATAAATCATATACAGTTACTATTACCCAAATCTTACCATACTTAAATCCAACACCTTGACAGCGCCCCGCAAAGTCGAGAGTTTCCCTTACAGTCATCTCTGGCACTTGCCAATCCTGTTGACTGACATAGGCAGATGTCCTTTGAGGAACAAACTCGTTGAAGCTATGTCCATTGTATGTGATGCTCCCTGACATCTTCAAAGAGATCAAAGCATCCAATAAATAATGAGGAAACGAAGAACCTACCTATTAGAAAAAGCCTGCAACAACCTTTCATACGCGTTCTATCAATTAAAGGTTCAAACCTCAATGAATGAACTCAGAAACCAAACGATAAGTAAACTTCCAACAAAGGCCTTTACACCTAAAGCAGAGGGAAGGAGAGAGGGGTTGGGTTATGAGTGGAAGGATTTTGAGACCCATGAATGTTTTGTAGGCGAGAAAAGCCAGAGTGAATGAATTGGGTGAGAGAACTGTATAGCCCGTTTGGATAATAAGTTTAAACAGTAAGTTTGAATAGAAAATTCAAATTTTTTATTATAGGAAAAAGTTTGAATTCTGGGTTCGAACCTATAATTCATACGGGAGCCTAATCTTATAAAGAACCGCTCCCAGTTTGGAGGGATTACAAGATGGACTTTATCTGCTGAATTGACTAAAATGTTTAACGTTTTTATTATTCCATACAAATATTTAGTTAAAATAATTATATGAATACAAATTATGGAGAATTCATAGCAAATATTTTCCTCTCTCCCCATTTCTCTTACCTAACCTATCTAACTTTCCATCCTGTCTATTCTCTCCCCCTTCTCGCTTCAACCGAACAAAACATAAATGTTCTATCTAACCATCATCTTGTGCTGATCCTCAGTTGGCCTCTTTAGGCCTAAATGGAGAAAAACAAAGAATTACAACAAAAACAAGATAAACATAACATAATTGAGTACCTGCAGATCAGGTCCTAGCCGTCCAGCAAGAGCTAGCAAAAGCGTCGTCTTTCCGGAACTTGGAGGGCCCAATAGCAGTGTCAATCTAGAAGGTCTAACGATCCCACTCAAGTTATCTAAAATCGTCAGCTTGCTTCTATGTCCTCTGTATATCCGAAGCTGCCTTAATAAAGCCTAAAAATGGAATTCATGAAATGTAAATTCAGAGCGATGTTAAGATATTGAATAAAAAAAAAAGCGATGTTATTCAACCTCGGCCATATTTGAAACGAAATTAGGAATTGTTGGCAACGCCCTGCTTCCGACATGGACGAACGCTTCGACCTTCAAATTCTGATATCGAACTTCTATCTTCGGAAATTCTAAATCGACACTGCAAAACCGTCATTTTTAAATCTTCAGCTACTAGCTCAAACAAGGGATAGTAACCAGAAATGCTACATAGCTACCATATATTTTACGGATCAAAATTGTATAAGAAAAGCATTTCCGAAAATTCGAAGGTGAAACACGGCATTTCGATAAAACACAGAGAATGTTAAGTAGGTTTTCGTTATCAACCTGCACCAATAACAAGAGAAAAAGGAATGTAAAGCAGAGAAACAGAGACTTAAGTTTTAGCATTTCGCATCTTATATATATATATATGTATATATTTTCTACGTTCTACGATTTTCTCAGCAACCAAACAATTCATCCGGGAGAAAGACTTTACGCGTCAAATCTGCGCCGCATCCGATCGAAGAAAAGACCGGGATCTTCGTCGACGGCATTGACCAGTCGCTCCAAGAGGAGCTTCTGTTCATTGGATTCAAGCTCAGCGACTTCGACCTCCTTGGTATCTCCGACGATGTCCTTGAAAATGCCTCGCCGGACCCGCTTGTACGTCGGAAGCCTCTCCAGCGCCGCCCACCGGAGCGCCTCCTCGTCGTCCCTGTCCTCCCTGTACGACGCCGATCGCGCGAAAACATTCTCCGTAGAGTTCCACATCTCCGGTCACAGAAAACAAAAAAAAAATTCAAAAAAAAGAAAAGGAAAATTCTCAGCCAAGAGATGAAGCTAAGAGAGAGTAGGGCTAGAATGTGAGCCTGACATTTTCTGATGAGAGAGAGAGAGAGAGAGAGAGAGAGATAGAGAGAGAGAGAAATGAATGTGTGTGTGTGTGTTCTGAAAAAGTAGTAGTGGTACTAATTCTAGTGAGCAAAGTTGGTAGTTGAGCTCTGCATTAATGGCGGATGACCATTTCTCTCTGTAAGAGTCTCTGGGTTTGTTGAGCTATCTTTCTCTCTCTTGTTTCTCTCTCATCTTTCTCTTTCTCTCTCTAAAATCCGTTCTGTCTCATGCGTTAAAGTTCAATTACAGTTTGTGCATCGAGGAAGCTCATTTAATGGCCGCGGGAAAGAAAGAGAGGCTGAGGAAATGGGTGGGTGACGAAGAGAAACGCACACTCTCGCGGGTGTGTTTTGGTTTTGTACTCGCGATTGGAGTGGGACACGTTTCTCGTCCTGTTGTTAATAAAGGAGTTTCGGGATATGGTCGTGACGCACGGAGAGGCGAGTGTGTATGTGATCTACGTGGAATTTTTGATTTTTTTTTTTTTTTTTTTCGCTTTGTGGAAATTTTGAATCTGAAACGGTTGGGAGGATGGGATTTACTGTTTTTACGGTGTTCGGTAATTGGAAGTTAAAAACGGCGGGAGGTTGGGCTATTGTATCCTCACTTTCTTTTTCTTTTCTTTTATTTTTTTTTAATATGCATATAAAGAAAAATCATTAGTGTCATCTTGATTCAGTCTTAATGTTATTAAAGAAATCTCCGAATTTGTCGATTAAAATGAGAGAGAGTTTTATTGTCCATTATCAATGATAATCCTCTATATTTTGCCTAAGTTTAAAAATTGAAATTGCTATATATATATATATATATATATTTTAACTTAGTAAAAGTTCAAAGAGCAAATCTACATACCAAGCGCAACTTCTAATTAAGTGCTTGACATTAATCATTTCATAACAAATTGTAACCATAAAAAAAAAAAAAAATTAAGGACATGCCTAATAAGTAATAATATTAGGAAAGAGTAGTAAGTTTGAAGTTGTTTTCATTCACTCTTTTCCAACCCAACAAGAAATTAGTTGTTATCATTTACTCTTTTCCAACCCAACATGAAATTAAGCAAGAAAGAGTATAATTCATCTATTTTAAGGAAAGAGTATAATTCATTTACTCTTTTAGCAAAAAAAAAAAAATCTATTTTAAGGAAAGTGGAATACACCTTCAAGACACAAACAAAAGATGGGATCATCATAGGAACATGCATGGTCTAGGTAATATACTAAAACTACGTTAGAAATTAACTAGATACAAGCATTGTCCAAAAAAAAAAAGGAGAGAAATTCAACAAACAACTTGAAAATAAAAGAATTTGTCGTTGAACTGTTTTCTTGAGAATGCTGCTATTACATATATTCAGCTCAACAGTGTTGAACCACTGCGATAACTAAACCTCTAGTACTACAAATAGTTTTAGAATGTTCGAAACCGACAGATAGGATTCGACCGGAGTCACATTTATGGGTTTTATATGTGCCCACAAGATGAGTTCCGCACCATTTTGCAAATAACCGGGGATTAGTCCGGCTGCTGGGATTGAATCCCATTACTCTTCGAGTCCAGACCTACCTATAGCGTTAAGGATAGATTCTAATTTTAATTTTAATTTTTAAATACTAACTCACGTAAAGGTGAGTTATCATTTTTTTCTCATTGATAAATACAATCAACTAATGTGATAATATTTTAAATACTTATAAATAAAAAATATATATATTTTACGTATATATCATATAAATTGATATTTAAAAATTAATATTTAAGTTGATATCTTTAATATTGGGAGTAAAATATTGTTTGGTGATCATAGTTTGATTGTGTTGAAACGTCAGTGCTGTGCTACAAAGTCTTCGTGATTTATTAACACATTAATCTTATATAGGTTTAATTTGGAAGTGCCTTGCCAATTGATTTTTCCATGCATGTCACGTCATGGCCTGAAAAGATTTTTGCCCTTCTTCTTAGCTAAATAATAAATAAAGAAAACACATCATTTTGTCTTCCGTTTCCTTCATGAACATGTCCTACATTTTAACATATTACGTCATAAATGTAACGCGAGATTTTTTTAATCTATAATGTAATTATATTATAACATATACTAGAACCGATATATTAAATGTAGGATTGATCTTTGGTGATACAAAGCGCCTTTTTGACAAGAAATTTAAAAAAAAAACATTGGTAGATTTTTTTTGGTAACAAACATAATTGCCTTTGCCAATAAAAACATTGGTAGATTAGATTACATGACCAATTCTATATGTTATAGTATTATAAATTTATCAACCACTGCGTTTTCACATGTGACACGTTACCTGCAGGTTATTTTGATCACCTGTTCATCTGTTTGGCCAATGTCGATTACTCCACGTAACAAACATTAACAACTTCCCATAAAATATTAATGAACTTTTAATATCTGATGCCAATTCGTGAATCACTGCCAAATGAACTTCTCTGCAATGTGGGAAATATTTGGTCATGTTTGAAAGCGTTTTGAAAATTCTTTTGAGAATTTTTTTGAATGTTTACATTTAATTGTTTTAAAAGGGATTAAGAAAATGTAAAATCATATTTGGGTATGCACGAAGTTAGAAAGTTTTGTTAGGAAATTAATAAATACGAGGTAAATTTTAAGAGATATGGATTAGATTATTATTTTTTAACTTTATCGGTTTATATATATATATATATATATATATATATATACTCATACACACCCTCATACACACACACGCAAAGATAAATAAGAGGGGAATAAAAAAAGTTGAGGGGGCTCCTAGACCTTAATTGCCTAAGTCCCCGTTGATATGTATATAAATATGTGTTAAGTTATAAGTATTCAGTAGTAAATGAAGACAGAAAAGGAAAACAACTTTCAGTTGCTTTCTTTCCTTAACAAAAACCATTCTTACTATGTTTTGTTTTCGTTTCCATTTCTAAAACATTTGCTAACCATACGTAATTTCCAAACCATTTTCCTTTTCGCGTCTAAAAAACTAACAGATCAAACATTCCAAAAGAAAAAACAAACAGACAAATAAATTAATATTAAACACAACTTTTTTTGTTTCTCTCTTTTGTGATCGTTTACGTAAAAAAAAGACCCAACAAATTACTTATGGTACGTTTGGATCATAGGTTTGAAAAAATAAATTTGAATGATAAATTCAAAGTTTTGTAAGAGAAAATACTGTAAAGACTATAGTACCTAAAACAGTCTTTGAGAACCAAACTACCTTTTAGTCATTATCATGTACTAATTAAAAATCTTAACAACTCTCATACAAGCACGTTAAAATCAACAAACATCAAATGGTATACGATTATTAGCACCTTTTGTCTAACCTGTCGAAAATTACATATATCTTGGTCTGTCTAACTAATATTCGATAATTACATATTTCTGTTCATATATTATGTGATTGACTTAATTGACGATAAACTTTTTTTTAGACTTCTAGGCCAAAACTAGCCAACTAAAATTTTGGGCCCCTTAAATGCTCCCTAAGATTAGGTCATTGGATGAACTAAATCAATGGTCAATATTAGGTCTAACCATGTACCTATCACTTTGATTAATAATGAGAATAACACTATAGCTAGCTAGTAGTTCTAGACATATTGGATGATGACCTACCAACGCCAAGCAAGAAATCAAATTAAGCACTTATTGTTGTACTTGATATTGTAATCATCGTCAATTGAAAATAAGAGGTTCGATCAAGACTAAGTTTTTCATCCATCAATTATTATGCCATGCGCTTAACTTAATTCGTCCATAAAAAACTAATTTATAATCCTAAGAGGTAAAGACGATATACGGATCTGTGCGGGATCAATAATTTCCATCATAAAATTCATTATTAAATGCCTTAATTTCTCTTTTTTTTTTTTTTTTTTTCTTCCTTTCTCAACAATACAACCGGGGTGTCCTTACTATAAGAACGCTTTATCTCAATTTCACAATTTATCTTAAAAAAATGTCTATGTAAAATATAAAATATTAAAAAAAAAAAACTTACTTTCCATATTTCATATTCAACCCCATAAAATATGTACCGTCCCATTAATAGATTATTGTATCTGTAGGTGAGGACCTCGTCATAGAATATCCCGATTAATTGAAGGGAAGTAAGTAAGTGATTGACAAATGTGCCCTTCGAGGTGCGAAAATTCGGCTGCATGTTTATTATTTGTTTTCATAGCTAACTTAGTTGGCATGACGGTGTAGGATATTAATTGTGACTTATAAATGCATGAGGGTCCCGGGTTGAACTAGACATGGACAAAACACACTAATAATAATAGATATAATTGCGAATAAAGAAGGGAAAAAGAAAAAAGAAAAAGAGAACCATCTTTTTTTTTTTTTCCTTTAATTACTCTTTCTTTTTTATCTTTTTTTTTAATCTTTTGTTGGTTTTTTTTTTTTTTTTTCCTTATTAGTTTTGCTACCTAGGATGTTGTTGGTTTGTGTCCATTTTTATGTTCTTTTTCTTGTCCTTTTGGCGTGCGCCGGACTTCGTTATTTGTTTGTACCGTAGTTTCTTCTAAATAATTTAATTTGGGGCTTCATTCAATTAAAGTTTCTATCTTAGAGAAAAAAAGTATATCCATAAATGAATAAAATTAACGATCTCAATATCATTTTCGTCAATTGACATATATATGAGTTGCATTCGTCCATTGATAAGTACGTTTCTGAAAAAATTTCATGGCCATTAACATTACCTTGACTTAAAAGAATGCCTCTATTCCATTGGTAAGATGTCATTATTCTTCCCAAGAGGAAATTTCATATTTCAGGGTGTAAAATGAATATTATGCGAATATCTAATTAAAAAGTCGTATGTTAGTACCTCTTTTAATATGTTTGATTCTAAAGTGATCTTTCTTTCTTTCTCTGTTTCTTTTTTTTTTTTTTTTTTTAAATTAGAGGTGGGAGATAATTTGAACTTCACTTCTCTTAGTAAAGTCAGATATGAAATTACTGTTGAGTTATGCGTAACCGCATTTAAAAATGTTCTTTTGATATCATCACATTAAGAAACATGTGCATGTTACTATAGGTATTTGCTACCACGAGCTTTTCTCATGCAAAATTACAAGTAACAGTCCGCTCAAAATTAGAGATCAGGCATACAATCTATGTTCTCTTTGCAACAAAATCTTAGAACCTCTCTTCTTCCTTTTTCCCCGATTTCCCAATGTGATTGTTTCAATCACTTCGAACCGGCAGAGAGGGGAAAATAAAATTGAGCTTTCTATGATAGAGAATTCTGAAGGATATATAGTATGTGTTGCTTGATGTTAGATTTGAACGGACAGTGTCCAGGCAACGGACCAGATGAAAGATAAGAGCTTCACGGCGTTAAAAATTTCTGTTAATGGAGGTGGAGATGGCCTACAGCGGTACCATAGTAAAATATGTGCCTACATTGACCTTGAATCAAACCGATAATCATCAAATGCGATTCAAATCATCCTCCCATCATCCCGCACCTACAAGTGTAATAAGAAAAATATTATGAACACCAACTCTAATTTTAATTTTCGAGTATCAATTTATATGATATGTGAATTGTTATATTTTTTTTATTGGTAGGTGTTTAAAGAATTATCACATCAAATGGTTGCATCTATAGATGAAAAGATAACAATTCACGCCATATGAGTTGGTAATTAAAAGTTAATATTAGAGTTGGTCTAACACTACTCAGGACATCCTATTGGCATTTTCCATTTTTCTTTTCTTTCACTAAATATAGGAGATTTTACGATAAAAATATTATATCTTAAAGTTTAATATATAGAGTTGTTAATCACGATGATAAGATTCAAATTAGATGATATATATTATATGAGACTCCAATTATAAGAAGATTTCTGAATATACACTTATTTTATAAGCGTCATCTTATATAATTTATACAATCAAAATCAATTACTATTATAATAGAATATTCCATCGTAAAATCTCCTATTTAGTTTTACCGTCACACATTTTTATGGTGAAGAAAGTAGGAATAGAATAAAGATTAGGACTTCAACACTGATTTTTTTCTCCCTTGAAATATTGATGTGAACATGCATGCATTAATAACAACTCCTTTTACTAATGGCTTTTTTTTTGTTTTGTTTTTTTTTTGGCTTGAATCTTTGACTAGTGATCTCCACCATCCCTATCCAAGCCATATACACTATACAAACTTGTTAGCCTTGTAGGCAGGGCATGCATATATACAGTTCACATGATGATTGTGACATGTTGGGTTTTGCCCTAGACCAATATTAGCCTAGCACAAAAGTCCAATATTTGTTTTTGGCTAAATGCTGCCCCTTTTCTTCGTCTTAAAAAAAGAATCTTATGAATAGAAGATAACGTATCTAGAAAATTTTAGAGTTAATATAATATATCATCGTGTAAATATAGATCTCTTTCAAAATGTATTGTCTGTATACTCTGATTACTATAACAGAGTCTCAACTCAAATGCACGACCTTTTTGTTTGAGAAAATTACCAAAATAGTCACATTTTTTTCATCTATTGATTAACATAATATAAATTCTTCATTCTTGATCAACATGACACAAATTTTAGTTAACTTTAGTTAAATTTTATATCATATTAATCTATTATTAATTTTTTGTGTCATATTAATACAATAATTTTTAAATTTGTATCATTCAGATACTTTCCCTTTTTTGTTTTTCTTCCCTATGGTGCCTTTGAAATTGAAGTAGGATAGATACCACTCCTAATCCCCTTTTGCTACGGGTTGGTGAGACTCTCTTAATTCAAGTAATAATTGACATGTCACATGTGAGTACGTGACTGCTATATACTTACTAGCCACATGGTCTTCAAGCCCATAATCTCATCCACCTAATTTATATGCCTTAAATGCTTACATATTTATAGCTCACTTATACTGTTATACACAGGACGAAGTCAGAAATATATTTTCAGTAAGAGTGTACACAAAATTTTTTTATTTTAAGATAAAATAAATTTCAGTATAATTATGAGAGAATTTTTAATTTTAGTGGGTTTCTATGAGAATTTTTAATTTTCGTGTGGGCATTACAAAAATTTTTAATAGGATTAATTTTAGTGAAGATTATGTGAACAATTTTTATTTTTAATAGAGGTAAATTGTAAAAATTATAAAATTTTGGAGGTAAAACTAGAAGAACAAAAAATTTGAGCCACTAGCACCCCTCTTAAATCTGTCCCTGGTTATACAACAGGCTGTTGATTGGAAATTAGGAGGCAATTTGACCACAACACTCCATGGCAGAGCCATTCATGATCAAACAGGGACCTTCGGTACCGACTGATTTTGTGTTTTTTATTTTTTTCAATTTATCTTAAAAAATATTATATTTCGCCAATATTAAAAATCGATTTATTTCTATATAAGTTCTTTTGAAAATTTTAACTATTAAAAACAGTGAAAAAATCCTTTAATGCAAATCTCTATTAAAATAATAGGCTATCTCTGTTGTTGATGACACTCCTTAATAAAGGCATAAGAGCCGACACCCCATGTGTTGTGTCGTCGATTTCTAAGAATTTTTGTTGGATGAACGACAATATCCCCATTTCTTTAACAAATATTTTCTATTTTCCTATCTGTCGTTAACTACACTTCAAGGCTTGTATCATCCAAAAAAATAAAAATTAATAAATAAATAAACAATCTTATCTGTATCGAATTTCGCAACGTCATATGAACTATGATCAGTCACATTATACCTTACTTTAGATAATTTTACTGCATAAAGAATATAAAATAACTTGTACTTCAATTCATAATACCATATTAAATGCTACATTTTTTTTTCTTATAAATTGTTTGAAAAATATATCACCTTAAGTATCCCACAAATACTGTCCATCAAAAAAGTGTTCGTTAGAATTTGAGAGAGATTTTAACACGGATTCTAATTGAGTTGTGTTGACATTCATTTTTGGACAAAGCCATTTGCTAAAGTAAGAGCCCAACGTTCCATATCCCTTGATATGAATCGGCTTTGTTCATAAACCCAAACTACGCTTCGGGAACTCTCATAGACCGTGATTTGATAGTGCATGAGTAATTAAATAGGCTCATTTATCCTTAGTTCAAGTTGGTTTTTAAACCCATTCGAGGGATTTCAGATTGGCTTAGTTAAATGGGTGATAGAGAAATAGTCTAGAAGACCATGCTCTTACCTTCAGTAATCCGAAGACTACCTTCGTGCCAAACAACCAACCCAGAGATCCAATATTGGTCTTTGGCAACCAAAAAGTCCAAACTACCATTTCTAGAGGTTTTCCACTTCTTTTCACCCTTCTAGTGGTTGAGAGAAATCACCACATCGGCATATCCTTTAAACCGGCCTCCGGCAGCTTCCTTGATTTGGCTCTAGAGTGAAAGGCAAACCTTCCATTAATAGGCCAACAGTGCCGAAAAACAAACTAAAAAAGAAATTTAAAAAAAAAATGCAAAATGCAGCGCGTTTTTAGTTGAAAACTAATAAAAAAGTATTATTTTACGTGTAGAATCATAAATATGGACCGTGCGATACAAGTTGGTCTATAACCCGACTCTTCGACTAGATCTTGTTTCAGGATAGATCATGCCAACCTGGGTCGAGATTTTAGACCAAACCGACACACATATCTGTGTTTTTTTTTTTTTTTTTTTTAACTATTCTATGGAAATACATTGAATTTTCATAAAAATATACAAGTCCGGTTGGACTGGTCCTCTCTTTCCTAGTTTCCTTCATTCGGGCCAGCCCGTTTCCTTATGCAGGTTAGCAACAAAATTTTTTTTTTTTTTTTAAATCGATGCCAGTAGCCCACTAAATTTGTGCAATCAGAAAAAAGTAAATAACATTTCTACTTTGCTTTTTACTGTTATTTATTTCAAATATTACAAAATCATATATATTTTATTGTTGGAAGTACCGGATTCAATCTCAATATTTTATAATAGAATCAAGTGTGAAATCCGTGCAAGACCATGCCTGTAACTGCATATTAGTTACTATATTATTTTGTGAAAATGATATTTATATTTTGTTTGGTATTCAAGTTTGACCTCAACTAAATTATATTTTTTTCATCTCAATTTTTATCTTTTTTTAAAAAGTCAATAAAATTTATAACTAGTTTTTGAAAAGTTAACAAACTCTAATTTAAAAATTTTATTTTTAATTGACAAACCAAACGCAAGCTTAATTAAAGTTTTTTTTTTTTTTTTTTTCATGGTTCGATTTTTCTTATTTATATTTATTTGGATTTCCCTCCCCCAAATACAAAGATACACTAATCGTAACACATGCTTGTATGTTTCTCTCAATCTCTCTGTTCGAGTCAATTAGCTGGCTCTGCATAGCGAGCAAATTCATACTCACAGGACCAAAAATGCCAATTCTAATTAAAGTAATTTGTCTAATTAATCTTTAAATTCTTTGAAAGGTGATGATTT
Source organism: Ficus hirta (assembly GCA_038430175.1). Classification (NCBI taxonomy): domain Eukaryota; kingdom Viridiplantae; phylum Streptophyta; class Magnoliopsida; order Rosales; family Moraceae; genus Ficus; species Ficus hirta. Next base: position 18,163,394 of record CM076588.1, on the reverse strand, counting down.
GATTTTTTTTTTTATCGTGATGATCCTAAACTCTCTAAAAAGGTGACTGTTTATTCCGTTCTGTCTAGTTCTGTTAAAAAACTCATGATCATATGAAAAATATGTTTTGTGTTTTTTGAAAAAAAAATACTTAAAAAAAAATAAAAATATCCTTATTTATATTGATTAAAAAATTAAAAAAATTTAAGAGAGGGAGAGAGCTGAATTAAAAATCAAACCAGCCCCCATTCTCTCCCTCTCCCCCCTCCCCTCCCCTCCCCTCCCTCCCACAGCTTCGACGTCGGCGCTGGACGCCTGCCGTCTCTCTCTCCCTTCCCCCCAAGATCCGACACCAAAGACCGAGAGACTATCTCTCTCTCTCGCCCTTCCCTCCCCTCCCCTCCCTCTCCCATCCCCCCCCCCCCCCTCCCCTCAAAATAGATCAGACGTCAGACCCCCTTTCCCAGATCCGACTCCGGATATCGGAGACTGCCCCTGTCTTCTCTGTTGCTGGGCCCACGTCTTCGCCGATGAGTGCAAACGGCCCCCTTCCCCCCACATAACCCAGATTTGGGTTGCTAGGAGCCGTACCCCCACCCCCCCGCGTCGTCTTCTCCGTCACCGGGCCCTCGCATCAGTCGATTAGCACGAACAGCCACCCCGGCGATCTGGGTTTACGTTGAGGATTTCTTTTATTTTGTTGTTGCTGATACCATTAATGTATTGAGCTTCGGCTTTTTTTTTTTTTTTTTTTTTTTTTTTGGGTTTAATGAGTCAATATATGTAGCCTAAAATTTTTTTTTTTTTGGCTGTAGAACTTGTTGGGCACGTGGTCTGCAAGTGTGTGAGGCCAAGAGGTTGGAGAAGACAAGTTTGTTTTTTTGTTTTTTAGATTTATGAGGAGGTTCTGGTTGAAGGAGGTAGGGAGGAGAAGCTTAAGAGAGAGAAAATAGAGAGAGAAGACAGAAGAAACTATAGGTTTTTTATGAGTTTTTTTGGTTAAATTAAATTTATTATTAGCTTAATAAAATATCCTCTTAAATTAAATTATGGGGGTGTTTGGTGTGTAAGTTTGAGTTGAAATTGATAAGTTTAAATAGTAATTTTTGTTGATTTTTTCAGAAAAGATAAAAAACTTTTTCAAAAAAAGATAAAAATTAAGTTGATGGGTGTAAGTTTAAACTTACACCCCAAACAAGCTCTATATATATTATATATGATTCGATTCATTATAAATTTAACGAATGTGAATTTTTTTCAAAAGTAATATGATAAAAAAGAAAAAAAAATTAAGGGGACGTTTGATGAATGAGTTTAGTTTAAGATTTTTAAGTTTTAATTCTAATTTTTTAGAAAAGATAAAAAAAATTTTAAAAAAAATAAAAAAAATTTTCAAAAAAAATAAAAATTATGATAAAAAAAATACAATTTAATTCAAACAGAACTAACAATCAAACGGCCAAAAAAGGAATTCTTAACTCAATTACTATTCTAATTATTTCTCAACAAAATTTCCCAAATCAGTACCTCCATCGAAAATAACCCAAAGCAACTCTGCTGAAAAAAAAAAAAAGAAAAAAATGGAGGAAGATTCTAGTGATTGTTCGGACCCTGTGATCGAAACCCTAAGGAGCAGAGGATGGTGCTTCAAGGACTTGGACCAACTGAACGCCATCGTCATGATCCACTCCGCCCTCGCCGACGACGGCGCTTCTGTCGCCGACTCCGTCGAATCCGAGCTTTCTAACATGGACCTCAAATCCTTTGGAGGCAAGTCCTTGCCCGACTCCTCTGTTCTTCGTAAATCCTCTCATCTTCACGGCCCCAAAGTCCTTCAGGCACTCTCTCTCTCTCTCTCTTGTTCTGTGTTTAGTTGCCGAGAAAATGCGGGAAAGTAATCTCCTTTGAAATTTTTGTTTCTAAAGGAGTTAAAGAAGAAAGTTTTACAAATTTAAGTTGTAAAAGATTAAAAAGAAGTGGAAAACAACCCGACAGAACTAATTTTAATTAAAAAAATTGCAAATGAGCAGACTTTATAGTTTTTGATTGTGGATATTTGTGTAATTTGCATCAGATATCTTCGGTGAGAGACATATCCAGAAGCAGCATACAGGATTTGGGGGGAAATTCTGGTGGCCGACGGCTTTTGAGACTTGGTCTCACTGATGGGATCACGGAGATAACAGCTATTGAGTACTCTCTTGTTCCCGCAATTCCCGATGATATCGTTCCCGGTACTAAGGTAATTTGCAGTTGTAGCGAGCTTGCTGAGCCTGCTAGTTTAACGGTTTTCGATGATCATCGGTTTTTGTTTCGTGGAACAATTTCAGTTCTTTGTCAAAATTTGAAATTCTTAGTGAAAGCAATTGGTATTGTATTTGCTTGTTGGATGGTAGGAACTAGGAAGTGGTGGTGATTTGGATAATGGGTATGTTGGGACAAGATTATTTGGCTTGGCAGGAGATTGGGGCTCGAATTTTTATGTCTTGGTTAAAAGAAAAAAGAGGTTTCATGGCTGTTTTTGAATTTCAGACTGTCTTATGTCTCTTGGGTGGAGATTGCTGTGTAATCATTGGCTGAAGATTTGAATGTGGGAGCTAGTAACGTTGGTCTTTTATCGGGGTTGTAAGGCTGCTCATTCTCCTCGATAAAGTCTTGGGTTTGATTCAATCCCATCGCGGCCGGTGGGTGCGGTATGGTAATCCACTTTGTGTGGGATCCAGATGCCCTACAGGGATGCACTGCCTGTCTAGGGTTCTCTGGATATGTCACCATCTATCCCTATCACCTTTTTTTTCTCAACCAAAAAAAAAAAAAAAAGAAAGGGAAAAAAAAAAAAAAAGCTAGTGAAGCATTTTTAAATCCTCATTAACTTTAGTAGGAGGATAAGGCTAAATCTTCCCTGAACTCTGAACTGTGTTTCCTTTCAGCTTTCACGTAAATGAAAAACCAATCATGATCTAGGAAAAGGAACATGGAGTTTTTGGTTCACTGCACCAATTAGTTCAGAATGTGGGATTAATGTCCTATGATTGTCAATTTTGGAGTTGGACCAACTTTTACAGTTAGCAATTTCTTCATAGGGTTGCATGATATACATAAATATGGAAAATTTTCCAATAGATAATTTTCTTGGCAAGCTTTTGCACATAGCATGTTTGAGGTAATAATATGGTTTTCCAACTGTTTTACTTATGTTGTTGTCCTCATTTCTATTGCATTTTCGGTTGGCAGGTCCGCTTAGAAAAGAAAGCCGCCATACGTAGTGGTATAGTTTGTTTGAATCCTAAAGTAATAACGTTGATTGGAGGTGTCGTTCCATCACTTTATGAAGAGTGGCAGATGAATAAAAAATATTCAGGTTTCTCAAGGTCATCTTTAAGGCTATCCAAAGAAAGTGATGGCACTAGTCCTCCTCCATTTGAGAAGTTGCAAATTGGGGTGTCACGCCGTCCTGTGGTGCAACAAGGCAAGTATCACTGCTGTTATGCTCAGATTATTTATTCTGTATAATTTGACTGGTCTATGATGATGTTGCTGAGCATGGTTTTTATCAAATTCAACTAAGCTGTGAATTCATCTCTTGAAGATGGTTTCATAAGTTGTTTTCTTTTTCTCCGTACTCTAATCCACTAGATTAGGGAACAACAGTTGTACTTATTGGATGCTTAAAATTTTTCTAATCAGCAGATATCTAATATCAATGAACTAGGACTAAACAAAAGAATAGGAGAGCTCTATGAGTATGAGTTGGATGAGATGTGTTCTCCGTGTTTTTTTTTTTATTGCTGTCCTTGTGGTAAACTTATTGTGCAATTTAGATGGACTAGACAAAACTATGATTGCGATTCTCTCTGAGTGCCAAATGCATGCACTTGTCACTCACACGCGAAACATGTTCATGTTCAGGTTTTGCTGGTTCGAACTTCAATAATGGTGGGCCTTCTGCTGTTAAGAGAACTCCTGAGATTAGGCAAATTGAGGGGAAGGGTAACCTTCAATGGAAAGCAAGTGGCGTAGACAAGAATAAGAAACCAGCTGCTCTTACTGAAAGAATGGAAGAGAAACCAAGTAGCTCAGAAACAATGCCAATAGAAGGTGCAACCTCATTTTCCTTGATTGCAACTTATGTTTTATACTTACTGTATGCTACATCGTGAATTATGCAATTTTCATTTTAGTTCTGTCCTCGAATGTTTACGCAGCCATACACTGATTTATAATTTGTAACAGATGGTTGCTTTCATACATCATTTGCCTAATGTCCATGAACAGTGGTTTTATAAAAAGGACTGGTTAGCCAAGTCGCAAAAGTAGTTAAATATGGATTGATTGTCTGCTTGGAATAGAAAATCGATGCTTGTGAAAAACACTTGTATAGTTCTCTATGTTTACTTTCTTATTGTCGTATTAAATACTTATTATTTTACTGCTAGTGAAAAACATGTGTATATTTCCCTTTGTTTACTACTCCAACAATGTTGGGCCTACTGCAGTTAAGAGAATTCCCGAGTATAGGCAAATTGAAGGGAAGGGTAACCTTAAATGGAAAGCAACTGGCGAGGACAAGAACAAGAATCCAGACACCCTTACTGAAAGAACTGAAGAGCAACCAACTAGCTCGGAAACAAGACCAAAAGAAGGTGCAACTCCATTTTCCATGATTGCAACTTTTGTTTTACAGTTATTGTACACTACATATTAAATTATGCAAATTTTCCCCTAAAAAAAATTTTGCAATCTTCTTTTTAGTTTTCTATTCGAATGTTTGGCATTTAACCATACACTGATTTGTAGCTCGTAGGTGTTGGGTTGCTTTTGTACGTCAGTTTTATAAAAAGTTGTCATATTAATATTTCATAATCTCTGCAGTGGCCGAATCCGTTCCAGTTCAAAATCAAGCAGCTTCGCAGAAACTCCTCCAGAAATTGAATAACCAGAACCAGAATGATCGGCATTCTAAAGGTAGAAAACATAAGGGAAAGGAAAAGCGAGAAGAACCCTCAACATTCACTCTTGACGAATGGGAAAGGAGAAAATCTGGTGCAAAGCCTCATTTAGGAAATGAGCATCCGAACATCAGTCATGACGAGGATCTAGCATGGCAGCTTCAAAACCAATTTGATTTGAGAGACTCTTATGTGAGCATCCTTCCATACCCGAGAATATAAAGATACTAACATTGTCATCCATAAAATATTATTTGGTTGCAATTGTATCAGGTACAGAAGGGTCCGTATAACACGAAGGCCGAGGATATAAGAATGAGCATGTTCAACTACGGAAGAGACTGCAACAGGGATTATGGGACGGAGTATGAAGGCGGTAGAAGGGGAAGGGGTAGGGGTAGGGGAAGGGGAAGAGGAAGAGGGCTGGGGAGATGAAGATTTTTATCAACTTGTTCTCCCCTTCTTTCTATGTTTCTCATTTTCCGTTATCGTGTCAGGTAATTTTTCGTTCCGAATGCATATATGGCTCCAATGAAGCCTCAAATTTTGCACCTACAAAATTTTATGTGCACACTACTCTTGTATGCTTTGTCCGATTGCTAAAAGTGTTGCTTTCTTCTGTTTCTTTTAGATTGATATCTATATATATGTGTGTGTGTGTGTATGTATGTAGAGATAGAGAGAGAGAGAGTTGCATAAATATTGCACAAAATCGTTGAGACTCATTCATATCTCTTCATTTCACGTACTGGATTTAGACATTACCAAATCTTCGTTACTTTACCCGAAAATACCATGAACATTTGCATTACACCCCATGCAATTGTACTTATGGCTAAATGCTTATGGGCCATGGCTGCCAAGGGTATTAAGGTAATTTCCTACATCACATCTCAAAATCCCAAGGTTAACGCCATTGAAGACAAAAGGACAAAAGATGTGGGCTGTTTGGCGGAGTTTGTTTGGCGGAGTTTTTTAAAGGTTGTTTCTAGTTTCTAGATCAAAAAGCTGTTTCTGCATATGTTTGGATGATCTGTCGACTGTAGTATTCGGAGAAGTTTTGAGTCAAAGCTACAAAATATCTATAAAGAAAAGACGCCGTAATTTATTCTAATATTTTCATTGCTTATTAGAAAATTTTAAATTATTTTGATTTTATTAAAGTTATATTATATATTTCTTTTTCATCTTGAAGGAAAAAAAAAATCTACCAAATATGAATTAAACTTTAAAATAATAAAATGAAGATAGCAATCCAAATGTCTTGATTAGGATATGTCATAACTCTTAAGTAAACGGAAGTAAAACATAGAAAATTAAATAAGAAAACAATACAAGTAATAAGAAAGGAAGGGGAAGAGGAGAACACATATATATTTAACGTGGTTGTATTTATGTTCATAGATTAAAAATAAATAATTCATTAGTAAGGATCATTATAAATAGTTTTCTATATAAATATAAGTTATAATTATACAGAATCGGGTAAGTTACCTAATATTTATAAATTTATTAAAAAAGAAATTATTCTAAATTGTAATATTATAAATAAATCAAAAATTCTTAATAAAGATAATTACATATAACATAGTAACTGTTCTTAATACTAATACTATATTTCCTAATAAAATCTAATAAAAAAAATATAATGTAGTAACTGTTCTTAATACTAATACTATATTTCCTAATAAAATCTAATAAAAAAAATATCTTACGCTTAAGGTAATTTGTAGGATTGTCCTCTATATATTTTACTATTATCTTATTTATAATAGTTTTAGTTTTTAAATATGGACGATGAAAGAAGGGTTAAAAATCTGAATAGTCGTTAAAAGAGAACAAAAAATACAAACATATCTCTTTGAATGAATGTTTCATAATTTTTCCTTTCCGTTGACTGAAAATTCCCAACATAAATTATTATCCAAGCGGTTTGTCATAAATGAACTAAGGGGGTGTTTGGTGTATAAGTTGAGTTTGAGTTGAGTTGAGATTTTTAAGTTTGAATAGTAATTTTTATTGATTTTTTTAAAAAAGACAAAAAATTTTTTCAAAAAAGATAAAAAATATGATGAAAAAAGTATAGTTTAATTTAAGTTGAATGTGAGAATCAAACGGGCCCTAATTTTCACTTTCCCTCCGGGCCTCCACTTCCACAAACTTTTATAATCTCACGTCATCACGTGCATACAAATAATAAAGAAAGAAAAACATGCAAGAAAAGTAGAGGTTTATGCAAATAGAATGGCCTTTATTTATTTGATTATAGATATAATTTAATAATAATTTAATATTTTAATTTATGTTAAAAAAATAGTCTTATTAACTTTATAGGATATTGAAATTTTACCTACCACATATTTTAATTGTTATATATTGAAAGAAAAATAAGGAAAATAATATATATTTTTTCATTCATTACGTCACTTCTATAATACCAAACATCAAAAAGAAAACTTGTTAATTCTTCTAATTTATCATATCAAACAATTTAAAAGAAAAAAAAAATTAATCCGTCCTTTTTTTCCCATTCCAAACATAGTATGAAAATAATTTTACCATAAAATAATAGTTAATTTTTTCCTCGTTATATAATAATTAATTAGTCGTTATTCACTGGTCGAAAATACCTTTCTCAAATAAAAGTATCGTGTGAGCCAATTTCTCACAGATTCATTTTCAGGTCAACTAATTGTGTTTAAGGTAAGTAACCGTGATTAATTAACGCTACTCAAAGTTATCAATTTCCTACCATTTTGCGCAGCTGTGCGAGTTCACAAGCCAACCAGCCATTCACTTCACTTCCAAGTACGAGGGAATAATGGAAAGAACCTTAATCCAATCCTTAATCGCTGTCCTAATCTCATCCTTAATCGCCATTAGAGCTTATCGGAGAAAGTCCCTCGACCTCTCCGGCGCAATCTCCGGCTTCGTCGTCATGTCCCTCCACATCGCCGTCGGATACAGGTTCTCTTCTTCATGCTTTGCTTTGATTCGTCTTCTGTTTGGTTGCCGAGAAAATTACACTGAAAGTTCTATTCTTTTGCTAATACTATTTCTGAGTTTGACCGAATCTTTCTGGATGTAAAGGTTCGGTGCACTGATACTCGTCTTCTTCTTCACTTCGTCAAAGCTGACGAAGGTCGGGGAAGAGAAAAAGCGCCGCGTTGACGCCGATTTCAAGGAAGGTGGACAACGGAATTGGTACTTAATTTATTTCTCACTCATTTCTTACCAAAATTAACAAAATCTTAGTTCATTAGAGAGAGATTTTGTCTTGCTTCTGTGTTGTTGATATGAATTTCTTTCGTTTTTTGTTTTGGTTTTTTCTTAGGGTACAAGTTCTTTCGAATAGTTGCATTGCGACGGTTTTAGTGTTGATTATACGGAGATTGACGGAATGGGAAGAACAGTGCTTGGATTCGAAGAAATCGGTTCTGATCACGGCGCTAATTGGCGGGGTTATCGGTCATTATGCGTGTTGCAATGGAGATACCTGGTCTTCTGAGCTTGGTGTTCTTAGTGATGCTCAACCTCGGTTGATCACTACATTTAAGGTCCCATCTTGTTTCCTTTTGTTTTGTCTTAACTCACTTTTGTTGAGCATGTGGAGCTAATTAATGGAGTGCCTTTGTTCAAACCAACGGGATTGAATCGGGTTACTCCCACCTCATGGAGGGATCCACTTACTGCAAGAGTAACCTGACTATCCTGTTCGATTATATAACACTCTTTTTCCTAATTATTACCCTGATTTCACTTGTGTTTAGTGATGTCGATTTTAGGATTAAAGTCTAAGTGTGTCATTCTTCCCTTGTAATTCTTTTAGCGGTTGAAGGTGGACTTAATAATGAACCAACTTATAATCTTATGTGTGATTGTTTGATTGTTTCGTCTTCGATTTTATTGCTGGTGGTAGTAAAGAATGATGGGCGTCTAATTCTGGATAACTTTTGCCCACATTCTGTTTAGAGATAAAATCTTACGTTGGTCAACTCTTGAGTCTACTGCATTGTGTGCTGTTGATGATTACCGGTGTTTTAAATGAGTTACAGGTTTAGATGTCAACTGCGGGATCTAGAGACTACACAGCGATACTCGTGGTTTTCCACGTTCAATATCTGACTGATTAAAAAAACTTAATATATAGCATTTTCTTGTTAGATGTCTTGGCAAGGAGCTGAAAGTGGTTTTGTGCTTCCCAGTTGGTTTTGGCGCCCTAATGCTGCTTTTCTTTGCGTTATTTCCCCATCACATTTTTTGTTTGCAGTCTCTTTTGGTTCTTACTTGAATGGCCTTTTCACTTTGTAATGGAAGATCGCCATGGCCTGTAGCTCTGGTTACGGTCTGCACTTGAATGTAGCCTCTACATTCTTACTAATCGAGACTTGTATTGTGTTTCTAATTGCTCTATTGCCTTTCTGGACTTTATTTATCTCCCTTTCGTTTCAATTATTAACCTTTCATAACATTTGTGCTGATTGATGTCATTCTCTAGTTGAAAGAACTATAATAGGCTGCGTATGATTTCTCTTTTTTTATTTTATTCTTATGATTGCTATGTGGAGGCTTGTATCCTCCTTGTGTTACCTATTCTTTTCGAAGTTGGAGAGTCAAGGATTCAATTAAGCAATGCTCACGATAACGGGTTTGCGAAAAATAGAACTTTATGCCAGTTGGAGAAACTAACTTACCACTTAAGAGATGTAGATGGCGGATAGTAACTTGGTTTCGCTTATGTGCAGCCTGTTCGGAAGGGTACCAATGGCGGCGTTACAAAAACTGGGTTTCTAGCTGCCGCTGCTGCAGGAAGTGTCATCGGGCTGACCTTTGTGGTCTTTGGGTTTCTCACTGCAAAATGCACGTATGATACAGCTTTGAAGCAGCTATTGGTAATACCTCTTTCTACTTTAGCGGGACTTTTCGGTAGTACCATTGATTCTCTTTTGGGAGCTACGCTGCAATTCAGTGGATTCTGCACCGTTCGTAACAAGGTATGCGTGATTTAGATTTTGACTTGTGGCATTACCGTTATGCATACTTTTGTCATCAGTTTTCCTTTACATGAATAGAATGCTTTAATAAAGCAGTTACTTGTATTCTAGGTTGTTGGAAAACCAGGACCAACGGTAAAGAAGATTTCGGGTCTAAACTTCCTTGACAATAACGCCGTGAATGCTGTGTCGATTCTGCTGACCACGATTTTAACATCCATTGCATGCGTATACATTTTCTGAGATCGACTTTGGCTGTTTGGTAACCAGTTCAGATGGTTCTGAAGCATTTTTCGCACCCAATCCATGTATCAATAGTAGCAAAATAAAAACGCTTATGAACACCATGAATTAGAAAAGATTTCTTGATGCTTCCTAATAAAACAGCCTCCTTATATTACGTCGTTTCTGAAGCCTTTAAAAGAAAAGAAAACCAGTATTGTGAGTTCCTTAATGAACACTGTAGTCGCATGTGCAGGAAACGGTAGCAGGGAAGTTGATCTCTCACTTTAAAAGGATAAATTATTCGTTTAGTCCCTAAATTTTTAAAAATACTAAAATATTGCTACAATAGTCATTTCTGTTAATCTTTTGACGGAACCATCAGTAATTTTGGTTATTTAGCAACATTTGCAATAGTTTAGAGTCACTCAAGTTACAAAATAAAGAACAAGAATCAAATTTGCACAAACTTAAAAGTTTAGGGACTAATCTAGTAATTTACCCATAAGAAAATAATTAAATTGGAACATAACATAACGATAAACTAAGAAATAGAGAACTCAAATCTGGATTCTAAATCATTGATCAACTTTAAGAGCAATCGTGAGTTCCAACTCCGTATCTAATAAAGAATTGGACAACATTTGGATTTATTCATTTATTTATTTATTTTCAGGTCTAAACTTTGATAGTAGGTTGAATTACACATCATATAAGCCATTTTGTAATCCACAAAAAACAAAAAAAAAACCATTTTGTATATGTAATCTATTTCTTTAGACAAGCTCAATTATCCACAATCGCTAACCACCCCTATTGGTGATTGTGATATGATGATAAGAAAGTCTTATTTGAAGTTTTCGTTTTTATCTATCCAAAGTTTGAGTCGTGTAACGTGTAAGAGTCTGTCTCTAGATTTGGTAGATTTAATGAACCAACACAACAACACCAATTAAGAGAAAAATTAAGAGAATTAATAAGCCGACCAATAGAATTAAGTTTGAAAACAAAGAAGATAAACACAACAATTTGCGTATATTTCTACAGTGAAAAAGGCCAAGAGAGGCGAGGGAACACAAAAGAGTAAAATGTTGGATACTTATAATTTGATAATAGAAAGAGAAACTATTAAAATGATTGTTGTAGGATTGCTGGTAAAAGAAGGGATATCATGATTGAAAAAGGAGCATTTCATTTTCTTTAATTTAGCAGTAAAGGGAGAAAAAAAAAAAAGATACAACATAATTATTTCACTGCCAACAATATTCCTCTTTTCTTTTTTTTAAACTTTTTTCTTACAAAGACGTCCAATTATTACTGGTAATGATATATTGTCTCCTTTTTTTTTCCCCCCTTATTTTTCTTTATTATTATAATAATTATTATTATTAATGACTGAAATCAGTGACCGAAATCTTCAACTTCAAGAGCAGCCACAACAAAGAACATCCAAACAACGTCACCAAAGAAAATTATGACAACTTCAACAGAAAAAAGTTAAAAATATATTGATTAATGAATGCATGTATACATACACAGCTATATATATATATATATATGCGCACTAAAAGAGTAAAGAAAGCCTCTCTCTTCATGGCGTCTTTGAACATGATCGACGTACGACACTAGTTGATATCCCCGGTGGAGCTTGCATTTTCTTTTTCTTCTTTCTCCGTCCAAAAGTTTACAAAAAAGTACAGATTTTTTAGAGAAATAAAAAGAAAAGAGAAATGAATGATTTTGTTGGACAATGTTACGAAGAGAAACCTCAAGTTTTATAAATTCATCAAACATTCCCTTTGGGTTTTTTTTTTTTTTTTTTTTAATTTTTAGATTACGTTTACAAAATCTAAGGGTCCGTTTGGTGAATGAGTTGAGTTTGAGTTGAGATGAAATTTTTAAGTTTGAGTTGAGATGACTTTTTAAAAAATAGTTATAAATTTTGTTGACCGTTCAGAAAAAGATAAAAATTAAGATGAAAAAATACAGTTTAATTGAAGTTAAACTTTTTTTACCGAACAAAACATGAGCTTTTTTTAACGTTATCATGGCCCATCTTTTGGGACAGATATATATATATATATATATATATATATATATACACGCATACATGTTAAGAAAAACGGACAATGGTATTAACAGCATTTTACAGCTCATCCCATTTTCTTACTTCTTTTCGGTATTTATGATTGATTCTTTCTTTTGAAACATTTTATTTTCGAATGTAATTATTATTACTTCGGAAGTTGCTTCAAAGGTTTCAAAATTTTATTGGAGTTGCAGGTGGGTGGTCGGCCTCACTCCTTTTATAGGGCTTTATTATGCATTGAAGCAACTGAATTTATTCACGAGGCTTCTCAAACTTTTAATTGATCGATGAGTAGTATTAACGATATCAGTTCTGCTATTAATTTTTGAATATCAACTCACGTGATAATAAATTATTATATTTTTATTAACAGATACAATCAGTTAATGTGATAAACCAAACACTTATCAATTAAAAAAAAAAAGACCAACTAACTAAGCACATAGATTCGTATTTAAAATTAGGATTAAAATTGATGTTACTAGTATTTTCGTATGAGATTCGTAAATTTAAAAATTCATTATAGTTGTGGTCCAAGTTTATGGAAGGAAATATTATGGGATATTTGTATAAATGCATCCATATTGGCATGTTGAGCTTTGTATTCTTTAGGGCCCGTTTGGAGACATCTAAAGATAGTATTTTAAAGATTGAGTTAGAAATATATATTTAAAAAGAAAACTTATAGAAAAGTATCTGTTATGTAAAAAATAATACAAAAATTTAAGATGTGTTCGAAAAAAATATAAAATGAATCTTATTTTGTTCGTCTTATCGTTAAGAATATTTTAATATAAAAATCATATAATTTTAATTTAAAATAAGAAAATTATAGACTTTTAAAGTCTGAATTTTTTTTTTAATGAAAGAAAGAGTTATAAAATTGAGATTTTAAAATCTAAAATTATTTTATCCCAGACGAGGTATAAATTCTCATTCTTCTATTCTTTATTATTTTATTAGAAGTTTACTTAAAATGGTTTAAAAAATGAAAACTGAGGTTTGTAGGAGTGACAGGTGGTGGGGTGTGGATGATTTTCATCGATCAATCATGGAGGTGGAACATGTGTTTTTTTTTTTTTTTTTAATTAAAAATAAAGGACAGGGCAGGTCTTATCAATGTGGGATGTGGGTCTCATGCATCCATTTTTCTTTACTTTTTTTCTTCTCCTTTTTTTTTTTTTTTTTAATTTAAATTCCACCGTCCGTCTCAGTAGCTCTTTAACTCTGGGAAAGGATCCAGGCAACCCATTAGAAAAATAAAAATAAAAATAAAAATAAAAACTTTGGAGTAGTTGCCATCAGAATTCAGAACTAACCCGTGATTCATGCCACCACTCTATTATTCTATTGAAACTTCAAAACGGCTTTAAAAATTTCACCTATTTATTTGTTGGAAATTCTTTATACAATCTTTAAGAGTGTATATATATATATATATATATATATTTCATACTGCCTCTTGCTCGGCATTTATATAACTTTTTATTTAGAAATGAAGTAATAATTAGTTAATTTATATCAAACATAATATTACATAAAACTATTAATTCAGATGACATATATCACAATTGTGATTGTTTTATAAAGATGCTAGATATGAGATCGATTCACATATAAGTTGAATTCATAATATATTTTTTCCGACTCCAATATAAGATGCAGACTATCATCCTACTCGTATTCTATCAGAAACTCATTTGTTAGCGTTTTGGGTTCATTAGAATTTTCTCAATACCCCCTTTTAGCTAGTTTCCCATCAAACTAGAAATTCCCCAAAAAAATATATATATAAAATAAAATTTGTGTACACCCCAAAAACTTATTTGTCCTTCAATATCAAACCTCGAAACTAAAAATTACGCAAAAGAAAGGACACAATAATATCATCATTTTAACAAAAGGGGTATAAAAATGCAACTTATGATATATATATATATATATATATGTATGTATATAGAGGCTACAGAAACAAACAGAACTTTTGAGGCAAATATACAACAGGGTTCATTTGACATAATATAATATAATAAAAATATAGCAAGCAAAAGTGCCTCTTGCAATTTCAAGGGCAGAGAGAGATCATTAACACAATTTAACACAACATCCACTCACTAATACACACCCAATTTCTTTTTTTTTTTTTTTTTTTTTTTTGGCAATCCCAAAACTCGGATCATTCAAGAACCAACATCTGATACTGCAACTCGAGAGCTTTGTCACGTTTAATGGGACTGACTTGTTTTACAAACACTGTTTGTTTCACCAAATTAGCAGGCAACAGAGCATGTAGTTACAGGGACTAGAAAGTTACCAGCTCCGGCAGTGGCGGCGGTGGTGGTGGTGACGGCAGGCGGGAGACCAGCAGCGGTTTCTAGCAACTCCCACGCTAGTCGTCGCTTCTCGGCTGCAGCCTTTAACCTTATGCCTTCATCCTCCAACTTGCATTGACAGGCAAGGACCAGCTCCTCGTCTATCTCACAGAACATCTTCTTCACGTTCAGTGTCAAGTTAAGCACTGCTTGGTTCCAGTGATTCTGCGTATTCCGCTCTAGGGAGGGAATGACAAGTGGTAGGATCACCTGGCGGTTCTGCGTGATGAGATTAAGGATGCTCTCGTTGTTCCACATTAAGTGGGCTCGTTCCGCCACCTGAAAAAGAGACATCATTATTTTCGATTGTGAATCGAAGTAGCAACTAGTTTGTCACGACACTTGGTAAGAAAATTCCATAGATAACTTGGGATCTTCAACAGAATTGGTACCTGGTAATGTGAGCTATTGAGGCAGAATGCTATTCGCCTAAATAGGGGAACCATGATCTTTTGGAACTCGGCCATGCTCGTCATCTCCAAAATCTCTTCCAACTCGCCTAAAAACATCAACTCTTTCTGGCTATTCGTTACCGGCCAGTACTTCAACAGGCCTTTTATCACACTACTAGCCAACTTTTGATCCTTGTCTACGAACTGTACAACGCAATACGTTAACTGTTGATGATAAATGCCCACTGATTTCGGCTTGTGTAAAGGAAGTAGAGCCCTCCATAGGAACATTTTATGCTCTTCCTTGAGTGGCGTTGCGAAGCCACTAATTACACTGCCAAAAATCTCCAACAGCTCGGCAATTCCGTTATGCCGTTCAGTCTCAAAGACAAAACGATAGATGATGTTGCTGACGGCTTTTCGGATAAAAGGCCTATGTACCATGAATTTTCCGTAAACCCTATGAAGAATTGTTTTCAAACAGTCTCTTTCTCTTGGATCATCGGAGTCAAAGAGGTCGAGTAATCTCAAAATAAAAGAATGATCGATGCACTTCTTTGCCATCTTTGCGTCAAGCGAGGTACTACTGACGAAGCGAAGAAGAAGATCATAAACAATTTGGAGGTGCGACCAAGCAGGATCAAAAATCGGTTCCTCATCTTCCGTTTCACCACCGGTGCTGCTAGAGCGGTACTTAGGCGGGAAAACTCTAAACAGGTTGGCTGCGCACATTTTACACATAGCAGAAATTGCTGGTTCCGTGAACTTTGCAGATCCAGAAGAAACAAAATCAACGAGCTCTATCAACGTGTCACGTTTAAGATCTTGCTTGACCGAATCATTGTAATCAACGACCTCACAACAGAGGTTGAGCTTACTGATAAATAGATTCTGCTTCTGCGTATTCGAGACATCTTTAAAGGATAGATGGGGTTCCACTACCTCTGCTCCAGCTGCGATACTTGCTGGGAATACTGCAGAAGACACTCGTTTAACAACATTCAACTTGCTCGAAAGAGAACTCCCGCCAATCGTACATTGGAACGCATTACCCAACTTGCCAGAATTGCTGCCCGAATCACTCCCTGCACCATCTAATGTATCTGACTTTGGCGACTTACGAGGGAGTTTGCTCAGTATTTGTTTCAGCATGGTAGCAACGCTGCTTCCCGGATCAACGAAATGGCAGTTTATTCAATGTACTAAAATATCATATGAAAACTGCTGGGGAAGGAGGAGGATTGGCTGAAGCACAGAAGTCCGTGATTCTATATTGCTTTACGGTCTTTAAGGAAAACATCATGTTGTTCGAATGCTCATCATCTCCTAATAACAAATAAGAAACATTATCAAGAAAATTCAAGCACAGTGCTAGGACAAAAATTAATTCAAAAGCAAGAAGCGACTTAAAAGGAAACGCAGCGAATGAAGAAACAAGATTAACAATCCACTTTTGAACATATAGATCCAGAAATGGAAAGTCCCCGCGAATTACTACTTAGCATACGATCAATATCAACAACAAAGAACTTCTACACGGACAATTCTAGCTTCTTCTTTTCCATTTATCAGCATTACCACATTTCTTTATCAGAAAAACAAAAATTATGGAACCAGAAAACAAAAGACAAAAACAAAGCTGGAATTAAAGCGAGTAAAACTGAAGCACTTGTTTGCTCCAGTTACAAGGTGGTGCTTGAGCTTCTCTAATGGCATTGTACGGAACACACAAAACCCAGATCAAATTCAGACCACTTTGTTTCAAACATGAAAAAAAATTCCATTCCAAAACTAGAACACTTTGAAGAACTTGAGGTGAGAATAAAAAGTCAATGAGCTACTAAAAAAGAAGCAGACCTAGATTCTAGTCACAGCAGTGAAACTGGTGAAAACAAAACCAGATCTGGGACTTGAAAACCAGAACAAGATAGAACAAACACCAAGGATCTACAACAACAACAGACCAACAAAAATCAGACAGATGGACAGAAACCCAGATGGAAAATTCTAAAAAGCAACAAACTTTGAGAAGGAATTTAAACATACCCATGATCTTCACAATGCATAGAAAGATTACACTTTCATGTTCAGGAACAGAAAAAGTAAATCTGTGCAAGTTAGCTAAAGTGACCATTCAGAGAGAGAGAGAGAGAGAGAGAGAGAGAGAGAGATGAAGAGGTAAAAAAGAAAAATACCTGATTTTGAGGTTGTGGTAGGAGTGAATCACAAGGAGAGAGCTTTTAGCAAAGGGGAGAGGCCACAGAGAAGAAACTCATGATAACCTCAAAAATCCCATAATGTTCTTTTTTTTTTTCCTTTTTTTTTTTAAAGAGAAGAAGTGAAGAAAGAAAGAAGAAGCCATTTTACTTTTTTTTTTTTTTAAAATCATATATACATTTTTTTGAAAAAAAAGAAAAAGAAAAAAAGAGTGTTATTATTGGCTAGAAGAAAGGCCGTGTTTGCGGGAAAAAATTGGGTGTGGAAGAGTTCATCTTTTTGCTCTGATAATCATAATAATAATAATAATAATAATAATAATAATAATATTATTATTATTATTATAAATTTGATGTATTATTATGAGTCCATGGAAGATCAATAAGAGGTCCTCGATTGAAGAGAATAAGAGGTGTGGCATTTTCTGAGAATTGCAGGTACCACCAGTCTCCACCAACACAAGAAAATAAATAAAAAAAGGTACTATTATTTGTTCATTTATTTCTTAATAAATAAATAAAATAAAATGTGACAGCTTAGGATCCTTTTTGTTTAGGAGAAAAAGAAAAGAAGATTAGAATGTGATAATTATAATGACTTTTTGTTTGGTTTGGGTGGAGTTAGATCTGAATTGGGTTAAACTCTTTTGGGTTAAAAAATAAAAAATAAAAAAAAAATTTATTTTACTTTTTTATTGTACTTGGAGTTGTGGGGTATGTAAAAGTACTAAGTACCAAACCTTGTATCTTATCGGTATTGAGCGTATGCACCAGGTGTGTCGTTTGGTATGGCCCCATCTTTTTTTGTTGTTAGGTTACGATCAAAGTGCCAAAAAAAAAAAAAAAAAAAAAAAGTCATAGTACCCAAAAGCGTGAAATTTTAAACTAAAGAACATAACTTTAGCCATCGGTCTCAATTAAATAATTGGAATGGGCAAAAAAAAAAAAAAAAAAAAAAGGGAAGGGTTTTCAACTTTGCATCAACATCAAGTTTAACCAGAAAAGACACCTCCTTCCCCACAAAAGTAAATAATTTGAATGGGAATTAAATGACTGTTTTTGCTAAAGTACATATTTGGTAGAATGTGGTCTAAGATAATATTCGTGTAAAAATAATATAACTAAGAAAATAGGAGAGAATAAATTTGGTGAGAAATTTTAAATTATACAAAGAATCAAAACTTTAGTTTATTCTCAATTTGTAGTTTTCTTTTCTATTTTGCCGAAGTTAAATATGTCGAATTTAGGCGGGGGGTGGGGGGGGGGAACTCGTCTCTTTAATTTTTCAAGATTCCGTTTGGTTGAAGAGATGAAAAAGGTGGAGGAATAAATGATGGAGAGGATCCTAACTCTCTTTCAATTGTTTGACAAGATAGAGAGCAGAGAAGATAAGGTACCACTCCTTTATTTGGTATTAGAAACTAGAAAGAAATATTTTGAAAAACTATATATATATTTTTAGTTGAAAAATCATTATATTATCCGTAGGCAAAAAAGAATATGACCAAAAAAAAAAAAGAGAGAGAGAGAGAGAGAGGAGATATTCAATGAAATTAAAGACAGAGGGTAAAATAGCTTTTTCCTTTTTTTTTTTTTTTTTTTTTGTTAATATCACCTCTTATGTACTGTTTTTTCCCCCCTTTTCTATTTTCTTTCATTCTTGCCAAAAACAATCATTCCGTGATATAGAAGGTCATGCATGGAAATAGGCTATGATCCAAATTCATAAGTTGTACCAAAAGCAAAGGTGGGAAGGTAAAAAATAAGAATAAAAAAACACCTAGTTAAACCATGATTTAGAGGATGTTTGGTGTGTAAGTTTGAGTTAAGATTTTTAAGTTTAAATAGTAAATTATGTTGACTTTTCAGAAAAGACAAAAAACTTTTTGAGATAAGACAAAAACTTTTTAAGAAAAAGACAAAAAAAAGTTTAAAAATATAAGTTTAAACTTACCGACGAACCGAGCCCTAATAAATAAATAAATAAAGCCTTATGGGCTTGGAATTTTCAAATCTTAGGTGCTTATGTACGACACAATTGATTCAGTTCTTCTTTGGCATATTTGTCCGAGATTGTGATTCCAACTTTTTTTTATTACCGAATATAATCAGCATTTTTCTCAGAAAAAAATCAAAGCAGAATTTGGTAAAAAGCAAACTAACAAAAAAAAAAATTGTTTTTTGGGTTATCTCCCGAAAATTATAGGTTCCAACTATACAGGGATAATAGTATTATTGTATTGTTTTCTCGTCAAAATACATTGAACCATGCATGCATATTGACTAGTGAAAAAAAAAAAAAAAAAAAAAACCCCAGAAATGCTTCTTAAGCAAAAATTAAAAAAAAAAAAAAGTCCATAATCCTCATGAACCCTAGGATGTGATATGTAGAGCACTAATTATCATTACCGTGTATTATATTTGATTTTTTTTTTTTTTTGGTTATTTTCATTAGTTATCTCTAAGGAATATTTAATTTTTCTCACTTTGATCCTCGCATTCACTTTCAGAGGTCTAACCATCATGAAGTTATTGAAATATTTAGTTTTAATTCTTAATTTGTTAAGAATAATCGTATGCATGCAACCACTACATGAAGGTTTTATTAAGAGAGCTAAAATGATACAAAATAAAACAAGCATATCTAAAAGACAAAGATCTAAACAGGAAAAATATATATATATATATATATCAGAGTTAAACTAGACGGTGCGATCTGTTTTTCATTATTAATTAATTTGATAACTGTTGTTAATTTTTAGTTCTTTTTAATCATTTTATCCTTTTTAAAGACCCTTTTGTGTCATGTTTGATTCCGTTTGAAAACACATAGTTTATTAACAGAGGGACTAAAATTGTATATTTCATAAACATAGAAGTACTTAAACCTAAATAATTTAGTAACAAATTAATGTTAAGAGTTAACATATATATAGTGATCCAATAAGTGATGAATACTTATAGGTTATGGTGAAAAAAGCCCTTGAATTTTCGGTCCCATATAAAAGGAAGTGCTAGACTTTACTTAAATATATATGTAATTATTTTAACTCATGTTCTTAATTAGGCTCTTTTTTGCTCAACAGAAAGTAAGCACCGAAAATTTCCATCCTCCTATATTCTTCTTCATGATGACAACACTATATAGTTTTGTCGTTTATCAAAAAATTATTAAAAAAAAAAAAAGTTTGCGTCACACTACTAATTAGTTGGCAATACTATATTTTATTTTGTCCTTAAGTTGGCCGGCAATATTATATCTAATTACAACTTCAACATTACCGGCCGGTAATATAGGTCTTACGGGTTTGATTTTGTCAACCTGCATAAATACTACTTATTTTTTTTCCTTCTTTCTTTTTTAGCTTTTCAAGCATGCCAATGTGTGTGTGTTTTTGTTTTAGTTAATTTCTTTTCAATTTTTTTTTTTTTTGAGAAATAGTTAATTTCAATTTCAGTTCATAGAAATACATGTTGTTTTATTTTGTGCTTAAAACTTAAAATATCACACTATTAGCATCTGAGCTTATCAAACGTTTCATTCTTGTACTTATGTGACAGAATGAGTGGAGCATAATTTGATAAAATAAATGTCAGATGATTGGTTGGATAAATGAATTAAACTGAATCCGTGTCACCCAATTAATCCAAAATTAATTTGGTTTTTATATGTTGGAGCAGTTGATCAACGTGAATCCAGTTTAATCACCCCCGTCTAATCAACCATCTAACAATCATTTTACTAAATTCCCCTATACATTTCTCTCATAGAGGGACTAATATAATTAAACGTTTGATAAACTCAGATGTCGATCATGTGACATTTTAAACTTTAATAGAAAAAACAAGATAACGTAAATTTTTTAGAGATTTAGAGTTGACCCAAAAAAAAAAAAAAAGTTAATGATGACCCGTGATTAACCACAAAAAAGCTTCCAATATGCTAAACCAACTGTACGAACTACAAGCGATATTCATGATAAAAAAACATAGGGGAAAAAAAAGAACATTAATGTAACTGAAATACAATCACTCTATTAATTGATTAACAAAGAAAAGCAAGATCAAACCTAGACACGCATAGAAATTCGAGTCCTTCTAAAAGGACCTTCCGACATATTTTCGACTAATGTAAGACTTATGGACTATATATCTCATTTGTCTTCGAACAAAATGCAGACGAAATTTAATTAGCTACGTAATATATTTACATATATATCATGTCATTGGTCGAGATCTCTCAGATTTTAATTTTAGTTGATTTGGTCCTTAATTCGTGTCTCATGTGCATCTGAAGTTGTTCTCGGACCTGCCAAAAAAAAAAAAAAAAAAAAAAAAAAGAGAGAGAGAGTTGAATTTGGTGAACTAAATTTTTAGTAAAGGAAGATTCGTTACAGGTGATGGAAAAGAGATGAGATCGCTATATATTACCTAATCCAACAGCTTCTGAACTTTTCATCAGCCTCATACGCTTGCATGATTCTGTGAACATTCTGACATATTCAACAAAGATATTAATATAAATAAGCAGAATTATAAACTTAATTATTCAAATATATATATGAAGCTCTAGACAAAGAAGATAAATATTTTTGTTAGTTTGTTATTCAAGATTATAATTGATCACCAAACTGAAAAAGGATATTTAGATGTAGACACCAATATGTATACATTGTTTATAAGTGATATATTAGCTATTAATTAAGTCATAATTTATACCATGTTGCAGTAATGAATTTTTTTATTTTTATGAATTATTGTCTTTTTATTTTTTATATATATGCAATTTGTACAATGAAATATCTTATTGTACGTATTTATAGTTTATTTATCATTACAATCATACAATTTAAATTGAATAACTCATTTGACATATATGAGAACTGAATACAGTTTAAAAGATTTCTTAAACAACAACATTTGTCTGATTTAAATAATACAGTTGCGATCATTAATAGTCGTGATGTACCTCATCACATATTAGCTCTCTTGTGTGTATGTTTCGTATAGTGACATGCTACATATATGTACTAGATGGATGAAATACATGAGTTGTCAAATAATAATATAGACCAATATTAATCATTTGCTTTGTGAAACTAATAAATCTTGTCATTTTCTCCTGTCTTTATAAGAATTGAATCCTCACAATCAATTAATCATGAGATTTGGAAATTATTTATTATATATATATATATAGATTAGTTTGAGTGGGAAAAACTTACTTCCAAGGAACATCTCCAACTAACATCAAGTCGCCATCCCTGTCCTCATAAGTTGGCACATATTCAATTCCTTTCCCTGGCTTAACAAGCTTTC